>CM032634.1:15215778-15850325 GCA_019097785.1 Fraxinus excelsior | reverse complement strand
TCCTTGCTGTCTCCGCCACCTCCTTCACCTTCTTCCTGACCTCGTCCCCCTTTTCTCCCTCCATAAGTTCTTTCATCTTATTCTTTAAGCTCTCCGCCTGGACAAATTTGTTACTGGACCCATTTACTGTTTCCACCCTTAACCCGATTTTAATTTCTTCCACTACCATTTTTGCATTCAGCAGTTGCTCTGCCATCATTGGCCATGCCAGTATCGGAACTTCTGCGCATATGCTCTCCAACACGGAGTTCCAGCCGCAGTGACTTAGAAATCCCTGAACGATTTCGTGTTCAAGAATCTGTTTCTGATCAACCCATTCTTTTACTACCATCCCTCTCTCCTTTATCCTGCCTTCAAATTCATCGACTATATCCATTCCACTATTTCTCACCACCCACAAGAAGCTCACATTCGATTCTTCAAGGCCACGAGCAATTTCGGTTAACTGTGTTGTTGATATTTCTGCTTGGGACCCGAATGCAACGTAGAGAACTGGATTTCCCTGTTCCAGTTTTTGGTCTAGCCATTGAATCCATCTACGTTCCTGGACAGGCTCCCTTTTTGGTACTCGGGTCAAGCACAAGGGTCCAACACAGAATGCTTTGGGTTTAGACTCGCGGTTACAGTACTCTACATACAGTGGCTCGAGCTCGTAGAAACTGTTCACCAGCAGGCCATAGCTATTGGACATAGCTATAACTGTCTCGATTATGAAGTCGAATAGAGGACCTGAAGGCTCCCGTTTATTAAGCGGGTCGTCAAAGTCATTCCTGGTGAGCTTGATCCATGGAAAGCTGGTGAGATTAAAGGGTTCGTCATTGGACTCGTGTAACGACAGTAGCCCATTGACAGCGGCATCTCGGCTGAGTGCATTGGCGTAGTTGCTCATACCAAAGAATCCCAGCCGTGGAATGCCTAACTTCGTGGCAGATTCCACCGTCCAATGGAGGAACTGATCCGATACCATACAGGTGACATGAGGGAGTGTTTGCAGAGTCTTTTCAAAGTAGGGTTGCATGAGTTTTGTGGCTCTGGCAAAAGGTAAGAACAAAGACATGGACGGGAGTTTGTCGGTGCTCTCAATTCCGGTTGGTATTCCGGGTATGTCTGCGGGAAATGGAAGGTCGATGATGGTAATATCATCGCCGGAGAGAAAACGAACGATGTACGGACGATTTGCCGGGGTGGTGAAGAGAGTTAACTCGCAGCTGCGGTCGAGGAGGAGGCGAGCTAGGTGGAGAAGGGGGATAGTGTGGCCTTTGGACATGAAAGGAAACAGAACCACATGTGGTTTGGGATTGTAAGAAGAAAGAAGAGACATGTTCTTGCCTTCGTTTGGCGGAAATGAGAAATCTCAATAAGCTTATATATAATCAACTACTCTTTCAAATTAATGGAGACCCCTACGGGATGTGGTTTTTCTTTTTCATTGGTTGGGTACAGGTAATTTGTTTGCTCAAGGAACACGAAAGTTCTCGTTTAATATTTTTTTCAAAATTGATAAAAATTTAAGTTCAAATTTATAATTAATCTCAATCATATATTTTATCGAATATATATATTTTTATCAAACATATAATTTTGTCCCAAAGCACGTATAATTAGGTTCTCGAATAGTTCGTCACAAGAAAGACATAATTGACTCAAAAGTAAATGGACGTTGACTTGCCAAGTCTTTGTATATGTATTGAAGTATGAGCATGTTCTAGATAGATCCTTAAAAAAAAAAAAAAAATAGAGAACAGGATTGGACGTTAATAATAAAAGGTACGTTAATGGAATGACTATTCAATCATTGATTTAGTCAAGTAATTAGTTAGTTCAGTCAATAGGTTGAAAAATCTATACACGTGTTTTTTAGTGGGATTAAGATATATGTACAAAGTTTACTTCACATACATTTTACCTGTACTCACAAAGGTGGGTCTCATGCGAAACTCATGGTAATAAAAAACTGTCAAAAAAATTCCACCAGCACCCCCCCCCCCCCCCCCCGGCCCTTGTGAGGTATTGGTGACCCCCACTTTGTACTCCAAGCAAGATTCTTTTTAGTAAGCATAATTCATAACCTCGATTTGAAACTTTAGGTGAATTTTAGTGAAAATTGTAACAGCAGTCCCTAACTTTTCATTTTTTTCGCAAATTTTACTCTAATCTACACTGTGTCATTCATAGTCCAGACATTTCAAAAATATGTACCAAACACACAACAATACATAAAAAGTAAAAACTCAATATTTTTCCACCTTAAATTTAAAGTAGACATTATCCTTATTGTCTTAAAACGTAAATAAGCATATAAAAGGGTGGGGAAGGAGAAAAAAGAAAAGAAAAGATACTCCCCAGATTTAGTCGAAGGTGGTAGCTGCAATGGCATGAAGTGCAAAAGCTAAATTTTCCTCTTGATCATGTTGTCCCCTTGGTTTGTTTTTGCGTATTCTGCAATATTATGTTCCTGTAAAATGAGGAAAAATCAAATATTAGAGATCAAATAACCTCGAACAAGTTTTATTTAGCCCAAACATTTCATAAACCAACAATAAATTCAAGGGCCGAAAAGGAAACGGAATATGGATGTTGATACCTAATTAAAATTAAACTAAACTATCCTACATCTAAAAAAACATAATAAATAAAGGGGGAGTAAGATTGGGCTGCCTTCAATAAGAGTTTGTTTATCCTCCTTAGATTGACTTTGGTTGTTTTGGCTCCTCAATGTGGCTTGAAATTGGAATTTTCGGCCTTGCTCTTGCTGACCTTTGTAGTTTCATCCTTTATTGTCCACCACTGAAAATTTCCATGTTGATCCTTTTGAGTTTCAATCTATCCACCAATGCTCTTCTTGTAGTGATGACTTGCATAATCATCATTTTATTCTATTTTTACCTTCTAAAGATTCTCAAGATAGGATGGCTACCCCAATGTAGTGTTCATGGTGAAATTTTGCTGATTGTCTTTCACCTTCGAGATTAGCTCATTTGTTTCAAAATCCAACAATGCACGGCTAGTTGATATGAATGGCCTTCCTAAAATAACTGGCGGCCGATGTGTCTTTTCTATGTCCAGAATGATGAAATCAGTTGAAAAAATAAAGTCTCTAGCCTTGATGAGCATATCTTCAACTACTCTAAAAGGGTCCTTTAATGTTCTGTCCACCATCTACAAGATTATTGAAGTTGCCTTTGAATCTCCCAATTCTAGTTTCCTATAATGAGGCAGGGGTATCAAATTAATACTTGCTCCAAAATTAATTAAAGCATTTATACTATTTACATTTCCTATAAAGTAAGGTAGATTGAAACTCCTCGAGTCTTTCAGTTTGGGTGGGAGCCTGTGGTATGATTGCACTACATTTCAGATAATGCAACTATCTTATATTCAGGCAACTTCTGGTTTTAGTTAACATCTCCTTCAAAAAAATGGAATAGTTTAGAATTTGAAGGATTGCATCAATGAAAGGAATGTTGGTATGTGGCTTTTTGAGGATATCTAAGAATTTTGTGAACTTCATCTCCAATTTTGTTTTTTGCAACCGTTGAAAAAACGGGACTAGAGGTGTAAGTGTATTGATAGGAACAACTGCCTCAACATGTGGATTGTCTAAAGGCTTTTGTTGATTCATTGACTAATCCACTAGTTTCTCGCCCATAGTAGGTGATTGATTACTCTCAATCTCTTCCCTTCTTGCACTTATCTCTAGCAAGCGAAGACCATTTCTAGTTGTGATGGCCAGAACCCGTTTCTCTTTTTACGTCCTTTACAGCCTTTAAGGAAATGGAATAGGTGGTACATAAGTTCCTTGACATGGAGAAAATTTGATCCATGGCGAGTAGTCCATATCTAATAGTCAGTGCTTGCTTTCGTGAGTTCTTCTCTTGTCACTAGGCAAGGTATCTGTGGTTTGTTGGACAATGCACCTGTTATTTGCTCTACTTGATTTTCTGAGTTTTGGATAGAAGCTTGCTAATTCTGGATTGTATTCTCAGTCTTGGTGTAGATCCTCCAAGGATTACCTCTTCTCTTGTTGTTGCTGCATTTCTGATGGATTGCCATTTATTTGATATCCCTAACCCTGATTATTAACCCACGAGAAGTTGGAAAGCTTGTTCAAACCTGGATGATAGTTGTTGGGGTACAGTTGTTTTGCTACCTCTGGAAATTTTGTGAATATCTCACTTTTGCAGGTTGAACTATGTGAGTGGAAGCTAGAGGGCAACTAAAAGTGATATGATATACCCCGTAACTTACACAAATGGGGTCAACTGGACCATATTTACAGACTGAGATAGATTGTCAAGTCTCTTTGTTATTGCTTCCATTTGTGCTGCTAATGCTATCACCGCGTCAATATTATGCATACCAGATGCTTTCTTTGGAAAGTTCTTGTCGGTAGGGCAATTAGCCCGATTTTAGCAATCATATCATAAAGCTCGTGGGCATCATCAATGTATATCTTCTAATTGAACCTCCTGCTGAAGCGTCCGCTATATTATGAAATTCAGGGCACAATCCATAATAGAAGAGAGAGATATAGCTGAGCCTACTTAGAAATGTTAAGGTTTGGACACTTTCTAAACAAGTTCTTGAACCTCTCACATGCCTCCAGATATGTCTCGAGATCCCTCTGTTTAAACGTATGAATTTCATTTTGAATTTGATGGACTTGAGATGGAAAGAACTTCATGGTAAATTTATGTACCATGTCATTCATGACACGATGCTCCCAGCAGGTAATGAATGGAGCTATTCTCTTGTACCCTCCTTCAAGGTGTGAGGGAATATGTACATTCGAAAGGCTTCCCCTTGTGGCTCATGACTTCCAACAACATAAGAAAAGCTTGAATATGCTCATGTGGATTTTCTGTAACTTTCCCAAAGAACTTGATGTCATGATAATTCCAGAATGGATTGATGAAAATTAGCCCCTTCGAAGGGTGGGTAGTGTTGACCTATGATTGACTTCATGTTTTGATTATAACAAATAAGTTAATTTTATTTCTAACAAATTGAATTCGAGTCTTCATAGCTATTGTTGCAAAATTAATCAATTGGGGACAAAAAGATTAGTATCAAAAGACTCGTATCGGATGATCAATAAAAATCAAGATGGAAGTCAAGCATTCATAGCAAATCACTCTAGACAAAAATTTCAATAGTCAAGCATCGAAGATATTAGATTAAGATATTTTGCATTCATATGTAAAGGTACAACGCTTTAATCATTAGTAATGAATATTTTTTTATGTACGAGAAAATTATTTCATAAAAATACTTTAATAAAAATTATTTTTCAAAAGGTAAGTATTTCAACTCGATATTCAGACTCTTTACAATATCACTTACCTTGAAAAATTAAGTGAAAAAGTCAATCGAGAGCCTACATTTTTCATAACAATCAAGAAAGAAAATTTCGAGAAAAACCTGTCCAAGTGGACATCTGATTCCCCAACGGTCATTTTTTAACCGTTCTAAATTCTTTCACATAACAGCTAGATTGGTTGTCCAACTCAAAATGCGGACATCCGGATTGGTTGTCCGGTTAGTTAGGGTTTTTGGTGTTTTGATTGTTATAAATATCATTTCACTTTACATTCATTATAACACTTTGGGGAGTATTTAATTATGATATTCATGAGCGAAATTATGTTGATTACATCTTATTTATCTTTATCAAATCATTCACTTTGGAATTTTTTTGATTGAATCAACCTTTGAAAAACATCTTTGTTATCAAAAAAATCTCACATAACATTTGAACTTCATTCATTGCTATTCATTGAAGTGTTAGCATATTTCTCTCGTTGTACTTAACTTGATTATATCATTGATTAAGAGAGAAATTCCAAATTGTGAAATCATTTATCTTTGAATTTGTGGGTCATATTAAGGTCCTAGAAAGTTTCATATTGTATAAGGATTGATGCTTCTTATTTATAAGTCACCGAAAGTATTTGTAAGGGTTTGGATTGCACCATAAATCAATGAGATTTAGTGAAAAGGTCTTGCTCGTGACGGAGAGCTTGGTAATGGAGAACGTAGATTATTGCTTAGGATTGAACCTCCACAATTACATCATTTGCAACTCTCTTCCCTTTTATTTGTTGTTTTCGTACTTGTGTTTTTTTGTTTGATTAATTATTTATCTTCAACTTGCTTAAATTTGAATTGATTTTTTGAAATGTTTTTTAATAACCAATTCACCCCTCTTGGTATCAAAGCAAGGTGTTCATTTTTTTTAAAAGATTTCATAATCTTGAGTAATGGCAAACCACAATCTTCAAAATCCTGAGGAGCATTTTATAAATCGTCGTTATTTCTTTGATGGCATTCATTATAATTATTGAAAGCTCGAATGATGACATTCGATCAATAGATTATAATATTTAGAAAGTTATTGAATATGATCTTTATCTGCCTACAAAAGATATTAAAGTGCAAACCCCGATCAAACCATTCCAAAACCTAGAGAGGAGTATGACACAGATGATAAAACAAGATTATCCTTAAATACTAGAGCCAAAAATCTACTTTATTGTACTTTAGATAGAATTGTATTTAATCATATTAGCACGTGCGATTCCGCGTATGATATTTGGCATGCATTAGAAGTTAATCATGTTGGCACTAGTAAAGGAAATCAAGATTAATCTTTTGGTTAAAGAATTTGAAAAGTTTATCATGAAACAAGATGAACCTATTGTTGACATGATTACTCGCTTCACCGATATTGTTAGTGGCCTCAAAGGCTTTAATTGCAAATTTACTAACGGTGAGCTTGTAAGTAAAATGCTTAGATCACTATCGGAACCAAAGATATCAACTCATATCCACTCGAGAACTTTATGGAACCTTGATGACATATGAGCTCAACAATGTCAAAACTAAGGAAAAAACAAAGAAAAGCAAAGAGGAACCAAATGAGCTCCTAAGTGACAAATTGCTCTAAAATCGATAATTGAAGAAAGAAATACAAGTGAAAATATAAGTGATGAAGAGCTCGATAATCTAGTCATCCGTGTCAAAAAAATGGAAAAGGTTTCAAAATAATTGGATATTCCAAAAGAAAGAAGAAAATTGTGAAAAAAGAAGCAAGAAAATTATTTGCTATGATTGTGATAAACTCGATCTCAAGATAACCGAGTGCCCAAACAAGAAGAGAAGTATCAAGAAAAAAACACTTCAAGCAACATGGGATAAAAACGACGATAATGATCGCAATAAAGTAGAAATTGCCAACAAGTGCTCCATGACAATCGGAGATGAGGTAAACTCTATTGAAAAAATGATTTATCTACCTCTTATGATGAATTTCTTAAGAGATTTGAAAAGGCTTGCCCTAAATCACTCTATTCTTAAAAAGAAACAATATTTGTTAAAGATGAAATGAAGAAAATTTTAGAAATTCAAAAGGAGAATGTTGATCATGATTCATTGATTAAAGAAAAATCTTTTTTGAAAGAAAAAGTTGAAAATTTAACTAAGATTATTTGCAAATTTGTTCAAGGTAAAAAGAAATTCTATTTAATGCTTGGTGAACAAAAGTGTGTTTTTGATAAATGAGGAATTGGATATAAACCATTTTTGAAACAAAAATCTTTCAAAAATTTATTTTTCAAAACTTCAAACATCTCTAGACACTACATTGTGTTTTTTACAATAAAGATGGACATATTGCTTACAATTGTCTAGCCAAAAAGAGACTACACTTTGAAAGTAAGAATAAGTGGTTCGAGAGTCCACTAAAACTAATTCCCAAGGGTCCAAACTTGTATGGTACCAAAGGTCAAAAACTTAATTATTTATAGGTACCAAAGAAGATGAAGATCAAATGGTTTTTGGATAGCGAATGCGTAAAACACTTGACCAGAGATAGAATATTACCATCAAATTTAAAAAAGAAGGATGGAATTCTTGTCACATTCAAGGATAATGCAAAAAGAAAAATTATTGGAATTGAAAACATTGGTAATCATTCTTCTCCTTCGATTGAAAATATTTTATTGGTAGACAACCTCAAACATAATTTGCTTAGTATTAGTCAGTTATTTGATAAAGAATATCTTATTAAACTCGACTATTCTAAATGCCTTATAAAGGATGGTACATCGAAGGATGTGATGTTTATAGAAAGTCGAAGCAAATATATTTATATTAAAAATATCGAATTTGAAAGTGATGAAAAATGTTTATCAAGTTTAAAATAAGATACTTGGCTGTAGCATAGGAGATTAGGATACGTTGGCATAAATCTCCTTTCAAAAATCTCCAAAAGTTGTTTTGTCAAAGGTTTACCAAATTTAAAGTTTGATAACGATAAGATTTGTAATATTAGTCAATTTGGTAAACAAGTGAAAAGCTCTCTTTTAAACCTAAATTATACTGTTCAACTACAAAATCACTACAACTACTCCACATAGATCTTTTTGAACCTTATAGAACCACCCGTTTGGGTGGAAAACATTATACTTTCATCATTGTCGACGACTTTTCTAGATTCACTTGTGTTCTATTCTTAAATCTTAAAGATGAAGCTTTGAATGTATTTAAACATTCAAACAAAAAGTCTCAAAATGAAAAATTATACTTCATTACAACTATTCGAAGTGATCGTGGTAGCGAATTTGATGATCTCGCTTTTGATAATTTTTGTAATGAAAATGGATATGAACATAATTTCTCAACTTCTAGAATTCCTCAACAAAATGGTGTAGTAGAAAGGAAGAATTGAACATTACAAGAAATGGTCATGACCATGCTAAATGAAAATAACATGCCAAAATTCTTTAGGGCCGAAGTCGTTAACACCGCTTGCTATATTATTGAAAGAAAACTAAAACTCCCTATGAGTTTTAGAAAAATAGAATTCCAAATATCCGTTATTTTAAAGTATTTGGTTGTGATTGTTTTATTTTGAACACAAAAGAAAGTTTGGGAAAATTTTATTCAAAGTCCGATATTGGAATCTTTCTAGTATATTCATAGCTAGCAAAACTTATAGAGTATTTAACGAAAAAAACTCTAGTCGTTGAAGAGTCTATGCATTTCATCTTTGATGAAACTAATAGTCTTGATTGTGAGAAAGGTATTAGTAATGATGTAGGATTTAAATTCCTTTCGAACAAATGAATATTCAAACCAAAGCAAGAAAGATCCAAAAGATGAAAACGGAGAAGAAGCAAATGTTCAACAAATTGAAGTAGAACCCACCGAAGTACCAAATGATCCTACTCTATCAAAAGAATTGAGGTTTGTTCCCTCTCACCCAAAAGAACTAATTATTGGTGATCCATCCAATGATATTACTACTAGAGCTTCTACTAGAAATCTTCTTAATAGTTGTGCCTTCATTTCGTAAATTGAGCGGAATAATTGTGCACAACAAGACTACATTAGTGGCCCAAGGTTATAATCAAGAAGAATATATTGATTTTGAGGTAACTTTTGCACCGATTGCTATGTTAGAGTCTATTCGCATGCTTATTACATTTGCTTGTCATAAAAGATTTACTATTTATCAAATTGATGTTAAAAGTGCATTTCTAATTACTTTATTCAAGAAGAAGTCTTTATTGAGTAACCCCCGATTTAAAATATCACAAGTATCCAAACTATGTTTTTAAATTTAGAAAGACTCTTTACGGTGTAAAACAGGTTCCAAGAGCTTGGTATGAAAAATTGAGCAAATTTCAACTTTCAAATGACTTTTCAATAGATAAAGCGGATACTACTTTTTTCATCAATACTCAAAAGAATGATATGATTGTTGTTCAAGTTTATGTTGATGATATTATATTTGGTGCAACTAATATCTATCTATGTGAAGAATTTTCAAAATGAATGAGCATGGAATTTGAAATGAGCATGATGGGAAAACTTAAATTCTTTCTTGGACTTCAAGTTAAGCAAACTAGTGGATATTCATCAATCAAAATAAATATATATTGGACATGCCCAAAAGGTCTGAAATGGATGACTTGAAGACAATGAATACACCAATGAGTACATCCATAAAGTTAGACAAAGATGATCAAGATACTTCGATGATGTAACTAAATATCGAGGTATGATCGGATCTCTTTTTTACTTAACAGTAAGTAGACCTAATATCATGATTAGTGTGTGTTTATGTGCTATATTTCAATCAAATCCTAAAGAATCTCACCTTAGTGATGTAAAAATAACTTTTAGATATCTTAGTGGCACTTGAACCTTATGGCTTTGGTATCCAAAGGGCACTCAATTGATCTATTTAGTTATTCGGAGGCTAATTCGACCGGTTGCAAAATTGATCGCAAAAGCACTAGCGGAGCATGCCATTTTCTCCCCTTTTGCTCGCGTTTCTCTCCCTAAATCTCGTCTACATTCTTCAATCTCCATCATCAAATATCTCCCAAATAATAAATAAACACATCACTTTTACACTTCAATTTTCTAAAAAATCAACATTTCATCCACCAAAAATTCAAAATTCCCAAATCCGAACCTTAAGTCCAATTTTTTCGTCAATTTGTTTTCCTTCAACTACTTTTTACAATGACGGGGACTAAAAGAGTGGGAAAACGACTTAAAACTGAAGGCTAAGTTTCAAGCTTTCGAGTCTAGACGAAGTTTAGGAGTAAAAAAACGTTTTTATTTTAAATTCTTAATCATGTAAAAAAACTCAATGATTCAAGTAATACATATAAAACATCTAAAATTATAAAATACTGTATTTACTTAATAATTCCTACATAAAGATAAGTTTCAAAATCATAATTACATAACGTAGATAACTTGTTGCTTAAATCTTTTCTAATCTAACTCTTTATCGAACTCCAATTCAATATCTTATTCTTCATCTAATTCGTCATCCGTATCGTCCGATACAAAATCATCATTCTCGGGCTTCCTTATTTTATTTTGATCATTTCTTGTACCTCTTGCAGGTCGTAAGATATCACTTTCTACAAGTCCTAATGTTATACATACCTGATACCCAAGAATTATAATCATTTCTAGTATAGACTCTTTTTCAATTAAAGGAATTTATATGTATGCCAATAAATTAGGACTTTTGACATTGAAGGAACAAGAAAGTGAAAAATCTTTTGGAACAGTACAAACGTGCTTCGTTGAAAAATAATGGTAGTGTAAACTTTAGAACTACAAAACTAAGTTGAAGGCACTGCTATGAATACCAACAAAAAATCAAATGATAGGGTAGAAGAAAAAGATTACAAAAAATTATCCGATAATTACATCCAATTGATACCCACGGCTTCACTTTTTCAATTTCATCGATTTCATGAATTTGGGACCTTGTTGTTTTGGTGAAAATTGGGGATTTCAATTCAAATTTTCTCAATTCTCCGTGGGGAGTCCTGAGTCGAGGACGTGAGTGTTGTTCAATTAATTGGGATTCTTGGTATTGGAATGGATTGGGCATGCTTCTATCTTACCATTTGTTGGCCCACTTTTTTTTTTTTATAAAGTTAAATGGGGTACTTACAAAAATACCCTTAAAATTAGGGATGTTTTGAAAAATCATGTGAAAGATTTTTAGGAAGTAAAAAATACTGTGTAAAATGAAAAAGTGACACAATGTCACTTTTTTTAATAAAAATTGTCACTTTTTTAAAAATTGTGACACAAACTTAAAAAAATTGAAAAAAAAAGTGACTCGCACACTCTAGAAGTGATACAAACTCAAAAAATGATACAAACTCAAAAAAAGTGATAATGTTTTGAAAAATCATATGAAAAGCTTTTAGGAAGTAAAAAAATACTGTGTAAAATGAAAAAGTAGCACAATGTCACTTTTTTTTATAAAAATTGCCACTTATTTACTTTTTTTAAAAAAAAAGTGATACAAACTAAAAAAAAGTGATAAATACCAAAGTAGTACCATCCATTTGTGTAGCAACAGTAATCGTGTTTTTAAAATAATCAGCACGTCTAGGCCAATCCACATGCTGATTATGTTAGATAAATATAATATATTATTTCATTTTTTTTTATCTTCTTAAAAAGTGACAACATAAAAGGTGACAAAAAACTAAAAAAGTGATGAATTCAAAAAAGTGGCACAAATTAAAAGACGTTATACAGATTAAAAAAGTGACAATTAAAAAAATGTGACAATCTTTTGACGAAAAAGTGACGAATTCAAAAAAGTGGCACAATTAGAGGAAGTTATGCAGATTAAAAAAGTGATACGATAAAAATTAGTGATTAAAAGAAGTATCAAATATCACAATGAATTTTTGAGGGGGTGACCCGATACTAATCTCTCTATAATATTAAGCATCCAAGTAATTCTACAGATCTACTATGTCTCCATTTGAATCACCTAGCTTGAGCTGTGCATTTTTCAAACCCTTTCCATACTTCCCTTCCAGTCTAGTTTGTTTGGCAGCTTTAATACTGGGAAGATTCCAGGGTCTCTTTTTCAGGTTAATTCTCTGTAGGCCATCCGAAGAAGGAAGTAGGGAGCATGTAAACGCCAACAAACAGAACACAGCATACAGATAGCTCGAGAATTCATCTACAAAACCAGAATGCGTGAACAAAGGGACATTTAATTCACCGTTTTCTCATTAACAGAAACCATTTTAAGAAACTCCACAAACTGAGGCATAGTTAATTGCATAGTTAATTCACTGCAAGTTAGTAAACAACACAAGTAAAAACCTTTTGTCAAATCGTAGATAATTTTCACACTTGGGACAAACTTTAGAGTTCAATAACAGAAGCCGTTTCTTGTTTCTTTCTTATAGTCAAAAACCCAACAAACGCAGTTGATTTCTTCAGTACTCCTTATCTCTAACACGAAACAACAATTAAATCGCACAAGTTTTAACTTGCATTCCATGCTCGGGCTCATGCATATAAAACATACAAAAAGTTAGAACTATAACTAAATACACCACTCCACATTCATCATAATTGTTCTTTAATATCTAAAACAACACAACATTACCAATCTTGTCCCTTATTTTGCAGAAGAGGAGAAAGAAAAGAAGAATAGTTTTAAGCTCCAGAGAGATTACATAAATAAAGCTGATGCCTGCATCTTAGACTTGTAAATGTTTTTTAATCTAAATGTAGAAATACTATGCAATAACCAAATCGAAATTCAAATTGCCCGAATTAATTCAAATGTATTAAAATCCAAATATCTACCAAAGGCTTAAAACAACTAAAAGATGCTCACCGAAGCCCAATTGATCCTTGTAGGTGGAGAAAGGCTCCTCTTACACCTTTCCTTGGAGTAATGCCCTTCACCAACTCTTCATAGGCTTTTCTCTCTGCAACCTCCGCTAGCTTCTCCAACCTCACCTTTAATTCTACACTCTAAAATCGAAATTGTTTGTCACTTTAAAGTACAATAGCAAAATCATTTCAATACTTAAGTCAAGTTAGGTTTCAGATGTCGAAAAATCCACATGTAGAACTAACTTGCAGCTGAGGCACAAGTATCATTTTAAGAAACTCCACAAACTGAGGAACGACATCTTCTTTGTTCATCTCATCAATTGGAGGTGGAATTCGACATAAGAAAGGGGTATGAAAATAGAGTGCACTCAAATTGGCAGCATAATTGATGTATAAAATTCAGAAATGACCGTGAAAAAAGAATTAGTATAGCAGCATGATATGAAACTCCAAAATCATAAAAATGGCTGCCACACCCTATATATACCCATCAAAATTAGGACATAGTATGGAAAATCCATATACACACAACACACATACAAAGCACAACAATTCCCTAAAAATCTAAATAAAATCAGAATAGTGTCGACGTTTTCTTCACCTAGAGTTCAAGTCTCTAATGGCGCCGACGCTTTCTTGACCCATGGTTCGAGTCTCTAATGGTGGTGGCGCTGTTAATCGGTTGATTTTTGACGAAATTGGCTTATTCTTCTTCAACAGGGAGAGTTTATGTTTTGTTATTTCAGCAAAATGACTTCTATTCATCAGTTGTTTTTAGCGTATTAATTACTGTTAATTTAAAGGTTTAGTGAAAAACAGTATTTCTCAATTTTTCTTTTTTTTGGGCCGTACTAGACCTAATTTTCCCAAGTTAAATTTAGTAATGGGCTACTGGAATAATTGGGGCGGCCCAAAGTCCAGTGCAGGCCGAAGGACAGCTTGAGCGCTCAAAAGAGAAAGCTTCAATTGGCAAAAATGCTCCCAAGAGGTTATCTCGGAGTCCTCAGATGCTGCAGTTGGTTTCAGTAAATGAGATTTCTCGTATGCAGATTGCAGTTCCTACAACATAATACGAGCCTTGTCCTTGGAATCAGGAAGAAGATCACTAAGATACGATCCAGCTGTTTGAATTAGCTTGTCGATCATACAAGTAATTTAAACTTCAAATAAATTGCACATATTTCATGAATATAATATCCAATATTTTTTTTTAATTTTTGGGAATATAATATACAATTAAAGGTTATAGTTTTGAATTTTATATCATGACTGTCAAATGTAGATTGATTGATGGGTCCTCGAATCCCAGACTATTTTCTTAAAGGGAAAAATTCATAACTCAGGCTTTATTTATCCTAAAATCAAAAATCAGGTCCCAAACTTTAGAATTGCAAAAATCAGGTTTTTAATTAATTAATTAATTATATTTTACAATTATGTTAAATTAAATATTTAATTGTAATATAATTAACCAATCCCACCCCCACCCCCACCCCCACCCCACCCCATCTCACCTCACCCCCATCACCCCCATTGCTCCGACGACTGGTGACTGTTTCGGTGACTTTTCGGGGACGGCGACAACTCCGACGACCAGTCCGATCCCAACAAGTATAGGTCACAGATTTTTAAAATTTGTCGGTCACAGATTTCTGCATGTTACCGATAAAAAGAAAAATATAGGTCACAGATTTTTAATTTGGTTACAAGTTAAAAAAAAATTAGATAACAGAGGTCACATATTTCCAAATTTATTGGTCACAGATCATATGTTTGTTGGTCACAGATTATATTTATGAGTCATAATTGACTTTAATGGTCACTAATAAACAAAACTTTAGGTCACATATTTTGAATTAATCACAAGTTAAAAAAATTATAGATAACAGAAGTTGCATATTTTCAAATTAGTTGGTCACATATTATCGAATTTTAAAATCACGGTTTAATAGTTGGTCACATAGAACCGTATAATTGGTCACAGACACCCAAACACCCGTCCCCAATCTCAGCACCCCACCAATACTAACTGATAACTGTGCGGACGATCAATTGTAAAAAAATCCACTTGAGAACACTCAAACTAACTAATAACAAAAAAAAAATAACTCAAAGAACTTAACAATCAAAATTAATAATTTCCCAAACTATACAAAGTCTCATTTCCTCCCAGAAAAAGTTGAAATAATTATTCATATCAGCACCGGGCATTTTCAAGAAGTGTGAATCTATCCATTTGAGAACAATCGAGCTAACTGATAACACACAAAAAAAAAAAAAAAAAAAAAAAAAAAAAAAAAAAAAAAATTTCTACAAAACTTTCAATATGCATAATTAAACAAAATTAAACCAAGTATCATTTTCCTCCCGGTAAAAGTTGAAATAATAATTCATATCAAAATCATGCATTCTCAATGACAAAACAAAAATAAAAACGAATCCTAGGAGAATCAGATTTAAGGTTCAAACTCTTTTTGAATCTCAACATCACCATCGGTAATCTCATGCTGCAGATCCTTGGGGTGTTTCCCGTCCACCGTACACCCAACAGAGACACACGTATTGAGGATCTCCTTGACAGTGTCAGATAAGTCCTTGGCCATGGATTGTGTGTGCCGCATCAACGTGAGTGCCGGGCGATGTTGCCTCCAGTGAGATGTGTGACAAAGAGAAAATGGACGAAAGAGGAGATGGAAGAGAGCGACAGGTGAGAAGAGATGGAAGAAAGCGACGAGTTTGGGAATTAGGGATTGAAATTTGGTGGAGTGGGGGTAGGTGGTATGTTGGGTATATTGATTAATTTAATTTAAAATATCGTTATTAAATATTAATTGTGAAATTAAAACCTGATTTTTTATTAAATAAAGTGTAAACCTGATTTTTAAAAACCTGAAACTTAACACTTGGTTTCACGTAATTTCCACTTTCTTAAATATATCATTTCCGCCACATAAAATTCAAAATAAGTCCATAGGAATCTGAGCCTTTAATCACGGGTGATGGCAAGATTGCTTATTACGAGTAACGCTAAATTACGAAAGTGCACTAAAGATGCCCCATATACGGCTAGGATTGTCAATGAATTGAATTTTGATCCGAATCCGATCTGAATTCGACGAAATTAATGGGAGATGGATTTAGGGTCTCAGTCCGATAACCCGAACAAAATTCGAATCTGATAATCTGTTAACTAAATAGATCAAACATGTATATAGGTCAATCCGATCCGATTTGTAATAAATAACTAAGTCGATAAAATATTTTTATTGCATATTATTTGTCACTAAAATAAATAAATGAGAAAATAAAAAAATTTAGAATAAAAAAATAATCAAATTCAAAACAGAAAAAGTTAAAAATCTTATATTTTTAAACCTATTTAAGAATTGGAAATTTTGAAAAAAAAAAAAAAAAAAAAATTGATTTCAACCAATGTTTTAAAATCGACCCGGGGTTGAATCAATATCAAAACTGTTGTCAAATTGAATAAATAACTATACACATAAATGTAAAATATTATAAAAACAATAAATTTTTTAGTTTTAGTTTACTAATTTAAATTAAATACATATCTATATTTTTCTTAATTAAATTTATTATTGTAATTTATTTTACAACTTCAAAAACTAATAATTAATATGTAAAAAATAATTTGATTTGTTAATGGAAATAATGAAATAAAATATTTATATTTAAAATTGAAATTCAATTTTACCTTATCCCACATCAAATGTCAATAGAAAACTAGAATATAATATCTCCTTTAAAAAGGAATATCATGATGATAGAAATCACTATTGGGCTTGCTAGTAAAAATATGTAGGCTTCAAGTTAGTTCAAAGTTTTTAAAGAACAAAAATTCATTTTTTTCCTAATTTTTATTAATTTCGAATCGGACATCCGATAACATAACAAATCGGATATAGATTTAACAATCAAATATCTGTTGGATTATTAGATCGGATCGAATAATTTTCTTATCGGATCGGATCGGATATAGGTAGATCTAATCCATATCCGATCCATTTACAGTCCTATATACGAATACGATGACAAACTTCTCACCTCCTTATATTGTACTTATTTCATATCTAAGCTTGCCGACCCATGTATGGGGAAGGCTACCTCGGGACTATCGGACCTCGAAGGTCAAACAGGCCTCCATTACATTTGGTATGAGAGCAGGTCCGCTCTGAACGTTGCATTGTTAGTTACCTAAGACTGATGGTTTGCATACCTGCAAAAATGATTTTGGGACTGTCGAGCTGAGACAAATTAAGCAAGCAAGCGAAATTGAGCATGTAAAGCTTTGATGATGACATAAGTAGGAGCACGCATTATACAGAAGTAGGAGAATGCGTTATACAATTTTGTCTATACAAAAACGTTTGTTTTATAGAGTGTGACAAGGCATTGCAAAGGAAATCAAATATGGGGGCATTTGTGTTGGATGCTTCAACATGCACGATGGCACTACGGCAAGGGAAGCCGTCCATCCAAAGAACCAATGCAGAGGTGCAGGGTGCAGTTGATGTCGAAGGCTTCATGTGCGGGTGTTAGGATTGGACCACAAACATAACAATATATTCTAGTGTCTTTCCTGATTTTATGGAGATTGGAATATAATTAGTTTGACACTTGTCACTTTCTAGTAGGATGATGTAGTATATTCCTTATTCTGTTGTAACAAACTCTTAGCCATAATCTGTATTTATATGGCACCATGAATGAGATGAACTTTAAGCTTTCTTTCATCAATATTCAGCTCTAATCTTTTACTTGGTATCAGAGCATTTATGGCCAACGCCGGTTCAGTAAATCCAGCCATCTCAACTGAGCTGAATTCCACAGCTTCCACGCAAACTGCAGCAAATCAGGTTTCTCCATTTGGGTTAAACCTCACACAAACTCCATCTGTGAAATTAGATAAGAATAATTTCCTACTATGGCAAAACATGATAATGCCAATAGTTCGAGGTCATCACCTTGAAGAATACCTGCTGGGAACAAAGCCATGTCCCCCAGAGTTCACAGCAACTCAAACTGTAACAGGAGAGGGAGAATCACTTGAAATGTCCCAAAATCCTGAGTATAACAAGTGGGTCTCGATTGACCAACTACTTATGGGATGGTTGTACTCTTCCATGACACCTGAGATAGCCATGAGAGTCATGGGAAGCACCAGTTCCAGCAAGCTATGGAATGCCATTAAAGAAAGTTATGGCATACTGAACAGATCAAGGGTAACATTCCTCACTGGTGAGTTGCAAAGAACTAGGAAAGGATCTTTGTCCGTGGATCAGTACCTTGCAAATGTCAAGCAGCTGGCAGATAACTTGCAAATTGCTGGAAAAACAATAGACCACAGTGACTTAGTAACTCAAGTTCTTGCTGGATTAGATGAAGAATATACACCTATCGTTGTTCAAATCAACAGTAGAGATGAGATCTCTTGGCATGAACTCTCGTCTGTTCTAATGACGTTTGAAAGCAGACTTGAATACCTCAGTCAAATGAGAAATGAAATGACCTCAGTCAACATTAATCAATCCAGTATTAACCTTGCTCAAAGAGGTGAATTCAGAGGAAGATTCTCTAGACCAGGAAGATTCTCGAATGCTAGAGGCAGAACTAGAAGAGGAAGAGCAGGAAGAATATCAGAAAATCAGGGTCCATGTCAAATTTGTGGACTCAGTAATCACTCAGCCAGCTGGTGCTATAATAGATATGATGAGAGGTTCATGGGAAACAGGCCAGGCAGTCAGACAAGGAACTCGCCTCCTACAGCCTATACAGCCTCACCCAGCACCATTGGGGACACCAGTTGGTTTGCAGACTCTGGAGCCAGCAACCATGTGACCATTGACAAAGGTAATATGCTTGCTGCCCAGGAATATGGAGGTAAGCAGAAATTACTTGTTGGTAATGGAAATAGTTTGAAAATTGCTCATATTGGTGCAGCTGATATTCCCACCTTGAGTAAAAAATCTCTTACACTGAATAAATTGCTGCATGTGCCTGCCATAAGAAAGAATTTGATTAGTGTTTCACAGCTAACACTTGATAATAATGTATTTATGGAATTTTATCCTCATCATTGTGTTGTTAAGGACCTGCAATCGAAGAAAACACTGCTGCAAGGGATACTTAGGGGTGGACTATATCAGCTGGAGTTACCTAGTTCAAAACTCAAATCTGAAGTCAAGGAGTCAAGCCACCAAAATAACCTTGCAGCCTTCTCTGTGGGTGAAAGTTGCAATGAGTCAGCCAAAAATTGCAGTGAGTCAACCAAAAGTGTCGAAAGGTCACAGTTAGATGAATGGCATAGGAAACTAGGCCATCCATCATATCCTGTATTGAGTCAAGTCTTGAAGTCATGTAATAAGTCCATCAAAATTAATGAATTTCCACAATTTTGTGAAGCCTGTCAGTTGGGAAAATCACATGCCTTACCTTTTGCCAATTCTAATTCACATGCACTTAATCCACTAGATCTGGTACATAGTGATGTTTGGGGACCTGCCCCTAAGAATTCTACCTCAGGCTTTAGATACTATATCCTATTTGTTGATGACTATAGCAGGTACTCTTGGATCTATCCTATGAGACAAAAATCAGAAGCATTAGGCATTTTCACTCAATTCAAACAAATGGTAGAAACTAAGTTTGAAAGAAAAATAAAGATCCTACAGTCAGACTGGGGGGGTGAGTATAGAAATTTCAACCAAATTGCTTCCAAATCAGGCATTGAACTGAGGCACTCTTGCCCACATACATCAGTACAAAACGGGAGAGCTGAGAGAAAACACAGGCATATTACTGAAACTGGGTTGACCTTACTAGCTCAAGCCTGCCTGCCGCTTCATTATTGGTGGGAAGCCTTTACAACAGCCACCTATCTAATAAATAGCTTACCTACTCCAGTTCTTCAGCAAAAATCACCCTACCAGATCCTCTATAAAAAGGTTTTTGACTACAAAACACTAAGAACCTTTGGCTGTACCTGTTACCCCTGCCTTAGGTCATATCAAAAACATAAATTTGATTTTCACTCTCAAAGATGTGTTTTTCTTGGCTATAGTCTATCACATAAAGGATATAGATGCTTGAGCTCAACGGGTAGAATTTACACTTCCAGACATGTGGTGTTCAATGAGAAAGAATTCCCTTTCAAACTTGGTTTCATTAACAAACACACGCCGCCCTATGTCATTACTGATAACCTGTATCCTCTCCCATTTGAAAAAGAGTCCACACATACACATTCCCCTCAAACTGCAGCTGATATAGTTCAACCACATATATCCCCTGCTACAGATTACTTCGACAGAAATCTAAATCATGAAGATGGTGAGATTGAGGAAAGTTCTGAAACTGATCAAGCAATATCAGATGAAAATGTATTAAATGAAACTGATAGAAATAATGCTGTAGCAACTGACATTGAGGAGAATGCTGGCAATAATAGTGAGCTACGCATTAGTCACCACATGATTACAAGAGGCAAGGCAGGGATATTCAAACCAAAAACATATGTTAGTGAGAAATCAGAGGAATTGATTGACTGTGAACCACAGAGTGTGGATGAGGCTATGCTAAGTACTAATTGGAGAAATGCAATGAAAGAAGAATATGATGCACTAGTGAAAAATAAAACTTGGAAGCTAGTGCCGCCAGAGCATGGAAGGAAGGTAATTGGCAGTAAGTGGGTGTTCAAGCTGAAATGTGATGGAGAAGGAAAAGTGAAGAGGTACAAGGCAAGGCTGGTTGCCAAGGGGTTTCTTCAGACACCTGGGATAGACTTTAAAGAAACATTTAGCCCTGTGATTAAACCCTCAACCTTGAAAATCATACTCGCTATTGCTGTGTCTAGAGATTGGGACATAAGACAAGTAGATGTAAATAACGCTTTTCTGAATGGAGGATTAGAGGAGACGGTCTACATAGATCAACCTCAAGGCTTTGTACAGCAAAGCACTCCACATTTTGTCTGTAAGCTTGAGAAAGCACTGTATGGCTTAAGGCAAGCCCCAAGAGCATGGTATGATAAGTTGAAAGATACACTCTTGCAGTGGAAGTTCAAACAATCAAAGGCAGACAACTCTTTATATTTTCTGGTGGATAAAGATCTGATCTTGTTTGCATTAGTTTACGTAGATGATATCATAGTTACAGGCAGCAACAGACATCAACTGCAAGTGTTTATTGATAAATTAAATGAATGCTTTGCTCTCAAGGATTTGGGAGGACTCAGTCAATTCTTAGGTATTGAAGTACATAGAGATAAAACTGGTCTGTACCTTACTCAGAAGAAATACCTAACTGATCTACTCAAAAGGTTCAACTATGAAAATCTGAAGCCAAGTGTAACTCCTATGGCAGTAGGAAAGCAAATTTCGAAAATTGAAGGTGAAGGCATGAATGATCCAACACTCTACAGAAGTGCAGTAGGAGCACTTCAATATTTGACACACACACGACCTGATATTGCATTCTCTGTGAACAAGTTAAGTCAGTTTCTTCAAGCTCCCACTAATGTGCACTGGAAAGTACTTAAACGGGTCTTCAGATACTTGCAGGGGTCACAAAATTATGGTCTAGTCATTCAGAAAAGTGAAGACTTGAATGTAACTGCCTTTGCTGATGCTGATTGGGCTTCATGCCCAGATGACAGACGTTCTACTGCTGGATATTGTGTCTACTTTGGTGACAGTTTAGTGTCATGGTGCTCAAAGAAGCAACATGTAGTTGCAAGATCTAGTACCGAAGCTGAATACAGGTCCTTGGCTCACTGTGCTTCAGAGATTACATGGATAATGGCTCTGCTTGAAGAAGTTGGAATGAAACAAGAAGCAACTCCAAAAATATGGTGTGATAATTTGAGTGCAGGAGCACTGGCATCCAATCCCGTGTATCACGCAAGAACAAAACACATCGAGCTAGATGTCCACTTTGTAAGAGACAAGGTCCTAAAGAAGGAATTGGAAATTCAATATGTTCCAACCTCTGATCAGATTGCTGATTTGTTAACAAAGCCACTTGGACACTCCAGGTTTGTATTCCTCAGAGACAAGCTTGGAGTCTTTGAAAGACACTCCATATTGAAGGGGGGTGTTAGGATTGGACCACAAACATAACAATATATTCTAGTGTCTTTCCTGATTTTATGGAGATTGGAATATAATTAGTTTGACACTTGTCACTTTCTAGTAGGATGATGTAGTATATTCCTTATTCTGTTGTAACAAACTCTTAGCCATAATCTGTATTTATATGGCACCATGAATGAGATGAACTTTAAGCTTTCTTTCATCAATATTCAGCTCTAATCTTTTACTGCGGGTTACTGCGGGAAGAGATGTAAGGGGCATCGTGGGCGACGCACATCTAGGGGATGGTGCCGCAATTGTGTAGAATTTTCAGATCCATTGGCATTGAAGAGACTGCAATGTTGAAATAACGCGAAGAGGCAAAGCACTAGTTCCGCTACGAGAGCATTAGCAAATTGAATGGGGAGTGAGTCACATGCCTAGAAAACTTCCCTACCCACGTGACATGGCAAGATTCTTTATAACAACGTCCCATATACAGGTACGATGACAAGCTTCCACCTTATATTGTACTTATATTTCATACCTTAGCTTGTCGGCTCGTGTGGCGAAGGCGGGTGCCTCGAGGGCCAAACAGGCAGTCCATTACACTTTGCTCCGATACCACACTTCCGATTGTTAACAACTTCGCAAAATTTCAGATGTTTCGAACGTTGCCAACAAAGCCCCCAAAGCCATTTTAAAACTTGAGGCGAAAGCATACACCTCTACATGGGAATTGAACTTTAAACTTTTATCATATAATATTCTCCTTTCGCCATGAACCCCTAAACGTGATTTAACTCCTCAAAATGTAGATAATTAAATGTTACAAACAAGCTTTTTACTATCATATTAATTTTTTTTATCACTGTGAATGTCTGGACCAACTTGCGCGCACCTCGACTAATCTCACAAGGTCCTGAAGTTTACAGCCTGATACTCACCTTAGTGGCCCTGAAAAGACTCGAACCAGTGACCACTGGAGAGCAAACTTAATGTCTGACTAATTGAGATTATCATATTATAAAATTAGCATCAACATGCATCAATAAATTTCTTCAGTTCCTGTAATAGTCGGTACAATGTAAAACAATGAATCCTGCTCAAGTCTTCAAAAGCATAGCATTTAAGAATTACTCGCACAAAATTGCCAAGGAAGCTATCATATTTGATTTTTTTCGCTCAAGTTACAGACAGAAGTTTAGCAGAATGTGAGAGCATGCTCAAAAAATTCACAAGCATGCTCTAAGATACATGCAGCTTCAACTATTAAATAGTGATGATGGTGAGAGTTTGCAGCTTCTAAGAAAAAAAATGCTTGTGTTCAAGGTCCATTGCCATCAAACGCAGTGGCTAGTCCTACAATAAATCGAGCTCCTTGATAAATAAACTTCAGCTTGTGGAACTTCTAAGCGAAAACGAATATGCCTTTCTCTGAGTTGGCCATCCTTTTTGCAGCAGCAGAACCAACAATTCTCTCAAGCTAAATGTCACGAAGTCATTATATTAAAATTATTTGATTCCACTAAATGTATCGAAAAGATGCATCATATTAAGTTAGAGTGGAATAAACAAGAAAATAATCGAGACAAGAAGATAGATTGGAGTGCACTAAACAAGTAAAACGATAGCTCAAATCGTCCAAATTGATGGAAGACAGGAGTATTACCCGAAAATAGTCAAGACGAGAAAATAAGACAGTGCAGTTCCTGTTATCAGCCTCTTCCACCAAATTAACAATCTGCAAAGAAATAAGAAAATATTTAAAACAAACATACCTTTAAATCCCGAAAATCATGATTGTTTATTAAAAACAAAGGTCCAAAGAAATCACTCCACCTCTGGGTAAAATTCTTTCCTCTCTGGAAGGGAATAGATAATTAAATTCTGAACGCCACGGATCTGAACACAAGGCCAAAGAGTCAGAAATTCCCTTTTTTGTGTACATATTTACATGTGGAAACATGTACACACGTTTGTAAAGAGTAATAACCAAAATAAATACACATTGCAGCACACCATCAATACTTGTCCCAAGAAACCAAAATCAAAAAAAGAAAAGAAGGAATACCACCTTCAAGAGCATTTTTATGACTGCTTTTCATTGAAGAGCACATACAAAAATAACGCTGAACTAGCTGCTGAGTAGTAAATACCGTGTTCAATATCAGAGGAGAATTGAATTTCACCACCTAAGATATTAGGTCTATTTTTCTTCTAAATTAGGTATTCGACCTTTGATAGAATGGGAAAATAATTTGTGAAAAAATTACCACATGCTAGTTCACAGACATGCTGCATCATAAGCAAGAGCATCCATGTCAAGGTTCAATACCAGTATGATTTCTAACTGTGACAAGTGCACTAACATGCACATTATTAGTCTTCCTGGGTTGAAAAAATAAATAATCACACGACAAAGCTAAGATGCTAAAGTAACAAATCATGGGATGAGACATTCCAAAGCGCACACAGCCAAGTTTGATCTATGAACTTAATGTCACTTGGTTTTGTCACCCTGGTAAATTTGTGCAAGGGCTAAGAATAAAATTCTGACTTGTAAAAAAGACGTTCACACAAATCAAGGTCTAACTTTGGTCCAGAAACAGCCAAATAGTGCCATTGATAAACTTCTATTCTTACATGTACCAAAAAACTTGATCTTATACATACTCCCACTTTTCAATCCATAATCTAGGATCTGAATTTCTTGATAAGCATAGGATCTCACTGTAATGACTATAATCTGAAATTCAGGGTGTGTTTGAGCCACATTATTTTGGAATAATGTATTCTGAAATAGTAGATTGATGGAGAATGTGTGGTTGAAAAAGTTATTGATGTGATATAAAATATTATTTTATTGAAAAATATGTGGTTGAAAATGAGTAAAAGAATGATAATGAAAATTTTAATGTGTACCAAACAGAAGCTCAATCCATATTCTAAGATCTACTCTTGAAAAGAGAAACACCACCAAAGTCCTTTTAGTTTTGTCCATTCAACTGCATTTAGTTCATTATATTAACAATGTATAGGCAATGAATTTTTAGTGATGCTTTTGCATACTTGCAGAGGATTGTTATATTATATACAATGAATTTCGTAGGGAGTCCAACAATTAAAAGGAACTCGCAACATTAGGTTCACCAACAACAATAATATGCATGAGGATTGCTAATTATTTACAGGGGAGAAAAAAAGGATGGTGAAAGAACTGACATATAGCAGAAACAAGACTACAAAGAAGATGGGGGGGTGGTGGTGAAGAACCTTGTATCTGTAATAGAAGTGAGCTCTCTCTGTATAAAGCATGATTTTCTTTTCTCCCCTAAAAAACTGGCCTCGTACACTGGATATATCCTTCTGCTTAATGTACCTATATATCAAATAATAAATGAACAAGTGAAAACACTTGAAACCGTATAAATAGTTACTACCACCTCTTACATATTATTATCGGTCAGATTAAAGAAGACATTATTTAATTTACTAGAAGCTAAAAAGGAAAATCAGAAAAAAATAAAATAAAATAAAATAAAATTCTTACTCTCCAAACAAGCAGAAGGATGCACCCTGTGACTTCAAAAAATTTCGAAGTCGAACGAACTCAAAGTACGAACTAATGAATATCATAACCCCAGGCTGCATAGGATGATAACATGGAAGTTCAACATTAGTCTACCTGATAATTAAAGAATTCAACAATTTATTTATAAAGCGTTGTATTACCTGAACAGAATCTTTTATCTTGGGAAACACCTGCACAAACAAAATTTCAGTCTACCGTGTTTGAATATAATCCACGAAAAGTAAGTATGAATGTATGCATGCGGATAGATAGATGTACATCCCAAGCTCACATTGTAGACAAATTCAAGAAAATCTAAGCCCATATTTATCATGTGTCAACTAAATAGATCCTCTCTTCCAAATTCCAAGAAAAAGGGATCATCTCCTTCACCATTGTTAATCAAGGTCTATTTCCACGTCACTCTATCTCACACTACCACCCTCCTCGACTTGGAACCACCTATGTTACAATATAAATCTGCCAACACGACACTGGTGAAGTTATACCCTGACCATACCCCCACAGTTATACCCTGACCATACCCCACAAAAAATTGAGTGTAAACCATAAATCAAATGCAATTGCATGACTGGTCACCGACTTAAATAAATTTACCTTAATTACTAGATTTGAGATATTCAAATAATTTTAATGTCTACTAAATATTGTTTATGAAGCGTGAATAAACTTGCACCGGATTGCGTAAGGGTCGGGTTGTTTGAGTGGCTAAAACAATTTCCATTAACATACTCACCATCGAAGTTCAGTTTTCTATCTCAATTTACAATTCATTATCAACATTCACCAACTGTTCACAAATTTAACCTTCACCATTCAAATAGTCCTTGGAGCCATTTCCATACGAAGTAGCTAGCTCTCACCTATCCACAACACACTATGTACACATTGAGAGAGAGGGAGAGGGAGAGGGAGAGGGAGAGGGAGGGAGGGAGAGATTAGTTATAACGAGAACCTGCACGAGGTTAAGGTTCATTCTAACTCTATCCAGAATTTTATACTTGCAATAACAGTTATCATGGTTATTGCACCTAACACCACTTCTGTAGCAAATCTTCAGTTTTTAAAGAATGGGCTCATAACTTTCACATTATTTACACTTGGGTCACCATAGTACTCTGGTGGGCTTTACAACTTGCATGCTCTATGACACTATTTCATTACATTATTTACAGAACTTTCAGAAGGATACTGGTAGAATTTTTTAGTCATGACGTGAAATATTTCTACCAAAAACTGATAAGGAACCAACAAAATTCTCTCTTACTTGTGTCTCCATCTAGGCTCTATCTGTTTTATTTTTTCAATATCATCCCAATATTCATTTTGGTATTTATTACCCCACATTTTAAATTTATCTGCCTATTTCGCCTTTGGTTCTGCTCTATTACTTGATGAAAATCAAGACAATACAACATAAGAAAGTCAAGCCAATAGCAATTTATTTAAAATAAAATCACTTCAATAATCAGGCAGAGCAACCTACTACTACAAAAATTAACCCTGAAGGCCTCTTCAGAATTCAACTATAAAAACATGTAGGTCAAATTGGAAAAGATTCTACTGACACAGGAACTCCTAACGAACTTGGCTTCATCATGGACAACATAATGGTTGAGATTCAATCATTCAACCGTATATATAAAACTAAAACAAGAAGGTAAATATAAGAAGAAACCTTTTTAGCAAAATATTCAAGACGATTGTCGTCAGCCTCCACTATTGACTTTGTATCAAAACGCTCATAAATCTGTAACAATTGAAAGAAAAAATAACATAAACATGAGCAAACTTAAATAACTTTACATCCCGGCAAGACAATTAATATATGATCCAAGATTCAACACATTAAATAGCAAAATAACTAAGCATAAAGCCTCTATATTTTGGGATCATGTACACACAATAAGGCTTCAATAAATTGGCTTCAATAAATTCAAGTTAAGCAGGTAGTGTATTGTTATTAGTGTGGTTGTGACTTATATTTGTCACAGAAATAACCTAGAGTAACTTGTATGATTTTCAAGAATGACATCATTCCATGCCTCAAAAATATTTCCAAAACCTAAATTTTATTTGTGAAAAATTACACCATGAAACTAACACGCTTGAGTTCTGATAATTAAATAATTTGTTGTTAATCACCATGATGCCTTTGCAATTAGATAGGCGAAAGGTAAAGCAGTTTGGCCAGCAGAGTGATTGACAAGGGCCCATTTATGAAACTTTAATACTAAAATATCAGAATAATGATAACAAGAAGATTAGAATGAATAAAAATGCAAATAAAGTATGATAATGTTAATCATCGGATAGAAAGTATTCACGTAAGATCTGTCTTTTTAAAATGTTATAAATAAACATATTGAATTTTAACACCCCGAAAATTTTAGAATAAAAATTTATTTTGTTCTATATATTATATTTTTATTATTTTGAAAAGTTGAGGGACTAGAGTGATATTTGTATTAACTTCAAATTTTGGGCTAAATATTTAGATATTGTTAAAGCGACGAAAAGTATATCAATATGGGTCTCATTGGATAGTTCGTTTTTAATCATGTACATTATACTCAAGAAAAAGTTTATTTTGATTAGTTAGACCCAAAATATTGCAGTTCAAAGAAATTGTAGTTTTTTAAAAAAAAAATCAAAGTAGATTGGGATGAGAATAGTCACGTGTGAATGGATGTGGGAATAAGTATTATTATTATTATTATTATTATTATTATTATTATTTTAGAATTCTATTTAAAGTCGAGTCACTATCACGTATTATGATTAGAACTATCTTTGTCGTGATGGGTATTTTTTGTACACATGTCACCTTGATATTTGTTTATTAAAAATTCAATTTTTATCAAATGTTATAAATACAATTTTCCATTCAAATCTTACCATGACACACACTATTTTTCAACTATAAATAGTGTGTCAATATCTCATAATTCAGTTCACTACCACGGAATTTTACACAGCAGCTTTCATATAAAGCAGCTGTAAATTCTAAGTACATTTTTATTATCAAAAGCTCGTTTGATCAATCAAGGTAAGATACTTCTGTGCAAGTGATTTGTTTCTTTATACTTTTATGTTCAGTGATTTATGAATGAATTGTCAATGGACCTTCAGGTTCTTTATTAAGAGATAAGAAATCCTACGGGATTTAAGATGACCTAAGATGAGTGTGTTGTTTGGACACCGATATACTCCACAAGAGAAAAGTGGTATGAAGTGTTATTTTATTGTATATAATTATGTATGAAAATTGTACGTATCCTACTGGGTTTTTTTTTTTTTTTAAAAATACTCTTACAAAATTTTCCAGGCTAGTTCAAGTCGATTGGAGCTGTGGCGGGATGGTGCAACGGACTGCAAAGCGTGATCGAAGAGATAAAATATTAAGTTCATTTTTTTCTTCAAATTATTAGTCAATTTCATTTGTTCAATACAGTTATTACTTTGTAATTATGTTTTCATTATAAATATTCCAGTTATTTTTATTTAAACAATATTATTTTATCGTTTTCGCGAAAATTGAATTTTTTGTAACACTTCAAGATGTATGAATTTTGGGGCGTTAAATGAATTCTCCTTTTATTGCAATGCTTTACTAGGATAAGGATAATATGAATGGACACACCTGCCGTACTTGAAGCAGAATTTTCGGAAGAACACCTTTATAACTGCATTCCAACTTTACCTGCAAATACAAATCTTTACACAAGTACCTTCTCTGGTCCAGAAAAATAACCAATGACCGAGAGGGAAAACATCTCGGTAACTGCACTATGAAAAATCTCAGTAACCATATATTTTGGCAAAATAGTTTCCTGCTTTTATGTATCTCTGCAGAACCTTATTAAAAGCAGAAGACAAGCACGCCAGAGGTGGGAATGGAAAAGCTTAAATATTGTATGTACTTGGTGTCTAAAGAGCCGAAATAATTTAAAGAGAGAAAAACCATGCAGATAGTGTGATAATTTTTGAACACAGAGGCAGCCGAATCAGTCAAATCTTAGTACATACACAGTGGTGACATAAAATACAACATGAAGAAAATGGCAAACCTTTCCTTGGTAGTTAAAGCATTGTTGATTGAATAGTGTATTGATGTCTGCGAAAATAAAGGGATTGTCAGTGGCAATGCAAAAGAGAAATTGGAATTGGAAAAGATAAACTTGGACAATATAGCTCTACTTACAACTAAGTAAGTTGGCATGGTAGATCAAGGAAAATAATAAATGAGACAAAAGAAAAAAAGAGAGAGAGAGAGAGATGCAAGATTATAGATCATGAGCTACGCTCATTGGCAACTAAATTAAGTGATAGCTCAACGTTCCTTTGTTAGGCTAGTTATGTTATCATACGTGATCCATTATTGCAGCAAAACTACCACCAAATATTGAAACCAATGTTGTGAATTCCATTACCTGGGTTCACGTGAGAACCTAAAATTATTGTTTGCCGATAGAACCGTGCTTGTCCATCTAGATACCTAAGGATTACAATAATTGAAGGCAACAGGACAAATATGCCATTAAGAGATCACCCAAGGAACAAAAAATCAATCACAAAGACCAAAAAAATAACTAAGTATACCACGGCCTTATGCGCATAATGTCAGTTCCATGCTGCTTAGACGGTATTTGGTTCAAATGTTCAACAACAGTCTTCACATGGGACCAATTCTACACAAATATTATAGGAAAGAAATGATAACAGTGTCAGTGTCAATGTGATTCAATGAAATAAACAGATCATTAAGACTTCAAAAGCATTAATAATCTACTTACCTGCATTATCATGACATCCGCGTGGTCAATGATTAAGATCTGTGACAACAAACTCTTTAAATTAATTGACACAAGATACACACTTGCACTAGTAACAATGAAAATGATAAAAGTCAAGTGTATTTGGAATTAATAAATTATGCTCACCTCTATAGAAGAAAGATAATCAACATCTTTTTCCTTTTCAACTTCAGCCTCCCCAATTTTCTGATACACAATAATTGAACAAGCATAAGTCAGTACACATTTAAGTTAACATGCATGAGAGAAACAAGCCTTTTCTTCTCAACGGCAAAGAAGTTCAATAATCCATTGAAGATGTTCTCAAGTTTCATCCCAAAGATAATTATGGCACTTTAAAAACATTCATATCTTCAACATCCTAACTAATATTTCTAAGAAAGACGATGTGGATAGAAGAAGAAACAGAGAGTCATGAGAACTGGAGAATAAGATCATCACTGGAAAACGTAAAAATTGTTTGTGGACAACTGAACCAGAAAAGGGGGAAGAGGGGAAGCGCATAATCAACGTAAAACACCTAAAAGCTACACAGGACCCGTATTTTATAATTGGCACATTTTTTTACTTTGCTGCATCCCTCCCGGTTAATACCCTAAATAGTCATTGAACTTTTCCAAAAGTTCTCATGAGATCACTAAACTTTAAAAATTCCCTAATTAGTCACTGAACTTTGCATAAAGTTTCTAGGAGGTTACTGAACTTTAAAACTACCCTAAATAGTCACTGAACTTTTCCAAAACTTCCCTAAATAGTCACTCAACTTTGCAAAAAGTTCCTAGGGGGTAACTGAATCATTGATGTATGGGGTCTCAATTTGCAAAGTTCGGTGACCTCCTGGGAAGTTTTAGCAAAGTTCAGTAACTATTTAGGGTAGTTTTGAAGTTCAATGACCTCCTAGGAACTTTTTGCAAAGTTCAACGACTAATTAGGAAAGTTTTGAAGTTCGATGACCTTCTGTGAACTTTTGGCAAAGTTCAGTGACTATTTAAGGTATTAACTCGCATCCCTCCACACTTTCCAATAGATTCATACTTAGTTAAAGAGATCAAAATAAGTGCAAAAAATTTATAATGGATAGTTCATAACAGGATAAAGACTTACAGTGATCAAACCAAGGGGAGAAGCAACGATTATATCTGAACTATAGAAATCGCTATATAACCTCGTACTCCTAGAAGAAATGGAAACAAATGTAGAGTCAAATTAGAAAGTAGGACACATGCAAAATAGGAATACAAGATATAACTCTTTGATTTAGAAGAATGTCTATAATTATTTCCATAAATCTCACATCCAACCTCGACTTCAAAAATATTAACTAAACAATGCGCAATAGAAAAACAATATGTTTGAAGAACACATCTTTTTCCACGTGAAAAAATTATAGACCAAGAATATTGCAAAATATGAACTAACGGAAAAGAAGTATTATGATAAAGAATTTCAGCTTTCGCACATCAGACAGCATCCAAGAAAAAATTCCAGATGGATTAAGTAAATGTCTAGATTCTTACTTCTTGGTAAACTTTATGCCTATCATGAAGTGATCATTGTTATTATCTCGACTGAGCAATGCTTGAAAGTCAGAAGGTTTTGTAGACTTTTTAGATTTAGATTTTTCTGAGTCATCCTCTTCATACTGGTCTTCAGTGCTTCCAGAACCATACTCGTCATTAAACCGTCCAATGTTTTCCACGTTAGCCTAACAAAAAACACAAAATAAATTATCTCTGAAATCTATATTATGTTCTCTCCCACTTTAAAAAGTGGCAGAATGTGTCTCAAAAACCAGTTAACTCAACAAGAAAGCCAGATAATCACCAAGCATAAGACATGGAGGATAACCGAGAGAATTGATAAACTCGGCATGCAAAGACTCAATGTCTTGCATTCCCAAACTTCAAGTTCTTGCTTTGTTTTTAAAAAAGCACTGGTTTTAATAAACTCCCTATAGTAGTTCGTCTTGCATCAGATCTAGAATTGTTCTTAATAGTTTGTGTAGAACCATAAATCCTATTGTATTCATTGAGATCTGTTAATTTTGTATACCATTCCATTGAATAAATGATCCTATCATGAATCCATTGGGATCTTGAAGTTATACAATCATAAATGGAAACGGCAACTCTAGTCGACATCTGTATATCTTGTTTACTTGTTAGGGCACGCCTTATATACCGCTTTTGGGCAACTTTCTCAACAACTAAGAGATCCATTCGAGTAATGTGGGGACCAATTGAAGTAATGAGCCTCCCAAGTTAAAAAAATAACTTTATTAATCATGATATCAAGATGCATTAAGAGAACAAAAGTCCTCTTAAAAGCTAAACAAGTTTAGATTAAAACTAAGAATACATCAAATTCTTCCAACCAATACCAACGAAAATAAAGGGAAATTCTTAACCTCCTTACATATATAAGTAATAAAAAGAGAAGCTTTTCTCTCACACATGTACCACATTATTGTTACTTCAAAAACTAAGGGGTTTGTATCCAAGCTAATCAAATAATAGACACAACACAGCTTTCCACATAACCATGCCCCATTTTCCAAGCCAACCAATACCTCTTTAAATAAACTACTAGACCTTTCACAAAACATCCATTCAAAACGAGCTCGTCTTAACACGCAGCACCACAAAATTCAAGCAACAATAGTGGAAGGATAAGTGATATATATCTTTCATTGTCTTCCTGCACATCACACAAGGAGAAAGAAATAAATGTGGAACTTGCCTTTGAACTAAATCGCAACGGTTAATCCGCCGGTTAATCCGCCTATGAGAAAACTTGCATTCACAGACAAGAACAAAATAACATGACATATTATTTCAAAGTCAACAATATAATAATGGGGCACTAAAGAGGACCCCCCATATGCAAAAGCATATTTGCAGAAATAGAAGAAAACACTAACAGAGAACCTATGCCAAAAAATACCAAATTCAGTCCTCCTCCTGTCATTCTCTGTCACTCTTCTAACCCCACTACTCGTGAATTTAGTACCAGTCTCTACTCTCTCTTTGTCACCCTTCTAACCCCACTACTCAATGAATATAGTACTGTCTCAATGCTTTCTTTGTTATAATCCAATATATACATAAGAATTATCCCAATTTCTTGCCCAATTTGTAACTTATTTAACCAACTTGTAATCTTTACCCACCGGCATTGTAGTTCAGGTCACAAACATGAACTCTAAGAAGGAGTTTCTTGGGTCCTTGAAACCCTTGCAATCTGCCAATCTTCATACTTAACACTATCACCCACTGAAAACCACTCTACATCGTACTGTCACCAATCCACAACCATTTCAGATTACTTGATATGACAACAACCTCAATCTAGAAGTCCCATTCTATTATGGAGATTATGGAAACAGTCAATGAGATATGTTGATTGATTTGGGAAAACCTCAATCTCTTATTCCTTCATCAACGGGTTATATATATATATATATAGAGAGAGAGAGAGAGAGAGAGTATTTCTCAAAAGGAAAATATAGTTTACTCGATTCTCAGCTAAGGCTTTAGTGAACACATTAGCTAATTGATCCCCTGTCCTGACATGCTTAGTCGAAATCTACCCTTGCTGTAATTTTTCACGAACAAAATGACAGTCTGCCTCTATATGCTTTGTACTCTCATGAAATACCGGATTAGTGGCAATGTGAATAGCTGCTTGATTATCACACCACAAGTTCATGGAGCAGGACTTATCGATGCTAATCTCCTCAAGTGATATAGCCACATAAGTTCACAAGTTACCTATGACATAGCTCTATATTCAAATTATGCACTTGATCAAGCTACAACACTTTGTTTCTTACTTTCCAAGAGACTAAATTACCTCCAACGAAAACACAATACCTTGTAATAGAGCACCTATCTACAAGAGAACCTGCCCAGTCAACATCTGAGAAACCCTCGACTCTACAATGACCATGGTCTCTTTAAAGAATCCCACGCCCTGGAGCTCCTTTAAGATATTTTAATATATGATTTACAACATCTCAATGTGAAGTTCTAGGAGATGACATAAATTAACTAACAACACTTACTAGAAAGGCAATGTCTGGACGAGTAATTGTGAGAGGGTTTAATTTTCCTACCACTCTCCTATATTTATCCGCATCAACAAACACGTCTCCATCTTCAGCATCGAGTTTCACATTTGGTATCATAGGGGCATCATCAAGTTTTGCTCCAGTTAAACATGTCTCATCCAGTAGGTCTAAAACATATTTCCTTTGAGATAGAAAGATTCCTTTACCACTTCGAGAGACCTCTATCCCTAAGAAATATTTCAAAGGACCTAACTTCTTTGTCTGAAATCTTGTGTCTAGGAAAGCCTTTAGCATACTTATGCCACTGCTATCACTACCAGTAATCACAATATCATCAACATATACCACTAACAAAATGCACCCAACTGTAGACTATTTAAAGAATACTGAGTGATCATTCATCATGTGCACTTCTTTGCAAGTCAAATTCAATTACAACTTTAATAAATCTCCCAAACCAGGCACGTGATGATTGTTTTAGACCATATAACGACTTTTGTAGTTTGCATACCTTCATTGACTTCCCCCGAGCAACAAACCCTGGTGGTTGCTACATGTAAACTTTTTCTTACAAATCACCATGAAGGAATGTATTTTTAACATCCAGTTGATAAAGCGGCCAATGATAGGTAGCAGTGAGAGATGAATAACCGAATAGAAGCTAGCTTAGCAACTGGAGAGAAAATCTCAGAGTAATCCACACCGTAAGTTTGAGCATACCCTTTAACAACCAAACGAGCCTTCCATCGAGCAATAGATCCATCAGGATTCATCTTAACAGTAAACATCCATTTACATCTGATTGCCTTTTTATTGAGGGGTAAAGGAACCAAATCCCAAGTATGATTATGCTCCAGGGCCATCATTTCTTCCTGCATGGCCGCTCGCCGGTCACTATAGGACAAAGTCTCAATAACAGATCGTGATATTGACAAGCTATAAGGAAGCAATGAAAGACCTGGACGACTGTAACAATGCATGGTAAGAAACAAAAGAAGAGACCGGATAAGTACAAGACCGTTTACCTTTTCGAAGGGCAATGGGAAGATCAAGACTAGGATCAGAAGTGGGTGATAAATCCTAAAGCAGAGTAGCAGGTAGAGGCGATAAGTCATGGTTTGTAGTAGGTGCCGCCACAGATTGCTACACACGACGAGTGCAAACATTTCGAATAGAAGGACAAGAAGATACGGATAACACAGGTGTGGTCACAGTATAAATGAGGAAATCATCCTCTGACTCAAAAGAAGAATTAGAAGACACAGAAGTACTGAAAAAGGGTGTGGACTCGAAGAAGGTAACATCAGCAGTCCCTATGTATAATCCTAAGGAAGGAGAAAAACATCGATAACCTTCTTGAAGTCGAGAATAACCCAAAAATATACACTTAAGGGATCGAAGGTTAAGCTTGGAGACTTGAGGTCTCATATCCTGGACAAAGCAAGTACACTCAAATACTCTAAGAACAAGAGAGAATAAAGTCAGAGAGGGAAATAGAATGGAATAAGGGATTTTACCATATAAGGCAGAAGAAAGCATACGATTGATTGAGTAACACGCAGTAGAGATTGCATCTGCCCAAAATTCTTTTGAAACTCTCATATGAAAAAGAAAAGCTCGTGCAACTTCTAATAAATGACGATTCTTTCTTTCTGTCACTTCATTTTGCTGTGGAGTAACGATGCATGAAGATTGATGAAGAATGCCATTTTGAGAAAGAAATGAAGTAAATGTGGATGAGAAATATTTCTTAGCATTATCACTTCTTAAGATACGTACAGATTTTTCAAATTGAGGCCCTGTTTGAGCCAAATTATTGTCGAATGAGAATGAAAAATATAGCCGTTATTGGAGCCCATGCAAGAGATAGAAAATTTAAAGTTAAATATTGATGTGATGGATAACGGTCATATTTTTTATTTTAATGAGATAATAATGTAGATCAAAGGGGGGCTGAGTTTTAATTCAGCATAAAAGGTGCAAAAAATTGAAAACAGCTCTGAGCGATTTATCATAAGATATAACCAAGTAACTCGAGAATAATCATCCACAAAAGTAACAAAATAGCGAAAACCGATCCTAGATAAAATAGGACAAGGACCCCAAATATAGGAATGTATTAAATCAAAAGAGGATGCAGCCATTTTATTCATTCGAGATAGATATGGTACCCTATAGTGCTTTGCAAATTGACATGACTCACAATCCAATTGAGACACTTGACTAAGACTAGGACATAATTTCTTCGAAACAAAGAGAGAAAGATGACCGAAGCAACAATGAAGCTACAGAAGAGAAGAGGTATTCATGCATGCAATCGATCTTAGCATGTGTAGGAGAAGAGTCGAGCACATACAAGCCATTGAACTCACACCCTCTACCAATAATCTGTTTAGTCCCAAGATCGTGAAAAATGCAATGGTTAGGAAAGAAATGGGCACTACAATTAAGGGATTTAGTAATTTGACTCGCAGATAAAAGATTAAAAGGAAACTGAGGTAAACATAAGCCAAAAGATAATGGTAGAGTTTGTTGGATGTGTTGTCCCGCATCCAACTATAGGAGTTGTAGAACCATTAGCTAAGGTGACACATGGTAAATTAGAAGAAGACTGAAATGATGAAAGTACACCTGTATTTCCAGTCATATGATTCATGGCACCAGAATCAATAACCCAATTGCAGGACGAGGTATAAAGACACGCTGCAGAATTACCTGTGTGAGCTAAAGTGGAAGTGGAAAGTGTAACAGACTGTTGAGGAGTGGGTTGTTGAGAAGCATAAAATTGTGTCAGGCGAGCATATTCGTCTGCTAGAATCGTAATTTGATGTTAAGATGGAAGCGTAGTAAGTATAGGTAGAAGACCGTCCCGAGTAGCAATATTGGCTAATTTCCCCATAGGAGTCTGACTGGTGTACTTTGCTGATTTGCCATTTAATTTCCAACAGTTCCGTTTTAAATGTCCTTGCTCTCCACAATAATAACAGCCACAAGAACTACCACTAGAGATTCTATCCCAACTACTTTCCCCTCCTCCTTTAATACTGTAAATGCTATTGATCGTTGAATTTGAGCCAACAAGAGCTACGGTCTCATTTGGTACTACACCATGCTCCTTGTCATTGTCCTTGCATACCTGAAGGAGGCTAGCATATATATCACTCAACGAAGGTAGTACTTCACTGGTAAGTAGCTTAGTACGAGTCATCTCATATTCAGGACCCAAACCCGCAAGAAAACACTGGACCACAATCTGTTTTTGTTCACGCATTGTCTTCACATCACTAATAATAGGAAACATGGCTCGCTTTTCTTCAAATGCATGTTTTACTTCAGTGTAATATTAAACAAATTTCGCCCTATTTGCTCGGCTCAATAAATCTTTATCAGTTCATGAACATGCGATACATCATGTTTGCTTGCATATAGAAATTCTAGATAATCCTACAATTCTTTTACAGTATCACAATGATTAATGACGTTTTCAATTGTCGGGTCAAGGGTATTTTAAATCTGATTAAAGAGTTTATCATCTTCCATTACCATTTCTTTCGAATCCTAGGATTAGTATCAGATTGTGGAGGTGGGTCATCGGTCAAGTGATCAACCAAATTCACACTCGACACATATCTACGAACAATTCTCTTCCATTGAGCATAATTCCTACTACCCGTTAACTTTCTATCTGTGATTTTTGAGGATGGGGTTACTGCGTGACTTCATTCACCGTTTTTTTCTCACTTTCGTCCATGATTAACAAATAACCAGAAAAGATACAAAATTAGGCAGCCCAAATAAACACCAAGGCAACCCAATAATAATTGAAGTCCAAGCCCAAACAAAATAGGTCAACAAAAAAAAATTAAAAAACTGACCAGCTGGAACGAAGGCCCAAATGGATGAAAGCCCAAGACCCACTAGAATATGGCCCAAATTGACAACCTCCCAGATCGACAGCCAAACTCAAATCAATTGCTTCAATTAAATCACCTACCGGAGGAGAAACCCAACACGATGGAGCCAAATAGCCTCTCACATGGACTCTCCTCGGTGACCGCCACACACTCCGGCAGCAAGAGGTGACGACGGTCATACCGAAGCAGACCAAACTGCTCGAACCAGAAAGAACCCAAGTTAGGATCACACAGCGGCCCTGGACATTTGTTGCAGAGTAGTTTTCACCAACACCGAAGCCTCTTCTGATCTTCACTCACCACTAAGTGACCCAGGTACATGTCGGTTTATCACAAAGGGTACCAATCCAAACCTTTGACATAGAGAATTAGGCTCTGATACCATGTTGATTGATTTGGGAAAACCTCGATCTCTTATTCCTTCATCAACGGGTTACATGTGTGTGTGTGTGTGTGTGTGTGTGTGTGTATATTACACACACAAACACAGATGTAGAGAATATTTCTCAAAAGGAAATAATCATATCTAACGCACAAAAGGAAATAATCCTAGACTTATACACTTACCCTATGCATTAACGCACACAATTCATAACAAGATACATAAGCAATGCCGAAGCACAATAAATTTTGAGTTCAAAGATGAGCATAATTTTACAAATGAAATGACAATGCCACAGCATTTCAAGGTATAAACATGAGTGTCACCAATTTGTGAATAGGATCAACAATTGGTAGATTAGTTGAGAAATGTTAAATGTGCCGCATCGACACAATTTTGATAACAATTTTGAGCTAGATTGTTCACGCTGAATCTCCTCTCTTTCTTGTGGTGCAACAAATAAACCGTCGTACAACAAGCAATGTTACAAGTTACTTTGAGCAATTAGTCAATGAGACTACAATAACAATTCCAATGTTGTACCGTCAAAATAATATTTTTATATTCATAACCAAGATCTATGCATTGATTCAAAAGGCAATCTTAGTATCAAAATTCATGTTTAGCTTGGACTGAAAAAGTATTTTACTATCTCTTATTTACTTATGGCATAATGCAAGTATAATAGGTACCTTGTTCTTGGAAGGGGTCAACTGGATCAACTTCTTGATAATCCGTCGTGCAATGCCTGCTAGAGGTAAAAGAATCAAAACCTGAAACAAATAAGAACAATGAGCCAAGGCATGCCAAATGAAAAAATTGTAGAATAGGTTAAAAAAAAAAAAAAAAAAATATTATTATTATTATTATTTGATCTATATTACTAGGAAAACACAAAAAAGTAATGCAAGAAGCCTCCAAACAATGACACACTGGAACATATGGCCATATATTTAATCACGCAAATGCAGGCCAGGCACTAACCAAATCAACATATAAATTATGTAGTCATGTTCGTAAAACATTCTAGTGCTCTATCAAGAAAATGTAACTCGTGAGCAAGTCACGATAAATTGTGATATGGCATATTCGGAAAATCCTTTAACATATTGTGTCTCAAGTTAAAATTATGAACTTAGATACAATACCGTGAACCATTGTGATCCCACACAAAGGATAATCGCACATAAACCATCATCCATCTCTGATGCTCGGACTCTTCGAAATGGACAAAGTACCCGTGTCGGACACGACACGACATGGGTATGGGATATGTGTCGGATCTTCCAATTTTCAACCGAACACTTCACCCTTTTTGCTTCTTTCTTTTTATTCTTTTTTTTTTTTCCTTCCCCTTCCTTCTTCGGCGACGGCACAAGGTTTTCCCTTCTTTTGTCTTCTATCTTCTCTTTACTTTTTCTTCTTTTTTTCGTTCTTCCCTCTCTGTAGTGATGGCTTAGGGTTTTCTTTGTATGAAATGGAAATGGGTTCCATATAGTACAACTTAGTATACAATTAAGTTTAAATGGTAATCAAAACCCTTATTTTCTATTTTATATACTCCCTCCGTCCCAATTATATAGGCTTGTTTAGTTTTTCACACGGATTAAGAAAACTTCTTTAATGTCATTGGAAAATTAATTTTTGCCAAGATCTTTCCTAATTTACCCCTATTTAATTTTTAGTATGTAAAGCTAAATATTGTTGGAATTAATAGAGAATTTGAAGAAAAAGAAGAAATGAGAGCTGTTTCATATTTCCAAGAAGTGGGAAATGTGTGTATTTGGATAATTTCAAGAAGTTGGCACATTAAGTGGGGAGAATTTAATAAGGGTATATTTGTAAAAGAACACAATAAAATATTCTATATTAGGAAACCAGCCTATATATTTAGGACAAGAGAAAAAGGAAATTCAGCCTATATAATTGGGACGGAGGGAGTATCATTTAGTAATTAACTTTTCATAATTGAAAACTAAACCCCAAAATTCTATTTTATTTGTTTTAACCTCTTATTCAATACTCCTTTCATTATTTGTGAAGGATTGTTTTTGGTCTATTTAAAATGACATATTGGATTAATAAAAAACTTGAAGTTTGAAAGGCGTATCCACGTACCCGTGTCCAAAATTTGGACTTTTTTTAACCATGTCCCCGTATCCTATATTTTAGAAAATAATGGATCTGACACTTACATACATACTCGTACTCGAGTCCGGGCATCATTGTCCTCCATAATTCGAAAGTAAATGTACAGTGCAAAATACATAAGAAAACAACTATCTCTAATAAAAAATGAATTTAGTATAAAAACTCTGAAATTTAGTTCTGCTTTGAAAGAATTCAAACAACTACATTTAAAATTTGGGAACTATATGCCTAAGAAGCACAAATATGAATACGTAATTCGAATACTATACGATACGGGTACATCGATACGACTTTTAAAAAAAAAATACATGGATACAACATATTATAAAATTCAATATAATTTCATTAATATAAAAAAATAAAACAAAAGTATAATAATAAAAATAAAATACTAAAACATTTTATGCTAATCCTTAATTGTCCAATTTTCATTTTCTTTAACATCGTCAACATCAGTTTCTTCATTATCATTATCATTAAAAATAACAATATTTAACCCGGCTCATCTAGTGATATAAAGCAACCTCAAGCAGTTCAACATCTTCAAGTCAAATGAGTCTCCAACAATCTCCCACATTTTAGATTCTCCTTTTGAATAGAATTGTAATTTTCTTGATAAAGTAATTGTGAATTTTCAATAAATATTATTAATATTCAATAAGTTATTAAAATATTTAAAAGATACATATCAAAACATATCGGATACGTATCAAAATATATTGGATACGTATCAAAAGAAATTAAAATAAGTATCCAATACGTATTGAAAATTTTAAAAATTAAAATAATTAAAAAAACGTATCGAAGAGTATCCAAACTTGGATATGTATCATAACGGGTACGTAATGAGTTTACAAGTATCCGTGCTTCTTAGCTATATACTCCATAGCTCAATAGACAAAGTATTCCTATATAGGACATAGCTTAAAGTCGGATCATATCTCTTTATTTCTTTAAGTTCCAAATTCTGACTACCATCTAGGGGGATATGGATCAGATCTGCCTATATCCGATCCGATAAGAAAATTATTCGATCCGATCCGATCCAATAATCAAACGGATATTTGATTGTTAAATCCATATCTGATTTGTTATGTTATTGGATAATTCGATCCGATAATCCGATCCGAAATTAGGGAAAAAATGATTTTATGTTCTTTAAAATTTTTTAACTAACTTGAGGCCCACCTGTTTTTACTAGAAACCCCAATAGTAACTTCTACCATCATGATGTTCCTTTTTAAAGGAGAGATTATCTTCTAGTTTTCTATTGACATTCGATGTGGGATAAGATAAAATTGAATTTCAATTCTAAATATAAATATTTTATTTCATTATTTCCATTAACAAATCAAATTATTTGTTACATATTAATTATTAGTTTTTGTAAAATAAATTACATAATAAATTTAATTAAGAAAAATATAGATATTTATTTACTTTAATTAGTAAACTAAAATTAAAAAAATCTGTTTTTTTTATAATATTTTACATTTATTTGTATAGTTATTTATTCAATTTGACAATGGTTCGATATTGGTTCGATATTGATTCAACCACGGGTCGATTTTTAAAACATTGGTTGAAATCAACTTTTTTTCAAATTTTCCAGTTCTTAAATAGATTTAATAAATATAAATTTTTCAACTTTTTTATGTTTTGAATTTGATTACTTTTTTATTCTAAATTTATTTATTTTCTCATTTATTTATTTTAGTGACAAATAATATGACATAAAAATATTTTACCGACTCAATTATTTATAACAAATCGGATCGAATTGACCTATATCCATATTTGATCCATTTAATTAACGAATTATCGGATTCGGATCTTGATCGGGTTATCGGACTGAGACTCTAAATCCATCTCTCATTAATTTCGTTGGGATCGGATCGGATTCGGATCAAAATCCAATCCATTAACAACCCTACTACCATTAATGACCTTTAGCTATGAAATACATGTTGAAAGTTTTGACAAGAAGAAAGTATTTATCACTTGGGGACGAAGTATGCTAGCACGAAAAATATATGAAAAATGCAAATTTTAATCAACAAAGAGGCAAAGAGGTAATTTAACTCATACATGCACCCTATAAAGTACTAAAAATACCTTAGGACGAGTAAACCCACGATCGAGGTAAGCGCTGCCTTTAAGAATCTTATCATCCACGATCTCTTGATTCTTAGCCAGTTTCCTTTCATTTTTTGTCATGAGATCTTTACTTTTGAAAATATGATTCAACTACAAAACATAATATTATTTTGTTAATGATACAAGGGGGATGGCAGTTGAGAAAATTGTAGCAACTAGAGCAACTAACCAAGAAAAGGTGTAATACAATTGATCAAAAAAATAAAAAGGTGTAATGCAATGCCTACTAGTAGGCAGAGAAACAATATTGAAACGTGTACAACATATTAATCAAAAAATAACAAAGAAAGGACTTGTACATACAGAATGCACTAGGTAAGCATCCATGATACTTGAATCTTCTTCCTGACCTTTGAGATAAAATGGCCTCTTGTTATGGTGCATTATATCTTGATAGCTGTTGCCTGAAGAAAACATGAAACAGTATAAGAGACAAAATTAAGCAGCTCACCAGTAGTTATGTGAAAAGGATGAAAATAAATAATTCAAATGGAAGCATTGAAAAAGTGACTACAAAGATTTTCTTCCAACACCCTAAAAAAATATAAAATAAAATAAAAAATAGAAGTGATAAGAGCAGTTGGAAGATTCCAAGAATAGTAAAAGCTTTTTTAACAGTTTCAGTACAAACTAACAGGAGTGGAACAAATAAAAGACGTTCAGAACTCGTGAGAGGCAAAATTGATACATCATAAATGGAGTACATTCATTAGTGCTATCATAAATCATAAGATAGAAAGCTTCCAAAGCTGACAGGTGGGAGCTTAACACAAATGAGCTTTGCCAACTATCTTAAGAGGCATTGTCAATCAGCAAAAACAATGCTATTCAAAAGCTTTGACTCTATTTTTCTTGTTCTATCAAGATTGTAAAGAAGTTGAGATGAAATGAAAAGCATCTAACATATGCAAGAAGACTGACATCATCAAAACCCAACAGAACAGAACATCCTTCATGAATTAGAAAAAGAGCAACTACTGGGAGCAAAAAGTTTCCACCATTATGACCAATTTTGAAGGCTAACATTACAAAGGAGCAAGAGGGTCAAAATTCCATAGTAGTACACAACCACCAACACCCAAAAAAAATAAAATAAATCACTAACTAATGGAACAAAATTCAAGCCTGTCACAAAATTTAATTTTCATCAATTATATGAAGCATCCAACGAGATCTAAATATTCAGTTGAAATAGGATTATTTAACAAATAGATGAATATATGTGATTTGACCTTTCATGTACCAAGGAGATGCAGAAAATAATTGTTAATGCAGAACATTAGGGTAAGTTGTTTGAGGTAATGGAATATCCTTCTTAATACTTCTGAAATGCAGTGGGTAACTACAGCCAGTGCTGGACATTGAGTTGCTGGGAGAAAAACAATCTTGAATACTTGCATCACACTGTCTCACAAGAGTAGCTAAGGTAGAACCAAAAACGAGATCCTTCACAGGCTTTAAAAATCATATCTAGACATTAGAGAGACTATATTATCCCTTCTAACATTAGCAGTCAGCAATCCATCTGTGCATTCACAAGTGTTAAATGGACCTTTTCAATATGTTAGTGAAGTTGAAATCAGAATAATTGTTATGTATTTCTTGATAATGATCACAGCACTATTACAACCTATTTAAACTATACATGATGAACACAAAAAGGAAAAAATCAATCTGCTAAGTTAGGAAATAAATCATCCTACAAATGATCTTAAAATCACAATGTCCAATCAACAATACCAAGATAATTACAGACACCTGCTCAAGATATACAGTGAAGATGTGAAATCACAAAAATCCCATAAATTGTAAAAGGTTGAAGTCATTCCATAGATATGTACTGCAACCAATTAAGGGGCTGTTTGAGCCCCATTTTTTTCGGAAAGAATGCATTTTGGAAATAATAGGGCTAAATAACATAATTAAGCCATTATTGTTGCAACGAGAAGCATACCATTCCCTATCGTTCCTCGAAAAAGATAAATGAAATAAATTATCCTCACAATCCAATAAAACCCAAATACAGATCTCGTGTGACCCAAGTTTTAACTAAACAGCAACAGGGTGGCTTATATTAATGATCAAAGTAACAGAGCAATTTGCAAATAAGATATGTACGAAAAGAAGATATTAGAATATTATGCAGACATAGATACTTGACTAATTTTACTTACAAATGGAGAAAAACAATCTAGCAGACATAGATACTTGACTAATTTTACTTACAAATGGAGAAAAACAATCTCTGTTTAGATTTATGAAATTCACTGCCTTTAGATGCATCGTACATTTCCAACCAATGCTTGTATAACCTTGGCTTGATGCCATAATGTGAATCCATGTCCAAATCCTACAAACATAATCATTAAACTGCATTATACTTGTGCACTTAATAAAAGTGCAAGGCAGATCCTATAACATTTAAGCAAGCCACGCGAAGATAATAGTACATAAAATTTAAATTGACTAGAAAAGGCAAAGTAAAAACATAAGGTGTAGTATATTACGAATCCAGATTTAATTTCCCAGACCTTTGGAACGCAACTGCCAAATTTAACTTCTAATTTGGACACAATCATTAATGTTCCTCATCAATGTCCTAGAGATAAGCCAGCAGGAAGTCACCCATTTAATAAATCATTTTGTTCCTTTAGAACATAATAAAAGTTTTATTTACAAAAAACTATAAAGCCTTTCTTTTCCAATCCCTGTGAAGGAGAATCGTTGGTGATGTCATACATTGAAAAATTCAGCAAAAAACGTAAGTGTAGGTTTATACAACTAGCTTCATCCATGAATAGTAGAGGTCTTCCACCAGGATCCAAGCAGAGGAGTTAAGTTTAGGAACAGATAGAAGAACGTTAATAATTTTGGGCATACAGGTCAGAAAAAAGAATCAAATCTCAGTAAGGATTGAGAAAGGATAATTTTACAATTGAAGTTATTCCAAGTGTCAAAGATATTGAATAAGATTCCAGAGATCGTCAAAGATTGCGATTATAATATTTCCTTTTAGTGTAGGATTACTTTCCTTAGTAGTAGATTGCATAATATTTCCTTTTATGTTTATTTCCTTTTACAGTTATTTGTAATCCTATAAATAGGGTCTTTTACTTTGTAATAGAAACAAGTTTATTATATACAATTTATAATATTCTTCACATGGTATCAGAGCAGTTTCGATCCTAAACAAATTAACTTTTGAATTTCGTTTCCGGCGAACGGCCTTAAGCCGCTCGTCCGGCTACCAATGTTTTTTTTTTTTTCTTTTCGGATGTATTCCTACAAAGTCGCATCACATTCGGGTGGCCACAACTCAGTTTCTACAGTTTGTTTGGAGTTTCTTCAACTTTTGGTAATCTGGAACTTGGTCCAGTTTATTTGGAATTTAGTTTAGTATGTCCAGTTCATCTGGAATTTGGTCCAGTTCATCTGGAATTTGGTTTATTATGTCCAGTTCATCTGGAATTTGGTTTAGTTCATCTGAAATTTGGTTTAGTATGTCCAGTTCATCTGAAATTTGGTTTATTATGTCCAGTTCATCTGGAATTTGGTCCAGTTCATCTGAAATTTGGTTTATTATGTCCAGTTCATCTGGAATTTGGTTCAGTTCATCTGAAATTTGGTTTAGTATGTCCAGTTCATCTGGAATTTGGTTTAGTATATGTCCACTTCATCTGGAATTTGGTTTATTATGTCCAGTTCATCTGGAATTTGGTTCAGTTCATCTGAAATTTGGTTTGGTATGTCCAGTTCATCTGGAATTTGGTTTAGTTCATTTGGAAATTTGGTTTGCAGTTTGGCCCAGTTGATGGGATTGAAAATTTGGTTTGTTTTTGGTTCTCGTTGTTTCTTTGGAGTGTTCTTGAAGTGGTTTTGAAGTGGTTCTTTGTTGTCCTTGGTCTCTCGTCGTCAGTACTTTTCGTCGTTGGTTGCTTTGATTTGAATTTCTTCTTCGTGGGCACAAGTATTGTCATCGTTATCAATTCATGATTACAAATTGATGATTTTACCAGCATCAATTTGAGGGGGGATGTCAAAGATATTGAATAAGATTCCAGAGATCGTCAAAGATTGCGATTATAATATTTCCTTTTAGTGTAGGATTACTTTCCTTAGTAGTAGATTGCATAATATTTCCTTTTATGTTTATTTCCTTTTACAGTTATTTGTAATCCTATAAATAGGGTCTTTTACTTTGTAATAGAAACAAGTTTATTATATACAATTTATAATATTCTTCACACCAAGAAATACCGAGTAAAAATCAACAGCAAATAAAGGGCAAGTTGTATCAAACTTACAAGTCTCTTGTTGGATTTATAGTTTAACGTCTTCCTAATCCTTTTTAACTTTTTCATACAGAAGGTATTTCATAAATGTGTTTTGCCCATTTCCTCAAGTACAAGCAGAATAATAGATGCCACAAGTGGGCCTACATTGAGTAATTGCTATTGGCGAAGGGATTTGAGTCTTGCACCCCTCTTCGTTATTTCTATGACTTTCCATCCCCCATCACCACTTGTTTTGATTGTGTGGCGCACTCCACCAGTGAGATCTTACAAGATCAACACTCATGGATGCGTCAAGGATGGATTTGCGAGTGGTGGGGACATCATTAGGGACCATATAAGGCACTGCATGAGGGCATTTTCATCATCAAATGGCCCATGTCTGATTTTGGAGGTCGAGCTCACAACTATGATGGGATTCTACGAGCAAGAGGATTTGGTATTTCAACTATTTGGGTTGAGACAGATTCAACTATGGCTACTCACTGCATCACCGAGGGTGAAGAACCATGGACAATTCAGAACATTCTTCGACGGATCAGAGACACCTTCGACATAGCCACGGTTTTCCACATCTACAAAGAGGGAAACTAGGTTGCAGACTCGCTTACTTCAGAGGGTTGAGAACAACACCGCTACTAGGAGTATGGACCACTTGACCTACCTCGACACATTAGGGCACTTGTTTATTAACTAGTTTTCATTTGCATTTACTTTATTTGTATGGAAGTAGTACTTCCACATTTATTGTTTTTCATTTATTTTTTGACATTTGTTGCTATGTTGCATTCAGGAGGTTAAGTTTATGCTCCCTCTTTTCATGTATACTGGCCTATTTTATGATATATATATATGATTGGAGAATCCTTAACCCTCGTCGACCTGCCTTAGTAGAGCCTAAAAACTCACTAGGGAAGTGTAGATGTCTTTGCTTAATAAAAAAAAAAAAAAAAAAAATGTTCAGTAATTGCTACACTTGGTAAAATTGTTATATTAACTTGAGTAGAATAAAGGTGCGAGATTTCTACATTTAGCATTTCTAATCTTGTTAGAACCATTCACAGAGATGCAGGTATAATCAATCCGTCTACATGATAAACAGTGAAAACATGGTGTGAGACAAACTAGACCATGAGACAGCCATCAGTACGTCTGAAGTTGATGAAAATAACAACTACAAGCATGAAAGAGCCCTCCCAAACTTATAATAATATGACCAATTAAATGAACATAAAAATCATTAATTTGCAAGACAATATAACTAAAATAGACATATCAAGTAGAAAGGGACATCATAACAGACCTCAACCGGGCATATTCCTGTTCCTCTCCAGTAGCTTTTTGACTTATTAAAAGCAGGCATCTTCCATAAATAGTTCCATTTCCTTCTCAATAGGTGGTCAATCTCTTCTTTTGACAACTTGTAATCCAAATGATTTGCAAAAGTACTGTGGAAAAAGAACACTCTTGCAATGAGTGTGTGCATTTATATTGACTCTTTTATGAGGACTTCCTTAGAATAACTAAAAGAACTTGAGTATTAAGAAACATAAATTCAAAAAGCCAACCAAATTTAAAGTTAAATTTCTTACAAGTGAAATACAGAAAATGTATGCTTTTGTCAGGGGTTAATTGCATGCTGATATATTACATGGTTCGCTGGTATTATTACTAATGGAATTATTATTTATCTTACCCGTGAGAAACATTTGATTTGAAAAGTTAATAAATGAATAAGAAGGCAAAGCAACCCCTCCTTCCAATATGAAAAACAAAGTATGTTTGGCAGTATAAAAAACAAGCCCATATGTTGATATACATGGCCAAAGTGACAACGAATATTCAGAATTCCATCTCTTTAAAAACTGAGGTATGACTAGGACATGAAAGCACACATTCTTAGTTTGACTACAGCCAATCAGCAGCAGAAGGAAAAAAATTTAGTATAGTTTAATTAGGTTAGAAAGTTATTGTAAGGCCAACAAAGTAAGAAAATCATACGACATTCTTCTGACAGCAAACTTAGGACAGAAATGGAAGGAACTGTTTTAACACAATGACAGAAGAGTAAATGATGTGATAGGTGCCCGCAAGTTCTTGTTCTAGGGGGTGGGGGTATTATGGGGATTTAATACAACAAAATGTATAGGCTTTAACCTATAAGTAGGGGATAGGGTTTCATTTGTTTTATGCAGGAACTAGGGTACACCAATGGGGAGAGAGGCAGCCTCTCGAAAGCCGGCTATTTCATTGTAATTCAATTCAGTTTTTAATTCAATATATACACAAAAATACAATACAGGTCTGTTTTACCAAATGAAAGTACCAGATTTGCATTTTATTTAGCCTTCCGTCTTAATAAAATATTTCTACATGAATAGAAAAAACTGTGTAATCTAGGAAAGGAAATACAGAAGAAGCAGACAAAACTCTTCGTGTCTTGGAAACCATACAAGTTCCCTATACCTATGCATACGGTGTCTGATCAACTGTGACAGTATAGCAATTTAGATGTAGAAATATGCAGTTACAATGAAATAGTTATTTAATATATAGGATATCCTTTATTTCTACTAATTTTAAGAAATCGAAGAGTTGACTCTCTGATGTAAAAAGTGCAATAGTGTATAATGTTGTAGCACATTCTTCAGAGTTTTGAATAATGAAATTCGTTGAACTCATTTTAAATCTGATATCACGTGAAAAGAAAGTTAAAACCATGAAGTAAAACTCAAATAGAAGGTGTTCTTCATGCATGCAGCATATCACAAAAACCTAAAATCTATAGGCTCATTCTTAGGTTAACTGACCACAGGGACCTAATTCCTTTCAGGAAACCCCATGAGATCTAGCCATATAAGATATTGAAGCTTTAGACAACAAAGAAGTACTCTTATCCTCTCTTGAACTTTAGAATTTCAAGTCCTCTCTTGAACTTTAGAATTTCAAGAGCATGACTTTTATCCATTGCTGTATGGCAGAATGGGAAATGTTCAAAAAGTTTCAAGGGAATACTTTCCACAGGAACTATAGAGCCTAAGTCCAGGATCAAATGTATCAACAATGACTCTGTTACCGCTATTTTGGATCTCTTGAAGAGGTAGTGTCTAAGCAAAAGAGATCACATTTCTGATGGCAATTTGAGGCAAATAGTGGACAATAATTTCTTTATGTCTATCATATTTGGCTAGAGTATATAGAGAAATGCAAAGCAAATGTTGTAAAATATGTGAGTTGAGAAGACCTTGTGATCACAGATGCCTCAGATATTGATTTACCATTCAGTCTCACATCACTTTCTTCATCTGTGTCAGATAGTTCATCATCATCAGTCCCAACATCTTCACTCAGTTCCGTAGCATCAACCATTTCAGAACCTTTTAATCCTTTCACAAAAGTATTACTCCTGGGAGACTGTCTATCATTTCCTGAACCTAGGAAAGAAATGAGGGTTAGAATGGAAAACGATGATGTCCAAAATAAGAATTCATATCGATACACGATCTGCTAAGCAGACCAAACTGTTTAAATGCCAAAGAAAAACAATTCTAGTATGAGCAAGTCTAAAGACTGTAAAGGCAATAAAAGTTGCTCTGTGTACTATCAGTGTATTTAAGTGTCCACAACTCTTATACAGTAGCCGTTGTCGCAAATTAGTTACAATCCTCGAGCTCATAAGATGAAGAGAGTATAATGATCTTATTTTCATGAATTACTTATCTAATATATTACCAAAGACTCAAAGAGTCAACAGAATATAATAGAAATTTGTTCCACACCTAATTTGAGACAAACTAAATGTAACAAAGCCAATGAGTAATCTTGTTTTTCCACCTTTTTTCTATCTTTGGTAGGATATGGTCTGAGTAAATAGTGAGCATGATAAATACTTCAATCTTTAAGAAAGGTGAGTGAGACAGATTGAAAATTGACTCTTGCTAATACGCAAGGAACTCATGACCAAAGACATTATGAAAAACTTCAGAGATTAATTTGACCAAGATTATATTGTGACATCTTCTCAGTCAAAAAGTGCAGATTGTAGACATCTTCTTAGTCAACAGGCAAACAACTTATAATTACTACATCATTTATAAAAGCGAGTGAGATAATAGAGTCAAAAATGACTCTTTCTAATACACAAGGATCTCATGACTAAAGACAACGATAATTTGAACAGATTACAATTTGGCATCTTCTCAGTCAAAAAGAGCAACTTGTAGACAACAGTACATGCACTTCCCTGAAGAAGTGAACTACTTATTCTTCTCGAGGTAATAAACATAAAAACCCCTTACTAACAATAGCCAATGCCATATTGTTTGCTAAAGTTGCCTTTCAGTTAATATAGTTATATGACATATCGAGGCTCTTGTAGAGAAAAATTAGGGGAAAATGATTGTAGATATATCATAAAAGCAGGAATTAAAAAAAGCTCTTGAAAATATAATAGCAAACGCACCATCATGCTGTTCATCGTGCTCGCTAGAAGATTCGATATCACCATCTACATCTTCATCTGTGTCACTTTTCCCTTCTTCTATTTGCCTACTCACAATATAAGCATTCGGTAATGTTTTAGCTAACTATATGTAATAGCTTCACTAAAAATGAACCGAAATACTACAAGTTGTACATGGATAAATACTACATAAAGTCAATATAACAGTTTCGATCTTGAGATATTCGGTATTTGTATTGAGAACATTGTTGTGAACCTATGTTTCTACTCAAATTTTTTTGAGGACCTTGATATTAAGAAATTATTATACTGTGGAAGAAAATTCTCATTTTTGTTCTAAATGTTCCAAATTTTGTAAATCGGCAAATATCAGTTTGACGAGGAAAAAGAACTTCTCTTACACACAGTATAATAATTTCTTAATCATAACCATGGAATGTTTAAACATGTGAAGTTTACAGATGTGAATTTCTAATTCATGTAATTGTCCATCTTCAAACCTAATCTGCATTTCCAAATGCGACACTCAACCACACAACTCAAAAACACTAAAACAAGACACTGGTTAAGGAAAATTTGAGTCAGAGAATCAATTACCTTCTTCTCAAAGCATTGGCAACAGTTTCATTTTGAGACCCCAATGTCTTCAACAAATTGTCATACATACTTGGTTCTATATAAACAATTTTTTCAGATTCTTCCTCTTCAGAAGCTACGTCTTTGTGCTCCTCCGACAAGTCCACTGTATTAAAAATCAAATCATTCATACATTCATCCATGCATGTTACAAGAGAATGTGTTGTAGCAATTTTGGTGTTTTCCCAACTTGAAGCCCTGTCGAATTTTGTTTGATCTAGAACTGTTAAACTATTTTAGAACTTCATTACTTTTTCATCAAACTTCTTAACTTCAATGGCCAGCATTATATTGTTGCGAATGAACAGAATCCTGTAAAGTGGCTACTCAACTCCCTTTCCCCATTTTTGAATGTTTCTTAATATCATTGTTTTAGAACTTATAACTCAGAAACTTTGATCCTCTCAAGAGGTCCTTTCATATGAATTTGTGTATGAAACATAGCACAGGATATCTATATGATAACTTCATCTGTTTGCTTGCACGATCATTTTCATGTACTAGGCATGTATGCGTTATTTAGGTACAAAAACAATTATGCACGCTAGTTTTTTTCGCATATGCAAGCAGAAAACAAACTTCAAAAGATACGTGAAATGATAAAATAAAGAAATTTAAATGTTCACGTCAAACACAACTACAGTAATCATGTAAATCAACTTGCCTGAGTCGTCACTCTGCGAGGAGCTTGGTATGAACTTCTCGTCATTGGCACGGCGATTTTTTTTAAAATTTTCTTTCTTTGATAATGTCTCTGCTTTAGACAGCCTCTTAAACCCTGTTCCATAATATAAAATTATATATAGCATCTCTTTGCTATCAACTTACATATAAATGGTCGTATAAATTAAATTTTTTAGTAAACTCATTTAGGACAAAATAATTGAAAATTAATGGCTACTTAGAGGGAAACCCCAGAAATATTTGACAATTAGAGTTAAAAATATATATACCTTGTTTACGAGCAAACCTTTGCTTCCCCATTGTGATGTTAGCACTCACTGACAGTGACAAGGAGAGAAGACACGACGTGGCAGAGGAGGTTGTGGAGCACCTTGTAAGTTGGGACAGAGCCGGCGGAGTTGGCGGCGTGGCAGTACCTGTGTTTCGTGGGGCCTGAGGCAAACTTCAAAATTTGGGCACCTAAGTCATAGCAGACAATCCACTTTTTCTTTTAAAAGAGTCTTACAGAACTAAATTTGTTAATTTATATTCAACAATAAAGCAACAAATAAAAATAAAATATTCAAAATATTTATTTTGCAATCAATAATACTCAATCACAATAAAATATTAAGCATTGGTCTATCATTATACATCCAATAACGCAAACAGGCAATACTCATTAGACTGGAGATAAAGAAGCAGGGAGGCATATTATAAATATCAACCAGAGGCAGAGAAAAAAGAGAGAGATTGAAAAATATGTAAAGAACAAGAATCTGAAATTATTTAGAAGAGCCAATTTTACAATAGAAGAAAATTATTCAATACAAAAGAAGTTGAGAAAAGAAGGAAAAGGAAACTTATGGCATAAACAATGATTTTTGATTGTGAAGTGACAACTTTGCAACTCAGAAGTTGGATTATTTGGATTTTATGTTCTTTGGGTTATTTATCAAAAAACAGGAATAGAACAGATGTAAGCTGAATTGCTTACAGTTTCAGCATGTGGGTCTGTGCCCCTTTCTTAAGCAACTTCAATGAAATCTTGACATAACATGTAATGAAAGGCCACTAAGATTCCAAAAGCAACAGGGGTAACAGGAACAAGGATAGGGATAAACAACAGTCATTTTAAATCAACCTTCCAACTGCAGTAGCAAATATAAATTGGTAATCATGCATTCACACTTAATAAAGCTAATTTCCACTTTCTCCCCTCTTTTTTTGCCTGAGTTGTTAAGGATCCATCCTTCTAATAAATGTCAAATACTTAACTTTACCACTTCTAATAATGACAATCATCATTATACATCCAATAACGCAAATAGACAATACTCTTTATAATTCTGATTGCTTAATTTTGTTGTTTTTGTAAACTTCAGCTCTCTCAATTTAAGTTCTTCTGCAATTCTGGTGAAAGGCTAGCTAGTTTGTATTTCTCAATTACCATGTGTTTCGTGTACTCTTTTTCTCCATAGTCCATACTATTATCTCTGTGTTTGTGGGTTTGACAACACTAGTAACTTAAAAAAGTAAATTTAACTTACTTTCAAAGACAACCGAAAGCATTGTCTTTGCTTTCGAATTCCCAATGAACTCTTTCTTTATCATTTAGACTTAGAGTTGAAATTCTTCGTATAAGATTGTGACAATTTTACAATAATAGTCACTTACAGCAATCCTTTTCTTTTATCCAAAATTAATAACCATCATTATGTAACACAGAAGAAAATTTTGCAAATTTGAACCCCCAACATCACATGTGATGGGCCCTGCAAATTTATCTTGATTCTTGGCCAAGTAGCAAATTAGCAATTATCATTATACAGCCAAAAAGAAATAAGAATAAGGCAATAAGCAGGGCCGTACCTGCTGGGCTGCTGCCTGCTGGAGCCTGGAGGACGGATGTCGGAGGTTACGGAGGGTCGGAGACTCGGAGCGCCGCAGCTTCTTCCGTCTGGGCTTCTAGTTCTGGCCTTCTGCTTCTGGGTCCGGCTTTGGTTGGCGGTTCTGGTGGGCAGCCGCAGGTGATGTTGGCTTTTGGAGAGGCTTCGCGTTTTTTAAATTTTTTCCTTTCTGTCTCTATTTTTCTTTTCTTCTTTCTTTACTTTTAGCTTAATAGCAACCTCCATCCTCATGTTTATCCTATTTTTACTTTTACCCTTAAACTTTGTTTCTTAACACGTGACGATTACTAATGATAAAAGTAACATGATATCACAATTCGTTGATTCACACGCAAAAATTGATAAATAACCAAAACTTAAAGGAAAATGTTATGTGTACATAGAATTACCCATAATGAACACATGGAGGTCGACCTCCATGTGTCTATTATGGACATCCTTATGTTATGAGCGATGTACACATAGTATAATCCAAACTTAAAAAAAAATTACAATATTTAATTTAAATAAAATATAATTAACCAAGACATAAGTAGGCAAGTGGCTTCTCTTATAAAAAGTAAAAAACATAACATAATGAATTCAAATCATATTGCATCACTAGTCCCTCAATTCTTATTAAAATGATTATTAAGTCCTACATAAAAAAACAAAAATTGATAATAAACAAAAAAAATGATAATTAGAATAAAATAAGAATGCTTCATTTTAGAATAAATCAATTTTATGGTCTTTTAAAATATATTTGTCTTTTATTAAAATAATTGTATACATTTAAAATGAGTGAGTTTCTATCTAGCATATCGTGTTCATAAACGATTTATAAATACGAGTCAAACATTGGTTCATATTAATTCCTAATAATTGTGTGTACTACAGAAATGTGTGGTAGGTACATGATAAGAATAGATGGTAACTATAACATTTATTAAGTTATAAAAAAAATTATAATTTCCACACTAATTAATCTCAATCATTGTTTTTATTGTGTCAATGAGAATTCGAGCTAACCTTTACAATTACCTTAGTACATGTCCCGATTATTTCCGTGTTTAACCTTGAAAATTTGGTGTCAAAAACGGGTAGAACCGAATCCGCCAACATCATACACTAGCCCAAGCCCAATTTGAGTCTAAACTAACCCATAACATAAAGTGGATATTACACAGTTCCCTACTTTTCAAGATCCATATTCTAAAATCAGATATTTTGTAATTAGATACATTATATAATATAATTACATATTTTATTTTTAATTATTAAATATTAAGGGCTTGTCTGGCATAACTGAAATTTTGGATGAAAATTCCTTCTTTGACCGTTGAGGGCTTCAACGGTAGTATTATCACAGAACTTGCCAAAATATTTGTGAGAAAAAGTCAAATAAACGGCTCCAAAATCAATTATGGAATGCTGAGAATCGTAGTGCTCTAATTGTACAATATCATTCAAACCATAATCTCTCTCTCTCTCTCTCTCTCTCTCTCTCGTGGTGATCTGTTCGTGGCTATCTACGAAGCACCGTGGCTGCTGTGGATCCAGTATCAGCCTTTCTTGCCGCTATGGATCCCAAGATCCACGATCTTATCGAGAAGGAGAAACGTCGCCAGTGTCAACCTCTCTCGTTGGTTGTGTTGGGGTGGTGCAATGCGATGCGCGGCGATATGTGATGTTGGTGGATCTGTATAGTGTGGGGGCGATGGTGGTATGTGGTGGTGGTGAATTTGTGCGGTGTGATGTGGTGTGGGGTTGGTGGTGGTGTGCGGTGTGGTTGTGAATCTGCGCGGTAGTGCAATGTGGTGTGCGGTGGTGGTGCGGTGTGGCAGTGCCCTCCCATCTCTCCTTTCGTGAAGTATGGCTGTGTAAATGGTGTTTGCACGGTGTGGGTGTGTCGGTGGATCTGTGGTGGAGGTAGTGTGAGGTTGTGGTGTGGTGTGGTGTAGTCGTGGATCTGTGTTGAGGTGGTGGTTGGGTATGGTGGTGGTGTATTGTGTGTGGTGCGGTGTGTGGTGGTGGTATGTCTGTGCAGTGTACGGTGGTGGATCTGTGCGATGTACTAGTGGGTGTCGGGCGTGCCGGTGATATGGGCTGGAGGTGACTGTGATTATTTTGTGCGTCTAATCGAGTGTGACCAATTAAAATTGTGACTGCGACTCAATGTGATCGAGTTTTGACCAATAAAATTTTGACATATTGTTAAGAGGGTGTTTGGTAGAGATTAAAATCGGATTAAAATTGAAAAACTGACCGTTATGGTTGACTTTTATTAGACATGTGGGACCCAATAACGGCCATATTTTCAATTTTAATTGAATTTTAAGTCGTACCAAAAAGGCTCTAAATTGTGACCTTAAAATTCGATAATTCGTGACCAATAAAAAAATTTGTGACTTATGACCGAAAAATAATATGCGACCTATTATTTTAACAAGTTGTGACCTATAAAATATGTGATTTGTGACAAAAATAATGTGTGACCAATTAATTTGAGAATATCACCGATAAAATAAATAATTTACAACCAATAAATTTTGGATTTATCATCGTTGCATAATATGTGACCTAAAAATTGTTACTGTGACTCACAATTTATTAGGTTGTAATCGAGTTGTGACTAACAAAAATTTTGTATAGGTCACAAATCAATATAAACAGGGTTACGGATCAGTATGATCAATTAATTTGATAGTTAATTATGGCTAATTAATTCGTCGTTAAGGTCACATATCATTGTCACAAGTTTGAGTTCACAAGTCATTTTTTATGTCACAAATCAATATAAACGGGTCACAAATCAATATTAACAAGTCACATGTGTTCGTAGAGTCACGATTCAAATTTACAGTTCACATTTTATATTACTAGTCACAAGCAACAATCAAGGTCAAAAATCGTGTCAACTGTAAAAAAAAAAAATGACAGAGTTGTCGCTGGAATATTCGCCAGAGTTGGAACAAGTGCCAGAATCGGAGCATTCATCAGAACAAATCGGCGGCGGAATAGTCGCCGAAATCGGAGCGTCGTCGAAACAGTGACCAGAATAGTCGCCGGAATCGGAGCAGACGCCGAAGTAGTAAGGGTGGTGAAGATAGGGTAAGTTAATTATATATGTATGTATGTATGTATGTATGTATGTGTATATATTAAATATCTGATTTTAGAAATTTGAAAATTGTTTTCTTATTTTTGAAATAGTATATAGTAAAAGTCTTAGAAATAAAATTTTCCCTAAAATAAAAGATCCTGCAATTACATATGGCAATGGAGTGGGATAGGATAGACATTCTCATCCCCGTCTCGAAAAAAGTTTGAAGGTTAGGAGAAACAAAGATTAAAATATCTCCATCTATCGTCCCATTTCGATTGCTTAATTATTTATTTGGTATTAGTTTTATTTTTATGTATAAGATAAAAATATAAACATTGGGAAATTAGAGTGCTGATTATGTTCTTCATCCGTGTCACATTTACAATTCAAGACGAGGATTTCTGGTCATATTCGAGATGAACAAATAGGGACCGTTAAGGAACAAAGAACTTTGTCATCCCTAGGATGAGATTCAAGATCGTTTCTTGACTCATGACCCGTGAAATACTATGATCAGTGCTGGCCTTGGCCTGGCATCTTTTCTGTCATTGCCATTATTTTTCCAAAAAAAAAAAACCAAAGAAGGAAAGAAAGAAAAATGCATTAATATAAAAAATGCAGTACAGATTTTATGTCATCTTGTAATTAACATTCTCCTTCTCCATCTTAACAACAAAAAAGAAAGTATATCAACAAAATTTAGATGACATTTCACATTAGTTCTTTGAATAACCTTATAGATGACCAACTCCGACAAAATTTAGATGACCTTTCATGTTAGTTCTTTTTTTTTTTTTTTTTTTTTTTTTTACGTAAGAATCGGCAACCGCTACCCATAAGTGCACACTGGGTAAATATCGTTCCATGTGCAATAGTCCACAAACCACACACGAGAAACAAACCGTACTAGGCAAGCCCGTTGCGACGGACTCGACCGAGGAAGTGTTGGCAGGGGATTCAAACTCGTGACCTTCAGTCTCCGCGTTTATCCGTTTCACTAACTCGGTCACCCTTCAAGGAGTTTCATGTTAGTTCTTTGAATAACCTTATAGATGACTGACCTATTTAGAAAAAATTAATCATTAAAATACAAAAGGCTTTAAAAATCAAAGTTACATAGGGAGACTTCCAAAATTTAAGTACAAAAAAGAATTAGAAGTATATGTAGTGAAAGAGATTTCAGTTGACCATCACAAGTGAGGGATACTGTATCAGCACAATATGCATCCAATTAAACCCATATTTGGGCTTCAAAATGCAATTTTTTTCTTTTTTATTTTCAATCACACATTCTCCAATAACATAACATTATATGTGAATTCAAAATTTTTCCTTTTTTTTTTCAAATAAATATTGTTTATAGGCTATTTTGATTGACCCATTTACAGAATGTCAATTAGTAATATTTCACTTAATTTTGGACAAAATAAAAAAAAATAAACCAACAAATTAATAAAATGTTTGAGCCCCATTTTATCAAAAATTCATTTTTTCAAAACTAATTTTCAACCACACATTCGTCAATAAAGTGAAAAAAATTCTTCATTTTTAGCTATACATTCTTCAAAAATCATTATTCAAAAATGCATTTTTTTCTCTCGAAATGGAGCTCAAACAAGGGCAAATTATGTCATCTCAACACCCATAAATCCATCTGCACAAAAATCCTATACAAATAGCATTTTTGTATTTTTTTTTTAATCACATTCTAAAAAAATCAGTATTTCAAAATATATTTTTTCTTAAAAAATATTTTTAATGGAAGACTAAATTTAGCCATGTTTGGTAACCATTATTTCAAAAAACATTTTTTTTTTCATACATATTCTTGACGGGAAGATAGGTCATTTCTTAATCATCTTTTCACCATTCATGATCGAGTAAAAAGAGTTAACATATTCCAATAAATCAAGAATTATATTAATATGATCGAAATAATTTTATTTGCATTGATTGCATTATTCATTTAATATATTTTGTAAAATTTTACATCTTAATAAAAGAGGTTGACATTTTTTGTTATCGATTTTATCTCACAAACAGGGCGGAGACATGAATGAATGGTATTTTTTAAATTTAATGTACGAATAAAATTTATACATAACAAGAAAAATTTAACACAATCTTTAATAAGCCCTTCAAGCATCTTCACCAAAACAAAACTAGAAAATTTAGCACGATTATCTCTACTGCATACAAAGATATACATAATCCATCAACACCCAATTTTGTCAAGCATGACAATTCTCCAAAAAAAATTATGGCCTATTGACAATTCACAATTCCAAATGTCTATCATCACAGCATCACATGTGAACAAATAAAAATTACAGCTAAATGAGTAAATGACTAAATCACAACTTTTATCCCCAATCTTCAGTCAATCACAGTTAAATAAAATCATTAAAATACATCAAATTGAGTGTAAGTTTGCAAAAATAAACAAATTGAACATTGAACAAGCAATTAGAATCCAAAACAATTTAAAAAATAGCCCAAGAAAATCATAAAATAAAAATGTAGTACTTGTGAAAGGGGCGGAGCACTGAAGAAGAAGAACTGTAGTACTTGTTGAAGAAGAAGAACGGTGAAGTCTGTGAAAGGGGCGGAGCAATGAAGTCTGAAGGTCGAAGTTGTTGGCATGTTGCTGAAGAACATTGAAGGTGAAGCAGTGAAGGACTGAAATCAAATGCTGATTCTGCTGACTGCTGATGAAGAAGACTTCTGCCGTTTGCCGGACGACGAAAAAATATGGGTGAAACCTAGGGGCTGCTCAAACCGGACTTTGAAGAAAATTTAGGAGTGATACCGTGATGGTGAAACTATGAAAACTGAAAGGGTTTGGGAAATGGGAATTAATTAGGTGGCGTTCTCTTTGTGTTTGAGTTTTGTGTTTTGTGTTTTAAAATCATTTTGAGTTTTGTGTTTTGATTGTTCATTTTGAAATTATTGAAAATGCGTTCTCTTTGACATTTTGAAAAATTGTTTTCAAAAATTAGAAAATGGAAATTGTGTTCTCTTCCTTCCTCCTTCCTCGGCCTCTCTCGCGCTCTCTCTCTCCTCTTTATTTTTCTCCTCCTCCCCCCTTTTCTTCTTCTTCTTCCCCTCCTCCTTCACTGACATGTTGGTGGCGATTTGTGGTTGAATGCAGTGGTTGGGTCGCAACGCTGCGGTGGTGGCTGTGGTGGCAGTTGGGTCGCGACTTTTGGTTGGGGCGGTGGGGGTAATGGAAAATCAATTTTGGCTATTCTCTAGGTCGCGATTTGGCGGTGGTTAGGTCCCCATTTGCTGGGTGGCGTGGTCTTTCTGGTCGATAAATTGGCAGTGGTTTCTGGTGGTGATTTTACGGTGGTTGAGTCGCCATTTTTGCTGAGTAGAGGTCGCGATCTGGTGGCGATTTGGCGGTGGTTGGGTTGCGATTTTGTGGTGGTTGGGTCACCAGTTTGGCTTGGCGGTGGTGGTCTACCTAGTCACGAATCTGGTAGTGGTTCGGTTGCCATTTTGGCTGGAGCGGTGGTTGTCTTTCTGTTCGAGATTTCCGGTGGTTGGGTCGCCATTTTGGTTGAGGCGATGGGGGTTTTTGGTCGTGGTGGTGCGGTGGTGGGTTTTGACGGTGTAGCGGTGGTTCCGGTGGTGCAGTGGTGGTCGGGTGCGGTGATGGTTGGCGGTGATTGAAAACAACGAAAACATGTTTTGGAAATTTTTGTCAAATTATAACTGAAAACACCCAAAACGACAATTTTGTCGTTTTCTGTTTTCTTTGTAAATTTTCAACCCGTTTTCAGAAACGCGTTTTCAAAAATAGTAAAGAGAACGCGTTTTCATTGTTTTGGAAAACCGAAAACAGAAAACGGCCTAAAACGGCCAAAGAGAACGGCCCCTTAGGTTTTCAATTGGGCATTTGGGCTATTGCGGCTTGAACAGTGGGCACTGTGGGCTACAACCATTTTACTTAGGGAAAAATTCATATCTAAGGTATATTCTTTACCTCAATTCAAAAGTAAAGTAAATAGTTTAAAAATTCAAAAATCAGGTTGGATTTAATGAATTAAAAATATTTATTAAATAAAGATAATAAAGTCACAGTTTGTGTTTAATGGTCACATATTCATAATTATAAGTTACAGATTTACTTACTGGTCACATATCGTCAAATTAATTCGTCACATATTATTTAGTGGTCACAGATAAAAAAATTTGTAGGTCATATATTATTTCGAGATAACAAATCAAAAATTTTATAGGTCACGGTTTATTTCTTTGGTTACAAATGAAAAAATTACGAGTCACATATTATGAATCGATCACAGATTTTTAAATTTGTTGATCACAGTTTATTTCTTTGGTCACAAATAAAAAAATTACGAGTCACAGATTATGAATCGATCACAGATTTTTAAATTTGTTGGTCACAGGAACACACCCACAACACCTTCCACAGCACCACACCACTGCACCACCGTCACCTGCCAAAATCCACCCCCTCTCCCAAAACTACCACACAGTCCACACCACAGCCATCACCCACCAACAAATAATCAAGTCCTCCACTGCCACCACCATCAACACCTCCACCTGCATCACCAACCTAAATCGCCTTACATTTTGTAACAAAAACACCATCATCATCATCATTGCCTCTAGCACCACCACCACTTCTCGACAGCATGACCACCGTCATCACTGGACTGTACAAAATCGCCACCACACCAGAGCAAAGCAAAACCACCATAAAACACTGACAGCACCACCACAAATCACCTGAAAAGCTACTACAAAGCCACCACTAATCGCCACAAACAATCACAAAATAATATAAAATCATTGTTGGTTTGTCACTGTAACGACAAACTGAGTGTCGCGGCTAATATCAGGGACGCTTAGAGCCACTACTTCCAGTTGAAGCGAGACGGCGGAGAAGAGAGACGGTGGACAGAGGTGGAAATGATGAAAAAGAAAGGGGAAATAGATCTAGGGCTTGGCCTTCCTCGCGTCAGCTTTGGCGTCGACGCCGACGCCATCCTCGCCGTGAGACAGCCTGCGGTCATGAGAGAGGTGAGAGAGAAACTGAGATAAGAGAATTGAGAGAAGGATTGAAATTATTAGGGTTTGTAATTTAATTGTGTGGATAATGTTTAATTTATAGATACCTGATTTTTGAATAATGAAACTTGATCCCTGATTTTTTAAGTGTGATCTTTAAAAACTTGGTATTTTGTAATTTCCTCTTTTACTTATAATTTTAGTGCATCTGGGCTTGGATTACACCCAGTGTAGCCCACCACTGAATCCGCCCATGTTCACAAGTGAAAACAATTAATAAAGTGATGAATAGAGTAACATTCACGAGAATGGATTATCTACATATTTTACTTTAAAATAGTTCTAATCCAAGAAAAACATACACTATTAATTTTTGAAGTTGATTTTAACTAAATCTAATTATCTACAAAATAAGCAATTAAAAATAAAAGCACTTCTTGGAATTAATCAAATCACACACATCAGCCACTAGGATTTCGAATCCATCGTGGTTAATCTATTTTAACTCTCAATTACCCATTAATAGCTTATTCTTGTTTAAGTTTACAAATGATATTTCTTATATGTTAATTTTCAGTATCGAATTGTAATACCCAAAAATTTTAGAATAAAATTTTATTTGTTTTACATAGTATATTTTTAAAGTGATAAATATTAATTTTTTCTTGTTTAAGTTTCTCATTTTTTCTCTTACCACTTAATTTATTATAATTATTCATTAAAAGAGATTTTTTAACCTACGTTGTACTTATTTCTTCATCTTCTCATTGAAACACTTTGATTGATTGAATATACATTTTGATTATCATATTCATCAAAGTTTTTCTAACATAACACTTGAACTTCATTCATTGCTATCTATTAAAGTGTTAGCCTATCTTCTTGTACTCAATTTTGAATTTATCATTCATTAAGAGGAGAGAAGATTTCATTTGTAAAATTTATTTGAATTGTGGGTCGTGTTGAAGTCCCTTAAAGATCAATATTATATAATGATCGGTGCTCCTTATTGTAAGTCACTGTGTGGGTCATATTGAAGTCCCGTAAATCTCAACAGTGTGGGTCGTGTTGAGATCCCGTAAAACTCAACATTGTAAAAGGATATGTGCTTCTTGCTCGTAAGTCACCGGAAGCGTTGTAAAGGGTTGGATTGCACCATAAGTCAATCAACATAGTGAAAAAGGCCTTGCTCCTGCCAGAGAGCTTGATAACGAGGGACGTAAATCATTGCTTGGATCAAACCTCCATAACTATATCGTTTGCACTCTCTATCCCTTTTACTTAACGCTTTTACCTTGTGCAAATTACATTGTTTCACTTATTTGTTTACTTGTGTTTGTTTATTTGCACTTATTATTTGATTGATGCACTTGCTTGAACTTGCTTACGATTATTAATTTATCAACGTGTTTTTAACTTACGTGATTCTATTTTATTATTCGAAAAAGTTTTAAAAATCAATTCACCCCTTCTTGGTTAGTCAATCTTGGGCTTCAGATATGTATTTATTTTAGAAAAATAAGTTATGTGTTCCTAAATGTTCAATGAGAGAATTATTAGTACGTAAAGCACATAATAGATGTCTCATGGGTCATTTTGGGGTTAAGAAGACTTTAGAGATGCTAAATGAACATTTTTATTGGCCTAAGATGAAAATTGATGTAGATCGGGTTTGTGGTAGATGCATCACTTGTAAAAAGGCTAAATCTATGGCTTTATCTCAAGGTTTATTTATGTCATTACATGTTCCAAGTGAACATTTGGTTGATGTGTCTATGAATTTTGTGTTGTCCTTACATAGGACTAAGAAAAGAAGAGATTCTATATTTTTGGTGGTAGATAGATTTAATAAGATAACACATTTTATTCTATGTCATAAAACTAATGATGCCACCAATATTGCGAACTTATTCTTTAAAGAAGTAGTGCCCTTACATGAGATTCTTAGAAGCATTGTATCAGATAATGATGCTAAATTCCTTAGTCACTTTTGAAGGATTTTATAGAATAAATTAGGAGCCAAACTATTGTTTTTCATTGCTTGTACCCACACCGAGGTAGTTAATAGGACTATGGTACAATTGTTACGCATTATAGTTAATTAGAATTAAAAGAGTTGGGAGAATTGCTTGCAATTTATAGAATTTGAGTATAATAAGGCCACACATTCTACTATTACTTACTCACCTTTTGAAATTGTATATGATTTTAATACATTAACACCTTCGGATTTAATTTGTTTATCTGTGAATGACAGAAATAGCTCAGATAGAAAGAAAAAAGTCGACTCCATAAAAACATAAGGTTGCAAATTGAGAAGAAAAATGAGCATTATATTTCTCAAGCAAATAATGGACAAAAGCACGTTACATTTGAACCATGAGATTGGGTTTGGGTACATTTGAGGAAAGAGCATTTTCCAGATCAAAGGAAGTCAAAGTTGCAATCGAGGGGCGATGGATCATTCCAAGTGTTTGAAAAGACCAATAACAACGCCTATAAGTTGGACCTTCCAGGTGAGTATGATGTTTTGGCTACTTTTAATGTCTCTGATCTTTCTCTGTTTGATGCAAGTACAGATTCGAGGTCGAATATTTTCGAAAAGAGAGGTGATGATGTGATCCATGATACGAGGGCATGTTAAGGTGAAGATCCGTTGATCGTGGAGGAATGACCAATGACGAGGTCACGGGCAAAGAAGATCGAGGAAGTTATGGATTGCTTCTTCAAGCTACGATGGATGAAACAACAATCATAATAAGCAAATGAACAAATTTCATGTTGGGCTTGGAAGAAGAAACAAGATGGATCAACTTTGTCCAAGTAGTGGATGAGAAAGTTGGAAAAAGCAACTATTCGATCGCATAGTTACCTAGCATGTGACCATTTGCCTGTATACCGAACCAAAATTGAAGGCTAACAATTGGCATATGCGGCTACACAGTGCAATTCTGGACGCGAAGTTTTCGAATTTCGCGTAATCTTCTATTTTAGTTAAAACTCTATTTATGATATATTTTGTTATTTTTAAGGCTTAATTTCGTTTTTAAGTATGTTTTATGGATTACATATAAATAGAACCGATTCTATTCATTGTAAAATGGACACAATTATTGAGAGATTAATTGCAAGATATTATTGCTTTCTTCTTGTTCTTCATTCAATTAGAATATGTTTGGTAGAAATTAGAATCAAATTAAAATTGAAAAACTAGCCGTTATTGTTGACTTTTATTAGACGAGCGGGGACCCAATAACGATCATATTTTTAATTTTAATTGTTACCAAACATGCTCTTAATTATGAACTTATCAAGAATTAAGTTCTTTTGGCGTTCTTTAATTTAAGTAAGATTCATAAGTTTTGTGATCACGAGGTCAAGATATCGTTGGTGATTTTCTTGGTTCTTTGATTCAATAATTTATTGGGTCGAGTTTTCAAATGTTGATTCTTAGCTTTCTTGGGTTTGATCTAGTCTGTCTGGGTTTCGTAGTTTCAATGTTACGTGAGTTCGCATTACTTAGATATTCGAAAGACAAAATTTGTATTTTTAAAAGCTTAGTTTATGGCATACGGCTAAACACCACATAAAGCAGTGCTGTAAAAAGCAACTAATTTTTTGCAGCATGCAACGAACACTGTAAATAGACGCTGTTATTATCATTTTACGGAGTGCAATGTGTTCCGTAAAAGAAAGTCCGCTATGACATCCCTCTATTACGGAGTTCTATATTGCACGCTGCATTATTTTTTTTTTTTTTTTTTTTTTGCGGCATTCTCATTCACGCCGTAAAGAGTGTATTTATGGCATGCAGAAATAAGACATCACTTTTTACGGCATGCATTTAGGAACGCTGTAAATGTCAATTTAATTTTTTAAATGCCTCTTATTTATTTGATTACTTGCAAACCTATAATAATTACACAACAAAAACACATAAATCCATATAATTATGTTTTCCAAGTTTTGATAAAACACAAACTTGTAATTATGCACGCCGTAAATGAATGCCTAAAGAGATACTTGTGTTGTAGTGAACTAACTATTATAAAAAAAATGTTACAAGTAGAATATATGATTCAGATTCGATTTAAATAATTACGTGGAGTTGAATGATATTATTTATAAAATACACAGTGTAATGGAAGATTTTAAGTATTGAAATACACGAATTGATCTATCTGACATTCAAGCCTATAAAAAAAAAATCAATAAGGTGTTTTTGCAAGATTATCATTCTGAGATTTAGTATTTAAACTCTTATTAGTTTGTTCTCTCTTGATTTTAAACAAATTAATACAAAATATTAGATTTTCTCCAATATTCAATGTCTTTGTAGTACTCTATTGAATCAATGGTTTTAAATTAAAAAGTTGTTTTTCAATGTTGACGCTTGCACTACATCAGATTCTATAATTATTCCATTGATTCTAGGTTTAGTTCGATTCTTTCAGAACACAACCGAACACTGCCACGCTTAAGTTCACGTCTTGAAATATAGAGGGTGTTTGGTAGATATTAAAATTAGTTTTTTAGTAGATTGTAATAGAATTTTTTGAATGTGTAGTTGAAAAACTGTGGGATCATTGAAAGATATGGTTAATATTGATTGTTTGACTTTGACTTAAATTGAAATCAGATTTTAATTTGTACCAAACAGGGTCATAGTGTAAAACTTCTAGAACACGTATATTTATTGTGACCATAGTGTGTCATTTGAGTAATATGCGATTGTCCTTTTTGGTATTGTGCTATTATGACGATCTCTTCTGTGTAGCATGTAACCCTTCTATGTTTGGTGTGACTCGACGAAGTTTCCAATGAAGTAAGGGGTTTAGCCATGCATGCAAACCCCTCTCCGATGTGTGGAAAATGAATTGCGATGAAAGTTCTCTCTGTATTGGTATTAAAAGATTTTTGAAAGAATCCTCTCTCTATAATACACTAAAAGGTCAGTTAGTTTAATTGGATTATTTGTACAATGGTTTGGACAGAGAAAACATAAGTTTAATTTCCAATTATTTAGGTTATGAACGTATTCTGATTTCTGAAAAGTAAAAAAACTTGAAATGTTTGGGTCTCTTCAACGATTTGGTGAACGGGAAAAATTGATGCCACCACGTTTTGATGTTGTGTATAAAAAGTCGTCTTATGAAATAATGTAATTTCTTAATACTAATAATCTGAATTAATTATATTCCCATTGCCGGACAAACTCCTAATCAAATAGAAGTCTACAACTAAACCTAGTTTTTTTTGTCCACCGGCTACTTGTTGCCTCCAGCTGTACTGTCAAGTTGTGGACAGTTAAACATATTCCAAAGCCAATTCTCTAAGAAACTGGCATTTACCGGTTCCCGTTACGCCAGCAATATAACCGTTGTAATCCTTCGTCATCGATTCACCATTCCTTCTTATACTGTGAGAGTGAAAACACAAATATATATAGAGCTTGGACAGAACGAGTGGGTGAGCGTTCGCAGAAAGTAGAACCAGGTAATTTTGCAGAACGTGTTTGTGGTGCAAACATGTTTGTGATCAATCAAGATTCCCACAAATTCTCCTCAAAAGAAACGGATTTAAACGATGATTTTCAAGAACCTGAATTTTCCAGCGGAATTTGCTGTTCGCTGTGGAACATACCATTTTTCTGCTGCCGTCCATCCGACGGCACCGTCGTATGGGAGCGGCTTCAGACGGCGGAGAAAGGAAGAGAGACGGCGCAGGCGAGTAGTTGGTGGAGGAAAGGTATAAAAGCATTCAATAAAACGAGGGAATGGTCGGAGATTGTGGCCGGTCCGAAATGGAAGACATTTATTCGCCGGTTCAACAAGACCGGGTCCAAACACGGGAAATTCCAGTACGACCCTTCTAGTTACGCTTTGAATTTCGACGACGGACTGGGGCAAAACGATCAATTAGAAGATGATCGAATGTACCGGAATTTCTCGTCGAGATATGCGGCGGCAATTCCGGTGTCAGGTAATGCGGACAAGGAGGCGCCGCCGCTCAAATGAGGAGGCAGGGGCGAGTTGAAGAATGGTGATGGGACGACTCGGCGGGGAATTGACGGCGGAGAATGCGGACGTGCTGTGTTGTCAGATGAATGATTAGGTCTTTTCACTCTTGAAATTGGTCAGATAATTAATTATTCGGATTCTACTGTTTTACATTATTTATTTTGTGGATAAATTTTTCATAGGATTGATTATTGTTTATGTTAAATTTTGGGAAATTTATTTGTACACAGCACAGGGCATTTTAATTATTTTTTCTAGGGTTAATTGTAATGTAATTTTGTCCCTGGAATTTCATAATAAGCTACTGTTTGTCTTCTCTTAAATGAAACTTTTTAATTCTCATATTTTTTTTTTCAATCACTCATTTATATAATAAAATATTTCACACATAAAACAAAAACTTTTCTCTACATTTTAACCATGTATTCTTAAAAAAATAATAATCAATATTTAAAACTCAATTTTTTTCAAAATCGACAATCAAACGGGGGTTAAATTTTGGAACCATAACTGAAAATATCTACTTCTGCATAAATGATTCAACTGCAATAATTATGATACTAGGATGAGGTAAAACTAAGGGTGTGTTTGGACCACATTATTTTGGAATAATGCATTCTGAAAGAATAGATTGATGGCGAATGTATGGTTGAAAAAAAAGGAAAAATTATTGATATGATTGACAATATTATTTTATTGAAGAATGTTTGGTTAAAAATGAGTGGAAGAATGAAAATGAAAATAGGTCAAATCAGACGAGCATTATTGATTCATTTAGCCAAATAACTAATAACTCGTAAAACAATCAGAATACATTTTATAGATCACCCACTAGAACTCAAAATGAATTAACAAGGTAATCATCAACAGTTCATACTTGAGTACAAGTTAAAATTTCTCCCCATAGTAATAAGCAGTACCGACCATAAGGGCAACGGTCGCGCCTTGGACGACCACACGAGCTCTCATTAGCTTTTGACCTAAATGTGAATTTCCCTGCCTAAAGCTAATCAGTCCAGCAGTAAGAACTCCTGCTGTCATCAGTGCACCTGAAAACCAGAAAACACACTATAACATATATTCATCTTGGCAATATCGGCATGTAACATTGTCAAAAATGATCATTTCACAAAATTACTTGAACAATTTAATCCAACATTGACAGTGTTTTTCTTTTGGGTAATTAGCACAAAATAACCCCACATTTCACTTTTATTGTGCAAAATGTCCATACCTTGCAATTTTTGACACTTTCACCATTAATTCCACCTTTTATTACGCAAAATGTCCTTTCCGTCAATTTCCATTCAAATGATCCGTTAAGTGAACGCGTTAACAGTACTCTTGTCCAAAAGGATCGTCTTCTCACAATTTTCTCATTTTCTTCCTGTTGATTGCTACTCTTTGATGAACAATTAACGTCGCTGTGGCAAAATTATTAGACACTCCAATTTTTTCCTTAACCTCATCGTCAATGGCCAACACAATAGGAAGGGACATATTCACAACACTCCCACCTTTCATTCTCAACAATAGAAATGCAAACTCTGAAAATACTCATCTTCTCTTGTGAACCCTTTTTAGTGGGCTAGCCCAATCCCTCACTTACAACATGAACCCACTCAAGATCAACCCTTTGTAAGCCTCACCTTTGGCATTGTCTCAACGTCTGAAATTTTGGCCGCCCTTTGGATTTCTGGCACCACAAGATCCACCAATTGACCCATATGTGGCTCAATCAAAGTACTTTTCACTACCAAAGAATCCTTATTAGAAGGAGATGATAAAGAAACCATTTCTTTATGGAAGAGCACAAATACGGCAAATGGACTGGAATGGTATATGGGGTTTGGATTGTTTGGTCTTAAATTTGGTTCTGTAATGTCATTTATCAACTGGAAAAAAATGGGAAAATTGTGGGAAGACGAGAATATCCTTCTCTTTGGACAAGAGTAGTGCACATGCATTCACTTAATGGAGCATTTGGATAAAAATGGACGGAAATGTCTTTTTTGTAATAAAAGGTGGAATTGAAAGTGAAAATGTCAAAAATTGGAGGGTAGGGATATTTTGCACAATAACAAAAAAGGTAGAAATGTACTCTGCTAATTACCCTTTTATTTTGTAAAGACATTACAACCACCAAACACAACTTTATGTTAAGAATGACAATTATGGCCCCTAACACCTTTCTTGTACAGAAGGTCAAAATGTCAGTTCTCCACAATTAATATTTCTCTCTTGTTGAATAAAATCACATTTTGTGTCATCAACTAACAAACTCCAGTGCACCCTATGATACTCGGACTCTTCAAAAATGGAGAAGTATCCATGTCGAACGACATGATACGAATGCTGACACGGAATATGGATCAGATCCTTTATTTTGCACTCGGACACGACAGCAAAAGAGAGAAGACAGATTTTTGAATTTGCAAAAAGAGGAGCACAGTTATTGGTTTTGCACTCTGGGTTTGCGTCCATGTATATAGCAAGGTGGAGTGTTGTTTATGCTTCTAGATTTCTGATTCTAGATTTACATAAAGAAGAATAGACGGAAGGGAAGAAAGAAAATAACAAGGGAGTAGAAGACGAGAGGATTGAGAAGATGATTGGGTGGGATCTCTGACCTAATTTAATGTAGGTTGTGGACCCGATTTTTAAAGTGTTATATGGGCCTTGTAAAGTCTAAAGTTTATAATTTATAATTTTATTAGGATAAATTGCATGGTCAAACTCATTCTATTTGAGTTTATTTTTGTATTAAATTTTTTATTTCTTATATTTTATCTTTGTCAACTTTTTATTTTGTAATTAAAACATTATAAATTTAGTATTATTAATTATAAAACTAGAAATACTTATATTACAATAGTATAAAATAACTGTTATATCATTTAAAACAAAAAAATATTTTGTAAGACGTATCCTAGTACCTATATCCAAAATTCGAATCCTTTTTAACCGTATCCCCATATCTTAATTTTTTAAATGAGAAGAATCTGACTCCTACATATGTAACTATATCTGACACCTGCACCGGAGTCCAAGTATCATAGAGTGTACCAATGTGCCGATGAAATCAAGAATAATAAGAGGAACCATATCAAGTCTACTGTATATTGAAATAGGAATATAGGCCTTAGGAATTGAAGCAATAGATTTATCCAAGTCATCACATTAATATCCATCTTCAATCACCCCGAACCAGTGTTTGTGTTTCTTAGTGGGACAAAGCACCTGGTTTTTAGGCATAAACATGAAATTACGAATATACTTGAAATCTACCATCTAATAGAGCTATATAAAAATATTTTAACAAAATTAAAACTCTACTTTGCAACTAGAAACATCAAGTAGATAGACAAAGTAGTAAACAATACAAACTATTAATAAGATAACGAACCACTAATCACAGCTAGATTTATAAAATGAAACAAGATACTAGTTGTTTAAGAATTTCGCTTGCTTTAACTTTAACGTAGAGAAAACCAAAGCACATAGACGACGAGAAAAATAAAAAATAAAGTGAATAGTGAAGTATGCGTCACTGGTCTCCTGTTACAGGGAGGCTGCCACTCAAAATTTGCAACTTCACTTGGATGGAGGGGGTATCACACATTCACACTCCAGTTGTAGGAGGCTAGGACACACCTTGCTATTCACTATTCCTTTCTCTGATCAATAATTCTTTTTCTCTAGTTTCGAAGCTGGATTGTATTTCAAAAAACAAAAAATACAACATATTCTCTGCTATGAAAATAAATTTCCTAGAAAGCTAAGGTCAATAATAGATCCCCAAAATGCCAAGACTAAAAATGGTGCACCTCCACCACCTTTGAGGCTTATCTCCTTAGGTTTGCACCTTAGTAGTTCAAGGTGGAAGCCTTGACAAATGGCAATTAAGCTACCTCAAAACGCAAAACCTCGGGGCAGTTTGAAAACAATGCTCCCATCACAATAACATCCAGATGCTACTCCTAATACTCAACATCAGAAATAACGATTCCTTTTATGTTCTTATTGCACCGTTGCTTCTTATCTCGTGAACATCATGAAACTAGAGCATGCTTCTGTCAGCTCATCCATTTTTCAAGCAGATAGCATTGATAATCGATGAAAACTTTCTAGTCTTCTCACTTCATAATTCTCCCTTCTGAGACTTCATTTTCATACCCATTGGCCTTATACAAATTATAAGGCAATATATCCTTAGTCTCAACATAATACTAACAAGCAAATTCTTATTCATTCAATATAAATTGTTGAAGGCTGATTTCAGAACTCAGAAGATAAAAATTGGACATCAATCAACTGGATTACTAGGGCATATAATCAAACAATTAAGAAAACTCTGAACACTTCAATCAATCAACATATATATATATATAAATATATTCGTACGATGAACAATTTCCTTTTAGAATATCAACCTCAAATGGAACCGAATCAAGTTCATAATTAACAGAAAGATGAATTTTATTCTTATTGAAGAAGTAGAAAATAATAAAAGCATAACGGAAGATGAATAATAAGATGTACCGATTGGGACGAGGGGATTTTTGACGCGCTTTTTCTCTTCGAACAGATCTTCTAATTCGGAATTGGCGGCTCCCATTTTCTCCATATGTAATCAAAGACGCCTCAATTTACCGTGCCTCAACAGCCAGCACGATCTATAAGATGGACTCTAATATGCTCGCTTTCTCTCCGTAGCTGGCGTGCGGTGGCTCAACCAAGCTTGTGGCGCTTCAAGGAGGCGACGCGTGGAATCCTTTGCTGCCTCACATAAAGACGTTTCCTATTGGAAAAGTTGCACTTATAGTCCTCAATCTATAGACTTTATTACTAGGTCCTCTATCTTTTACGAGATTTGTTCATTTTTTATTGGTGGATAGATGAGAAAAAACGGATAGATGAGAGATTAGCAATCAAGCAGTACAAAAGTAGGAAATTAGGTGGAAAAAAACACATTTTTCATTAAAAAAAATATCGACAATCAAACACACCCTAAATGAATGCTGTAAAAAAATAAAATAAATAGTAATAATAACGTGTTAGTCAGTTCCATCACTTTTTTATATACACACCAATTAATTGTTTCTTAATAAATACAGCACAATTACTTTAAAAATATTAGCCTAACCAAACAAAAAGGAGAAAATATATTGTATACTCCAGTGTGGGTAACTGCACCAAAGAGGAAGAAAATAGAGTAAGAAGCATCAAAACTATGGCAAATAAGAGATTAATAACAATTCTTGCAAACCAAGCTGCAGTGCCAGGGAGGGTGTGACCCTCCCTGACAGAACACACACATGGGGGGGGGGGGGGGGGGGGGGGGGAAGGGGGAGGGAAGCATTTTTTTTTCATTTTTTATTTCATGCGGGTCCCATGTCGGTCCCACACTCATGTGAGGTCAGGTCAACGAGGTGGACAAATTAATTCGAACAAAGTAGCTTAATTCTTCTTTAGCAGAGCCAAAATTTCAAGTTTGGGAGCATCAGAGCAGTTGACAATAGAATAATGCTCCTTGGATAGACAATAATGTAGGGACGGGGTGATGCGATAAATAATAATTAAGTATTGTGTTTTTTTTTTTTTTTTTTTCAAACTGTCCAATCATGTGTCGACACGTCTCCCTTCATTTTGAAACATGTCTTTGAACCTGTTTGTGTAACAAGATTGATTGACAATATTACAATGATCAGCAGGGGAAGTTAAACACAAAAGTAATCAACTCTACGTTCACCGTAAATAAAAAATAAAATAAAATAAAATAGAAAAGGGTATCAACAAAGATGCATATTGTTTTCATGGTACTTCTGTCCAGAAGAAACTGGAAAAAAGGTCAAAAAGAGCGAAGAAGATAGAAAATTGTCTCACTTTCCGAACCATTTCTAATCAGGTCAAAGATGATAATTGAAAATATACTGTTTTTCGTAATGTTTGGCTTTCCACAGTGCCTTTTTGCATTCACCGTACCTTCATTCCTTCATCATCGTCACAGTCACAAGTTTGTAGCAGTGCAAAAGAAAAAAAATGCTTTGCTTTAATGACCATTATGCCCTTGTTTGATATTCAATTTTTTCAAATATAATATATTTTTCTCTATCTTCTTTTCAACCACGTATTTTTCAATAAATAATATTACACGCAAACTTATATTTTTCCTTTATTTTTTAATCACACGTTTTTCATCAATCTACTATTTCAATATGCATTCTTACTATAAAAATGGGAAACACACAGGCTATATATGCCTTTTCATTTATTGTCATTTTAGTGTATAAAAAAAGTACTTCAAGCGTAGTGTAACAAATAAAAATTGTATCAAAAATATTTTTCAACTTGTGTATTTATATTGTGGCAAACCATACATAAACGGTAAACACAAATTGTATTTGTTGCATCACATTTTAATTGTATTTAAAGTTCTTAATTTTTGCTCATTATAGCACTTAAAAAGTACGAAGAAATATTTTCCCCTCAGATTGAAAATTAAATATTTTGATATAAATCATCATCAAGGATGTGACTCATTAATTAATTGAAGGCTGAAAATAAGAATTCGAAAAAAAAGTTAAAAAAGTAATTGATACGATGAACAAAAAGCGAGAAGCTTAACTACAATTAAAATGTAATGTATCAAATAAAAATTATAGCGACAATATAACTGCTCATATGATTATTCTTATGGAAATCTTCCTCACATGCAAAATAATTATATCTATCCCATTATACTCTTTATATTATAGATCTCTTTCCTTTCTTTTTCGTTTTCTTAATTCAAATTTAGATAGGAAAATTGTCTTTTAGCCCGAAGTGAGTGATATTTCACTTTTTGCAAATACTGTTACATTACAAATAACTATGTCAACGAGTTGAACCGAGTCGAGCCACGAGCTAAAACTTAAAATTGGGCTTGGCTCGAGCAAAACAAGTTCGAACTTTTTTGGGATCGAACAGCAAAAAAAAAAAAGACTCGGCCCGAGCTTTTAGCTCGAGTCTTAGCGGGCCGAGCCGTCTCGTATTTTTTTTTTAAATTGTTATAAATCTATAATTTTTTTTATAATGTATTTAAAATTTGTGTAATTTATAAGCATTATAATTAATAACTAAATATTAATATATAAAAAAATACGTCAAAAATGGGGTCGGCCCCACCGAGCCACGAGCTTGCTCGGCTCGGGAGGCCCAATTCGCCGAACCTTTTTGACATCGCTAAATCACAACGATATTTTCAATATTAACATTTTCCCCTAATGGAAAAGGAACAAATAAAAAAAAGTAGAGAATGAATCTCGAATCCCCCAATTTTTAGCAGGTCTACTTTCTTTCTTCTTTTTTTTTTTGGACAAAAATGAAATTCGTATCCCCCAATTTTTATTAAATATGACAATTTAGTCGTACAAAATGACTGTAATGTCCTTTATAAAAATGTCATATAAGACAAGGAAAACGAGAAAATGAAGAATACATTTCACTCTCTTTAAAAGTGACCTGCCATCTAATTATTTCCTAATACCAACTTTGAAGCTTTTATTCAATGCTAGCTTTGTTTTTACTTCTTTATTTCAAACAATGGGAAAAAAAGAGTGAAATGGATATAATTTGAATATATTTTAATAATAAATTTAAGGGTAATAAAAATATAAATGGGTAAAATTGGAATTGGAATTGCAAATTTGTTTCAAGGTGAAAATAAGAAATTACAATTATGCTATTTGTACAATGTTGGATGACAACATTGGTTGACAATGTTGATATATCAAAAAACTGTTGGTTGAAAAAATCCACACTTTTTCAAACTGTCAAATGACAACATGCCACGTCGCATGTTGTCAATGAAAGTTGTACACCAAGCATGGTTCAAGAAGTTATGCATGTATTACCTCCTTTTGGCCTTACCGATAACAATTCGTCAAAAGGAAAAGTGGTAATTACACAAAACCCTACTTTTCAAGATTCAAATTCATAAATCAGATTTCAAGTTTTATTTTCAAAAATAAGATATTTTATATATAGATACATATTTTTTAGATGTAATTAAATATTACTAATAATATTATAAAAATTAATATATACATACACCCCACCCCTAAATTAATTTCAAACCCTAAATTAACGTCTCTCTCTCTCTCTCGTTCCTCTCTCGCTGTCTTCGTCTCCCACCACTACGCCGACACCATCGAGTGGCGTGAACAGCCACAGTGCATTCTTGCTCGGAGTGAACGGCAGCAGTGCATCGAGCGACGTGAACGGTGTGAACATTCTCGCTCTCTCCGTCTCTCACCACTGCGCCGCCACAACTGAAACAACAATGCATTCTTCTTTTGAGCAGCAGTGCCACCACTGAGCTGACACCATCGAGTTTTTGTGAACGATCGCCGCGACAACAACCTCGCTGCGGCGATTTGAAGTTGCTACGGCTACCGTCGCCGCTACAGAAACCTCTCGTTCCGGTAACATCCTTCTCTCTATTCCTTGGTGGGAGTGGTGTAAACGGAGATGGTGGTGTGTGTGTGTGTGTGTGTGTGTGTGTGTGTTGCGGGTGTGCTGTAGGGGGTTTGGCGGTGGCTGGGGATGGTTTTGTGGATTCTTTGGTGGTTGTGCAGTGATTTTGTTGGTGCAGGTCGTGTTGGTGGGGTGGTGGTTTTGTGGATCTAATAATTTCTGTGGTGGTGGCGGCGATATTATTGGTGCTGTAGAGATTGTCATGGTTTTTGGTTTACCGTCGATTGGTGAGGCTGTGTTGGCAACGTTAGTGAAGGTGGTTGTGGTGAGTTGCCGGCTGTGGTAGTAGCGGTGGGGTAGGGTTAGGGCATGTAAGACGGTGGTGGTGGTGAGGTGGTCCTGTAAAGTCTATGTGACCAATGCTGTGACCTAAGCCATGTGCTGTGACTCGAGCCATGTGCCGTGACCTGTGCTGTGACTTGAGCCACGTGCAAAATATTCTATAACCTATGCTGTGACTATTAACAAAAATCTGAAACATATGAAAAAAGATTATGCGACCTGTGATGTGGCCATTTGAAAATAACATGAGACTGTGAACAAAATCGTGAACCATGTGCAATATATTTTGTGGCCTGTGTTGAAAATAACCCGTGACTATTAACAAAAATGTGTGACATGAGCCTTATCATGTTAGCAATTATTATAAACAAACAACCATGCATTGTGACTTGTGACTTGGGCTGTCGTCGGAATATTCGCCGGAGTTGGAACAATTGCTGGAATCGGAGCAGTCGTCGGAATAAATTGACGACGGAACGGTCATCGGAATATTCACTAAAATCGGAACAGTCGCCGAAAATGGTCACCGGAATCGGAGCAATCGTCGAAACGAATGTCTGAATCGGAGTAATCGTCGAAACGGTTACCAGAATCGGACTAGTCGTCGGAGCAATCGTCGGAACGGTGGGGGTAGTGGAGGTGGGTGGGTTATATATATATATATATATCTCTGTGTGTGTGTGTGTGTGTGTGTGTGTGTCAAAAATCTGATTTTTGAAATGTAAAAGATGTTTTGTTATTTTTGAAATAGGGTAAAGGTAAAGTAGGATTTATGAAAAAAGGAAAAAAGTGTTCAAGCTTTAACAAGGTATTTGAATTTGTTCCTGCATAAAGGTACCTTCGGGCGGTCCAGTGCAAGCATCTGTCTATACTGAACATTGGGCCCAACCTAGTAGTCTCTTTTTTAGTATTGGGCTTTCGAATTGATCCAGCCCAAGAGGAAAAAATTGAAATCCAAGAGAAAAGGTATAACCCAGCCCAATCTTTCCAAATCCAAACCTAACATTTCATCCCCTTCCTCGCTCGTCGGCTCTCCTCGACTCTCTCGCTGTCAAAGTCTCTACCTACTCGCCTTTCGTATGGTATTAACACTTAGGTCTCCAAGGTCAGGGCACCATTGGCAGAAGAAGGTATAAGTACTGATTTGATTTTCTATCAATTAGTAAAAATTAGTAGAAAGGGAAAATGGGAGAATTCAAGAGTTAGCATTGTTTCTTCTGTCACTTATTTAAAGTTAAAACTTTATACGATTATGATTTTTAGAAGTGATTCAGACATATCATCTAAAGCTGCTCTGGACTTTGCATATCTGTGTTTAAATTTAGACTAGTCTTTCACCCGTGCAATACACGGCGAGATGTACAAATTTATATTAAGTGATAAACAATTCTAATATGAGAAACATATGCTAATTGATTTTCCAATCCAATTAGATGCAGAACACTTCTATGAATGAGTAATTTTAAATAAAAATATACACACCACATAACTAATTATATGCAAATTAGATAAATGAAAGAAAATACATGTGGGGTGGTGCAAAAGTAAACTGTGGGTTTGGGGTGGTTTTAAATAAAATAAAATAATCCTTGTCTCTGTCTAGTAAGGAGACACAGGCCGTGACTCCGTGCTAGATGGAGACACATGGAGACACGGGCCGTGTCTCCATCTAGAACAGAGACACAGTGTCTCCATCTAGCATGATGTCTGCGTCGTAGAGTTTTGTTTTTTAAGTGTGATATATAATAACAAATTAATAATTTCAGAGGTATTATAATAGATTACCTTTGCAGAATTGGATGCAAAATTCAACTTTCATCTGTGACTTATAGTTGATTTTCGAAAAATAATTTTTGATGCACCAAAAAAGTAAAGATGAAATTTATCATTGTAACTCTTATTATTCCAAGAGTTATTGAAAGATGTATGTATATCTACTATAATATCTTTGCCAAATTCAAGCACATCGATATATCATATATGCAAAAAAAAAAAAAAAAAATCAATAAAATTTGAGAAAATGTGAATTAAGCACAATAGCACTATTTCCAATTTAGTAGTTTAGTACATTTCTGCAAATCCTGAAATGAATTATCAACCAACAACTTTTCAGTAAAAGAGTTCCAAAATTGATATGCAAAATTGAAACTTTCAGTACTAATAACAAAACATATCGTTCATTACAAAATTGATCAAATTAACAAAACAAACTTTCGATACCAATAACTGAAGACAACTTGTAAATGTTAATATGCAAGCAGGGCATACATAGAAACATAAGTCGTTGAATCATTAAAAAGCAAAATGACAATTCAATACTGATTTTGACTTACAAAATTTGCCACTGACTACCAGTACAAATATAGTCCAAAAATCGTTGAATCATTCAACTAGAAAAGGGTCAAAAAGATGGGAAAAATTCAGCATTTCAAATTTCACTTCACATGGCATGTATAAAAATCATAACCAAACTTTTCCTGAAAGTAATCAGCAACTTTATCACATGAACTCACCAATAATTATGGCAAAAATGCACCGTTCTGACTTCTGCAAATTAAAATCAAGAAACCAGCAGGTAAAAACTTTACTAATAACAAACATAAAAAAATGGGAAAATTGGTGTAAACAAACATTTATTTTTTTAACCTGTGTTGGTGGGTTCTGATTCGATGGTGCAACGTCCATTTGAATAGAAGCTAGTGTTGAATAATATACTGAGAGTTCAATTGAAGAATCAAATTATTTGCAAAGTTTGTGAAGATTGAGAGCATGAATATATTCTTGTCTTGAACGTATACACAGAGAATATATTATAGATTTCTTTCGGCTGACCCATACCTCCAGTCAATGAATCTATTCCTTACGCGAACAACTGTAGTCCTGATCGGAGATTAAAAATTGCAAATAAAAGCCAAATCACAACTACAAAATTGGGCAAAAAGCACAGATCTTGCAAACTAAGTCAAAATTTTGTAAAAAATAAGACACAAAAAAAGCTCTACACGCAGACGGAGAGAAAAGATGAGAGGTTTTGAAAATGAGATAACACTGTGCCACAAAGTTTGGTCAGGAATTTTATTGTGTCAATTTTGGGAGACAACCAATAAATGCATAATTTGAATTTTGAATTTGAAAAAAAAAAGAACAAAAGAGGGAACACTGTTGCAGCATATTGGGAGCCAGCTCCATGCGCGCGGAGACGCCGTGTGCTTCGCGAAAATTATTATTTTTTCCTTTTTAAGCTATGAATGAATAATCACAAACAATTTGCAATAATAAATTCGAAGAATGGATTATGCGGGATTCTTGAGCAGGATGTTTTTGCAGGGGACCACTTATATATACAATTTTGGTCTCCTGCGCGCTGCGAGCAGGAGACCAATTTACCTCCTGGGCTAACACACACCGAACCTTTTTTTTTAAAAAAAAAAAAAACTTTTTTCTTATGTGTCTGCCTAATACTTTTATTATTATTATTATTATTTTTTAAAGCTTAAGAGCTGTTTGAAAGTCTTAGGGTAATAAATTTTTAATTTTTTTAAAAAACATTTTCTTTGTGGGGGTTCGGGGCAACACCCCCGACGGGGATCGGCCTGCCAGGTCAGGTTGCGGAGGTCAGGGGGTAGCGTCCCCTCGTGGGGGTTCGGGTGCAACGCCACCGACGGGGATCGACATGTATGTATGTATAGAATTGATTTTCATGTATGTATAGAATTGAATATTTTCTAATGTTTTTCAATTAAATTATTAATAAGTGAAATTATATTTATAGTTTGTGTGAAATGTAAATAAGTAGAATTATTAGAAAAAAATAAACGGAAGAAATTCTAGGTATGTTAAAAAAAAAATTAATAAGTGAAATTGTATTTATAGTTTGTGTGAACTATAAATAAGTAGAATTATTAGAAAAAAAATAAACGGAAGAAATTTTAGGTATGTTAAAAATAAAATTTAAATTTAAATGTTTTGCCTCCGCGCGCGGAGGTAATTCCTCCGCACTCGGAGTCTTTTTAATTTTTTTTTCAAACGGACAATTTTTTGACTTAACATAAACAATTTTTTTTAAGCAGACAATTAAAATGAATATAATAAAAATGCGACTTAATGATAGTCATCGTCGTGAAACCTGGGAACTCCCCATAGTCATTGCTAGCAATGTTGGTGTACATATCTTCATTATCATTCCACGATGGCTCGACAATTGGTTCAAAAATGGGAATTGCTTTTGCAGTCTGGGTCCATCGACGTACAATATAGTGGTTTGGTAATAATAATAATAATAATGGGTTAGGCAGGATTCTTGGGGCGGCATTTTAGGCGGGAATACTGTTGCAGCTATCCTTTTTTAATATAGTATAAGATTTTACACTTCTTTTTCTTTAATTTAGCCATTTAGGATTGATGTGCAACTTGGATTTCTTATTCATGTTTGATACGGTCGTTAATTGTTCTTCGTTTTCCTTAAATTTTTTTATTTGGATTGTCCATTACATATCTTCCTATACTGTCATACCATGACGTTTGAAATTTTATATGGTTTATGTCGTTGAGTTACTCCTAAATACAGTTATAAGATTGTTAATTGTCACTTCTTGTTTATTTTAGTGTGAAGTGATTCTTTTAAAGAAAATTGCTGGTAGAAAATGTTGATAATGGAGATATCGAATAAAGTAGAATTTGATGTTGCATTACTTTTCACATATTCTGGATTAAGTCCCCGTTGAGCCACGTTAATTTTCTCATTTTTATTCTTCTATTCATTTTCAAACACACATTTTTCAATAAAATAATATTTTTCATCACATCAATAGTTTTTCCTTCATTTTCAACCACATATTCTCTATCACATCAACAGTAAAAATACATTCTTACTCCCAAAATGTGCACCAAACAAGCTTCAAGAATACTAACTTTAATTACAATGTTAACATCCAATATCAAGTTCGAAAAACATATGTGCAAAAAGGATCTTGTCAGCCTCAAGATCATGAATTTTCAAAAGAGACCATTTAGAGTAAAAGTTTCTAGACGATTCAATCATTCTTGGTTTAAAGAGTTAGTGATGACAAAAAAACCCGACCCGACCCGAATGTGACGAAAAAAACCCGTCCAACGGGTTGACGGGGCGACCCACCCCGTGAATAATAAAAAATAATAATTAATGACAAATTAAAAAAATATTAGTTAACTAGATTTTTTTTTGAAAAAAAAAATAAATGGGACAGGAAACGGGGCAAGCTCGTGCCCGCATAGCCCCGCCCAGTCTAAGGCGGGGCGGGGCGAGGGTGCCCCGCCCCATTGCCATCTCTATTGCTAGTTGGTTGAAGTATATTATAGAAAAATACGCTACTTATTATTTGTATTGTTATCTTTTCAAAACAAGTAATGGAAAACAAGAAGGATGTGACTCTTTTGTTGGGGGAAGATAAAAGAAGAAGGCTTAATATTCGTGTTGGAGTTCATGATAGTGCACATAATCAAGCTCACAAGAGTGTGAAGCTTTGGTGAATTAATAGCAAATAAAACCCCAAATAATGAGAGACGAAGGGTGTGATTCCTTTTTAGAAGAAGTATGTTCTTGTCAGCAGCATTATATTGATGTTTGCAGCATGAATGATATGTTTGTACGTTGTGCACTTCGTGGTCGCCCAAATTCTCCATAAATTACCATGTAGATTTGTTCTACTCTATCATAAATTTACAACTTTAGGAGTTGAATGATTTTTTTTCGAAGGTAAATACGGAGTTACTCCTTATGTAACTTGTTTATGCTCATAAAATTCATTTTCTTCTTTTGATAAGAAAAACTTGATTAACTTGCTGAGATTTACATAAAAGATTTTTTTTATAGTAGATCTTGTCATGCTTAATAATCAACTTGAAACTTGTATTTTTTACGTGTGCTCTAACATAGAGTTTGAAAGATTGAATGGACATAGCTATCTTGTAGAGAAGTTAGTTATGACAAAGAAAAGTAAGGTATACCCATTGGTTTATAGGATTTAAGTTGAGTGTTAATTCTACTAGTTGCTTTTTGCAATGAGCATTGTAAAGAATGATAATTCTACTAGTTGTTTTCTGCAATGAGCATTGTAAAGAATATATCGCACAATTGTATGAATAATCGGTTGATGAATGATAGTATTATTGTTTATATAGATAAATATATATTTTTGAAGATTGATAATGAAGCCATTGTACAACGATATCAAATATGAAAACTCGCAAGAACCAAGTATAATTTACAAACAATGTCATTTTTAGTATTATTGTGATATTATTTTATATTTTTACTACTATTAAATCCATGGTCGAAAATTCAAAATCTGCCCTTAATTCAACTCCACTCGCACTGGATGATATTTCTAGCTCCGCCCTCGAATACTTTTAACTTGCTTTGGCAAGGGTTCATGACATGGTTCCCTAAACTCACCACCAATACATTACCTTGGCTATTAAATTCCTAATTTAGCCTTCATTTTGAGTTCCACCTGTTTAGAATATATTTTTGTAAAAAATAATTTTTTAGAAAATATGCGGTTGAAAAGTAGAGAACATTTTACGTTACATTTAAAATTATTTTATTGTGAGATTGTACGGTTGAAAATAAGTTTGAGCTTCACCTTGCTACTAATCATGAGAGAGAAATGATCTACATAATCTCAAGCATTAACGATGAGGGAACAAATTTATTTTATAGACACTGTGTAATACTGTTTCGTGGGTTTAGTCGCTAACAATTAAAAAAAGGATCAGACGATTGTGTAAGGAACAAATCTCTTGAGATGAAGTCCCAAAAATGGGTGTTTTATTGGCGAAGATTTACAATTGAGGACAAACAAAATGTCTCCAAAGGGCGCAAGCACACGAGTACAGAAAGAAGAATTTTAAAGTTATACTAAGAAATTGAAATTACATATTTTCTGTTGAGAATTTTTGATTCGGGCTTTCTTCTATGTCTTCACTTCCTTTTTATACTTCCTTGGTGACTTCTGGGTGATAAAACCGCTTGAAACTGCTCAATTGCTCTGTAACTATCCACTTTCTTCGTGATGACCGACTTGTTGGGGAGAGGTTATCTCATAACTGTTGTCATTACTCTTGCCTTTTAACCGCCCATCTTTGAATCGTGGGGTATGTCGAATTTGTCCAATAACCGCTTCCATAACTGCTGGATTGGATGACCATGACGCCTTAGATTCGTCTAACTCCTGGGTGATTTGACGGTTTGGGTGATGATAGGACTATCACTCTCGGCGATCATATGACACCTCATTCGCTCAGCCTTTGGGCGTTTTGCAAGTTTGGACGATAATGCTTCTTGGTTCTTGGGATTCTATTAGATTCATCAACAGTTCTATCTAGGCCTTTATCCTGGACTTCCGAATTGGGCTTCACACCTTGGGCCTTTAATCTTGGGCTGTATTTTTAGTGTGTCAACAATTACACCCCAATATGACAGAATTAATACCAATTATTAATCTTTGCCATATTCACTTTGTATTTCTCCAACAACACTTGAAATTCTTAAGAATTCTAATCATCACATACTTCTATTATCTGAAGGGGTGCACCGTTATAAACCCTTGTAATCCCAACAGACACGCCATTTCATTGTTCCTGAATCACGTTTCTATACTTCGCGCCTCTTCTTCGCCGTTTTACTGTTCATCTTCCTGCTCATTTGCTACGTTTCTCTAGCAATCTTTAGCAAATTTGTATTCTGCATCTAATGGCGACTTCACAAACTCGTTCTGATGACTCTTTCAGCTTCGAAGACTTCCAAAATCTTTTTACAAGGCCGTATGTAAATCCGACTTTTCTTTCACGGGCCAACGCTGATCTTAATGAGTTCTACTTAGGCCCATTATTCAATGATGTTGAAGCTATTGGACAAACGGTGGTGGGTCAATTGTTCCCTTGTTCTCGAGACCCTCATTTCCTGAACTCCTTGCCCTTGAAGCCAATCCGCGATAAAGGTATTCGTACTTGGCCAAAAATTGATCCTAATTTTCGTAGATGGCATGCACGTATGGTGAAGCATGGTCTCACCAAAGCAATTTTTGAACATGCTAAGATCTTGGACCTATTAGAAATTACTTTTTTCCCCCCGACTTATGACTCAGTACTTTTTCCAATTGCCCTGAGTTTTTGGTGTTCTGAATGCAATGTTTTTGTTTTCCCTCTTGGCCCAATGTCCGTTACTCTAAGAGATGTTGGATCCTTAGTGAATCTTCCGCTTTTGGGCGACACTATTTTTCCTAGCATTTTGATTTCTGGTGTCGCCCCAAAATTTGACAAGAAAATCACTGAATCTTAATCAAACATACAAGGCCTTTATACTACTTCCACTTCTGAGCCTAACCATGCCGAGCGTGTTACCTTCCTTCAGGTCTGGCTCTGTAAATATGTTCTTTGTGTCCCCAGCCTGAAACCCTCCATGAGCTATCTGCCTTTATCGCATAAATTAGCTCGGGGCAGGTCTTTGAATTTATTTTCTTTCTTTTTGACTACCTTTTATAGAGGTATGACCTCCCTTTAATTTCAATTGAGAAGTGGTGCATCTCCTACCGACAATGGGCCTTTCTAGCTCGCTCAATTGTGGTTGAGAGCCTATTTTCCTCAACTTGGTGCTCTGCCAACCCCTTCTCACGAAATTAGTTGTTACAGGCTGCTTATTCACCAATTAGGCCATGTAAAGATGTCCAGTAGGGATATTTTTACATTCTTTTATACTTAGATTCAACACCTTCCTTTTTTCATTTTCTTCCTCATCAAATTTTCCCTTACGTACGGACTCCTTCTACTCTAGCCGAAGCAAACACTTTCATGCCTGATTGGGTTCAATTCTTGATAGGAAGAGAAGTGTTTCGTGACATTGTTACGGGAACAAATGCCAAGGCAGGGGTTGAGATATATGCACCCTAGTTTTCTGCTCCCCAACTTGGTTTTGGCCAGATGTGGCATGTTCCCCCTTGTTATTCTAGGAATTTAGTAGATCGTTTTCATACCATTAGTAAATCTGAGGCACAAGCCATTGATGTCCGTAATAATCTCCTGACTAAAGATTTTGCATATGTTCCTTTCAATCCTACCGTTATTTCACACCCCCTTTTGACCAGTTGTGGCCATCTGTGAAGCGCAAATTGTTCACAACTGATGCTAACCGTATTTTCCATCTGCTGGATAAACTGGATACTCCTTCTATTTTTTTCATTCTGGATATCCCTTTGTTTACTAGGACTCATTCCTTACATGCTCACACCAAACGCCTCGCTCTGCCACATGTTTCTCCACCTCCCAAGGCTATTACAGCCAAAGGTGCCTCCAGCCGCAAACGGCCAGCTTCAGCTTCTCCAATTTTGCAGGATGATGATGATGCTCCTCTCATCCTTAGGAGAAAGGTAATTGAGTCTATTTACTTCATGAAACATTTTCCTCCGTGTATTAATGACTTACCTGCATTTTCCAGAAGAGTTCGACTTCTCCCCCAAAGGCTCTAGTTTTGGCGCTTCCGTTTCGTCACCCTCTATCGAGGCTGCTCTGCCCAAATCAGATGATGAAGGGGCTACGCTGACAGAGAAATCCTTAGTCCCGGTATCTTCATCACTGTCCCTAGAACAACCATCTTCTCCTTAGGGTGTTGACCCCCCAAGTGTCGAACCAGAAGGTAATGCACACTTTGATGTTTTGTCTTTTCTTATGCTACTGGTTGTTGGTTCATTGCTTCTCGAATTATGTAGATGTTCCTACGGATCTGCCCAATGTGGCAAAATCTTCTTACCCAGATAAAGGAAAATCTCCACAAGTTGTGGAGACGACTGGTGGCGTGCCTGGACTCCCCAATGTTGCTGATGAGGTAACCTTGTGCTTTACTCTCATTCTTACTTCATTTATTGTAGTTAAAATCCTTAATGTTGACGTCTTTCTTTGTAGGGAGCGACGACATTATACGTTCCATCCAAGACTTGTTCACCTCCTAGGAAGAAATAAAAGCACCTCGCCATGCTTCACCTAGTCACCCTTCTATGCCCTCTTTCGCCGTTTCGGATGAACACATGAAGTCTTTTAAACAGTCATTGCTTGAGTACTTTTCTTTCATGGACATGGATCTTGGCCAAGCCAGTGCTGCTAAACAGAAGGACAAGTTTGAGATTTTGAGTGCAAAATTGGCGCACGCACTTTCACTTCTGTCACTTAGTGTTTCTACTGGCTTTAAAGCAAAGTTGAAAGTTGTTCATTCCGACATCCTCTCTTTGCTAGCCAAGAACGTGGAACTGAAGGCCAAGAGTACTCAATACCTTCGTGCTGTATCTAAGAAAGAGTCTTTGCTTCTAGAGATTGATAAAACCAAGGCTGAATTGACTGACATCTCTTCCGAAGTTATGGTTGAAGACTCTTTGATGTTAAGTTTGGCCGCTGAGATGAAAGAGCTTCAACCAATGATGGATGACTGCAGAGCGAGAATGGCTGCTAAAAAGCGCAATGCTTCCCAGGGGTTTGAACGAGCTAAGTCTTTGGTTGATCAGTATAAAAGGCTGAAGGTTGATGAGGATTTTGCAGTTGAGTTGAATGTCGCCTCTTCTCAACACGGCGAGGACTGGGGAAAACTTAGGGAGCAAATGCGTTCAGCTTGGGGCGAATTGTAATTAAAACACTCAATGTTTTAACTTTCCTTTCGCAATTTCGCACTAACTGTTATTGCCAATTTTGAATGTAATAGCATCCATCATTATTAATGAGCGATTATTTTGTCTTCTCGTGCATTAATTGACGTTTTGTCCTTACTCGTTAACTCTTCAAGCATCCAATTGCTTTATGCTAAGATTCATGCACATTCTCTCTTGGTATTCCGTATCCTTTTCCAAGTCTTTGGGCCATTCAATTTCAGTTGCTAAGCATGAATGTGGCCATTCATATTCTGTCTTTTCGCCTTCAAACCTCTATAAACACGTGTGTATCTTGTGCCTATCATTCTCACTTCTATTCTTTTTTTCAAGACTACATTCCTATCCTTGTTTGGCATCTCCACCATTGATCAAGACTCTCGTCTTCCATAAAAATGGATCATTTGATCCACCCCTTTTGCCACTTTTCTTGATGTTGCTTTCGTATGAGAGGTATAAGAAATGGTCTTTGACCAATGAATGTATTCTCTGCGCTCTTGCGGAAAGCGTTTTCCTCAGTAGCAAAGTTCTTCCATGCTTACTGCTGCAGCGATGCGCTTAAAGGGGTGCTGAAGACTAATTGTTTGTTGAGAGTGCTTCTCAGCCTCTTTGCTTGCCATCTGCAGCAATGCATTTAAGAAGGCGAGGGCGGCCGCTTTCACTCTTTCTGCTGCAATTGATCAAGAACCAATTTGTAGCCTGCTCTAAATTACGGTTACTTGAATTTTCACTATTTTGTCTCTCTTATTTTATAAGAAACAATGCAGCGATATACTTCGGGGTGCGAGATGGACAACTATTATTTTCTTGTTGTAGTCAGTAGAAGATAACTAATAGCCTGCTGTAATTTGCGGCTTATGTAAGAAATATGTGGTAATAAAGAATCTTATTTCGAACGCATTTTGTTTTCTGGCTTACTTGAACGTAATCGTCCAGTTTATTCATTTACAATCGCTCAACACAATCGTACTACTTATACTTTTACTTGTTCACTTTCCCATAAAGAAGGAACATATTTTTTCAAGTACTTACCATTAATAAATCTGATATGCCTAGTACCATCTAAATCCTCCAAGTGGTAAGCCCCAGTAGGCAACACGCTTTTCACTTTATATGGTCCTTCCCAGTTGGGCGACAACTTGCCATATTTTGGATCATTGCTATCCAAGGGGAGTATCGTCTTCCAAACCAATTCGTCCAGACTAAAAGATTTGGCTATGACTTTCTTATTATAAGACTTAGTCATTCTTTGTTTTTGAACTTGCAACTTATCTAGGACGTCCAATTTTAACTTGTCCAATTCCAACAAGTTTTGAATTAGTGATTCAGTATACTCCTCATCACTTAATTTATATTGCCAACGCACTCTAATTGACTGCACATTGATTTCCATAGGCAAAATAGCCTCCTGTTCATAAGTAAGTTGGAAAAGAGTAATTTTGGTACTTGAACGGGGTGACGTTCTATAAACCCATAAGGTCTTGTTCAAACATTCGTTCCAATTTAGGACATTCTCATTTATCATTTTCCTTATAATAGTTTTTAGAATCTTATTAGAAGATTCTACCTACCCGTCAGATTGAGTGTAATAAGGTGTGGAGTTTACTAACTTAACTCCAAACTCATTCAAGAATTCCTTCACTTGATCTCCATTCAAGGAAGTTCCGTGATCCATCATCAAAGTCTGTGGAATCCCAAATCTATAAATAATATGATCACAAATAAATTTTATGACACTCTTTTGGGTGGTCTCCTTTAAAGGTACTGCTTCCACCCATTTAGTGAAAAAGTTTGTCGCAACTATAATAAACGTACGTTTTTTGGACGATGAGAGATAAATCTTCCCTATCAAGTCTATCGCCTAACCCTTGAATGGCCCAGGCTTGATAATGGGTGTCATCTTTCTTGCGAATGCCCTTTGTATTGGACCATGTTTTTGACATGCTAGACAACTCTTTGCGTATTGAACACATGATTCTCCCATCTTGGGCCAGAAATATCCATTCCTAATAATTAGTCATCGCATCTTTTGGCCGGCATGATGTGCCCCACATATTCTCTCATGCACCTCAGCCATGATTGTTCTAATTTCTTGCAAACTTACACATTTTAACAATACACCATCAGAGCACCTTTTAAATAACTCTTCATCTATCAACGTATAATTTAGCAAACGTTACTTTATTTTTCTACTACCTCCTTCATTAGATTTTTTAAGGAACCCTTTAATCTCCGCTCTCCAATCCATTGCATCTTCATCCTCTATGCACTGAACCTCTACCTTTCTCCCCCATCTTTGGACTACGGGCAGTATTACTCCATATTCACAGGTAGACTCCTAATTTAGCGCCTTTGAATACCCCGATGCCATTTGGACCAACTCATTTGCTATGTCATTGTATATTCTATTAACACATTGAAACTCTGTTTGACCGAATTCTTCCAATAATTCTTGGGCGATTTCGTATTGACTTATAATGGAACCACTTTATTAGTACACATCCTATCCAAAGCGAATGCGAACTTGAAACAAATCCTTAAAGGATTTATTAAAGCTACTCCTACCCTTGCTCCTTTGGAAGTTTTTGATCCATCGAAGTATAAGAGCCATGGTTTCAATTCAAATGAATCAATTTCCAATTCAATATCTTCAGGCATGTCAAGCAGGGGCGGACCCATTAAGGGCCCAGTGGGGGCAATCGCCCCCACTGGGCCAAAAAAAAATTTGGGCTTCAATGCGCCAACTGGGATAAAAAAAAAATTCCTTCAACAAAAATAAAAAAGAAGCCCACCCAAGTCCCAGCCACCCAACTGCCCAAGCCCGTCATTTGAAATAAGTCTGTAGCCCATTATCTACCCTCCCATTTCCCTTTTTCCCCAATTCCTTCCACTGATTTCAAATCTCCCTGCAGGCTGAACAATTCGAGCGAGTCCGACACAGTGAACACTAGGTAAAACTCATTCTAGTGCAAGTTTTTAATAAATATGTGTATAATATATTAGAATATATATATATATATATATATATATATATATATATATATATATGTGTGTGTGTGTGTGTGTGTGTGTGTGTGTGTGTGTGTGTGTGTGCGCGCGCGCGCGTGTGCAAGAAGATTAAGAAACACGGGAAGAACGAGGAGGAAACTGCAAGCAAAGTCCGTAGCCAACTGGAGATGAGAGATGTGGGATTGGAAATGTTTCATCTTCAGATTGGTTTCTACGGACGTGATTTGTTCTACGCAGATCTAATGGAGCGATGTAATTTTTGGTCAATATATAATTATTATAACCTACTAAAATGACACCTGATCTGAAATCTATTAGGAATCAATGCTGGGTTTTGAAAATATGATAAATTTTCTAGTGCAAGTTTTTTGAATGGTTTAGCTTGGTCCATTTGAGTGGAAAATCTTGGTCCAATTTGATTGGTATTGCTGTGGGCATTCATTCATTCATACTTGTGTTTTGAATTTTGTTTGTCTTGTTGCCCTATAAGCCTATAACTGTTGTTGATGGTTATTTGTTCATATAGATTTTAAGTGCTTTTCTCACTGGTCAGTCATCAGTGGCCACTGCTGAAAGAAGCAGGAAGCTGCCTTATTGTATTTGTATAATATTATTGTCATTGAAATCCAATTGATGAAGCTACTAATGACTAATGAGCAACATTGTTAAATTGTTAATGTTATCTCACATTTGCCATTGCAGTGATTTCACTAATGGTATATTTATGCATTTCTTTGTTTGATTTGTAGGAAGATGTTGAGGTTTTTTAAACGAATATCTCAAAATTCTATTGAAGAAAATATTGAGGCAAAGAAACAACGCATTGATGAAATTTCTATTGAAGAAAATGTCGAGACAAATGAAGCAAGGGTTGAGGATGCTACTATTGGACTCGGAGAAAATGATGAAGCAAATGAAGCAAGTATTGATGACACTTGTTTTCCCCAAGAAAATGATGAAGCAAAGGAAGCAAGTATTGATCATATTGATATTGCACAACTTCCCACGGATCCCGGATTAAGAACTCCAATAATGGATTACAATGTTAATCTTCAAGATCAAATAAGAAGAGCATACTTGCAGAGAGGTCCGTGTCAGTCTCGGAGCCATGTGTTTCCACATAAAAAATCAAGGCGATTCATTCCTACTTGGTTCAATGAATATGGTGATTGGTTAGAATACAGTATAAGCAAGAATGCTGCATTTTGCTTATATTGTTATCTTTTCGGATCAAACAATGGGGAACAATGAGGTGGTGATGCTTTTGTGAAAGAAGGGTTCCAAAATTTTAAAAAGAAGGATAGACTTGGAGTTCATGTTGGAGACGTCCATAGTGCACACAATCAAGCCCGGAGCAATTGTGAAGCCTTGATGAATCAAGAGCAACATATTGAGACAGCTTTCTTCAAGCAGTCAAACAAGCCCGGAGTGTATATCGAATTCGTTTGAATGCATCCATTGATTGTATTCGACTGCTTTTACATCAAAGACAAGCTTTTCGTGGTCATGATGAGTGTGATGAGTCAAATAATCAAGGTAACTTTATTGAACAGTTGAAGTTGCTAGCTGATCATAATGAAGGGATTAAGGCTGTCACTTTGAAAAATGCTCCAAAAAATCACAAACTAACATCACCAAAGATTCAGAAGGATGTTGTAAGTGCTGCAGCTATTGAAACGACTGATGTTATCATCAAAGATATTGATGATGCATTCTTTTCAATTTTAGTTGATGAATCTCAAGATATCTCAGTGAAAGAGCAAATGTCTGTTGTTTTACGTTATGTGGATAAGACGGGACATGTGGTTGAACATTTTATTGGGATTGAACATGTTTCTAGTACTGCAGCTCTATCACTCAAAACGGCTATAGATAAATTATTTTCAAGATATGGGTTGAGTATATCTAGATTGAGAGGTCAATGTTATGATGGGGCATGTAATATGCAAGGTGAGTTCAATGGTCTCAAAACACTTATTTTGAAAGAGAATCCAAGTGCCTTTTATATTCATTGTTTTGCTCATCAACTACAATTAGCTCTTGTAGCCATAGCAAAAAAGCACAAGAAAGTCTAGTCACTCTTTAATTTGGTTTCTAGCGTGGTGAATATTGTTGGAGCTTCTTCTAAACGTTGTGATATTCTTCGAAAGAAATAAGAAGCCATTATTTCTGAAGTACTCAGTAATGGTGAGATTTCAAGTGGACGGGGTCTTAATCAACAAAGTACTATTGTGCGTTTTGGTGAGACACGTTGGGGATCGCATTATCGTACTTTGATTAGTTTGATTTTGATGTTCTCACCTATAATTGATGTCATTGAAATGATTTCGGTTGATGGATCAACACGTGAACAAAGATGTGAGGCTGATAATTTATTGGACTCAATGCAGTCCTTTGAATTTGTGTTTAATCTACATCTCATGAGAACTATTTTAGGGATTTCAAATGAATTGTCTAAGGCATTACAAAGAAAAGATCAGGATATTATAAATACCATGAGTTTAGTGTCAGTATGCAAACAGAGACTCCAACAGATGAGGGACAATGAGTGAGATTCTTTTTTGGATGAAGTCATTTCTTTTTGTCAAAAGCATGATATTGATGTTCCTGATATGGATAGTATGTTTGTACGCCCAGGTCACTCAAGGCGTAATACTGAAGAAATGACAAATTTTCATCGGTTCCATGTGGATTTATATTATTCTGTCATTGATATGCAACTTTAAGAATTGAATGATCGTTTTTCTGAGGTAAGTACAGAGTTACTCCTTTGTTTATCATGTTTATGCCCCGATGATTCATTCTCTACTTTTGACAAGGATAAATTAATTCTGTTTGCTAAGTATTATCCTAAAGATTTTTCAAAATTAGAGCGCATGGTATTTGATGATCAGCTTCGAAACTATATTGTTGATATGCGTTCTAACAAGGAGTTTGGAGAATTTAAGGGACTTGGCGAACTTGCATTGAAGTTGGTTGTGACCAAAAGAAATAAAGTGTATCCGTTAGTTTACATGCTTGTGACTTTAGGATTAACTCTTCCGGTTGCTACTCCTACAGTTGAAAGAGTATTTTCTGCTATTAATATTGTGAAGAATCGACTGCGTAATCAGATTGGAGACCAATGAATGAATGATAGTTTATTTGTGTATGTTGAAAAAGATGTATTTAAGAAAATTACCAACGAGACTATTATACGGCGTTTTCAAAGTATGAGAAGCCGTAAAGAACAATTATAAAAAATGTATTACATTTTGTATATTACCTTTATTGTTTAAAATTATTATTTTTATATCTCGCCCCCGATGAAAAATCCTGGGTCCGCCCCTGATGTCAAGGCATGGATGATCGGCCAGAAAATTAGCCAAAGCCTGATTTTTAACTGCCTTTTGGGGTATGTACTTTATTTCGAATTCCGACAAAACTAAAGTCCAAATGCTTACTCTCTAATGCAAAATAGGGCGAGAGAACATGTATATAAACAAATTTACTTTAGAAATCAGATAAACTGTTACAGGCTGTACATAGACCCTTAATTTTGTACATGTGAAATACAACACGAGATATAATTTCTCAATAGCAAAATAATTACATTCGCATTTCTTCAATCGTCTACTTAAATAGTAAATCGCCATTTCTTCATGAAATTGGTCTTCATGTGCGACCATCCCAGCTAACGATCCTTGTTCAGCCGATACGTACAACTTCATTGGCCGTCCTTGGATTGGGGACACCAATACCGGTGGATTTGTTAAATATACCTTCAGGCTTTCAAAAGCCATTTGATGCTCTTCTTTCCAGACGAATTCGTCTTGACTTTTCAACTTTAAAAGAGGCGAAAAAGCTTTCGTTCGCCCTGCACAATTAGATATAAAGTGTCTTAAGAAGTTTACTTAGGCTAAGAACCTTTGCAACTCTTTTTTATTACTAGGAGGCTTACCCTCTAAAATGACTTTCGCTTTGTTTTTATCGAGTTCAATCCCCCTTTTGTGCACTAGAAAACCAATAAAATTTCCTGCATTAACACTAAATGCACACTTCAAGTGATTTAACTTTAGTTTATGCTGCCTCATTCGCTCAAATGAACATCTAAGTTGTTCAAAGTCCTCTTCTTTAACGGACTTGACCACAATATCATTTACATAGACTTCTACAAACTTACCTATCATATCATGAAAATCAAGTTCATCGCTCTTTGATAAGTTGCCCCTGCATTCTTTAGGCCAAAATGCATGACTACCCACTCAAAACATCCTAAATATCAGGGCATCTAAAGGCAGTTTTGTGTATGTCTTCCTCAACTATGTAAATTTGATTATATCTTGAATACCCATCCATAAAGGAATATATTACGTGCCCAGCAGTCGAGTCTACTAAAGAATCTACTGTAGACATTGAATATTCATCCTTAGGCGTGTCTAAATTCAAATTCCTGAAATCTATACACATCCTTAACTTGCCATTCTTTTTTAGTACTGACACTATATTAGATAGCCATTCAACATATCTGACCATTCTAATAAAACCTGCTTTTAGTAATCGCTCTATCTCTTACTTAATTTCAGGAAGTACATTGGGAGCAGAACGCCTAGGGGGTTGCTTGTGAGGCTTAAAATTTGGTTTAGTTGGCAATCTATGTTCCACCAAATTTCTATCTAAACTAGGCATATGTTCATATTCCTAAGCAAAACAATATTTGTATTCTTTCAATAAAGCGATTAATTTATCACTAATCTCTTGAGTGAGCATTTGGCTAACAAATGTTGGGCGGTCTTCCTCTTCATCACCAATATTCACCTTGATCAGAGGGTCTTGTGCTTGAGCATATCCATGCTTGATGATCCTAATTGCTTTATCATCCACGTTTCTTATAGGCGTTTCCTCCTCTAAACAATCCACCTTATTAACTTCTCGGCGAATAGTCTGCTCCATCTTGAACACTGCTAATTTGTTTCCCAGTGCTTTTAGTGCTGCTTCTTCTTTCATCACGTTCTTACATTCTTTACTGAAAGCCATTAATTTGGCTTTAAAGGCCTGGATGTCGGCCATTTGTCCCTGTCGTTGAGAACTCATCTAAAGTTCTTTGATTAACCTTTTGCCAATCACTAGCTCTTCCAAGGCCACTATGTTTGGCCTCATTTGATTGAACATTTCGGTAAGTGCATCAATTGAAAATGGCTCCTCACTTTGTGCAACAATTTGAGTTTTTTCTCCATCTTGGACCACCCTGACATGCCCATAATTCCCTTCGTACATAAACCTTTCTACTGAGTTTACTTCTGCCACAAAGGGTCTATGATCTGCCTGTACCACTTCTGCTTCGCCTTTGTCATTCCAGAAAACCAAGCACTGATGGAGCGATGAAGGTATACAGCGAATCCCATGGATTTAATCCCTTCCTAGTAACACATTGTAACTAGTAGGATCGTCTATTACAAAGAAAGCTGTAGTCCGGTGGTTGTTCCTACAGTATGTCAAGTGGTACAACTCCTTTAGCCGAAGTTGCTTCCCCATTGAAACTCGTGATAATAACTTCTGTTGGAATCATATCACTCTCTGTTTTGGCAACCTTTCTCATCATTCTGGACGGAATAGTGTTTATAGCTGCCCATTATCAATGTGCACTTTTGACACAGGTATTCCATTGACTAAAGCTTTCACATACAACGACCTCAAATGTTTAGTTAATTTCATGGCCGACCTTTTGAAGATAACTTTTTCAGCAGCATCTATTTCTACCTCTTGTTTGTCCTCTGTTGAATTATTTCTTTGTGATAAATCAACATGTAACATGTCTCACCGAGCTCCTTCTTCTTGGGCGTTTTCTTTCTTCTTTTCTAATGCTTCTTCTCCAGTTAGCCAACCTGTGGGAGGAGGCATTATTCTTGGAGGTGACCCATACTTTTCAGAGCAAGGTACTCTCTTTTTCCTCTTGGGCGTCCTGTACAGCACATAAAAATCGAAAGAACGCCCGGATGGTTCTCCCAACAAGTCCACTTCACGAACTCCCTCTCGGTGTAATTGCTTCAACAGGGTATTGTGCGACACTCCTCTTTTTCTTCTCTTTGCTTCCAGATCAATTTCCTCTTCAATGTCGGTCATACCATCATCTTCTTCCCCATCGTATGACTCTTTAGAAGTTTGGCCTTCGTCACATTCCAACACACATGTTTTTTCTTCGTTATCCTTATTTTCTTCCTTTTGTTTTCCTTTACTTTTGAACTCATCGGCTAGTAAATAGATATTAGCCATGACAGGAGGGAACATATCGAATTGGATAGTAAGGAGCTGATCCAGATCTTCTTCATCTCTTCTGTCTCGTTCAAACCTCGATCTCCTAGACGAACTTTCTGGCAATTCTCCCATTGACTCACCTGTACCGGTCTCTTCACTGTCTTCGAGGACATTCTGATCGTCCATTTTGAGAAGTTTAGGCGCCTTATGACATGGTAATCCCTGTTGTTGCTGTATCATTCGTCCATAATTACGCTGAAAATGCCTATGTTGAGTTCTGGTCATCTCGTTGAAAGGTATCAGCCTTCCTGCATTATACTGGAATGAATGCCATACATTTGGTTGGTGAGGCTGTGGCCTGAATGTTCTCCCCTGATTGATTTGTCTGAACTACCTCTCCAAAGGCGGTCCCCTATAGAATGACGTACCCCGCCCTCTAACAAGCTGAGCGTTTGGAACAAAATTAGGGCGATGGTAATGCTGCCATATCTTTAGGGGTCTTGTATTTACTCTCACCTCTTCTTTACATCTTGCACACAAGACATCTTCATCCCTATTAGGTTCCTTCCCTTTGATACCCTCAAAAACGCCGGGATGTGACCTTGGGTCTTCTTCTCCATCGTCAATCACCAATTTGAATTTTGGCAAGTTGTTTTTGAAATCGGTTGTCACCATATTCACCCAAAGTGGTTGTGGGAACGGGTTTTCATCCACTGCCATTTTCTTCTTTTCTTCGAACGTGATTCGTCCTGATTCAATGGCATCCGTAACACATGGCGAAAAATCAAACGGTCATATGTGACCATGCATTATGCCATTTACAATATTTTTTACCCTTAATTTGCTCAGGGTCTGGCAATTTATGCTTATCGCTCAACTTCATTTGCTTATCCTTATCTAATTTATCGAATATAAGGTCAGCTTTAGTAACATTGAACGAAAACGTCCTAACCTTTTTGTTTTCACCTCTTACATGCTCATCCTTTCCTGACGCTCTAAGCTTAGCCATTATGGGACAATCATATGCATCTCCTTTGACTAATTCGACCAAACATATTTCAGTTTGATCATAATATTCATCGCTGACAGTATGAACATTGAAGTTTGGGTCTTTGTAATAAGTCTCTTTACTAGAATTCTTCATTTGTTTCTCTTCTCTTATCAACCGCTCATACCTGATTACATTCGCACTGAGTTGGAATAAATCAGGGAACTCCATATCCTGGAATTTTTTCTTTAAATCAAAGCTTAAGCAACTTTGAGTGATTTTGACAAATTCCTTCTAAGGCAGAGGTACAAAACGTTTACTCCTGGCTGTTTTGAACCTTTGAAGGAAACCTTCTGTCCATTCGTTGGGCAAATCGGCCAGAGTGATTTCAGACTTAGTTTTATAAAACTGAGCACGGAATAACTGTTCCATTTGTTGCCATGTTTGAATAGAATTTGCTAGCAGATTAATGAATCAGGAAAAAACTACTCATGTTAATGAACTAAGGAACAATCTCAATTTATGATAATCATTCACTTCACCACTTTACAGCATGAATCACCCTATATGTTATAGAGTAGACACTTCTCCTAACCCAGTGAACAATGAAAATTCTAGCACTTTATACCCTCTAGGCTATGGATATGCTTGATCTACCCAATCAGGATATGATTTTGTTTAGGTCGGCCTAATAACAGGACGTACTCCCACAGTCATTTGATCCTGCACTATCTCCATGATTTAATTCCTCAACATGACGTTAGGATCATATGGAATTCCCACGGGTTGATTTACTGGTTGATTTATGTGAGGCCTGATGGTTGGCCCTTGGTTGGCCATAAAAGTACCATTATTTGGGCCACTATGACCATTGAACTGAGTATTTAACCTATCATTAGCACGTAAAGTACTATGTCCATTGTTTGGGACATTATCTCTTATATTTGGATTACCCCCAGGTTTGTAGTCACGTTATCACCATTCAAATTTAACGCTTCATTCCCCCCTTGGTTTGAGGTAGAGGGACCGAAAGGTGGTTCTAAACTTTGACCTAAGTTCAAACCAAGGAAATTATGTGGTGAAGTATGTCCCATTGTCGTCATGTTGTTCATGATTTCGTTTAACGTACTTAGTTGTTTAGTCATATTGTCATAGTGTACATTCCCATTTTGGGTAAATATTTTCATATTGTGAACATTTCGTAAATTTACCTGTTCAACGACATCCTGTGTGAGTTCCCCGAGCAATGCACGCATGGTGCAATGACTCAACTCTGTCATTGGCTCGTAACGACTGTGACTGCTCTGACTCTGTCTATCTGTTCGTGGAGAGTTTTGCTGCTCCTCATATCGCTCGATCACAGATTGGACTACTCCTTAACCTACTGGCCCCTTATCAGAATTCTTATGAGGCATAATATCTCACTTTTTGTATCTTCACTTACCAAACACCAATATTCCACTGGGTGTGCCAAATTGTTTAGCGGGTTTAGTCGCTAACAATTAAAAAAGGGATCAGATGATTGTGTAAGGAATAGACCTCTTGAAACGAAGTCCTAAAAATAAGTGTTTTATTGGTAAAGATTTACAATTGGGGACAAACAAAATGCATCCAAGGGGCGCAAGCACACAGTACTAAAAGAAGAATTTTAAAATTACACTCAAAAATTGAAATTACATATTCTCTGTTGAGAGTTTTTGATTCGGGGGTTTTCTTCTATGTCTTCACTTCCTTTTTATACTTCCTTGGTGACTTCTGGGTGATAAACCCGCTTGGAACTGCTCAATTGCTCTATAACTATCCACTTTCTTCATGATGACCGACTTGTTGGGGAGATGTTATCTCATAACTGTTGCCATTACTTTTGCCTTTTAACCGCCCATCTTTGAATCGTGAGGTATGTCGAATTTGTCCAATAACGACTTCCATAACTGCTGGATTAGATGACCATGAAACCTTAGATTCGTCTAACTCATGGGTGATTTGACGGTTTGGGCGATGATAGGACTATCGCTCTGGGCGATCATATGGCACCTCATTTGCTCAGCCTCTGAGCGTCTTGCAAGTTTGGGTGATGATACTTATTGGTTCTTGGGCTTCTATTAGATTCATCAACAATTCTATCTAAGCCTTTATCCTGGACTTCCGAATTGGGTTTCACACCTTGGACCTTTAATTTTGGGCTGCACTTTTAGTGTGTCAACAAATACACGTGCCTTGTTTTGCAAATCTATTTTCCCTTTAGCGATTTATATTTTCCTGCGGTTCTTAACTTCTTGTTTAGTTCTTTTGGTAATTAATAAAATATATTATTATATTTTGCATTTTTTCACTAACCGTACTTTTTGAGGGAAAAAAATAATTCATAAATTGGCCTAGATTTTCTTTTATTATTATTATTAGTATTATTATTTTTATTATTATTATTATTTCATAAAATTAGAAAAAAGATTGCCACATCCCAAAAAGTTCATGTCCAGCCAACTCTAAATTTTAGTGCACCTTATTTCCCACCTAAAATAAATATGCTATTGGCAATTAGAAATGAAAAAGACTTTAATTTTCATCAGAAATTCAACTGATAAAATAAAAAATTCTATTGAAAAACTGAAAAAAATAAAAAAATTCTTCAATAGGACAGAAAAAAAATAAATAAATAAAAATTCTGGACAGTAGCCTTTTGTTTTTAGTGTGCAGTTTCATGCGATCCCACCAAAATATCTAGAAGAGAAAAGTCAATTGTATAGGTCTGGCTTTTAAATCATTGAATTTTCCTTATATTCTACACCATGAAAATTAAGTCATTTTAATTGAACATTCTCCTGTGGAATGTCAATCAAAGTCAAAGATCGAAATCCACAAATCATACTATTCCTCTCGTCAAAAATTATGTCCTACATATTTAATGTTTCAGAATCAAAATTTTTCTTCTCATATTTGCATGTGTTGTTGAATAGTATATACGCATTTCTTAGCAATTTACAAGTACGTTTACATGCGAATATACTTATCTATACACGCGTATTGATGTAATAGTTTAATCTAGGATCACCATCACGATTGATATATATAGATTTTCAAAGTCGTATTGTATAAGTTTATTCAATGTCTCATATATAATAAAAATCTTAAAATTTTATTTTATATATATATATATGGTGTGTTTGAACCACATTATTTTGAAAGAATGTATTATGGAATAATAAATTAATGAAGAATGTGTGGTTGAAAAAAGAAGAAAATATTATCGATGTGATGAAAAATGTGTAATTGAAAATGAGTAGAAGAATAAATCTACGCGTAAATTCAAATAAATATAAATAAATTCATTTTAATTCATATTTAACATTTAAATTTTAAAATGTTTATTGATAACCTGCTACGCCCACACGCATTTATTTATTAGATAGATTATTCGAGGTATTTGAAATTAATTTGTATGACAAATGTTATCAACAAATTGTAAACGATTAAATCAATTATCTCTCTTGAATTTAAATTAATCCTATTTAGAAAAGTCAACTCATTAGGTTCTGTAATACTGTTCTTTCCTTAATTTGATCAAAACGAGGTCCTCATTTAGAGATCAAAGTGACTTGTGTGCCTCAAATAAGGGCCTGTTCGGTGGGGATTAAAATCAGATTAAAATTGAAAAACTAGTCGTTATTGTTGATTTTTATTAGACGAGTGAGACCCAATAACGGTCATATTTTCAATTTTAATTGGATTTTAATCCGTACCGAACGGGGCCTCAATGAAGTCAAAATGGACGAAGAAAAATAATAATAAAAAAAAACAGCATCACTATCCGAACCGAAGCGATCGCAGTTTGCTAGACCGCGACGAAAAGGAAAGATTCAGACCATGGTCAAACTGCAGACAATTCCAATTTTTTTTTTTTGAATTATTTTATTTTGGCACTAAAAAAATTGTTCGTTTTTGTCTAAATTATCAGATTTGATCTAGCAACTTCCAAAAGTATTCATATTGATCCCCAAAACTTCATAATCATCCAACATTGGACCTTCAAAAGTTCCAAAATGTGTAATTTAGTCTCCAAACTTTTAAATGTTTAATTGCACCTCAAACCTCATGACTTTCTTCCAATTGCTCTCTTAATACTTATCAATTCAATGCAATCTGATTAGTTTTCAATTGCATCGAATCAACTCCAATTAGGCTCCAAATCTTCCTTTTTGTGCCAATGGCCAAACTCCCAAAATGCAATCTAGACAGCGGCTCCTGCTTGAGCTTTCCAATCAACCTATCCAATCATCAAGCTTGTGGACAGACCTCCCTCTTCCTTCTTGCTTCTTACATCCAAATTTGTATTTTATCCACAATTATCACATTTAAGCTAAATTAGGTAGAAACTCACTTAAATAGTAATTATTTGTCAAGTTTAATAGCACAGATAAACATGTAAAATACACTTATCGTAAAGCTACAATATCCAACATTATGGTTACGAAGTTTGTCCATAGCCTATGCACCACTTGGAACAAAATCAATTTGCATTTATGTTACTCGTAAACCAACATCTCGAGCAAATAAGAGTTACTCTTTCACCACTGCAGCCTCTACATATTCGGCAGATAGTTGTCTAGTGATTCTTCCGGAGTATACAACCAATACAATTTCAGGAGTAGCTTAAGCAACTTGCTCTCCCTACTCTCCTTCATATATATATAATTTTTACGTTTTACTGCGTTTACATATATATTGAATAAACGACCTCGCTTTTACGATCTCTAATCGTCACAATCAATGGTCAACGTTCGTCCGAACTGAACTTTTGTGCTGGGTCCCCTACTGTCCCCTTGTCACTATTTTGAAAAATAATAAAATTAAAAAAATCTATAAAGATCCAAGGGTACATGAACAAGTCAAATATATTTTAGTAAAATTTATTTTGTAGATACTGAAGTTTGACATTTTATGAGTTAAAAAACTATTCACAAAATGCAAGAAAGATTTATTAAGTTGGCTTGTAGACTTTATCTTTGTATCAACTAATCATCACATCTGAGATTGTTTAATAATAAATTTAAAATATTGCAAAGTTTGCACGTAAAAATTGTTAAAATATATATATTTTTTTTTGACGTAGGAATCCGTAGCCGCTCTTCGTGAATGCGCACTGGATAAACTTCGCTCCTTGGATATGAAAATAAAAGTTGTTCAAATTGTAACGGTGTGCGCCAATAGAGTTGGACCAAATAAGGTAAGCAAATCAGTGGACGACATAGAGAAATGAGAAACGCATGTTTGACCTAAAGCTTAACACGATTTCTATGAATTATTCCTTGAGAAAAAGATCAAAGAACATAATCATGCACGTGAATTGTTTTTGAACAACGAGGATTCTTAGACACCAATGTTTTAAGAATGGAGTGAATTTTACGGTTACACGCCCCAATTTGACCTCATTTTTTAAAACTCGTTTTTTTTTTTTATTGAAATATAATTTTTATCTAGATCGAACAGGAACGTAAATTAATTTTCCTCCACCGAAAAATTATTTTAATATTTTTTCAATAACGTTAGTAGATGCCACGGGACCACTCTTTTGCTATTCATATTCAATATTTAGTATTGATGTTAGCAATATTGTCTGGAAATGGTTGGGGCTGATGAATCACAATTAACATATGAAAAAGATAATGCTTAACCACTAAAGTGTAGGTTACTTTCAAAATTAAATGACGATTTATTCTTTATTTTTAAAAGGGCGATCCGCATCCTTGACGGTTCCACACTTATTCTTTATTTCTAATTCAAACTCAACGAGGATCATCATGAAATAAAAGAAAGAGTTCTTCTTGGAATTTCTATCTTTTTGTAAGTGTGATAATTGCGTGAGGAAAAATGTCAACTCATACTTTATATTTCAAACTCTAATTAATAATATTTCTAATTTTCACACTTGACGAAAAATGTCTATTCGGACATTAAATGTGCACACGACTCATAATTGAAAGGTTGCGTAGATTGATTTTATAGTCTTCTTGATGTCAAATTTCGAAAGTTATTCACGCTTTTAATGATGTTAGAAATTGAATTTCTTTGAATTATAAAGAGAATGGTCCTATTATAAGTCACAAGTGATTATAAATGAAAAAAATAATTATATTAATTTGGCCCTTTCGATGCACGAAACGGAAGAAGGAAATGAATTCGCAAAACATTTTGCTAATAAAAAGGGGAAAAAAGAAATATCGAAATAGTTATGATAATTTAAGAATATTCTTACTTCAATTCAAAATTCTTAAATATTACTAGAGTGGTTATGATTAGATAATTATGAGTTATTTTCCTTAATTTTTTATTTTAGGATTCTCCGTTCCCACATTTGATCACATTAGGACCACACCCTACGTCGTATAATTTTTGTTAGCCAAACCATTGTTTATTGGGAAAAAGAAATTAAGTTTGCTCGATTCTTTCTAATCTTTTATCTATTGATGGATTTTTATATTGTTAAAAGTTAAAAATAAGTAATTTATTTTGAAAGTTAAGTAAGATAACAACAAAGAAGTAACTTTTTTTTTTTCTTTAAAGAAAAACAATTATGTTATTTAAATATATTTAAAATAAAAATTTAGTTTAAGAGTTTTTTTTTTTGTACGTGTCCATTGAATCCAGTGAGGTAGGCTAAAGATCTATTCACCAAAAAAACAAAAAGGGATTTAGTAAACTAGCTTGTCGACGTATCTTTGTTAGTGATGGCAAAAAAATCCAACCCGCCCCGTCCCGACTGGTTGGCGGGGCGGGGCAGGGCTGTGAAGAATAAAAAATAATAATTAACGATAAATTAAAAAAAATATTAGTTAACTAGAATTTTTTGAAAAAAAAAATGGGGCAAGCCCCTGCCCCGCCCAATCTAAGGCGGGATGGGGGCGTGGCGTGGTAGGGCCATCTCTAATCTTTGTTCAACCATTGAACTTTACAATTCTCGACGTCAGCTTTCAGGCTTAATTATATAAAATTTGCAACTTAACCTAATTTTCCTTATTTAATTTATTAATTAATCTATCTCACCAGCCACATTGTTGTTAATATATTCTGTTCATAACAGGTAAGCGTCATTACGGTTGTCGCATAATTTTCAAGTATTTATACTAAAATATTTGTAACTATCGGGATCAAATTTTTATTGTACACAACCTAGATACATGAACTATAAGGTCGATATTTGACTAAACAACGGTAGCTTAGATTTGATAATAAATATTTCGTTTTAATAATTAAAAACTTGCAAATGGGTGCAAGTAAAATTTGTTAAAACACCTTTTAATTTGCATCTATGATTATAAAATAAAAGTTGTTTTCTTTTAATGATCAAGGGTGTTAAGACCCGATGTTCCATCTTAAAATGTCAACACTATTAAGACGAGTAGTCCAAACTCTTATAAATTGGTTTATATTTTTCATCTTTGTTCGATGTTGAATTTTATCCCTTAACATTCCTCTGCAAGATGGTGATTCATTTGAGCAAATCAATCTTGAAATTCGTGTACTCAATTTTTTTGAATCTCAATCGGATCAAATTGTTCTTTTGAACTTAACAGACTCTGATACCATATTAAGATATGGGGTTTCATCGAAAAAGGTCAACCTTATTAAAAGGAGCAGTTCAAACTCTTATAACTTGGTTTATATTTTCATTTTTATTCGATGTGGGATTTTATCCCTCAACAAAGGGCTAGATCCTCCAACGAGATTTCTTTAAATCCTTGAGAAAGAGACCATTTCTTCGTCCAAGTTTTTAACATTTTTAATAAAATCTTTCGAGATGTATTAAATCATCATGATTATTTTCACTAATTTTAAGTACTTTTCATAAGTAGCTTATTTTTGTTTTCCCCACTTGTGGTCCAGTGAAAGTTCTTTGACCAAAACGAAAAGAGTTTTCAATGCAACTTTGTGTATATATACGTGGGCGTGAAGGGTTTTGGATTCACCAAATCCTCATTTAGTAAACATACATTTTTTCGATCATGGAACTCATCAAATCCATTCTTCTTAAACCTTTCCACAATTATATCCATAAAGATTTTCATGAAGTTGTAGCAAGAATGACCCTTATGGATAGATTTATCTTTCTCGTAAGTTTGCTCTCAACTTGTTTGTTTTTTGCTCGCCTAAAGGGTACTAAAACATGATTTTTGGTGCTTTTAAAATATTAGACAAGTTCGAAAAACTTGCTCGTCGATGCTTGTCTCGAAATTAAAATCACGACATGGGATTTTTTGTCGTTGTTTTTACTACTCGTATCTCTACTTTGAGCTTTTGAGACATTACAAGTAAAATTTGCTCGTCTCGAACTTAAGAGCAACAAGATCTTTGCTAATTGTCTGGTATTTAGAGCCACAAGAGTTGATGTTTTGGTCTTTATTTTTCTCATATTTCGATTTGGAATTTTCAAGACTTTGCAAAATTTGTTTGTCTATGCCTGCTTCACGATTAGAAGCAACAATACTTTAGGTAGTAATAGTATGCTTTATTCATAACGAAAAAAATACAGATGGCTCGACCTAAACTCCAGCTGAAATTGCATAAATATAATATTTATATTTTCAATATATGTTCTGCATGTTCGTTATGTTTCATCACATTCAAGAATGCTCAAGATTTTTTTCCATAGATTGCAAGATTATCTTGTGATATAATACAAGTTCTTGTTTTTGCATGCAGATTATTCACTTCATCGACAAGTTAGGTATATGGCACAGGTTACCTGTGTTCTTAGGTCTGATATACCTGGCCCTGCGTCGGCATCTTCATCAAGAGTACAACTTGTTCAACGTCGGAAAATCACCGGTGGGAGTAAGATATAATCCGGCCGATTATCCTTTCAGAACAGCTGATGGAAAGTTCAATGATCCCTTCAATGAAGGTGCAGGCAGTGAGGATTCATTCTTTGGCCGGAATGTCCTTCCTGTTGATCAAAAAAAGAAGGTGCTTTTTTATGTTTATTTAGTTCATTTAACGAAGATAAATTTTAATGTATTAAATTTTATTATTTTATCAAGGAATTAATAACATAAATAGTTTCGAAGAATTAGTTTTGAAAATTAAAAACTATTTTGGAAATTTTAGAAATGGTACAAATCTTTTACGAATTCTTGATTTATTATTTTAATAAAATCCAAGAGCTTTGAAAAATCACAATATATAAATTAAAAAGTAAAAATCGAAAAAAATGAGGCATATTAATTTGAGAACTTAGAGTATCTTCAAGAGACTTTTTAATACGAGATACTCTCTATTTTAAAGAGTTAACATTAAAAATCATACTTCAAGATATTATTTAAATTAACACCAAATTCACTCTCTATAATTATATAAATTTAAAGCATTATAATTTTCAATGTAGGAAAACTAGGGCTAACCAAAACTCCCGAACCGAATCGAATTAAACCGTTCTTCATAACTTAAATACCCGAACGGGTATCTGAATTGAGAACTGATAGGTTTGAGTTGGTTCTCGATTCTAACCCAAGAACCGAAGAACCGAATCTAAATAATTTTTTATATTTTTTATATTGAATTAATTAAATTATTTATTTTTTAAACAAATTAGCAAATTAATTAAACAAACCAGTCAAATCCTACCAAATTAATTTTTTGTTAGCCTAACATTTGAGCCTTATCCTTATCATTCCCCTTTCCATTCCAATTTCATTTGATAAGCAGTACACCCACTCCCGTATAAACCAAAATCATTTGATAATTTTAAAACTTACATCCCCATTCCAAAATCGATTTTGATGCTCTTTTATTTTAATGGCGACGGTAGCTACTTATTAGATCTCTGAGTGCAGTATAAGCATTACAAAATTGGGCTAAGTTAATTTGTAAAAGTTACGAATGAACATATCATTAGTTGTATTTATGTAGTGTTGTTATAAGTGTTAAAAAATCTAATTATGGTACGGAATCGAATCCAAACGGTTCCATGTATATATTTGGACTCGATGGTTCCATTTATTAAATACCCGAAAATTTTGGGTCGATTTGGTTCTCTTCAAAACCGAACTGAACCGACCCACGTCCAAGCCAAAGGAAAACAAAAAAATAATCTATTTTTTAAATTAAAATAATAGATAAAGAAAATAATAAATATTTTTTTGAGGAGTAAAATTAAGTGTTAAATATAAATAGTTTGTTGGAGTATTTCAAAATTCTAACTCTATATATATATATTCTTCAAATGATAGAATACATTATTTAAAAACTGAGAGTCTTTTGAAGATGCTTTTAGAACCAACCTGCTATTAATAAATGATTTTTTTTTTCGTGACTGAATGAGTGAATGACATGTTTAATTATAATATTTGATTTGATTTTTATACGTTACCTTTAATATTCAATAAATGTTAAATAGATTTCTTTAAATTAATATTTAAACAATTTGTTATTGTACTTCATATTTTGTTGACCTATTTATCCATATTGAATCAGTCAAATGTGCCTCTCTGCCCTGACTAACCAACTATTCGCCTCTATGCATTGCCGTAACGATTGGGTAGTTTTTAATAGGACGTATCATCAACCTGTCGTACTCATTTATTTATTTTGATTTAATCAAAATTTTCATATTAACCATTACTCGCATCTATGCCATGTCGTAATGATTCAATAGCTTTTGAATAAACTTCTTCCCAACGTGAAGCGTTTTTAACTATATATTCTTCAAAAATAGCTACGCTCATGTTGCTCTTTCTATTTCCTTGTTGCTTAGCTCCCGAATTAAAATAAAAAATTAGTTTTTTTTATACTATTTCATTATATTTAGGGTCTGTTTGGATCAGATTTTAATCTAAGTCAAAGTCAAACAATCAATATCAGCTATATCTTTCATGTGTCCCACATCTTTTCAACCACATATTTCAAAAACTTATATCACAATCCAATTAAAATCTGATTCTAATCTACACCAAACACTTTCTTAATGCTACGTTTCAAACATAAAACTTGTGGATGTAATAAACTTAAAATAGAATAAAATTTTTAGAGAGGTATTTACCTAAATCCATTCTTCATCAAAATTTGACCAATCTAAATTTTAAAAATAACAAATGACAGTAAAAGTTAAACCCATAATCTCATTTTAATTTAGCAATAAAAATAATAAAAAAAAAAACCCTAAACTACGGCTCTTTCTTAAAAAAACATAATGAGTGATTTGTTTTCATACCCTAATTTTTTTATATATATATATAAAAAAAAAATTATTTCCTTCAATATTTTGCAGCTAATGAAACCGGACCCCATAGTGGTGGCTACAAAGCTGCTGGCACGTAAAGAATACACTGATACAGGAAAGCAATTCAATGTAATTGCAGCTTCTTGGATACAATTTATGATTCATGACTGGATTGATCACTTAGAAAACACTGATCAACAGGTAATGTATAAAATCATTTTTTTAATCTCAATCAAATCTTGATTCATTTCATTTGTTCATGTTGATGTTTAATGACTATATATACTCGTAGGTTGAACTGGTTGCACCCAAAGAAGTGGCACGTCAATGTCCTCTCAAATCATTCAAGTTCTACGAGTCTAAGGAGGTCTCGACTGAGCACGGCTATTATGGTATCGACACAGGCTATTTGAACCGTCGAACACCCTGGTGGTAAGATTTACGTCACGTGGACGTCTTAGAAAATTTATATCCGAGTAATGTTATTTAGCTTCACGAGAATCATTTTCAAGTGATATGAAAGTAAATAGCATTATTATTGGTCACATAATTCTCACTACATATATCCAATTCACAAATTCAATCTTGATTTTCTAAATTATTTATTTTTATATGATTCTCACTCCCACATAATAAATAAATATATGAAGGGATGGGAGTTCTATATATGGTAGCAATGCAGAAACTTTACAGAAAGTAAGGACTTTCAAGGATGGAAAGCTCAAGATTTCGAAAAATGGCCTCCTTCCTCACGAAGATGGCCAAGTTATTTCTGGTGATGTTCGTAATATATGGGCTGGCCTCTCCACATTGCAAGCCCTGTTTGTCCAGGAACACAATGCAGTCTGTGATGCCTTGAAGGTGTTCAAAAATTTGCCAATATTTATTTATTCTCAGCAGATTATTATTTATATATACTGAACTTTCTCACTTATGGGTTGTAGAAGGAATACCCTGATTTGAAGGACGAGGAACTGTATCGGCATGCAAGGCTGGTGACTTCAGCTGTAATTGCAAAAGTCCACACAATTGATTGGACTGTTGAGCTTCTAAAGACTGACATGTTACGTGCTGGAATGCGTGGAAATTGGTAAATCATCTTCCTAATCAAAAAATCCATTCTACAGTTCACCATAATTGCACCAGAAATCTCACATGGAAGTGGGTTCCATGGGTGAATAAAATATTGCAAAAAATGATGGGCCCCACCTAATGTGTCTTTTCTGGTGTGTTTCTGTTGCTTCCTAATAACTAGGAAAGTACACAAACAAATGGTTTAGATTAGATACACAAAGTGGTCACAAGGAGGAAATACGAAGCTGACATGGGAGTTAAGGGTCGTGTTAAAACATGTTTCACTAGTGGTGGAATGAACTTCTGTATCTAGAATTTTAATGGATCTCATTTAGTTTTGTCGCTTTGGTTTTATGAAGGTATGGATTGCTGGGGAAGAAGTTTAAAGATACATTTGGACATGTTGGAGGGGCCATACTGGGCGGCCTCGTGGGATTAAAGAAACCTAACAATCATGGCGTCCCATATTCATTGACTGAGGAATTTGTGAGTGTTTATAGGATGCACGGCCTCTTACCAGATACTCTTCTTCTTAGGAATGTCGATGCAGCACCAGGACCAAACAAATCTCCTCCTCCGGCTAAAGAGTACGTCATTTTTCATTCATTAACTGCATATTTCATACGCTGAACTTGAATTTCTAGGCCGAAATATGCAAAATCTTGATCCCAGCTGCGTCTATAAGTTGTCTAATACTTGAGAAAAATTACAGAGTGGATATGCGCGAGCTGATTGGTAACAAAGGAGAAGAGGCCTTGCAAAATATTGGCTTCACCAGGCAAATGGTGTCAATGGGACACCAAGCGTGCGGTGCCCTTCAGCTTTGGAATTATCCTAACTGGTTTAGAGATCTGATTCCCCAAGATGTAGACGGTAGAGATCGCCCCGACCCTGTCGACTTACCAGCTCTCGAAAGTACGTATAACATCAATATCTTCAATGCATAAACATTTAGGTTAGCAATTATTGAGGTCTAGGTAAAGCTAATGCGAATAATTGGCTGCAGTTTACAGGGACAGAGAAAGGAGTGTTGCCAGATACAATGATTTCAGGAGGTCCCTCCTATTGATTCCCATTTCCAAATGGGAAGATCTTACAGATGACAACGAAGCTGTCCAGACCCTTCGAGAAGTCTATGGTGACGATGTGGAGGAGCTCGACCTTCTCGTGGGTCTCATGGCCGAAAAGAAGATCAAGGGATTTGCTATTAGCGAGACGGCCTTCATAATTTTCCTCCTCATGGCATCAAGGTAAAAAAACTAAAATTTATTCGTATGTCAATGGTGTTTGTTATGGTTTATACCATACGTACATGTATACATGAAATGGTGAATTAATGCAGGAGGTTAGAGGCAGACAGATTTTTCACGAGTGATTATAATGAAGAAGCGTACACAAAGAAAGGGCTGGAATGGGTAAACACAACTGAAAGCCTGAAGGACGTGTTAGATCGACATTACCCTGAGATGACGAAGAAATGGATGAACTCAAGCAGTGCATTTTCAGTATGGGATTCTGCTCCAGAACCACACAATCCCATTCCCCTCTATCTTCGAGTTCCTCACTGAATTATCAAGTGGAACAACTTGTGCTTTAAGCAGTGAAAACGTTTTAATTTGATTTATATTTTTGCTTAAGTTATGGATTTTATAAATTGAATAATGTGATTACAGTTGATTTGTGAAAGAATGTACTATACAAATAAAACATTGGTTTACTGGTGCTTTTCTTCTTCTTCTTCACGTACTCGTAAATGGTAAAAATGTTTCTTCATTTGATGTATATTTAGTAACAAACTAAATCTAAACAATTTTAAACTAATGAGTTTTAGCATTTATTTTCATTTAATAAGTAAATACAGTAAAATGGATAAATAGAATAGCATCAATTAAACTGAATTTATATCATAATTTGCTGAACTTATTAAAATCCTAGATAATTGCGTAAAGAAAATAACATCATCCGAAATGATTTACTTTTTTAAAATTTCAAAATGGTTCAAATAAATCTTATTAGATTAGAATTTGAACGTCTAACTCAGACAGTATTGAATCCGTCTCGACTCAAGTGGTCACCTCACGTCTTCTAGCTTTCATCATCTGAGAATAGGAGAAGATAACGTGGAATGAACTAATGTTTAGTAAACTAACCTCATGCATATGATGCATGCTTATGATATGCATTATAATTTGAAAATAAGTAAATTTTCTATTATGTATCCCATTTTTTTCATTTCTTTAAAAACATTAATGTTAACATTGTGAGCTTGATTTAGTGTATCGCCTAGCCAATCAGAATGCAGTGGACAATTATTATTTAGAACCCGATTCATTTTACCGACAGTATTGCATAGCGGTTAACATTAATATTGAACATTGCTCAGATGTGCTGGTCCCCTACGGCCTATTTTCCACTCACACATTTCATGACTTAGACATACACCTCGCAATAAAAACATTCGGGATACATATTTCTTTAAAACATTCCTTGACCCATTAACATTTGAAATTTTTTTACCTCATGAAACATTATTCATGTTTATGAATGCACTATCATTAACAAAAATATGTTATGAGAAACATAATAATCATATGTCATGTTCCCAACAGAGCAATATAGATAGTATGTTTATATATACATTTAATCAAGTGAGGTACACATGAAAATAAGGTGGGGTTTACTTACCTTGAATCCTAGCAATTTACTTCTCGAATGGCAAGTGGAGATGTTCCTAGTAACCCACGAAGTCGACGTGCCAAAAAATCCTAATTCATATCAATTATTTAAGAACTTTAGCGAAATCCACTTTTAAAAGTTAAGCCATAATATTTTCCTATTAACTTATTTCATTTATTTTTAATTATATTATTATAAAAATGTATATACAAATTGACACGTGTTTAAATTTAAATTAATTTGCATTGATCTATGTACGCACACACCACCCTCATTTACCTATACTTGCGTACGAATACACAATATATGTGCAATATCCACTGATATAATCACACAGATACACACACACACACAAACTCACACACAACACAATCAAGTCAGGCAAGAAAAGACTAAACATAAAATGCCTTGAAACTAAGAAAACGTGGAATCAAATATGTCTTAGCATAAATTTAAATAAATAGGCACATATATATTCCCACACATCTATATGCAATGTAATTTAAATAAATAGGCATATATATATATATATATATATATATATATATATATATATATGATGAAAGAGGCCATTTGCAAGGAAGGTATAAATAGAAAAATCAATATATTTTAATTACTTTTACTGTGACATGAAATCTGTTACTTAAGAAATTAGACATCTAATTTTTCCCATTTATTAAGCAATAAATATAATATTAATATTAATCAAGACAAAAAAAAAAAAAAAAAAAAATAACGAAAATTATGCATGCAATGTTACAATAAATGGGCATACATGTAGTTATAAGCGACTTTAGGGATGAGACTAACTCGAATCTTAGGGTTTGATGAGGAGGTTCTGTAATTTTTTACCTGAAAAGAAATTTCTCTTTAATAGTCAAGTAGTTGGAGCTCGATGGAAGGTGTGGAATGACAATGGATGAGTGCAGGGGCGGAGCTAGGGATTTTGTCCTGTGCAGGCACAATTTTAGGTACCGGCTGTAGTGATTTTCATGGCCAAAATTAGTTTATGAACGAAAAGAGTTTCACACGATCAATGCAGAGTCTTGGGAAGAAGTAGTTTGTGTTTCTCATACTCCATAGTTGCTCCAAGGCAACGACTCTCATCTCATTTATCCGATTAGGCGAGTAATTCCCATCCCATCAAGGACGAGACTTCGCGGGTATCAAATTGAACGAGTTTTTTTTTGCTATTCCTACCATCAAATCTCTCTATTGCCACATTTGGCTGCCTACCTCATAAAATAACATAAATTTGAGACTATTAATACAACTAATAGTTGATTAATCTAAGGGTGCGTTTACTTGCCCATATTTTTCAAGGAAAATGTGTTTTTCACCTAATTTCTTATTTGTGTGGTGTTTGATTGAAGATTTTTTTCCATAAGAAATATTTTCCTACTTAGGTCACATGACCATATTTTCCTTAAAAATAAGGAAAATATAAGATTATGTATAAAATTATGTACAACAAGAATAATCCTTAAACAAGTCACACACTCTTTCTAATAAAAGTTTCACACTATTTCTATAGGCACACTTTTTCTCTTCTTCTTTCTTCCCTTTTCTTCTTATCTTCCTCTCTTCTTGGTCCAGTGCTTGCACTCGCCTCTACATAGCTCCGCCCCTGAATGAGCGTGGGAGGCGAGTCACACTGCCGAAGGCATCAATGCTAACCTATTTTAAGCTTGATTTCTGTTGCTCTTACCAATGCATTAACAGCAAATTAGCAATAAATTATTGTTTTATCGTTTTAAAAAGTAAATATTGGATTAATTACGGAACTTCCAACTGAAGACTTCCTTTGGTACAATACATTGCTAATCCGTTGGTAAAATTTAAATAATAAATTAAATAATTTATCGACGGATCTTTCAACAGATAGTTCCGTCGAAATTCGAAAACTATATTAAAATGGTAAAATGAACACCAACGGAAACAATTTGTTGGTAAACTTTTGAAGTAAAGTTTAAGCCCCTGTTTGGTTCGGATTAAAATCTGATTTTAATCCAGGTCAAAGTCAAACAATCAATATTAACCATATCTTTCAACCGCACATTTCAAAAACTTTTATCACAATCTACTAAAAATCTAATTTTAATCCCCATCAAACACCCTCTAAAATTTATTAAACTTTTGTTTGATCCCCATTATTTTTAAAATACATTTTTCTCCTTATTTTCAACAATACATTTTTCAATAAAATAATATTAACGTAAACTTAAAATTTTTTCCTTTTTTTTTAATCACATATTTTTTTTATCAATCTACTATTCGAAATTGTATTCTTAGAATAAAAATGGAGCTCAAATAAATACAAAATAATTAAGAATGAAACAAATTTCATCTGAATCTTTTTCTTTAAAAATATATAAATATCTATTAAACAATTACCCAGGGCTTAACATGGCTCGGTTCAATTCCAAAGACACTACAAGAATTTTATTTTTCCCTATAAAATTTATTCGTAGGAAAATGATCTTATTTATGTGAAAAATCTTTGCACACGAAAAAGTTTTGTAGGCATATTTGTAGGGTAAACATTGAAGGGATAGATAAAAGACAACAAATTTTGAAATTTGTGGGCTAAAGTTTTTCCCTACGAACCATTTGGAGACTAAGTATTTTTTTTAATTCTTTTTAATTAAAGTAAATTTACATAAGGTTAAAAATGTACTATATATATTTTTTTTAGAAAAAATGAATAAATATATAAGAATGATAGATGAGAATAACGGCTCCCAACAAAAAAATAGTAGATAATCATGCTTTCACATTAACAAACTCATAAAAATTAAGACTAAAATAAGTGTAAAATTGCACTTATCATAGCTTACATTGACATGGTTTCCCAATAATGTTGTGATTCTTTACAATAGTTCAACAGAAAGTCATGAGTAAGATAAGACGACCTGGTTCTTGATAACACAAAATATTGTACCTTTTGGTGTTAAGAAGAATATAACGAGTTAATATATTCATTAAGTTAATTTCAACTGCAAGGCCAATCAGAGATGATTTTTTTTTATGATGGCAATATTGATAGTTACTTAAATTCTATAAATACATTTTGATGATTGTCGAATCCTTGATGTCACACATTAAAACTCAAATAAAAGACAATGTAGTCTAATTGTTCACCTATCCTTTTTTTTTTTAATTATTAATAATATCTACTGGCATTGTCTAAATTTCACTTCTTTTCAATAGTAATTATTTTTTGGATTTGTCTAAATTGTTTGACCCACATTGTTTCAAAATATTCAAAACTCATTTTCAACCACACATTTTTCAATAAAATAATATTTTTCATCACATCAATAATTTTTCCTTACTTTTTAATCACATATTTCCCATCATATTACTATTTAAAATACATTATTTTCTTAATAATACCCATCAAAAACGACCTTAAACATGTTTAGACCATTATTCTTTTATCACTTATAAGCAAAAAAAAGTAATACCACCAACATTGCATTGCCATCACCACATTCTCATCTTGATCTAAATCTAAATTAGGATCTAAGCGAAGATCTAACAATGCCTACCACCTTCTACCACCACGACCACCTTGCAACTGACTTGAAAGCTACCGATTTTTGTTGGAATAAAGACGATGATTGTGGAGACAATGTGTGCTGGAGTAATCATATCGATTTCATATCATAATAAAATAAGAGAGCTCCGAGAAATCTGGAATCAACATCTGTTGAGGAGGCACATGCAGATCAAACAGAAATTAGCGATAAAGAAAGCAAATATCATTAAGTAATTTTTTAAAGTAGGTTAAATATTGATAAGATTAAAAAGGGATATATATATACACATATTTATGACATGGAATAAACTCGTGTGATGTGCTAACCCACGAAGATTTTTTTATTTTTTGTGTCAAATCTGATGGGATGCATATAAAATGTGGGGGCATGTCAAGCTTCATATAAAACTTGACTCTACCAGATAAATGTGGGCCGAACGGATACATTTACTCATCTATTTTTTAACAAAAAAACATGCAAAGATACTTTTGACAATCTTAGACACGTAGAAAATGAAGAAGTTGGAAAATAATGGCTTACTTTTCATTGCATAAAGGTGAGGTATATATACACGTACAAGATGAGATTGGGTTGTTGACCAAATCTTAATTAAAGGCCAATCAAATATTCTAGATTTAGCTAATAACCTAATCTATGGGATTTGTTGTCAAATTATTCACAGCACGTCCACTATTAAATAATTAATAAATTAATTCCTCCAATATGCCCCCTCAAGATGGAGCTCGGGTGGAGAGTCCAATCTTGTTCTTTAAAATGTGAAAGCGAGTGCGGGGAAGAGGCTTGGTCAAGGCATCGACTAATTGATCTTCTGAGGACACATGGGTGACACGTAAAGTTCCACTTTGTAATTGATCTCGAATAAAATGATGATCAATTGCAACATGTTTCATTCGTGAATGGAAGACAGGATTGGAACAAAGATGAGTTGCACCAACATTGTCACAATATATAACTGGAGCAGCAGGAATACAAATGCCAAGCTCAGTTAGAAGAGAACAAATCCAACGTAACTCAGCAGATGTAGAAGCGACAGCACGATATTCAGCTTCGATGGAGGAGCGTGCAACCGTGCGAAGCAGGCGCTTGACAGCATTCCAACGACCAGTAGTAGGTCGATGCATGGATTGAGACAACTTATTAATAGCATATGCAATATCAGGTCGAGTGAGGCACAAGTATTGGAGACTTCCAACAACTGTTCTGTATTCAGAAGGATCTGTCAAAGCAGTACCAGAAAGAACTGTAAGTGTTGGCTTGGTGGCAAGTGGAGTGGTGACAGATTTGGCCCCTGTCATATTTGTGCGAGTGAGAAGATCTGTGATATATTTCCGCTGAGAGAGAAGTAAACCAGTAGAAGTAGTGGCAACTTCAACACTAAGGAAGTAAGTCAAATCTCCAAGATCTTTGATGGAAAATCTTTTGCCAAGAAGATCAATCAACTGTTGAACGGTGGCGGCATTGCATCCAGTAATAATTATGTCATCAACATACACAAGAAGATAGATTAGATTACCGCTGGTGTTGATGACAAAGAGTGATGTGTCCGCATGAGAGTTTGTAAACCCAGAGGCTACAAGAAATTATCTTAGCTCATGGCACCAGGCACGTAGTGCTTGTTTGAGACCATATATAGCCTTGCATAACTTGCAGACATGTGTGGGATTATCACGATCCAAAAAACTCGGTAGATGTGCCATGAAAACATTCTCAGAGAGATAACCTTATAGAAAGGCATTGTTAACATCAAGTCGACAAAGAGACTACCCTCGACTAATAGGAAGACTAAGAACTAAGCGAATAGTAGTGGGTTTGACAATCGGACTGAAAGTGTCATGATAATCAACACCAGGACGCTGATGGAACCCTTTAGCAACTAATCGTGCTTTTTACCTGTCAATAGAGCCATCAGGTAAATGTTTAATTCTAAATATCCATTTACAACCGACATGATTTTGTGTTGAATCAGGAAGAACAAGTTCCTATGTTCCATTTTGCACAAGTGCATCGTACTTTTCAGACATAGCCTGACGTCATTTAGGATCTTTAAGGGCTTGGGTTAATGTGTGCGGCTCAAGTTGATGGGTTGAGGTGATGGTTGAGGTAAGATTAAGTTTTTGAATGGGTTTACGGATGTTGTTTTTAGCACGCGTGAACATGGTATGGGTGTTGGTGGGTGGGTTAGGAGGAGGGGAGTCAGGAGAGAGTGTTAAAGAAGTAGATGATGGATTGTGTGGGTTATTGTTGGTGCTGGTTGAATGTTCTGGGTGATCGGATGACAGGGCTTGGTCTACTGAAGTGTGGCTAGGAGGAAGTGGGGTTTTGGAAGATGTGCGGCGGATGGAGTATGTGGAGTGGTCGACTGGAGGTTGACTGTGAGATGGATCTGAGCCTAAGGATGAGGTTGTGGAGGTTGTGTTGAGTGGCACAACCATAGTGGGAAGAAATGACACTGAAGGAAACCAATTTGCGAGTGTTTCTGGACTTGGACGACTAAGATGACTTTGAATTGATTTGAATGGAAAAACAGATTCCACAAATTTGACGTGATATGATGTGTAGATTTTGGAAGTGGAAGGATCAAGACAAATATATGCACTTTGGGTGAGGGAGTACCCAACAAACGCACAAAGGATGGATCGAGACTCAAGTTTATGACTGGAATATGGACGAAGTCATGGATAGCATAAACAACCAAAGATACAGAGTTTTGTATAGTTTGGTTGGGAGCGAAAAAGGGACTCATAAGGGGAGGAAATGGAAAGTGTGGGTGTGGGCATACGATTAATGAGGTACATAGCGATTGCAAATGCATAGTTCCAGTATATGAGTGGAAAGGAGGCGTGAGTGAGTAAAGAAAGACCAGTTTCAACAATATGTCGATGTTGGCATTCGGAGAAACCATTGTGTTCAGGTGTATATGGGGGAGTGGTGAGATGAGAAATTCCATGAAGGGATAGAAATTGATCTAATGCTTGATATTCCCCCACCATTATTAGAGTAAAGAGTGACAATTGAGTGTTTGAAGTGATTTTCTACTTGTGCTTTGAACGAAAGAAGACATCACAGATATGAGATTTCTTCTTTAAGGGGTAATACCATACATAATGTGTAAAGTGATCAATAAAAATAACATAATACTTGAAATGATCAACAGAATAAACGGGAGAGGTCCAAACATCTGAAAATATGATTTGTAAGGGGTGAGATGAGACAATTGTAGATGTAGAAAAAGGAAGCTTGTGACTTTTATTGCTTAAACACGCATTACAATGAGAGTTTTCTGACATAGAATAAGGTAAAGAGAATGTTGACATAATATACTGAAGAATAGGTGATGATGGATGACCTAATCTGGAGTGCCATTCGGAGGAAGTGGTCTTGATGCTGGAAAAGGCAACGAGCGGAGAGGACACTGTTGGAGAAGAGGTTGGCCACTCATAGACGCATCTTTAGTGTTTCCCGTCAAAAGGATTGCCCCCGTTCTCCAATCCTTTACATGAAAGACAGTGGGTAAGAATTCTATATAAATAAGATTAGTATTGCAAAATTGATAGATAGAAATAAGGTTCTTTTTCATGTTAAGCACACAAAGGATATTATGTAAATTAAAGGTGCGAGTAGGGGTAGGAATGGTGGTGGAACCGGTATGTATAATGTGAAGACCCGAGCCATCACCAATCATAGCGTCATCAGACCCTGCATAAGGAGTGTGAAGTGAAAGATTATTCAAATCCGTAGTGACATGATGCGACGCCCCACTATCCAGTCGCCATGTGGGGTTGTCGATGGTTTCAAGAGATGTAAAGTGTGCTCGCGGTTGCCATGGAGAAGCAGGTCGTGGGGCCTGTGGATGTGCTGCCAAAGGAGACGATGAAGAGTGTGTGTTGACAAGTCGATAAATGGAGTATCATTTGACATTGTGTCCTTGAGCACCACATCCTTGACAATATCCAAGATATAGACGTGGTGAAGGACGATCATTACGAGGAGCATTGTATCGTTGTCCTTGATTGTGAAATGAGGTTGTGGAAGGACACCAAGATTTGATGTGTTGATTGACAAGATTGGTGGTGGCCGGAAAGAATGATGGTGGTATGTGCCATTGTTGGAGAGACGTCTCCTTGTTGATGAGCTTTTCATGAATTTCATCAAAGGAGATTGGCGTCGAACGAGCATTAATCGCATCGGCAATTCCTTTGTATTCCTCTCCAAGGCCATCAAGGATTTTATCAATGAGATCGTCTTCATCAACAGGTTTTCCAAGAAGTGCAAGTTCATTAGCCCTATTCTTGATTAATTGCATATACTCGGAGACCGTCTTGGAGCCCTTTGCATAATTCTTCAATTGGTCCTTGATCTGTTCGATGTGACCACGAGATGGTTTGGCATAGGTATTAGCTAAGGTGGTCCAGGCTTCTTGAGAGGTAGTGTTGCGGGAAAGAAGAGGTTGGATGGGTAGAGATACTGCACCAAGGAGTGCATTGAAGAGAAGACGATCTTGGTGCTTCCATGTTGTGTAGGCTGGATTTGGAGCTGACTTACCATTAGCAGTAACAATTGATGCGGGACTCGGATGTGAACCATCGAGAAAGCCATAGAGATCATATCCTTCTAATAGACTTCTGATTTGGAGGCTCCACGTGATGTAGTTGGTGGTGGTTAGTTTTGTGATGTTTAGTGTTGATGGTAACAAGAGTATTATTTGGGTCTTAGGTATTTTGAATGATGGTATGAGCAGTGGAAGATGCAGTGGTGTCTTCCGAAGCTATTATGGTTGAAGAAGACGGTAAGAAAAAAGTGGAACATAAGAGAGAATGTGGAGAATTGTGAGAAAAAAATAAAATAGAAGAGAGAAGGTGAAAAAGATAGGTCAGAAACGTGGCTGCTCTGATACCATGAAGAAGTTGGAAAATAATGGCTTACTTTTCATTGCATAAAGGTGAGGTATATATACATATACAAAATGAGATTGGGTTGTTGACCAAATCTTAATTAAAGGCCAATCAAATATTCTAGATTTAGCTAATAACCTAAGGACCATGCTACAAGTACATAACTGATGAAGCCAAAATAATAATTTCATGGAACTTCGGTTTGTCCGTTTTTGGCGAATTGATAGTCCAATTCGATTGGAAAGGGGCCAATGATCACAACTCAGGGTCTTTGGTCCTGATGCACGTCAAATTTTGGGCAAATTCCGTCGTTTAGGCCATCAATTAAGTGTTTTTGCCATTTTTGGTAATATTTGATTTAGTAATATCTCATTCAATAAGATTCGGATTGCGGTTCCGTTTGTTGAGGGACGACCCTGGTGATTAGGAGAATCAAGATCTGTCATAATCTCAAATTTTTCCATTTATGGAAAAAAAAAAATTCCATTATTATTTAATGTTTCCGAATTTTCTTAGGTTTTCCGCTATTTAAATATTGTAAGCCATTTGAGGCAGATTCAGTTTTGAATGAAATAAAATTTTATTGAATTTCTCTTAATTGAAATTCTTTTTATGAGATTTTTGTCTTTCCTGTAAGCTTCCCCTACATCAGTTGGTATCAGAGCCGAAGTCGTTTCTTCACCATGCCGTCAAGGAGACGTCAAGAAACTCGTGAAGCCCTAGAAGAGGAGGTACATAGACTTGATAAAATCGCACGGCTGCGTCAACAAGTGGAGTTGCTGACACAGCAAGTCGCTGCACTTATGTTGCAGCAACATAAGCCTGGAGGTCGTGGTCGTCGTGGGCAGGTTGAAGAGTTTGATTATGAAGGTCCGTCTGTATTTGACAATGAAGACACTAAAGAAACAATAGAAGATGAAGAGTTTGATTATGACGGTCCACCTGTATTTGACAGTGAAGGTGTAGAAGAAGCAGCAGAGGAGGAGGAGTTTGTGGTTGGTGATGTGAGTCAAGCGTTGGTGGTGAGGCAGAGTTTTCAGACTCCTTTGGAAAATGACACTGACTGGTTGCATAATAATATCTTCCAGTCGACGTGTACTATTGAGGGAAATAAAAGCATGTTGCTTCCAGATAAGGGCTCAGTAAAAATAGTTGGGGATGTCGCCAATTTACTGACCAAAGTGAAGTTTGAAACAAATATGAAAGGATATGGGATAGTGTACATGTTTGTGGAAAAGTCAGTTGACAATGAGCGGGAGGTCACCCGCATGTTCAGCTATTGTTAGAGGAGTTTCACGAGGACTTTCCAGAAAAGCCTCCGATGGATTGTCGCCAAAGCTTCCATTTTGTGGTGATAATTCTGATGATGATGAGGTTTCTTTCCCGTCAAATTCGAGGACGAATTTTTGTCAATCCGAGAAGAATGATGAAGCCAAAATAATAATTTTATGGAACTTCTGTTTGTCCCTTTTTGGCGAATTGATAGTCCAATTCGATTGGAAAGGGACCAATGATCACAACTCAGGACCTTTGGCCCTGATGCATGTCAAATTTTGGGCAAATTCCGTCGTTTAGGCCATCAATTAAGCGTTTTTGCCATTTTTGGTAATATTTGATTTATCAATATCTCATTTAATAAGATTCGGATTGCGATTCTGTTTGTTGGGGGACGACCCTGGTGATTAGGAGAATCAAGATATGTCATAATCTCAATTTTTTCCATTTATGAAAAAAAAATAATATTTTTCCATTATTATTTAATATTTTCGAATTTTCTTAAGTTTTCCGTTATTTAAATGTTGTAAGCCATTTGAGGCAGATTCAGTTTTAAATGAAATAAAATTTTATTGAATTTCTATTAATTGAAAATTTTTTTGTGAAATTTTTATCTTTCCTATAAGCTTCCCCTGCATCAATAATCATTTACATAATACATTAACCTAATCTATGTGATTTGTTGTCAAATTATTAACAACACGTCCACTATTAAATAATTAATAAATTAATTCCTCCAATAGAAAAGATGGGGAAAAATAATCCAACAACAATCACTGCAAAAAAAATAAAAAATAAAAAAAAAATGTTGGGGGCTTCGAGTGACCAATTTAACTGGTCGATAAAAGCTATTTTATGGTTGATGAAGGTCTTTAGCCCCGTGGTTGCAGATTCGTAGCTAATTCATTGTGGGTAAAAGATAAGCAACCAACTCATGATGCTCTTTAAAAGATTTACCATTCAACGAACTTCTATCTTAAATTGGTTGCTATATCTAAAAATTGAAATACCGTATTTGGTTGATAAAGGTTCATCAACAGTGACCAACAAAGAAAATGCAGCATGAGCAACCAACCCAAAATTAGTCGCTAAAGCTCACCATTCAGAGACCAATGTTTGGTCAGAAATAATACACTTTCGACGACCAAGATGTGGTCGCTAAATCATAGATCTAGCTACCAAACATTGGATGTGGGCATCAATGACTAACGATGGTCGGTGGATGTCAAGAAATTTTTTTAATCATTCAGCTACCAAATACTGGTTGCAGAAAGATATTTGCTAACCAAAATTTGGTTGCTAAATGTTGAATACATCGGTTAAAGACTTTTAACAACCAATATTTTGGTCCTTACAAATATTTTATCCAATCTTTCAATTGAATTTTAACAACCACTGTTACACCTCATCCCTTTCATAGTCAAAGTCAATGTCAAATTAGAATTAAATTGAATAAAATATTTCTTGCGGGGTCTAATTGGTAATTACTAAACTTTGAAGGATTAGAAAATATATATAAAGAAGTCTTGGAAGTTTTTACCTTATTATTAAATGGAAGGACTAAAAATGGTTTAGTATGAAAATGGGGAGTTGACTTTGCAATTTCCTTTATAATTATCCAAATCCTTTTGACTTTATCTTTTTCTTTCCCATTTCCTTGTCTTTTGGACGTGAGAGACAGAGAAGAAACCGGGCAAGAGAGAAAAAAAAAGAGAGAAAGGGAAGGGAAAAAAAAAGAGGGAAAAAAGGGAAGAAATTAGGCTACCATCTCCAATTCCTTTGCCAATTCTTGAAGGTAAGCTTAAATTCTATTTATTTCCTAATGGTTTTAGATTTTAGGGTTCATAGAAAATTTTCCTAAATTCGAAATTGAGCCAAAAATGAGAAGATATTTATGTTTATTTGAAGTTTGGAATTGTAGTATAGCAAAGAGAATGTTTGATTGAAAATCTTAGTTAAGAAAGTGGAGATTTGGAAGTGGGTTTGTGAAATTATAATATATTCTTTGATTTCCTTTTTAATATATGATGTTAAATACTTAAATTAGGGATTTGAGGTTGGAATTTTCCATTTTTTGGCAATTTTTGGACAAAATCATGAGCAAATGCTATTTTTAAAATTATTTCCAGAAAGTGCTATTTCTGTCCATAGTTTGCAGGAATTTTCAGCATACTAAACATGTGACAGATTTCTAAATTTTGGAATTTTAGTGCTGTTTTTGTCAAAACTTGGTTTTTCTCAAATTTTACAAGTTAAATGAAATTAAATGATAAACATAAAGGTTAAGTATTGAATTAAATTATATATGGGGATTATACATGTGATGAATAATGAATTTAATATATTTGGTAATTGGTAGGTAAATTGGTCAAGAGAAGTGAAATTGTTATCTTATTATTATTATTAAGATTGTAAATGAAGTTTTGACCGAATAAATGTATTATTCTATCAGGAGGTAGCGCAGAGATCGAGACAGCCTACCAACCAAACAAATCATCCAGTAAATAGTTTGTGAGTGGAAAAACTTATATATTTTTCCAAGTATTGCTAATTAATTATATTATTATTCATTTTGTGCAATTAAGTGAATTAATTGTACAACTACATGATTGACTTGGAAATGTTATTTCATTATGGTTTGTATGGATGTTAAAGATTGTGTATGTATTATTTGTGACTTGAAATGTGACAGACGTGATATTGAGATCAACCAGAAAAGTACCCATGATTGTCTATTTATTCTAGTTCACGGAGTAGCCTGGGCCGTGTTCTATACTACACTGAGGGGTATTGACCGTAGATGAAGGGGTCTGATCGTGTATCTATAGTTCACTGAGTGGCCTTGTGCGTGTTCTAGTATTGATTATAAGAGGTCTTTGAGACCCACTTTCGATCACGGAGGGGCCTACGGGTCGTGACGAAAGTAATTAGCCCGAGGGGCGGATTATTGATTTCAGTCAGAGGGTACATTTTTGGTTGATTACATGTGATGAGATGATATGATGAGATGGATTTGAGTTGATGATTATATCATGATTATGAGATGACATGTTTCAGCGTTATGAGATACCTTACCTTTTTGTTACTATTATTGTTATATGTTGTTATGTTGTGGATTGTTAAATGATATAAGCTTGAGATTGCTAAAGTGGGTAAATGAAAAGATATGATTATTTTTAAACTTCTCCACTCACTGAGTTATCAACTCATATTTTTTCCACTATTTCCTTACCAGGTAGCAGTTGAGTTTCTAGGCATCTTGTGGAGTTGAGCAGCCTCGATTTGGAGTCAGAACCACCGGCGAATAGTATGACTCATTTTGCTAGAGCATGTAGTCAGTGTTTTGGGACACATGTTCATTTTTGGATGTCATTGCACATCATCTGTAGATAGTAGATGGGCTCACTATGTATTTTGTATCCATATGTATAGTTGATGCATTTTCATAGTAAAAGTTTGAGAATTCGGCTTATCTCTGTACCGATATATATATATATATATATGTTAGCATTATTATGATGTTATGAATGGGTTTGCATAAAAATGTTTACAGGTTGGTTTGTCCAAATTATAGGGGAGATAATGCCGAAATTTCTATTAAAATGATTTATAAGGTTCATATAGTAGTAGCCTTGATGGTGGGTCCCACTCTTAGTTGGTATCTATCATCGGCGCACGTCACACTCTGGGTCCACTAGCATTATCTGGGGTAGGGCGTGTCAACCACAAAGTTCAAATTAATAAAGTCATACTAAGAACAATACAAGGACATATATTTATAAATGAAATAAACGTAATCTACGCGTAAATTCAAATAAATATAAATAAATTCATTTTAATTCATATTTAACATTTAAATTTTAAAATGTTTAAAATTTTATCGTAAGTGTACGATATCGATTAACAAATAGTAAATGGACGTTTATATTATCATTTTTGCAATGCCTAACTATTTATTTAATAATAACTAACTTCTATTTGAGTAAAAACGATTAAAAGTAATTTTAATTATTATCTAAATATTATAAATCTTAACAAAAATATTAAAAAGTGTGCTAGTATCAATTGGAATACTGCTCTTTCCTTAATTTGATCTAAACGAGGTCCTCATTTAGAGATCAAAGTGACTTGTGTGCCTCGAAATTAAATGGAGTCAAAATGGACGAAGAAAAATAATAATAATAATAAAAAAACAGCATTACTATCCGAACCGAAGCGATCGCAGTTTGCTAGACCGCGACGAAAAGGAAAGATTCAGACCATGGTCAAACTGCAGACAATTCCATTTTTTTTTTTGAATTATTTTATTTTGGCACTAAAAAAATTGTTCGTTTTTGTCTAAATTATCAGATTTGATCTAGCAACTTCCAAAAGTATTCATATTGATCCCCGAAACTTCATAATCATCCAACATTGGTCCTTCACAAGTTCCAAAATGTGTAATTTAGTCTCCAAACTTTTAAATGTTTAATTGCACCTCAAACCTTGTGACTTTCTTCCAATTGCTCTCTTAATACTTCTTATCAATTCAATGCAATCTGATTAGTTTTCAATTGCATCGAATCAACTCCAATTAGGCTCCAAATCTTCCTTTTTGTGCCAATGGTCAAACTCCCAAAATACAATCTAGACAGCGGCTCCTGCTTGAGCTTTCCGATCAACCAATCCAATCATCAAGCTTGTGGACATGCCTCTCTCTTCCTTCTTGCTTCTTACATCCAAATTTGTATTTTATCCACAATTATCATATTTAAGCTAAATTAGTTAGAAACTCACTTAATTAGTAATTATTTGTCAAGTTTAATAGCACAAATAAACATGTAAAATACACTTCATAAAGCTACAATATCCAACATTATGGTTACAAAGTTTGTCCATAGTCTATGCACCACTTGGAACAAAATCAATTTGCATTTATGTTACTGGTAAACCAACATCTCGAGCAAATAAGAGTTGCTCTCTCCCTACCCCCTTTGTGTATATATATAATTTTTATGTTTTAGTGCGTTTACATATACTAGGTTTAAGCAACGTGCAATGCATGTTTGCTTAGTTTATATATAATTTTTTTGGTTCATTAAATAATTAATGATGTAATGTTTATGTAATTGATAAATAATTACACATTGTGATATATTAATTTTAATTTGAATAATGTTAAATTTTAAATTAAAATGTATAAGTTTGTGTTTCGTACTATTATATTATATTAAAATTTGTATTTAATCATGAACTTTTTGTACATAAAAAAATAATAGATAACATTATAATACAAAACTAAATAAATAAATATTTTTTCTTCATTGAGTTTAATGTACGTTATCAAATAAATTATTAGCATTTTTAAATTGATAACCTCCACATCCATTTTATTTTTTTAGTTTCATTTTTTCCTAGTGACTAAAATGTAGTAGTATAAAGCTTTTTGCATTTTCCATTCATTTATTAATAATGTTCTAAAAGGCGTAATGCGTTGCGAGATGTCGATGTTGAGAATCAAGAATCACAAGTTTAAGCGAATCAATACGAAGAATAAGCATCATAATACGTTTCGTATTTTTAATATTATTTTAATTATTTTTAAGACATTAAATATATTTTTATTTTAAAAAATAGTTTTTTTCTATATTATAAAAAAAATAGATTTTTTACTATATCATAAAATCATCTAATATTTAAAAATAATAATTACTAAACATTTAATATAATACTATAATATTGCTAAATAATGTTAGAAGAATTTTAATTTTTTTTATTAATTAAGGAACTAAACATGAGCATTAATCATAGGATTTATACGAAAAGTCTACGAATTTGATAATTCCGATATATGAAAATGGAGATGAAGGATTTTGATTTACAATCGAGAATGATTCCGACGTGAAGTTCGTGGGAATTCAACTGGGGTCGAATCGAATGCAATAAATACATAAAAATAATTCAAAGTAAATCTATCTTTACTAATAAGATTCATTATATAGTTTACTTTGTTAAATTAAAATATTTTAAACTTATAGAAAATAATATCTAACATTAATATATTAATAATCAAATGCAATTTAAATTAAATTTGAAAAATAAATAAATGAAAGAATGAAAGTGAATATTACAATTTAATTAGTTGTAATTCAAAATCAAATTAGTCAATTAGACATACATTTGAAAATGATTTTGATGAGCATTTTAACATTTTTTTTTCACTATCCCACATTGGAAATTTATAAAACTATTGGAGTCAAGAACATATATAAATTGCACAATCCCACATTGGAAGTTTTTGAAACATTTGGAGAGAAGTGTATCTATAAAATGAGCATGACATCCAATACTTCTACATAAGCTTTAGAATTGTAAATTTTGAAGCCCAATTATGGAGTTAAAAGATTTTAAACTCTAAAAAATTCCGTTATTTTTTGTCCGTAGAATCAAGAAATTCCGTTAGTTTTTCCGTTAAATCAACATATTCCGTTTAATAGGCACTTTTTATATATAGAAAGATATTGAATAATTTTTAATATTATTTAATTAAATAATAATAAACGATCTCACTCTTACGATCGCTGATTGTCGACGATCAATGGTCAACGTTCGTCCGAACTGAACTTTTGTGCTGGGTCCCCTACTGTCCCCTTGTGACTATTTTGAAAAATAAAAAAATCCAAGGTACATGAACAAGTCAGATATATTTTAGTAAAATTTATTTTGTAGATACTGAAGTTTGACATTTTATGAGTTAAAAAAATTATTCACAAAATGCAAGAAAGATTTATTAAGTTGGTTTGTCGACTTTATCTTTGTATCAGCTAATCATCACATCTAAGATTGTTTAATAATAAATTTAAAATCTCGCAAAGTTTGCACGTAAAAATTGTTAAAATACTTTTTAATTGCATGTATGGATATGAAAATAAATGTTGTTCAAATTGTAACCGTTGGTGCCAATAGAGTCGGACCAAATAATAAGGTAATCAAATCAGTGGACGACATAGAGAAATGAGAAACGCATGTTTGACCTAAAGCATAACACGGTTTCTATGAATTGTCTTTGGACAACGAGGATTCTTAGTCACAAATGTTTTGAGAAAGGGAGTGAATTTTATGGTTACACGCCTCAGTTTGACCTCATTTTTTAAAACTCGTTTTAAAAAAATAAAAAAAAAAATTTCAACCATACATTCACATTTCATCAAAATATAATAAAAATATAATTTTTATCTAAACCAAACATGAGCATAAATTAATTTTCCTCCATCGAAAAATTATTTTAATATTTTTTCAATAACGTTAGTGTCGGAAAATCGTATCGGAAATTGGTGTGACCAATTTAAATGATTTAAGCGGAATTCGTTATTTGGCGAATGAGAAATTAAGTCAAACTTAAACCGTTTAATACTTGAAATTATTGGAAAATCATATAGAATATTGTGGAATATTCTAGAAAATTTGTAGATGAAAAAATGTGTTTTTTCATATGGAAGATCATGACTTTTGGTATGATTACTTTCCAATAATTATGAATCTTAATTTCAAGAGATGTGTCTTTTGGTATGATCGTGTTTTTTGACAAACCTTTCCAACTACTATATAATAGATCCCATGTGTTTGGATTTTATGAGGGAAAAAATTCATAATTTCATTCCATGTTTTACTTTAGTTTTGCATAAAATACTTTGTAGAAGTGATTATTCCTTACATCAAAATCATGGTTATGGTAAAGAGGGAACTCCGTTCGTGTTCGTTCGTCTAAGCCATTTGGAGTGTTTCTATGGCATGACGTTGTCGTTGTATTTTGGGAGATGATTGCTAGAAACCATTAGCACCGATGCGGGGCAAATTCATCTTAAGGACAAAGTGTTCAACACTTGCCTCGGTCAAACGCAATACTTGCATTTCATCTTTCTCATTTCTGATTTATTTATGCTTGATTTCAGAATATGATTAATTTGTTTATGTGTTTTTATTGAAAGGACAAAGTTTGAATTAAAGAGAGATGCGTTCAAGATTGGGAAGTGATGAATCCATACGAATTTGTCTTCTCAAATCAGATTTCGGTAAGTGAATTTATGAGTCTTCCACTTATGACAGAATTTTAATTCAGTAAGGCGTGCCCACGCCTTAAGTAAATTTCACTAATACGGTATTTATTCTGCATATCCGGTACTCAATTAGTAAATCGAATATTTTGTTTCGTGAAGCTATTATGCACATTATCGGTGTAAAATATCTTCAACAATTTTAAGATGAATTTTTTTTTATTTTTGTGCATTTCATATTCTAATATCTTTAGAATCTGATTTTCACGTACAATCTGAATATATGCACGTGTGAGGTTTAAATCTGGTCTTGTTTATGAAATGATGGATTTACTCATATGAATGTTTGCTTGTTGAATTCAAATAAACTGTTTAAATATGGGGAAAGACAAATTAGTTTTGCCTTATAATTGTAAAAAAGTTAAAAGACTTCTTCTCAAACAGATTAGTTTTGCTTTCAAATTTCATAACATGATTTGTCTTCAATATTTGGTTGAAAATCTGATTCCGTAAGTGATTATAATTTTAACGACATTTTGTGATGCATATATAATATATATGAGTAAATCGATGGTGATAGTCTCTTGGTGTTCGATGAGTATGGAAAATTGGTTTAGAAATCGAGAAAATTGGTTAAGTGTCGAAAACCAAACTTTAGTAGAAGTTACTCTTGTCAACTTTGGTCAAATATACGAACTTGATCCGATAGTCAAATTATAAATGTAAATAGACGAACTTGTTTTACTCGTCGAGTAGATCGTCGTGTTAAATTTGAAATCTTAAAATCAATTCCGGGTGAATGAGAAATTACGATCCAAAGTTGAAAGGGAAATAAAGGAAAACTGCATATACGATTTGTAAGTTGCATATACAGTATCTGTCCCAAATACGATATGCTGTAAACACGGTACTTTTCATGAATTTGTGTATTATAATGATTAATTGCATAGAATCAATAGTGATTATAATTAATTGGTTATAATCACTTGATGAAATATTTTATAGTATGATGACTTCGAGCAACATATTTGCTATATGAACATGCTCAAATTCAAGAGATTATTTGAATGTGACAGTCTATCATGAATTTATTTGATGGTTTACTAAATGGTGTATGCAAGTGTTTACTCTATTTTGACAAGTATACGTGCATGAAGGAAAATTTATGGTCTTTCATTTGAAGGATTTTTAATATATTATTCTCACTTGCTCACGTAAATGGAACATAGTTTTGACACCCACCTATATGGTTAAATGGAGTTTCTTTCCACTATATACCTACACAAAGGTTTGGATTTCAAACAAATATTTTGGTCAAATAGCTTAGTTGGCGGACTAAGTTTGTAAATAGATTTGGTGGCAATTTGAAGCCTAAATCAAGTGGAAATTGTTTATCCTATTATTGGGATACAGAAATATTTTATAGAGCAATGATGGTGCCTATAGTTGGTAATTATGCTAATATCCTTGACAATGATGATTGTTAATGACATTCATTTGTAAAGGATAAAAACTATAGTCTGTAAAAATTGTGTAATTCTTCTTAGGAAAGAAATTGTTCTTACAAGAGAATACAAATTAAGACATAGTTGAAATCTTTGAACAAACATACCTCAAACTGGTAAATGAGGATTGTCGAGTTGGTTAAATTATTTTCAAAGATAGTTCAAAATAATTATTATTGCACACATGTGAATTTGATACTGAGATGAGAAATGATCAAATTCGATTGAACGTTGTTCAATACTTAAAACAGTTTATCGAGCTAATATGACTAGTTCAAGGTTTGTACCAAATTATGGTTGACCATTTGGTTATGGTTAATTTAATTGGTGGGTTTGTGCAGGCCACCATGTGAATTTGGCTAAGTAAAGTTGTTGGGCCTAATGTCATGTTTATCTCAAAGAGAGGTGACATTAATCTGTCCAAAAGCCAAAATCATAATATTGATCACTTTGTGGTCTAACGTTCACCAATTAGCCAAGTAAGTCCGATATTATTTCACTAAGGGAGGTTCAAGGCCAAAAGTTACCTTTTCGGATGCAGTGTTTTTCCACCCTCTCTCTTCTAGTGTCTGCATAGTCAGTTGCATTAATTTTCATTCATGTGGGGAATTATTGAAAAATCGTATCGGAAATTGGTGTAACCAATTTAAATGATTTAAGCGGAATTCGTTATTTGGTGAATGAGAAATCAAGTCAAACTTAAATCGCTTAATACTTGAAATTATTAGAAAATCATATAGAATATTGTGGAATATTTTAGAAAATGTGTAGATGAAAAGATGTGATCATGATTTTTGATATGATTACTTTTCAATAATTATGAAACTTAATTTCAAGAGATGTGTCTCTTGGTACGATTGTGCATTTTGACAAACCTTTCCAACTATTATATAATAGATCCTATGTGTTTGGATTTTATGAGGGAGAAAATTCATAATTTTATCCCATGTTTTACTTTAGTTTTCCATAAAACACTTTGTAGAAGTGGTTATTTCTTGCATCAAAATCATGATTATGGTAGAGAGGGAACTCCATTCGAGTTCGTTGGTCTAAGCCATTTGGAGTGCTCCTATGGCTTGACGTTGTCGTTGTATTTTGGGAGATGATTGCTAGAAACTGTTAGCACCGATGCGGGACAAATTAATCTTAAGAACAAAGTGTTCAACACTTACCTCGGTCAAACGTAATACTTGCATTTCATCTTTCTCATTTCTGATTGATTTATGCTTGATTTCAGAATATAGTTAATTTGTTTATGTGTTTTTATTGAAATGACAGAGTTTGAATTAAAGAGATATGCGTTCAAGATTGGGAAGTGGTGAATCCATTCGAATTTGTTTTCTCAAATCAGATTTCGGTAAGTAAATTTATGAGTCTTCCACTTATGATAGAATTTCAATTCAGTAAGACGTGTCCACGCCTTAAAGTAAATTTCACTGATACGGTATCTATTCTGCATATTCGGTACTCAACTAGTAAACCGAATATTTTGTTTCGTGAAACTATTATGTATATTATCGGTGTAAAATATCTCTAACAGTTAGTAGATGCCACGGGACCACTCTTTTGCTATTAATATTCAATATTTAGTTTAGCAATATTGTCTGCAAATGGTTTGGGCTGATGAATCACAATTAACAGATGAAAAAAATACTTTTATTTTGAAGTCCTCACGTCAGTGCTTAACCACTAAATTAAGTGTAGGTTACTTTCAAAACTAAACGACGACTTATTCTTTATTACTAATCCAAACTCAACGAGTTCTTCTTGGAATTTCTATCTTTTTGTAAGTGTGATAATTGTGTGAGGAAAAATGTCAACTCATACTTTATATTTCAAACTCTAATTAATAATATGTTAGCGATATTTAAATGTCTACTCGGACATTAAATGTGCACATAACTTGTAACTCAAAGGTTGCGTAAGTTGATTTTATAGTCTCATTGATGTCCAATTTTGAAAGTTATTCACGCTTTTAATGATGTTAGAAATTGAATTTCTTTGAATTATAAAGAGAATGGTCCTATTATAAGTCACAAGTGATTATAAATGAAAAGAAAAATTATATTAATTTGGCCCTTTCGAAGCACGAAACGGAAGAAGGAAATGAATTCGCAAAACATTTTGCTAATAAAAAGGGGAAAAAAGAAATATCGAAATAGTTATGATAATTTAAGAATATTCTTACTTCAATTCAAAATTCTTAAATATTACTAGAGTGGTTATGATTAGATAATTATGAGTTATTTTCCATAATTTTTTATTTTAGGATTCTCCGTTCCCACATTTGATCACATTAGGACCACACCCTACGTCGTATAATTTTTGTTAGCCAAACCATTGTTTATTGGGAAAAAGAAATTAAGTTTGCTCGATTCTTTCTAATCTTTTATCTATTGATGGATTTTTATATTGTTAAAAGTTAAAAATAAGTAATTTATTTTGAAAGTTAAGTAAGATAACAACAAAGAAGTAACTTTTTTTTTTCCTGTAAAGAAAAACAATTATGTTATTTAAATATATTTAAAATAAAAATTTAGTTTAAGAGTTTTTTTTTTTGTACGTGTCCATTCAATCCAGTGAGGTAGGCTAAAGATCTATTCAAAAAAAAAAAAAAAAAAAAGGATTTAGTAAACTTTCTTGTCTACGCATCTTTGTTAGTGATGGCAAAAAAATCCAACCCACCCCATCCCGAATGGGGCGAAAAAAAATTCATCCTGATTGGCGGGGCGGGGCTGTGAAGAATAAAAAATAATAATTAACGATAAATTAAAAAAAAATATTAGTTAACTAGAATTTTTTGATAAAAAAAAATAGATAAATAAACGGGGCAAGCCCCTGCCCCGCCCAATCTAAGGCGGGATGGGGGCGTGGCGTGGTAGGGCCATCTCTAATCTTTGTTCAACCATTGAACTTTACAATTCTCGACGTCAGCTTTCAGGCTTAATTATATAAAATTTGCAACTTAACCTAATTTTCCTTATTTAATTTATTAATTAATCTATCTCACCAGCCACATTGTTGTTAATATATTCTGTTCATAACAGGTAAGCGTCATTACGGTTGTCGCATAATTTTCAAGTATTTATACTAAAATATTTGTAACTATCGGGATCAAATTTTATTATACACAACCTAGATACATGAACTATAAGAGTCGATATTTGACTAAACAACGGTAGCTTAGATTTGATAATAAATATTTCGTTTTAATAATTAAAAACTTGCAAATGGGTGCAAGTAAAATTTGTTAAAACACCTTTTAATTTGCATCTATGATTATAAAATAAAAGTTGTTTTCTTTTAATGATCAAGGGTGTTAAGACCCGATGTTCCATCTTAAAATGTCAACACTATTAAGACGAGTAGTCCAAACTCTTATAAATTGGTTTATATTTTTCATCTTTGTTCGATGTTGAATTTTATCCCTTAACATTCCTCTGCAAGATGGTGATTCATTTGAGCAAATCAATCTTGAAATTCGTGTACTCAATTTTTTTGAATCTCAATCGGATCAAATTGTTCTTTTGAACTTAACAGACTCTGATACCATATTAAGATTTGGGGTTCCATCGAAAAAGGTCAACCTTATTAAAAGGAGCAGTTCAAACTCTTATAACTTGGTTTATATTTTCATTTTTATTCGATGTGAGATTTTATCCCTCAACAAAGGGCTAGATCCTCCAACGAGATTTCTTTAAATCCTTGAGAAAGAGACCATTTCTTCGTCCAAGTTTTTAACATTTTTAATAAAATCTTTCGAGATGTATTAAATCATCATGATTATTTTCACTAATTTTAAGTACTTTTCATAAGTAGCTTATTTTTGTTTTCCCCACTTGTGGTCCAGTGAAAGTTCTTTGACCAAAACGAAAAGAGTTTTCAATGCAACTTTGTGTATATATACGTGGGCGTGAAGGGTTTTGGATTCACCAACTCCTCATTTAGTAAACATACATTTTTTCGATCATGGAACTCATCAAATCCATTCTTCTCAAACCTTTCCACAATTATATCCATAAAGATTTTCATGAAGTTGTAGCAAGAATGACCCTTATGGATAGATTTATCTTTCTCGTAAGTTTGCTCTCAACTTGTTTGTTTTTTGCTCGCCTAAAGGGTACTAAAACATGATTTTTGGTGCTTTTAAAATATTAGACAAGTTCGAAAAACTTGCTCGTCGATGCTTGTCTCGAAATTAAAATCACGACATGGGATTTTTGGTCGTTGTTTTTACTACTCGTATCTCTACTTTGAGCTTTTGATACATTACAAGTAAAATTTGCTCGTCTCAAAATTAAGATCAACAAGATTTGATGTTTTGGTCTTTATTTTTCTCATCTTTCGATTTTGAAATTTCAAGATTTTGCAAAATTTGTTTGTCTATTAAAAGCAACAATACTTTAGGTAGTAATAGTATGCTTTATTCATAACGAAAAAAATACAGATGGCTCGACCTAAACTCCAGCTAAAATTGCATAAATATAATATTTTCGATATATGTTCTGCATGTTCGTTATGTTTCATCACATTCAAGAATACTCAAGATTTTTTCCCACAGATTGCAAGATTATCTTGTGATATAATACAAGTTCTTGTTTTTGCATGCAGATTATTCACTTCATCGACAAGTTAGGTATATGGCACAGGTTACCTGTGTTCTTAGGTCTGATATACCTGGCCCTGCGTCGGCATCTTCATCAAGAGTACAACTTGTTCAACGTCGGAAAATCACCGGTGGGAGTAAGATATAATCCGGCCGATTATCCTTTCAGAACAGCTGATGGAAAGTTCAATGATCCCTTCAATGAAGGTGCAGGCAGTGAGGATTCATTCTTTGGCCGGAATGTCCTTCCTGTTGATCAAAAAAAGAAGGTGCTTTTTTATGTTTATTTAGTTCATTTAACGAAGATAAATTTTAATGTATTAAATTTTATTATTTTATCAAGGAATTAATAACATAAATAGTTTCGAAGAATTAGTTTTGAAACAAAAAACTATTTTGGAAATTTTAGAAATGGTACAAATCTTTTACGAATTCTTGATTTATTATTTTAATAAAATCCAAGAACTTTGAAGAAACTCAATAGAAACTTTTGAAAAAAAAATTTAATATATTTTGTCTAATTAAAAATTATAAAATGAGAAAAATACGAGGCAGATTAATTTAAGAACTTAAAGTATTTTCAAAAGACTCTTTAAATATGAGATACTCTCTATTTTAAAGAGTTAACTTTTAAAATCATATTTCAAGAGACTCTTTAAATTAACAGCAAACTCCCGTTCTATAATTAAATGCATTTAAAGTGTTTTAATTTTCAATGTAAGAAAATAATAAAATAATCTAAAGAAAAGTTAGTTAAAATAAAATATAAGAAAAAAATAAATATTTTTTGGGAGTAGTAAAATTAAGTGTTAAATATAAATAGTTTGTTGAAGTATTTCAAAATTTTAACTCTCTAAACATAGTTATTAGACCTGGTCGGATTGGTAGGTCAATGTTCGTACCTGTGAGTCATTGTATAAAAATCTATAAAATAAAAATAAAAATTAAAGTATAAAAATCTTTTAAGGCAAAATTATTTTTCTCTAATTATTTAGGTTTATAAAATAAAGTAAAATGTTTGAGCAAAGTTTTTATAAAAATACTTTTAGAAAACATATATATGATTTATTGGATACTTATAACTTATTGCGCATAAAAAACATTAAAGTACTTTATAACTCCAACGACGAGGAATTAATTGTTTTACTTAGAGGTCTAATGTTCAATTCCTTAAATCCCAAAATTTTAAAAAGGTAATTTTGAAAATCGGTAAACCGACCAGGATAACTCGATTAAAATCGCAGATTAACTAGATCAAAGTCGGGTTTTGATCGAGTTATGTGCATTCTTATTAAATTAATTTACCCGATTCGAGCAAGGGCCTGTGTCACCGATTTTTCTGCTCGACTGATCGGTCCAAGCCGGGTTTTATAACTATGTCTCTAAATTTATATATCTCTCCTCAAATGATCGAATATGCTCTTTAAAAACTGAGAGTCTCCTGAAGATGCTCTTATAACCAACTTGTTATTAATAAATGGTTTTTTTTTTCGTGACTGCGTGAGTGAATGGCATGTTTAATTATAATATTTGATTTGATTTTTATACGTTACCTTTAATATTCAATAAATGTTAAATAGATTTCTTTAAATTAATATTTAAACAATTTGTTATTTTACTTCATATTTTGTTGACCTATTTATCTATATTGAATCAGTCAAATGTGCCTCTCTGCCCTGACTAACCAACTATTCGCCTCTATGCATTGCCGTAACGATTGGGTAGTTTTTAATAGGACGTATCATCAACCTGTCGTACTCATTTATTTATTTTGATTTAATCAAAATTTTCATATTAACCATTACTCGCATCTATGCCATGTCGTAATGATTCAATAGCTTTTGAATAAACTTCTTCCCAACGTGAAGCGTTTTTAACTATATATTCTTCAAAAATAGCTACGCTCATGTTGCTCTTTCTATTTCCTTGTTGCTTAGCTCCCGAATTAAAATAAAAAATTAGTTCTTTATACTATTTCATTATATTTAGGGTCTGTTTGGACCAGATTTTAATCTAAATCAAAGTCAAACAATCAATATCAGTCATATCTTTCATATGTCCCACATTTTTTCAACTACATATTTCAAAAATTTATATCACAATCCAATTAAAATCTGATTCTAATCTACACCAAACACTTTCTTAATGCTACGTTTCAAACATAAAACTTGTGGATGTAATAAACTTAAAATAGAATAAAATTTTTAGAGAGGTATTTACCTAAATCCATTCTTCATCAAAATTTGACCAATCTAAATTTTAAAAATAACAAATGACAGTAAAAGTTAAACCCATAATCTCATTTTAATTTAGCAATAAAAAAAAAAAAAAAAAAAACCCTAAACTACTGCTCTTTCTTAAAAAAACATAATGAGTGATTTGTTTTCATACCCTAATTTTTTGTTATATATATAAAAATATATATTTATTTCCTTCAATATTTTGCAGCTAATGAAACCGGACCCCATAGTGGTGGCTACAAAGCTGCTGGCACGTAAAGAATACACTGATACAGGAAAGCAATTCAATGTAATTGCAGCTTCTTGGATACAATTTATGATTCATGACTGGATTGATCACTTAGAAAACACTGATCAACAGGTATTGTATAAAATCATTTTTTTAATCTCAATCAAATCTTGATTCATTTCATTTGTTCTTGTTGATCTTTAATGACTATATACTTGTAGGTTGAACTGGTTGCACCCAAAGAAGTGGCAAGTCAATGTCCTCTCAAATCATTCAAGTTCTACAAGTCGAAGGAGGTCTCGACTCAGCACGGCCATTATGGTATCGACACCGGCTATTTGAACCGTCGAACACCCTGGTGGTAAGATTTACGTCACGTGGACGTCTTAGAAAATCTATATCTGAGTAATGTTATTTAGCTTCACGAGAATCATTTTCAAGTGATACGAAAGTAAATAGCATTATTATTGGTCACATAATTCTCACTACATATATCCAATTCACAAATTCAATCTTGATTTTCTAAATTATTTATTTTTATATGATTCTCACTCCCACATAATAAATAAATATATGAAGGGATGGGAGTTCTATATATGGTAGCAATGCAGAAACTTTACAGAAAGTAAGGACTTTCAAGGATGGAAAGCTCAAGATTTCGAAAAATGGCCTCCTTCCTCACGAAGATGGCCAAGTTATTTCTGGTGATGTTCGTAATATATGGGCTGGCCTCTCCACATTGCAAGCCCTGTTTGTCCAGGAACACAATGCAGTCTGTGATGCCTTGAAGGTGTTCAAAAATTTGCCAATATTTATTTATTCTCAGCAGATTATTATTTATATATACTGAACTTTCTCACTTATGGGTTGTAGAAGGAATACCCTGATTTGAAGGACGAGGAACTGTATCGGCATGCAAGGCTGGTGACTTCAGCTGTAATTGCAAAAGTCCACACAATTGATTGGACTGTTGAGCTTCTAAAGACTGACATGTTACGTGCTGGAATGCGTGGAAATTGGTAAATCATCTTCCTAATAAAAAAAATCCATTCTGCTTCACCAGAATTGCACAACAAATCTCACATGGAGGTGGGTCCCACTGGTGAATAAAATATTGCAAAAAATGACGGATCCCACCTATTGTGTCTTTTCTGGTGTGTTTCTTTAGTGTACAATTTATGTACACCCAGCAGAATTGCTTCCTAATATCTACGAAAGTACACAAACAAATGGTTTAGATTAGATACACAAAATGGTCACAAGGAGGAAATACGAAGCTGACATGGGAGTTAAGGGGTGTGTTAAAACATGTTTCACTAGTTGTGAAATGTTCTTCTGTATCTAGAATTTTAATGGATCTCATTTAGTTTTGTCGCTTTGGTTTTATGAAGGTATGGATTGCTGGGGAAGAAGTTTAAAGATACATTTGGACATGTTGGAGGGGCCATACTGGGCGGCCTCGTGGGATTAAAGAAACCTAACAATCATGGCGTCCCATATTCATTGACTGAGGAATTTGTGAGTGTTTATAGGATGCACGGCCTCTTACCAGATACTCTTCTTCTTAGGAATGTCGATGCAGCACCAGGACCAAACAAATCTCCTCCTCCGGCTAAAGAGTACGTCATATTTCATTCATTAACTGCATATTTCATACGCTGAACTTGAATTTCTAGGCCGAAATATGCAAAATCTTGATCCCAGCTGCGTCTATAAGTTGTCTAATACTTGAGAAAAATTACAGAGTGGATATGCGTGAGCTGATTGGTAACAAAGGAGAAGAGGCCTTGCAAAATATTGGCTTCACCAGGCAAATGGTGTCAATGGGACACCAAGCATGCGGTGCCCTTCAGCTTTGGAATTATCCTAACTGGTTTAGAGATCTGATTCCCCAAGATGTAGACGGTAGAGATCGCCCCGACCCTGTCGACTTACCAGCTCTCGAAAGTACGTATAACATCAATATCTTCAATGCATAAACATTTAGGTTAGCAATTATTGAGGTCTAGGTAAAGCTAATGCGAATAATTGGCTGCAGTTTACAGGGACAGAGAAAGGAGTGTTGCCAGATACAATGATTTCAGGAGGTCCCTCCTATTGATTCCCATTTCCAAATGGGAAGATCTTACAGATGACAACGAAGCTGTCCAGACCCTTCGAGAAGTCTATGGTGACGATGTGGAGGAGCTCGACCTTCTCGTGGGTCTCATGGCCGAAAAGAAGATCAAGGGATTTGCTATTAGCGAGACAGCCTTCATAATTTTCCTCCTCATGGCATCAAGGTAAAACTAAAATTTATTCGTATGTCAATGGTGTTTGTTATGGTTTATACCATACGTACATGTATACATGAAATGGTGAATTAATGCAGGAGGTTAGAGGCAGACAGATTTTTCACGAGTGATTACAATGAAGAGGCGTACACAAAGAAAGGGCTGGAATGGGTAAACACAACTGAAAGCCTGAAGGACGTGTTAGATCGACATTACCCTGAGATGACGAAGAAATGGATGAACTCAAGCAGTGCATTTTCAGTATGGGATTCTGCTCCAGAACCACACAATCCCATTCCCCTCTATCTTCGAGTTCCTCACTGAATTATCAAGTGGAACAACTTGTGCTTTAAGCAGTGAAAATGTTTTAATTTGATTTATATTTTTGCTTAAGTTAGGGATTTTATAAATTGAATAATGTGATTACAGTTGATTTGTGAAAGAATGTACTATACAAATAAAACATTGGTTTACGGGTGCTTTTCTTCTTCTTCTTCTTCACGTACTCGTAAATGGTAAAAATGTTTCTTCATTTGATGTATATTTAGTAACAAACTAAATCTAAACAATTTTAAACTAATGAGTTTTAGCATTTATTTTCATTTAAGAAGTAAATACAGTAAAATAGATAAATAGAATAGCATCAATTAAACTGAATTTATATCATAATTTGCGAACTTATTAAATCCTAGATAATTGCGTAAAGAAAATACATAATCCGAAATGATTTACTTATTTAAAATTTCAAAATGGTTCAAATAAATCTTATTAGATTAGAATTTGAATGTCTCACTCGAATAGTACTGAATCCGTCTCAACTCAAGTGGTCACCTCACGTCTTCTAGCTTTCATCATCTGAGAATAGGAGAAGATAACGTCGAATGAACTAATGTTCAATAAACAAACCTCATGCATATGATATGCCTGCATAATTTGAAAATAAATAAATTTTCTATTTTTTTTTAAAGGAGGACGGAACCTCTGAGATTTTATTAATCTGCCTTTACTTGTGGTGGAGAAATATCGTGATTACATAAAAATAGTAATAACAATAAATGAGGAAGTACTACTTCCCTTACAATGAAAACAAAAAAAGAAAAGTAAAGTACTATCTCCTAATATTCGGTAAACTCCAAGAGTCCGTCCTTAGAATTCCTCTAAGGACAAGGGGAGTGTTGTCCCCTTTTTGGATGGTGAAAGAGTTACCAGTAGCTCCTGTTTTTGCCAAGTAGTCTGCTGCCATATTTCCTTCCCTGTAGATATGTGTTATCTTGGCATATGTAGCTTCAATCAAAGCGTAAATATCTTCCCATAAATCCTCATTTACCTATACTTACGCACAAATACACAATATATGTGCAATATCCACTGATATAATCACACAGATACACACAAACTCACACACAACACAATCAAGTCAGGCAAGAAAAGACTAAACATAAAATGCCTTGATACTAAGAAAAAATGGAATCAAATGTCTTAACATATGTGACGCCAAGTGGCGCCCCTACTGAAGGGGCACCGGGTGGGCCCGACGCCCCTCCAGTAGGGGGCGCCACTTGACGTTTAAGTAAACCATGTAATAAAAGAGAAAGTAAGTGTAGCATTGTCCAATAAATAAATAGGGCACATATATATATATATATATATATATATATATATATATATATATATATATATATAGCCACACCCGGCGCCCCTTCAATAGGGGGGCGTCACTTGGCGTTTAAGTAAACCATGTAGTAAAAAAGAAAGTAGGTGTAGCATTGTCCAATAAATAAATAGGGCATATATATATATATATATATAGCCACACATCTACATGCATACACGTGGGTGTGAAATGATGAAAGAGGCCATGATCCCATTTAAATGTACTGGTTAATGACATGATATTTTTAACAATTCGCAAATGATAGAAATAAAATAAGAATTCTAATACCTTCACCAAAGATGCAGAGGCAGAAAGAGACGCCAAAAATAAGTTTTGGAAATGGGGAGATTGTATAGTTCATTTGCAAGGAAGGTATAAATCGAAAAATCAATATATTTTAATTACTTTTACTGTGACATAAAGTCTGTTACTTAAGAAATTAGACATCTATTTTTTCCCATTTATTAAGCAATAAATATAATATTAATATTAATCAAGACAAAAATAATAATAACGAAAATTAAGCATGCAATGTTACAACAAATGGGGATAAATTAATGTAGTTATGAGCGACTTTAGGGATGAGACTAACTCGAATGTTAGGGTCTGCTGAGGAGGTTTTGTAATTTTTTACTTGAAAAGAAATTCCTCTTTCATAGTCAAGTAGTTAGAGCTCGGTGGTAGGTGTGGAATGACAATGGATGAGTGCACGGGCGGAGCTAGGGATTTGTCCAGTGCGGGCACAATTTTAGGTATCGACTGTAGTGATTTTTATGACCAAAATTAGTTTATGAATGAAAAGAGTTTCATGTGATCAATGCAGAGTCTTGGGAAGAAATAGTTTGTGTTTCTCATACTCCATACCTGCTTCAAGGCAACGACTCTCGTCTCATTTACCCGATTAGGCGAGTAATTCCCAACCTATCAAGGATGAGACTTCCCAGGTATCAAACTGAACGAGTGCTTTTGCTATTTCTACTATCAAATCTCTCTATTGCCACATTTGGTTGCCTACCCCATAAAATAACATAAATTTGAGATTATTAATACAACTAATAGTTGATTAATCTAAGGTTGCTTTTAAATGCCTATATTTTTCATGGAAAATGTGTTTTTCGTCTAATTTCTTGTGTGTGGTGTTTGATTGAATTTTTTTTTCCACAAGAGATATTTTCCTATTTTTGGTTACATGACCATATTTTCCTTAAAAACAAGGAAAATATTTTCTTATAAGGAGATATGTTCCTATTTTTTCTATTTTTCAGGTAATTCATTATCTCTCTCAACTATCAACCAATAAAAAAACAAACAAGTATAATATTTCTTAAATTGAAAATTAAATCAATCAGACACGTTTAATTAATAATTTTCATACAAATAAGTTCTGGACAATTGAATTGCTTAGAATATATTTTATTTACATACGAATTCCATGCTCGTAATCAAGCGCACCCCTTTCTTTTTTTATTATTTTGTTTTGTTAGGATTGATAATTATTATCATGAAAATTATCACTTATTTATAGGTATCGACTTATCAGTTATCAATTTAATACCATAATTTAGGAAAGTCAAACTTAAAATTAGCATTTAAACAAGTCACTCACTCTTTTCTAATAATTTCACACTATTTCTACGGGCACACTTTTTCTCTTCTTCTTTCTTCCCTTTTCTTCTTTTCTTCCTCTCTTCTTGGTCCAGTGTGAGTTTCCCGTAGGCACCCTTTTCTTTTTCTTTCTTTTCTTTTCTTTTCTTCTCCCCTTCATTTTCTCTTCTTGGTCCAGTGCTTGCACTCGCCTCTACATAGCTCCGCCCCTGGATGAGTGTGGGAGGCGAGTCACACTGCAGAAGGCACCAATGCTAACCTATTAAAAGCTTGATTTATGTTGCTATTACCAATGCATTAACAACAAATTAGCAATAAATTATTGTTTTATCATTTTAAAAAGTAAATATTTGATTAATTACGGAACTTCCAACTGAAGACTTCCTTTGGTACAATACATTGCTAATCCGTTGGTAAAATTTAAATAATAAATTAAATAATTTATCGACGGATCTTTCAACAGATATTTCAGTTGAAATTCGAAAAACTTTATTAAAAAGGTAAAATGAACACCAACGGAAACAATTTGTTGGTAAACTTTTGAAGTAAAGTTTAAGTCCCTGTTTGGTTCGAATTAAAATCTGATTTTAATCCAGGTCAAAGTTAAACAATTAATATTAACCATATTTTTCAACTGCACATTTCAAAAACTTTTATCACAATCTACTAAAAATATAATTTTAATCCTTACCAAACACCCTGTAAAATTTATTAAACTTTTGTTTGATCTCCATTATTTTTAAAATACATTTTTCTCCTTATTTTCAACAGTACATTTTTCAATAAAATAACATTAACGTAAACTTAATTTTTTTTTCCTTTTTTTTAATCATATATTTTCCATCAATCTACTATTTGAAATTGTATTCTTAGAATAAAAATGGAGCTCAAATAAATACTAAATAATTAACAATTTCTTCTTTAAAAATATATAAATATCTATTAAACAATTACTCAGGGCTTAACATGGCTCGGTTCGATTCCAAAGACACTAAAAGAATTTTATTTTTCCCTATAAAATTTATTCGTAAGAAAATGATCTTATTTATGGGAAAAATCTTTGCACACGAAAAAGTTTTGTAGGCATATTTGTAGGGTAAACATTGAAGGGATGGATAAAAGACGACAAATTTCTGAAATTTGTGGGCTAAAGTTTTTCCCTACGAACCATTTGGAGACATAAGTATTTTTTTTAATTCCTTTTTATTTAAGTAAATTTACGTAAGGTTAAAAATGTACTATATATATATATATATATATATATATATATATATATATATATATATATATATATTTTAAAGAAAAAATGAATAAATATATAAGAATGATACATGAGAATAACGGCTCCCAACAAAAAATAGTAGATAATCATGCTTTCACATTAACAAACTCATAAAAATTAAGACTAAAATAAGTGTAAAATTACACTTATCATAGCTTGCATTGACATGGTTTCGCAATAATATTGTGATTCTTTACAATAGTTCAAGAGAAAGTCATGAGAAAGATAAAACAACCTGGTTCTTGATAACACAAAATATTTTTCAACCACACATTTTTCAATAAAATAATATTTTTCATCACATCAATAAATTTTCCTTACTTTTTAATCACATATTTCCTATCATATTACTATTTAAAATATATTATTTTCTCAATAATATCCGTCAAACACGCCCTTAAACATGTTTAGAAAGTTATTCTTTTATCACTTATAAGCAAAAAAGATTAATACCACCAACATTGCATTGCCATCACCACATTCTCATCTCGATCTAGATCTAAATCTAAATCGGGATCTAAACGAAGATCTAACAATGCCTACCACCTTCTGCCACCACGACCACCTTGCAACTGACTGGAAATCTACCGATTTTTGTTGGAATAAAGACGATGATTGTGGCGACAATGTGTGCTGGAGTAATCATATCGATTTCATATCATAATAAAATAAGAAAGCTCCGAGCAATCTAGAATCAACATCTGTTGAGGAGGCACATGCAGATCAGACAGAAATTAGCGATAAAGAAAGCAAATATGTGCTAACCCACGAAGATTTTTTTATTTTTTTGTGTCAAGTCTGATGGGATGCATATAAAATGTGGGGGCATGTCAAGCTTCATATAAAACTTGACTCTACCGGAGAAATGTGGGCCGAACGGACTCATTTACTCATCTACTTTTTAACAAAAAAACATGCAAAGATACTTTTGACAATCTTAGACACGTAGAAAAGAGGGGGAAAAAATAATCCAACAACCATCACTGCAAAAAATAAAAAAATAAAAAATGTTGGGGGCTTCCAGTAACCAATTTAACTGGTCGGTAAAAGCTATTTTATGGTCGCTGAAGGTCTTTAGCCCCATGGTCGCAGATTCGTAGCTAATTCATCGTGGGTTAAAGATAAGCAACCAACTCATGATGCTCTGTAAAAGATTTACCATTCAACGATCACACTTCTATCTTAAATTGGTATCTACATCCAAACATTGAAATACCATATTTGGTCGATAAATGTTCATCAAATGCAGCATGAGCAACCAACCCAAAAATTAGTCGCTAAAGCTCACCATTCAAAGACCAATGTTTGGTTAGAAATAATACACTTTCGACCACCAAGACGTGGTCGCTAAATCATAGATCTAGCTACCAAACATTGGATGTAGGCATCAATGACTATGCAGTGCCCCAGTTTTTTGACAAATTTTTTTTTATTTTAAAATTTTATTTTTTGTTTCTCTTTTGTATTTGCTATTTTGGTTTTGTTTCTCAGTATCAGACATCAATTACTAGGTGTTTTATTTTGTTTTATCACAGAATTCGTCTATGTTCTTTTGAAGAGTTCATTTTTATTCCTTGCGGTGAAATTTGTCTCCAAATGGAGAGTTTTGAAGTCTTGTTCATTGTGATGGAATCAAGTGGAGATTTGTTAAAATTTGACCCAAATGCCATTGGTGATTTGTGGATTAGTTAAAGTGAGCCTCGAAGGGTAAAATATGGACAAGAAGTGATTTAGCCACATTCTCGTTAGGTGCGCGCCAAGTTCCCGCTCGAGTACGCAAAATAGGGAGTTGGAGCCATTTGGCGCCAGCCTGCCGCTTGACTAGCACCTTCACTGTATGCTTCCCATTAAGGTGGCGCTCGAGCGGTGGTAACATTCGGTCTACGATTCGTTTTTCGTTTTGACACATTTTTTATGCTCTTTTCCTACTTTAGTAGTATTATTAGGGTTTTGACATGTACCCTATACGTAGTTGACTCTTTATTATAAAGTTTATATATTATAAAATATTTGTAAGCACAATATCTTTGTATTATTTCTCCATATTATAGTGAATTCTCCTTTTTCTTTGTCAAATTTCTTTTGCTCTTCTTGTGTTGTGATCTTTATTTCATATTGTGTCAAACAATCTCCTCCTTAATTCCTAACACTAAGAATAGCAAAAAAGAGAGGATTATGTCTATGTTGAATATGAAAACCCAATCTTGGGGGTAGGTGCAACTGAAAATAAACAATAGCATGCATGCATGTATTCTTAATACTGGGCAAATGGGATGACAATATCTAACCTTACGTTGTTAGAACCTGAATTCTTAATATTGCAATATGCATGCTTAAATATTTGTGCTATCTAACCTTACGTTGTTAGAACCTGAATTCTTAATATTGCAATATGCATGCTTAAATATTTGTGCTGTCTAATCTTTAGTTGGAACTTAAATTCATAATTTTATTTTTTTGTAGTTATTATGAAAGTCGGATCACAAGATATAGCAGCAATGAAATAAATATGAAAAGAAGAACAAGAACACACGAAATTTGAGGAGGAAAATCCACTACAAATCAATAGCTTTATGTTTACAAGACCAGACTTCAATAATCAACTGAAATCTAAACACTCAAGAACGTTTTCTCTCAATTCTCTCTATTGTAGAATGTTATTGTATTGTTACAAGTCGTGGCACTATATATATATATATATATATATATATATATATATATATATATATATATATATATATATATGTATGCGCCTTAGGTTGAGTTGTAGAAAGTAAAGGAGTCCAAAAACGAGTCAAATAGAAGAAATGAGCTTGGGCCGGAAAAGCCTATCACTCAAGCGATAGGAGAGCGAAGGTCGAGCAGCCAGCCAGCCAGCGACAGTCTAGCGACATGGTCTCGGGTTATTTTTCCTTCGGTCCATAATTTTGATCTCTTCAAAATCACTCCAATACCCACCAGAATTTGAGTCAAACAATAACAGTAACACATCTATCCTATTAACATACAACAGATTTTAATTATTGGGCAAATGCACAATCTAAATTTAGTAAATGAATAGGAGAGAATGCATCAAATTTAATACCCAGTGATTATTTGAAGTTGATAAACAGAAAAGAAACAAATCCATCAGATTTTAATTGCTAGTGCTTCCATAGTTGCAGTGAAAGACTAGTCTCACTATGGTGATTATATGGTGTCTTGGCTTGATTGCGTTTCTAAGCTGCAGATCGCTTCTATGAAACATAACAACACCGTGAAGTAATTAATTAGGCAACAAATTCACCCAACTAAAAGTATACTACATGTTTTTTTACGAAGATGACTTAAAAGATTATAACGAAAAATCCCCAATCTTACGAGAAAAAAAGGCAGTACAAATTCTCCCTCTAATTATTAGCGGCCAAATATGATCTGGTCGCTAATACTTGGAATCAACAATCAAGTGTTCATTGCAATAAGGAAAAGAAAAAATCAGTCCAATCTTAATCTACCAAGAACTTTATCGACCAAAAATTGGTCGGTGGAGGTATCTTATAGCATCCATTTTTGTGTAGTCATTGAATCCTCAGTCGATGGATCTCAATTTTTTTGTAGTGTATCATAGGAACTTCATACAAACTCAAAACTTTGGTTTTATTGTTATTGCACTTCAGCATTCCTTCACACATAATTTATAATCACAATATTCTGATGGATAATGGTCTGCTGTCGTAAGTACCCAAAAATAGTTCTTAAACATCTAAAACTAATGTAGCAATGGAAGTAAAGGTCGATCCCACGAAAAGTGTGTAATTCAATATTTTATGCTCCGTACAATGATTTGGGGGGGGGGGAGGGGGGGGGGGATTTTGTATGCAAACAATTGTAAATAATGCAATTAATTACAATGAGAATTAAATTAATGGAAAACAATCAAAAGACTAACCTTGGTCCAAGTCAATATCCACATTCAGAAATCCACAATTGATCATAGATGTAAGGATAATTCAATTCATATTTTGAATATTCACCGTTGGAATAATTTTTCTATTTCTCCGTAATTTTAGTTAGTTAGAAATCAACGTTCTAATTAACCCTAATTATTAAATAACATCAAACCAGCGCTCAAAATTTAATTTAATAACAACTTTACACAATAGAGAAATAAATGAACTAGATAACACAAACACCAACAATTGCTTTCAATCTATTTAAACATTCTTCTTAAGATTTAATAATCTCTATCGCAGAAAATTATCAAATCATAGTGCTTCACAAGTTAAAGGAATCAAACAATTACGAATTTGATATTTAACTTAGCGGTATATTGCAATGAATAATAAACTAGTAGGTCTCCTAGCATTTAAACATAACAATCATGAAAATAAGTGCAGAAGAATATTCAATACTCAAAAACATGAATTAAATTAAGAAAAATCATTTAGATCTCACAATATGTGGTTCCGAGGCTTCAACCTCCTTCGACCAAGTGTAAAAGTTTAGTTAAAATTCATGAATCTAAGAGAAAAATAGAGAATAATGGAGTTTGGAGGCGTTCTGTACATTCTGGTTGTGTTCTAAAGTTTTAAAATATGTATTTATAGTTGTTTCCATAAGTAGTTGACTTAAATTCGGAAACCAAAATTCGCAACCCAGAAATGAACCATGCGGCCGCATGGTTTAGAGGCTTGCGGTCGTATGGAACAAATGAACTCAGCCCTCAAACTCTTGGAAGTGGTCTGTGCGGCTGCATGGAATTAAAGGCTTGCGGCCGCATGATTTTACGAAACTTCCTCCCGGACAGCTTTTAGTATTAATGTTCTCTACCGATGTCCAATTGAGGTAATTCAAGATGAGTTGAAAAGCTAACTAAGAGGGATACAACTTTGATTCTGAAACTATCTTCGAATTCGATTGCTTTTCATGTCCAAAATGTGTCTCAATATGAGACTGAAAATCGATGCAAAACTTTTCAACTTGAAAGTTGATATATAATAATGTCTTGGCTATATTTCATCCCTTTGAATCATTTTTTCATCAAATTGACCTCTAACACTCTCAAATCTTCATCACAAGGTTAGAAACAAGTTTAGAATATTTGCACTTTAGTCTTTGAACTTTCATTTCTTTTCACTTTGGTCTTTTTTCACCTATTTGTTCCAAATTACGCCATATCCATAGAATTGCCACCTAAATCAAAATATGAGTGTAATGAGTACATTTTTGCACAAAATAAACATACGAGCGCATCAAATAAGGAGGAAAGAATATGCATTTTACATTCATATCAGATAATACAAATAATACATGGTTATATGCAAGGAAATAATATATATTACTATGTTAATATTTCAAAAAGTTGAAACATTGTGCATGTTATTTAGGAGTGTGTATTAAGGTAATGAAGAATCCATTAGGGGTATATCTCACTTCAAATATCTATTAAATTTGAATGAATGATTCGATTTGATCCGATTAAGACTCAAAATAAACATAGAAATTTCAAAATTAGTGTTCTCATACATGCCATCATTTTATGGGAGCATGTTAATGATAAATATCATATTGAATACAATGATATAAATGCATAATATTTAACAATTTTTGATATTCCTATTAATAAACTTGACCTTTTAAGATTGAATTCAAGTCATAACAAAGTTACGTCTCTTCCAAGAGAATCATTCTTGAAGTGAGAATATATATATATATATATATAAAGAACCGTTGACATCCAATTTTCCTCCAAACTCAAAAGAGAGCATGATAATCTATCAAGTCAAAACTCTGAAGAACATGGATTTGTTAGAATAATTCTATTATGTGGGCTTCCATTTGATTGCAAATTTTACGGGTTAGATATATGATTTGCGATAATACTGTGATCAGACTCAATATGTTAGTGATCACTTTAAGTATGTGGGCTAAAACTATGTAAACCATAATTAGGGTTAGAGTTGGTAATGGACCGACTTTATAATTTCCTATATAATGGCTAGGTTCCATCTCCTCTCCATATCATTTATTGGCTTGCCCTATTGACGGATGATTATTTTGAGGAGCAAGGAGAGGAAGATCTAACTATTAATATTCATACATAACAATGTCTTCCACATGTATGAATTTCAAACTATCAATTAATATATGCAATTCTTCTTCTTAGCATTATTGAATTGTCAAATTACAACAATTGGTATCAGAGCCACACGCTAAGATTATAATCCTTTAAACAAAATTAAAAGCAAACCAAGCTACCGTGTCTATCCTTCTCTCTCGTGCATATATATATATGTGTATCTCCAGTGTGTGTATAGATTGCAAAGAACTCTACAAACATAGCATTTTCAAATTTTGATTTTGAATTGAAACCTTAAAATGCTAAATTATTGCACGGTTGTGTTGCCCACTTCGCTTAAATTAGTTTCTCTTGATTGCTGCTGTCAAGTATTCTTCAATTAACAATTTCCTCTCAATCTGGATTTTCGACTAGATATTCTCGTTGACTTGCTGAATAACAATTTGATTCCTATCGAACAACGATTGAACATCCTGAAAAATTTTCTATGAAGGTGGCCCAGATGAAATTTTCCTTATCCTCTACGGCACCTTCGAAAACGGACAACAATGGATTGGTTGTGAGAGAAGTGGATTTGGGCGAGTTAGGGCGGTGGTGGGAGTAGCGGTAGTCGGGGTTTTACATGATTGATTCAGAGGCAGAATCTGGCAGTTTAATGTATTGTTTCGATTTATTCCAATATTTCGACTAATTTCTCGAATGCGTTTAATCAGCTCAACGCTCCTGCAACTGATTCCAAGAGCAATACTGAGGAAAATCAATAATTCGATGGAGCGGCGCTGCCCGTTTGGGGTTGCAGCGCCGGCTGCTGTAGATGTAGCTTAAAGCTGCCGTCGAAGGTTTCCAGTCATCGTGGGATGCCATCCTGAGGATGGATTTTAGTTACGACGGCGGTGCCAAAGGAAAAGTCTAGGCGCCCCCAATAAGGGGTTGCCACTTGTTAATCGGTAACCAATTAGGTAAAAAATTATGTACAACAAGAATAATTCTTTCAGTTTTGGGTGAAGACGTGGGCTTACGTGCCATTATGATAAAGTGAGTCATTTCTTGCAATTAACAATCTAGGGGCCAATTTACAATTTTAAAAGGAAGAACCTACCCTGTAAATTTTAAATTGTAAGGTTTTTTTAATAATTTTAAATCTAGGGTCAAAATTGTAATTTTCAAAAAGAGTTATTAAATTTGAATTTTAAAAGGGATTTGAAAGTTATATTTTAAATGGAATTGGCCTATATATTTCAGTTTTGACCAAATTAAAAATTATATTTAAAATTGACGACTTATAGATTTTCATTAAAATGATTATATATATTTAAATGATGCTATTTTTGTCCACTTAAACTTTTTTTCATGTATTGAAACTTAGTTGTCAATTTCATCTCATAATCGCTCATAAATTTTGCTTTTCGTCAATTAATAATTGTGATTATGTTGCGTGATTATTATTGAATTTTTCGGGCACTTCAAACCCGTCTTAGTGCTCCCATTAAAAGAAATAGTTTGAAATAAAAATGAGTGGTAGCTACCAAAGTAGTACACTCATTTTTTATTTATTTGATTTTCTTCAAAAAAAATTTTTTTTTTGGACGTTAACATCGTAATTTTGAATTATTACATATAGTATCTTGTCCAAAGGTGTTATTATATGTGATATTTTTGAAAATTGGTATAAGACCGTTAACGAATCTACTTGGTCTAGAAATCTCCTTCTGCCCAAATGGGTTGATGCTTTCGAAAACCAATATGTTCTGTTAACTGACTTCATTATGCATTTTAAGTGTACCTTACAACGTGTTATATTGTTGGTCCAAATGTGATTTTATAATAATCCATCTAGGCTCTTACCGTAACAATGTTTATTTTGTTTTGACTTTAACTACTGACCATCTAATTAGTAGCCCATGTTAATTATATGAATATGTTATCATCCATTGTCTGCATGCACTATGCTTGGATGATATTAAATATGTTATTTTATGTTTCCACAGTTTTAAGTGCCTCAAATCTTTCGAGTCAATTGTCTGCTATTGAAATCTTGACTTGAATAATTATGTGAGATGGAAACGAGATGTAGAAATAACACTTAGTCTTTTGGGATTGGATTTTGCAATGGAGAAGCAGCTTTTGAAACCCACAGATAAAAATGATCCTAAATATGTAGCTTAGTATGAAAAGTGGGAAATGACTAATAGACTTTGTTTGAAGATTATTAAGCACTCCATGTCAAATTCCATTATGGGTGTTATACCAGATAATGAAAATGCTAAAGTTTTAGTTGATGCCATAAGAGTGAGATTTGTTGAGTCTGATAAAGCTAAAACTAGAGATCTGATGGACAAACTGATGAATATGAGATATGATGGTGCAAGTGGAGCCTTGGCCTTAGTTTGTTTTGAGTCTTCTTTTATAGATGTTCATTTGAACTCTTAGTGGTTAGACTCGGAAGCCAGTATTCATATTGTGAATTCCTTACAGGGGTTCACAAGCAAACGGAGGCCAAGTGAGAATAAAGTAAGCATGTGCGTTGGGAATGGAGTTCAAGTGAAGGTTGAGTACATAGGAGTAGTGAAATTGTCTTTGGAGTAGTTTCTCTCTTGTTTTTGAGAATATAGTTTCTGTAGCAACAATGAGATGGAATTTAATTTTTATATCGAAACTTGATACTTCTGATTTTTCCTTTAATTTTGGTAATGGAATGGTTGAATTGTTTTATGATTTTCCTTTGATTGGAAATGACATCTTATGTGATGGATTATATAAATTGTCTTTGACTTCTTTTAGTGAAGTCTCTTATGTTGTGAATGTGTCAAAGAAAATGTCTCTAATTCGTGAATTATCCTCTATATTCTGGCATAAGCGGTTAGGTCACATTTCAAATGATAGGATGAAGAGATTGGTTAAAGTTGAGTTACTTCCCTCTCTCGAATTCTCGGATTTTGACACTTGCGTGGATTGTATAAGAGGAAAGTTGACTAAATCCATTAGTAAGGGCTCCATTAGGAGCGATGGTATTTTGGACTTGATACTGATATTAGTGGACCTTTACCTTCCACCATATGTGGGAACAAATATTTTTTAACGTTTATTGATGATTTCTCGCGATATGAATATGTTTACTTGATTAATGATAAATCTCATGCACTTGAGAAATTCAAGATTTTCAAATGGAGGTAGAAAAAAATGTGGGAAAAGTATCAAAGTTGTAAAATCTGACTGAGGTGGTGAGTACCATGGAAAGTATGACGAGTTTGGTTAAAACATGGGTGATTTTGCAAAGTTTTTACAAGGATGTGGCATAGTTCCTTGACCGTTTGAAAACCCACAAGTGAACGGGATCATGATCAAGTAATATAGTAGTGTGTAAAGTGTCGAACTCACGAGAACTACGTGTTTTATCGAGTTAAAGTTAAAATCACCTTAATCGAATAACAATAATAGTTTATAATAAATCTATATCTAATTTATCACATACAAGAAATTAAAGTAAGATTTTATCAAATTTATGAAATGAATTGCTAAGATCTAGATTCCCCCTTGTTCATCCATTTTTAGTTTAACAATTAAATTGACAATTTGCTATCAGGCAAGTTGGTTCACGTTCTAAATTTATTTAACAGTTTCTCTCGATAGCAATTAAATATAATCCTATATATGACCTTTTTATAACTCTATAAAAGATACCAACATATAAGAAAACATTAAACGAGCTAGAACATAAAAAAAACCATGCAAGGCATAAATGTATATCTCTATCCTCTATCGAATCTCACAATATTTCTTACTATGTGCTAACAATTCTATTACCTCTCTCGATGATAATAAAATCCACAAACAATTCAATTAGTGGCCAATTAATTGAAAAGCAAACTAAACCATAATAAAAATCCACGCATTCAAACAAATTAACGTCAATATAATTAATTAATACTAAAAATTTCAAAACAAGGGTTCATCAATATCTTAACAATATAAAAATTCAGTCTAGCATAATATTGAAATTAAAAAAGTACAAGTGGAACGACATCATCGAAAATTGACGAAACGTGAAAAAATCTGGAATTAATTTGTTTTCTGCTTCTTTCCTGTTCCGTGTGTGTGTGTGTGAGTGTGTGTGTGTGTGTGTGTGTGTGTGTATATATATGTATATATATATGAATCTGTTTTTTTCCTCCTTCACCCTTGTTGCCGAATTTTGTCTCCATATATATTTATATAAATTATATACATAAAACCTAATTCTTTTAACCCAATAAAAGTCCATCAAAATTGAGGCCCAATTAATTATTGTTAGCTTTCCAAATCCTCAACTTTTTCACGTAATATAAGTTAGTCCTTGTACTTTGAATTTTGCCATTTTCACCACCTTTTGCTTCCTTTCTTCAATTTCTTTTCATCCATAGAGTTTTACCTATTAAACATAAATTGCAACAATTTAGAATATATCTTATCAAAAGAACTATTAAATATCGTTATTTTAGGTCCCGAATGAGTATAAAAATTACACTTATCAAATCTCACAAGCTTGAATATTTGTTTGTCCTCAAACAAAATTATAATCTAAATAACAACAAACACACAAGCATGCAAAAGTATTTGGTTAGATAATCTAACATTTTATCTCAGAATTTGAAATTATAGTATTAAATTTATAAATCGTTTCAAAATCACAATACCAAACCAAAATCCACTCTTCCAATGCAAACTGACGTGTGTGTGTGTGAAGAACTAAGTAGACATCATGACTTTACAAGTTACTTCAGTTCCCGACCTTCTATTGTCAAATTTATCCTTTCACCTCTCGTATGATTCACACACCCCCAAACTTGTTTTTTTTTCACTCTTTTTCCCGTGTGTAATCTAAGGTTGAATTTTTTATTACTATCCTTACCCTCTCTAGTTCAAGTGGACTCTACTAATTGTAAGTCAATACATCAATAAACAAGGATTCTCCAATTCTTTGATTGCTTTGACATTCAACACTCAATTAGGCTAATTATCTTTCATCAAAAGTCAAATTCCCTCAAACAAGTGTTTGGAGTTTAACCAAGGCATTTATTGCTTTTTTTTTTTTCCTTTTTTCATGCACCTTTTTTTCTTTCTGATTTTTAAATGTATTTTTCTTTATTCTTTTTTTTTTTTTCTCATTTAAGCTTTCTAAATGACCCATGTAACATGCTTTAGGCCGATGACTTCCAAGTCAGATAATTTTAGGACACCGGGTTTTAAACACCCTTACAGGCTTAATAATCCAAGTCAAAAGGGCTTCGAAGAGAATATTCACATTTAAAAACCTATGTCTTGATCAGTGCAATACCCCTTATCAAACACCTATCTAAGCAAATCGACCTCCAACTTAAGATTTTCACCCAATTTTATCTCGTTAATCTAAGACAATCTACACAAAAGTTTTCACACATGGAATCCCTGTCCACATCCGTATCTTCCTACAATAGTAAAATCACCCCCAAACTGTGCTAAATTTGGTCTAAAAATAAGTAATTTATTATGGTTTGGGTTAAACATCTAAGTTCAATTTATCAACCAATCCAACATATGAATCAACTCATAGCATCACGTTGTCTAACTTAATTCTAGTACATATGTAATATCAAATTTTGCAATGTTAAGTTTCAATCAATCTAATATGCAACATATCCACAGTTCATAAATCAACACCAAATCTCAAATTTAATCATCATTGTCGTCCAGACTATTTAACCTACACAAGCACACAAACTAAAACAAGAAAATATATATTTTTGTTGGATTTTTTTCTTCAATTTTTTTATTATCTATTAAAGCAATAACGAAGAATAAACACATAAACACTCAAAAATATACAAAAAGTAAAAAACTCAAAGTTTTTTTTCACCCCTAAACTTAAGACTGACATTGTCCTCAATTTCATAAAGTATAAATAAGAGTATAAGAGGACGGGGAAGAAAAGGAAGAAGGTACTCACCGAATTTTCATGTTGAAGGTGCGAGACATTATGTGTTACGGCTAGACAATCTTTTCTAACATACTTTTCCCTTGGTTTGTGTTGGTTTGAGTATTCTGCTATGTTATGTTCCTGCACATAACTGTCAAATCAAACATTAAATATCAAATAACTTAGACATGTGTTACTTAGCCCAAACAATCGAAAAAACCAACAACAAATTCAATGGCGGAAAACATGATAGGACGATGATACCCTATAAATTGAAACGTGTTTAAATCTAATGCAAACTAATAATCAAAATAAATCTATACGCAATGTGATATGAAGAACAAAATAAAATAAAATGAAGGTATTAGAAAATTGGGTTACCTCCCAATAAGCGCTGAATTTATAGTCCTTAGCTAGACTTGGCAGCTTGATCATTTCGATGTGTGGAGTTGGGTGAATGACTTCTCTTTATCAAAATCACCACCCAAATATACTTTTAAATGTTGCCCATTTACCTTGAAGTTGCCTTTTATCTCATGAGTCACCTCAACCGCTCCATGTAGAAAGACTTGAACAACTGTGAATGGTCCAGACCATCTGGAACGTAGTTTCCTATGGAAAAGTTTCAATATAGAATTGAACAATAGAACTTTTTGACGTGGAGTGAACTCACGCCTCTGGATGTATTTATTATGCAGTCTCTTTGTCATTTCATTATAAAGCTTTGCATTCTCAAAAGCATCCATCCTAAACTCATCTAATTCATTCAATTGTAGCATCATTTTTTCTTTAGCTGTTGTCATGTCCATGTTCAGCTACTTTACTGCCCAATACACTCGATGCTCCAACTCTATTGGAAGGTGACAAACTTTCCCAAACACAAGACGATATGGTGACATCTCTATTGGTGTTTTGTAAGTAGTCCAATATGCCCACAGTGCATCATCAAGCTTCCTCGACCAATCAGTTCTCGAGCCGTTTACGATCATCTCCAGTATTCTCTTTAGCTCTCTGTTTAACACTTCCACTGATCACTTGTTTGGGGATGATAATATCAACTCGATATTTTACCCCATATTTTGCCAACATTGACTCCAGGAGCCTATTGCAGAAGTGTTTACCATCATCACTAATAATGGTTCTAGGGGTGCCAAAACGCGAGAATATATTTTTCTTCAAAAAAATTAACAACCACTCGAGCATCATTAGTTGGTGTTGCCACTATCTCTATCCATTTCGATACATAGTCAACTACTACCAAAACGAACTGATTGTTGTAAGACGATGGAAATGGTCCCATAAAATCTATCCCTCAAACATCGAAGAGTTCCACTTCTAGAATTGAATTCAAAGACATCTCATGCCTTTTGAAGATAGTCCCTGTACGTTGGCATTACTTTCGCTGTTGTCTTCAAAGATCCAAAATGCTCCGCATAAGCTGAAAAGTGACAACGCTCCACAATTTGAGGGATCTCCTCATTTGGCACACATCTTCAAATTATTTGATCAGTGCCCCTCCTGTATAATATGGGATCCTTCCAATAATAGTATTTTAACTTCGAAAAGAACTTCTTCCTTTGGTGATGTGTTAACTCAGGTAAAAGCACTTTACAAGCCAAGTAATTCACTATGTCTGCATACCATGGCCCACAATCAATATCAAATATACGCTCATCTGGGAAAGAATCCTTTATACTGCCCTCATCCCTTTGTTCTGCCTGTTCAAGCCTGGAAAGGTGGTCTGCTACTACATTTTCACTGTCTTTCTTGTCTCGAATCTCTATGGCAAAGTCTTGAAGCAGAAGTATCCACCGAATCAGCCTAGGCTTCACATTTTTCTTAGATAGTAAATATTTAAGAGTTGCATGATCTGTATAAACAATTACCTTCTGTCCAATGAGATATGATCTGAATTTATCGAAAGCAAACACAATGGCTAGTAGCTTTTTTTTCGTGGTGGCATAATTCAGCTGTGCATCTGTCAAAGTCTTGATTGCGTAGTAAATGATGTAGAGAATTTTATCCTTTCTTTTAGCAAGTACTACCCCAACTACATAGTCACTGACATCACACATCAACTCAAATGGCAATTCTCAGTCTGGTGCAGCTATAACCGTTGCTGAAATCAACTTTTCTTTAAGAGAAGGATGCCAATAACTCATCAGAAAAATTAAATGGTGTATCATTTTCAAGTAGGCTACACAGTGGTTTGGTTATTTTGGAGAAATCCTTAATAAACCTCATGTAGAACCCTGCATGCCCGAGGAAACTGTGCACTTCTTTAACTGAAATCGATGGAGGTAGCTTTTCTATCACCTGAATCTTTACTTTATCTACCTCGATACCATTTGTAAAAATCATATGCCCCAGTACCATTCCTTCTTGCACCATGAAGTGACACTTCTCCCAATTTAACACCAAATTTGTTTCCTTAAATCGCCGCAAGACCATTCCAAGATTTGAGAGGCAACTCTCAAATGATGAACCAAACACCGAAAAGTCATCCATGAAGACTTCAATGATTTTCTCCACCATATCTGAAAAGATTGCCATCATGCATCGCTGAAATGTGGCAGGAGCATTACATAACCCAAATGACATTCTTCTATATGCAAAGGTACCATAGGAGCATGTAAATTTAGCCTTCTATTGATCCTCTGGAGCTATTGCAATCTGATTATAGCCTGAGTACCCATCTAAGAAGTAGTAATGTAAATGCTCCGCAAGTCTTTTCAACATCTGATCAATGAAGGGTAAATGAAAGTGATCTTTTCGAGTTGCATTATTCAGCTTCATGTAGTCTATGCATACCCTCCATCCTATAACTGACCTTGTCGGTATCAGCTTATTATTCTCATTCTTTACCACTGTAATCCCTCATTTCTTTTACACAATATGAATAAGACTAACCCACTTACTGTTAGAGATTGGATATATGATGTCTGTATCAAGGAGCTTTAATACCTTTGTTCGCACGACGTCCTTCATGGTGGGATTCAATCTGCGCTGATTTTCCACCATTGGCTTATATTTTTCATCCATTAAGATTTTATGCATGCATATCGATGGACTAATCCCTTTGATGTCTGCTATAGACAACCCAATAGCTGTTTTATGTTCCCGTAAAACTCTTAGTAGTCTTTTCTCTCCCAACTTGGTCATCTCATTTGCAATAATCACCGGGAGTGTAGATGACTCTCCCGAGGAGGCATGCTTTAGATGTGATGGCAGTTGCTTAAGCTCAAGATTTGGTACTTTCTAAATAGAAGGTAGTGGTTTAATAGTTCATTTACCAAGTTCTTCAAATTGTCTTCTTCTAATGGGCGGTGTAGATTCTACAATGTAGGCGATCTGGCTTATCTCTTCAACTATTGGTTTTGTACCTTGTGAGTGTACTAAAAGATTCTCTAAGTGGTCTTGAAGGTGCTCAAGAATGAAAGTCTCCTCCACAACCAAATCTACCATATCAATATGCAGACAACTATCTGATTCAGTAGGATACTTGATTGCACTGAAAACGTTGAATGCCACATTTTCATCATTCAATCACATCATCAATTGTCCCTTTTGAACTTCTATTAAGGCCCGACATGTTGCGAGGAATGGTCTTCCCAATATCACACGTCCTTGTCATCCTCAACCATGTCCAAAATGATGAAATCTGCTGGGTAAATAAACTTATCTACTTTAACCAGTATATCTTCGATAATTCATCTGGAAAATTTTACTCATCTGTCTGCCAGTTGCAAAGAGATCGATGTTGCCTTTGCCTCTCCTAAGTTTAGTTTCTTAAAAATAGAGTAAGACATAAGGTTAATGCTAGCACCTAAATCACATAGAACCTTATCAAATGTCATTTTACCAATGGTACAAGAGATAGTAAAACTCCCCGGGTCCTTTAGTTTAGGTGGTAGCTTATTTTGTAAGATGGCACTGCATTCTTCGTTCAGTATAACCGTTCCTAAATCCTCCAGCTTCTTCTTGTTTGTAAGTATCTCCTTCATGAATTTTGAGTAGTTGAGCATTTGTGCAAGTGCATCCACAAATGGTATATTGATATGCATCTTTCTAAATACCTCAAGGAACTTCGAAAACTACTTATCCAGCTTATGCTTCTGTACCCTATGTGGAAATGGAAGTAGTTGAATGATTTCTTTGGTGGGAGCGGTTACCTTAACCTTTGGATCCCCTGATTTTTTTTCTTGCTCTTTGTACTGTTCAGGGGTAGATACCTTCTCTTCTATAGCAATTGGTCTCTTCACATTTATCTCAGGTAATTGTACCCCACTGCGAGTAGTAATAGCCATGCAGTGTTCCTTTGAATTTGTTTTAGTGTTACTAGGCAATGCTCCCGGTACTCTTTCGGAAAGTGCCTTTGCTATCTGTCCTATCTGATTTTTCAAAATTTTAATGGTAGCTCCTTGACCTTGCAAACTCTTATCAGTGCGTTGCATATGTTGAGTAGATATTTCCACCAACATAGTCACAAGATCTTCTAATGAAGACTTCTTCTTAGTCTGCTGAAAACCTAGCAGTGCAGTTTGCTGTGGTATGGTCTGAGCACCATAATTATTGCTCCATTAAAAACCTAGGTGGTTTCTCCAGCCTAGGTAATAGGTATTAGGATTTGGATTGTGTTGTTGCCTTTGAAAGTTCTGAGTGTAGTTTACATCCTCCATTGTTTGAACAAAATGAGATCATACGTTACAATCAACACTCTTGTAGTTCCCTCCATAATGTTTGAATTTCGGTCATATTTTCTGGGCTACGTTAATCTGATCTACCTTTTGTGCCAGTGATGCCAATTGTGCTGAAATTGCTGTCAAATAATCAACTTCGAATACCCATGCGGCTCTCTTTCCACTTGTCCTTTCCGTAGGCCAAAGTACACTGGTAAATGCTAGGTCCTCCATGATGTGATAGACTTGATCCGCGGTTCTTTTTTGTGATAGAACCATCACATGCGGAGTCTATATTAGCCCTACTTATTGGGTTTAGACCAATGTAAAAGTACTGCACCTGGAGCCATTTCTACAATCCGTGTTGTGGACATTGACGGAGTAAACCCTTGTATCGTTCATAAGCATCTGAATAACACTCAGAGTCCAGTTGTTGGAATGTTGTAATCTCGTCTCTCAGCTTTGCAATCCTTTTCGGTGGAAAATACTTGGTAAGGAATTTTTGACTTAGTTGGTTCCATGTAGTGATGCTTTAGGTGGACAAGTGTCTAACCACTCTCCGGCGGAGTCTCTCAAAAAGTGAGCAGGAAACACGATTTTTTTTACTAAACTAAAAGGAATAGTAAAATTCAGATTAAAGTTAAAGTTAACTTAACGTATCAAAAAACACTAGTCCCCGACAACGGCGCCAAAAACTTGACCATTTGAAAACCCGCAAGTGAACGAGGTTGTGATCAAGTAATATAGTATTGTGTAAAGTGTCGAACCCACGAGAATTACGTGTTTTATCAAGTTAAAGTTCAAATCATCTTCATCGAATAGCAATAATAGTTTATAATAAATCTATGGCTAATTTATCACGTACAAAAAATTAAAGTAAGAGTTTATCAAATTTATGAGATGAATTGTTAAGATCTAGAATCCCTCTTGTTCATCCATTTTTAGTTTAACAATTAAATTGACCATTTGTTATCATGCGAGTTGGTTGACGTTCCAAATTTATTTAACAGCTTCTCTCGATAGCAATGAAATCTAATCCTATATATGACCTTTTTATATTTCTATAAAGATACCAACATATAAGAAAGTATTAAACGAGCTACAATATAAAATAATCATGCAAGACATAAAGGTATGGCCAATTAATTGAAAAACAAACTAAACCATAATAAATATCCACGCATTCAAACAAATTAACGTCAATATAATTAATTAATACTAAAAATTTCAAAACAAGGGTTCATCAATATCTTAGAAATATAAAAAATTCAGCATAACATAATATTGAAATTAAACAAGTACAAGTAGAACGACATCACCGAAAATTGACGAAACGTGAAAAAAATCTGGAATTAATTTATTTTCTACTTCTTTCATGTTCTGTGCGTGCTGTGTGTGTATATACACAGCCATCCTCTCTCTCTCTCTCTCTCTCTCTCGGTTGCCGTGTGAATATATATATATATATATATATATATATATACACACACACACATACACATAAAACCTAATTCTTTTAACCCAATAATAGTCCATCCGAATTGAGGCCCAATTAATTATTACTTTCTTTCCAAATCATCAACTTTTTCACGTAATATAAGTTAGTCCTTGTACTTTGAATTTTGCCATTTTTTTTTACCACATTTTGCTTCCTTTCTTCAATTTCTTTTCATCCATAGAGTTTTACCTATTAAAATAAATTGCAACAATTTAGAATATATTTTATCAAAAGAACTATCAAATGTCGTTATTTTAGGTCCCGAATAAGTGTAAAAATTATACTTATCATTCCTCAATACACCATGTCGGAACACTTGAACAGAATGACATTTTTGAAAAACGTAACCGAACTCTAAAAGACATGGTTAGGAGCTTGACGAGTAGAACGGATTTGCCATGATATCTTTGGGGTGAAGCCTTAAAAACTGCTATGTATATTTTGAACAAAGTTTCGAGTAAAGCGGTTGAAAAGACACCTTTCGAGTTGTGGACATCATTATAAGCCAAGTTTGGCTCATTTTAGAGTTTGGGATGTCCAGATGAGGTGAGGACTTATAATCCATTTGAGAAGAAATTAGACCAAAAATCCACTCTTGGTTACTTTATTGGGTACCCAGACAGATCAAAATGATATAAACTCTATTGTCCAAACTGTGGCACTAGAATTGTTGAGTCGATCACTGTTAAATTTCTGGAAAATGACTTTGGTGATAGTAGGAGTTCTACGTTGACGGAAGTTTTTGTTGAACCGAATCCAGTTATTGTTCGAGTTCTTGTCATACATGAGAGATTTACACCTCAACAAGCTAAAATTGTTCATGAAGAACTTGGGCAACAAGAGGAACTTCAGGTTTCTCTACCAATGACGATTGAGTTAGTTCTTGAGCCACTGGTTAGGAGATTGCAATGGGAAAGGAGGTTTGCATTGCCCAGTGATTACATTACATATTTGTTGGACAGTGATTTTAATATTGGGCATATTGTTGACCTTGTTACTTATAATCAAGCGTTGGAAAGTAATAAGTCACATAAATGGATAAATGCTATAGAAGATGAAATGAATTTTATGGAACAGACTAAAGTTTAAGAACTTGCCGAACTTCCTTCGGATGCTAAAGCCATAGATAACAAGTGGATCTTCAAAAGAAATTGGACTATAAAAAAGGAACGTTGAGCGAAAGAAGGCGAGATTGGTTGCAAAAGGGTTTAGTCAAAAGAGGGCATTGATTACAATGAAACCTTTCACCTGTTTCATCTAAAGATTGTTTTTGTATTATCATGGCACTTGTGACACATTATAATTTAGAGTTTCATCAAATGGATGTTAAGCCGGCTTTTTTGAATGGAGATCTTTCGGAAAGGGTTTACATGAGAAAACTTGAAGGTTTTGTTGTGAAGGGAATAGAAAACTTGGTATGTATATTAAATAAATCATTATATGGCTTCAAGTAGGCATCACAGCAGTGATATTTTGAAGTCTGACGAGGTTGTGACTTCTCTTGATTTTGTTGAAAATACAGTTGATCAATGTATTTATCTCAAAACAAGTGGGATAAATTTTATTTATCTTGTCATCTATGTTGATGACATTTTACTTGCTAGCAATGACTTGAGGTTACTTCATGAGATAAAGAAAATGTTATCTGTTAATTTTGAGATGAAAGATCTTGGAGAAGTTACTTATGTGCTTGACATTGAAATACATCGTGATAGAAATCGTAGTGTGTTAGGACTTTCTCAGAAAGCTTATATACGACGTGTTCTAGAAAGGTTCAATATGCAGAAACTTGAACCAGTGATGTAAGTATCATAAAATGGGATAAGTTTAACAAAACTCAATGTCCAAGGAATGAGCTAGAAAAAGAATCTATGAAGATGATTTAGAAATGTGGGGAGTTTGATGTATGTTCAAGTTTGCACTAAACCAGATATTGCTTATGCAGTCATTATTCTCAGTAGGCTTCAATCGAATCCAGGGCAGGAGTATTAGAAAGCGGTTAAGAAAGTTATGCGATATTTAAAGAAAACTGAAAATTACATGCTCACTTTCCAACATTCAAATCACCTTGAGGTGGTAGGCTACTCAGATTTTGATTTTGCTGGATGTTAAGATGATTTGAAATCAACATCAGGTTATATTTTCATGTTGATTGGTGGTGCTATCTCATGGAAAAGTGTTAAGCAGACTCTGGCGGCATCTTCTACTATGCATGCTAAATTTGTGGCATGTTATGAAGCTACAATTCAAGCCGTTTGGTTAAGGAATTTTATTTTTGGGCTGAAAGTTGTTGACTCCATCTCGAGGCCAATCGCCATTTATTTTGATAATAAAAGTCCTAGTGGATCAAAACACATTGACATCAAATATTTGGTGGTCAGAGACAGAGTCAAGGAAGGGCAGACGAAAATAGAACATATTAATATAGAGGCGATGATTGCAGATCCTTTGACTAAGGGGCTCGCTCCTAAAGTTTTAAGACACATGTTACTAATATGGATATTGTGGAAACCTTTGATATTTTTGGTTAGTGAGAGTTATTTATGTAAGAGAACTATGTTTTGGCTTGATCCCTTCATGGGGTACGTAGGCAACCTATTTGTTCTTCGTGTACAACCCCTTTCCAATAATAAAATATATATTTTCTCATAACTATAAATTATTTTGAGCATGTATTTGACTTATATATTTTCTTATGATATTATTTTGATCTCGAGATATGACAATTAAAGACATAAGATGAGTCTCTTTTAGAGACACGTGGCTTCATTTTGATTAGAAGCATTTTGATGACCGATATGAATTAGCACAGGTTTTTATCACATTGGTGCTAAGTTCGTATTGCATACTACCACATTGGTTGGATGATGGGAATCCATGTCGATAAAGATGTTGGCATTTGTAGCTGTGGAATGGTCTTACATCGTTTGATTGGTGTAATGACTTTCATGTTCGATGTTAACATTCTTGTTGGACAGAATCATGTTGTGTAAGGTGTTATTATTGCAGCTATACTTGTGTGACCACCTATGTAGTCTGACTTTTGTTCTATAGCAATCAAATATTTGCCCAAGTGGGAGAATGTTAGAATAATTCTATTATGTGGACTTCCGTTTGGTTGTAAATTTTACGGGTTAGATGTATGGTTTGCAATAATACTGTGATTAAGCCCAATATATTAGTGATCACTTGGGCGTTGTACACCTTATGAGCTTTATTATTATAATGTGGTAATTTTAAGTATATAGACTGGAATTATGTAAATCCTAATTAAAGTTAGAGTTGGTAATGGACCGACTTTATAATTTTCTATATAATGGCTAGATCCTTCCTCCTCTCCATATCGTTTATTGGCTTGCTGCATTGAAGACTGATTATTTTGAGGAGAAAAAAGATAAAGATCTAATTGGTAATATTCATACATGCGGAAAAATATTCCCGCATGTATGAATTTCAAACTATCAATTAATATATTTGATTCTTCTTCTTAGCATTATTGTATTGTCAAATTACAACGGGATCATGCCATCCTAGATGACCTCATTTTGCATCTCTATTTACGAGTAAAAGCAAATGATGTCACATTTTTGACAATCTCAACTATATGTAGGAAGGAAAAAACTCGAGAAAAAAATTGCAATACGAACTACAAAAAAAATTCAAAAATGCTGTTTTATTTTCTATTGCACGACTTGTCTAATCCACAACTCAAAGCAAAAAACATAGAACATAAACCAAACTAAGACATTTTACTTCTTGAAGTTGAAGCAGTTCCATTAACAAGATACTATTATGAATGCGACTTCATAGAGGAACTCGAAGATAGAGGGGAAAGGGATTGTAAGGCTCCGGTGCTGAATCCCATACTGAAAATGCACTGTTTGAGTTCATCCATTTCTTTGTCATCTCAGGGTAATGCCGATCTAACACATCTTTGAGGCTTTCAGTTGTGTTTACCCATTCCAGCCCTTTCTTTGTATATTCTTCTTCACTAAAATCACTCGTGAAAAATCTATCCGCCTCTAATCTCCTGCATTTTTTCTCCATTTCAGATATACACGTACGAACCATAAACAAACGATGGTGGTATGAATAAATTTTAGTTTCATTTTTAACAACTTTTATCTCCTAATAACTAATAATTTTATTTTATCACTTATAGATACTACTTGTCAAGGAAATCAACTGTACCTTGATGCCATGATGAGGAATATCATAAAGGCTGTCTCGCTAATAGCAAATCCCTTGATCTTTTTCTCTGCCATGAGTCCCACAAGAAGATCAAGCTCCTCTACATCATCACCGTAGACTTCTCGAAGAGCTTTGACAGCTTCCTCATCATCTGTTAGATCATTCCATTTTGAAATGGGAATCAAAAGGAGGGCCCTCCTGAAATCATTGTATCTGGCGACATTCCTTTCTCTGTCCCTGTAAACTGCAACCAATTATTTGCATTAGATTTACATCCTCAATCACTGTTTACTTGTTTCCTCACAATCAAGATTAGTTATTTGCATCGGGGAGAATAGGCTAAACCAGTCTAAGCTTGGTCAGTCACTAGGGGACCAGCATTTTGTGAAGGCCAACACGACACTTTCAAAGTTTGGCCTGTGGGGATGTATGAAGCATGATTGGCGTTAAACTTGGTTTGTGCCAAGTCCAGCACGAAGCTGACATGAGTCCTACAAACATAGGACGCTTTGCAACCCCACTTTGTGCATCATGTATTCATGTTTGTGTGATAGGTCTACACATACACGTCACATGTATAAAAAATTATGTGCATATTTATCTGATACATACTTTCGAGAGCAGGTAAGTCAATAGGGTCGGGCCGATCACTGCCATCTACTTCTTGGGGGATGAGGTCCCTAAACCAGTTGGGATAATTCCAAAGCTCAAGGGAGCCACATGCTTGGTGTCCCATTGATACCATTTGCTTGGTAAAGCCAATATTTTGCAAGTTCTCCTCTCCTTTATGACCAATCAGTTCACGCATATCCATTCTGTAATATTTATCGAATATTAGACAACTTATAGAAGCAACAAAGAACAAGATTCCGCACATTATAAATCTGTAAAATTAAGTTCTTTCGTAAAACACGTATCATTTAAGGTAGGTTAAACTGTACACGACTAAACATGAAAAGGAAAAAGCACTAATGATTCTGTCTAATCCTGACTAACGTAGCAAACATGCCATTATCATATGTGATACTAAGTGAAAAGAAACATACTCTTTAGCCAAAGGAGGAGATTTGTTTGGTCCTGGTGATGTATCAACATTCCTGAGGAGAAGCTTATTGGGTAAGAGGGAATGCATCCTATAAACACTGACAAATTCCTCAGTCAATGAATAGGGAACGCCATGATTGTTAGGTTTCTTCAGTCCCACGAGACCGCCCAATATGGCTCCTCCAATGTGTCCAAATGTATCTTTAAACTTCTTCCCAAGCAATCCATACCTTTGTAAGATCCAAAGCCAAAAAATTTAATATGTTCCTTTATACACTATATGAATTTAAATGGGTAATTAGCACATAATGTCATCATCTTTCACAACTACTGTGGAAAACGTCGTTACCTTTCATTTTTTGACATTTCACCCTTATTTCCACATAAGGTCATTTTCATTCATTTTTTTAATTAAAAATTGTGAAATGATGAATATACCTAATCTTTAAATAAAACAAAAATAAAAAGAACAAACTAATTGCAACCATTGTTCCAATTTTCCTAAAAAGAGAAAATGAGTCCCAAATAAATTATTCAAAAGGTAATTAGCACATAATGTTTATACCTTTCACTATTATTGCAAAAACGTCTCTACCTTTTTTTGTTGTTGATATTTTCACCCTTAATTACACTTTTGATTGCGTAAACCATCTTTTCTATCAATTTTTATCCAATTTCTTAATAAAGAGCTATGGAATGAATGCATATATACTCCTACTTGAATAAAAAGCTAAAGAAGTAATTGAAACCATAATCTCAATTTTTTTTAAAAAGTGATAACGAGTCCCAAATAAATTATTAAAAACTAAAAATTATTTTTTTTTAAAAAAAAAAAAAAAAGTGCAAACGAGCCCTAAATAAATTACTAGAAAATTAGAAATTAGTTAAAATAAAAAAGTGCAAATGAGTCCCAAATAAATTATTAAAAAATTAAATATTTTTTTTTTTAAAAATGTACAAACGAGTCCCAATTAAATTATTAAAAAGTTAATAATTTTTTTAAAAATTTAAAAAGTGCAATCGAGTCCCAAATAAATTATTAAGAAATTACAAATTAATTTTTTTAAAAAAAATAGGAGTGCATATTCATCATTTCACAGTTCTTTATTGAGAAAATGGATAGAAATGACGATTTACACAATCAAATGTGTAATTAAGGGTGAAAATATATATATATATATAAAAGGTATTGGGTTATAGTTGATGGTTGTTTCTGATAGCCAAGAAAACCAAGGAGGGGAGTGGGGGGGGGGGGGTGAATTGGTTTTTAAAAAAATTTCAAAAAATTAACATAAAATCAAGCACGTAATAACTAGATAGATTAACTCAAATAACAAGCATAATATGAAAGCAATAAGTAAAGAAGGATAAATAATGCAAACGATATAATTATGGAGGTTAGACTCAACGCAATGATTTACGTCCTCCGTTACCAAGCTCTCCGATGCGAGCAACGCCAATTTCACTATGTTAATTGACTTGTGGTGCAATCCAACCATTTACAAAGCTTTTGGTGACTTACAAGCAAGGAACACCGATCATTTTACAACGTTGAGCTTTTCGGACCTCAACACGACCCATAAGTTTAAAGAGAATTGAATTTACAAATTGAAATTTCTCTCTTAATAAAAAATATGTCATAATTAAGTAATAAGAGAGAAATAAGCTAATACTTTAATAGATAGCAATGAATGGAACTCAAGTGTTATGTGTGAAAAACATTGATGTGTAGAATGATTTTCAAGAGTTAATTTGATCAAAAAAATTTCAACGCAAAAATGATTTGATAATAAATAATATGAGAAATCAATGCAACTTTTTGCTCAAAAGAATCTCATCTGAATGTTCTTAAGTTGTTATAATAAATAGCAAGTGAGTTGATATTTATATCAGTTGAAAATGTGGAATTTTCTGTCAAATCGGACGAGCATCCAAAAATCTGGAACACTATCGGACGATTGAAAATAGCCATTGCAAGTCAAAGTCAGAACGGTCGAAATTTTGATCGTTGGGGCCGAACTAGACATCTAGTTCACCATCCGAAAAATCTTTGGCCAATTTTTTTTTTGATTGCGACGGGTACGTTTTTTACATGACATTTTTATTAGATATTTCAAGGTAAGTGATGTTTAATAGAATTTAAAATTAAGTTGAAAATCTTACATTTAAAAAATAATTTTCGTGCAAACGTTTAACGAAATGAATTTTATTGTGCATAAGAAATTCATCATTTGAGCTTTTTTAATGAATCATTGCTAGGAATTAAAGTATTTTACTTTTACAAGTGAGTTCAAACATATATTTCTAATATCCTCGATTGATTTACGCGCGAGTGCACAATTTGTTACTTGATTTGTCTCTGATTTCTTTGGTGTGAGTATTTGACTGAGAATGCTCGATTTCCACACTTGATTGTGAATACTCGATTTCCACCTTGACCTTTCTTGATCGTCACTTCACATCTTTTGGTAACAATTATTTTGACTTCAGTTTGATCAAGTTTGCAACATGTAAAAAATGAAGACTCGAATACAAATGTTAGGAATAAAAATACTTTGTTGTTATAATCAAAACATGAGATCAACTGATGCAGGAAGATTCGAGTCAGACGAGGTAGAGCTGTATGATAGTACGTTAATGGCGTTGAGGTACCATGAATTGGCAGATCAGCGCAAGATTGGCAAATAATTGGCGGTATTTCCTAATTGGGGCCATCTACGGGCATGTTTCGGTATTTTGGTCATAACTTTTGCTACGGTTGTCAGAATCACGTCCATGACCCCAATCCGAAAAGGTCTTTTCGGCGCGCATGACGTGGTCACCCAACTTTGCTTGGTGAGCATTGATTTTGAAGCCGAATTCAGCTGTTTTCCTTTCCGAATCATCAATTTAAGTTATTTTTTATCGTTTATGGTAATATTTCGATTACCTTTTCGACATAGAATAAGAGCTCGATTTGAGCCGGATTTTGGTGATGTTATTTCTTTTATTAAGTATTTTATTTTGGTAGTAAAATCAGAATTTACCAGTTTTGGTAAATTTTCACTAATTTCGCATATTCGGCTATATAAACCGGCTTGTGGGTTATTTTTCGTCAGTTGTTGAATAATAAAGATTTCTTATCGTTTCCTTTAGTGTTCTTCTTGCTTTATTCCCTATTTTTATCTATTGATCCCAGCCTACAGAATAATCGCTATTTTGTCCGATGTCAGTTGGTATCAGAGCATCAGCATCTTCTTGGGACTAGATTTCATCATTCAATCGTGGTCGTGGTCGTGGAGGGTAGGTTCCAAATGAAGAAGTCCCACACCGTGATCATAACGTTCAAGAGGTGATGATTGAAGACTTACAGAGGCAAATTGTAGAGTTAATTCAGCGTCTGACGGTGCAGGATCTCGGGGACCGCGAACTGGAGGGTCACGAGTCCTATACCAGTTACGAAAACCCGTACCACAACCCTGCTCGAGTCTGGGAGCGTCGTGGTTGGGAGGATTGTCATGTGGATTTTGGCTTTCAGGTGGATCTACCAGAGTTTTCTGGTACGTTAAGGCTGAAGGTTTTGTTGATTGGTTGAATGAAGTGGAAGGTATCTTTGAGTATAAGGAGGTTCCAGATCACATCAAAGTAAGGTTAGTTGCCATCAAACTTAAGGGGAGAGCATCTGCGTGGTGGGAGCAGTTGAGACGTTCACGTAGTAGGCAGGATAAGGTCAAAATCAAAGATTGGGAGAAAATGAAGAAGAAGATGAAAGGTCACTTTCTTCCTTTCGGCTATACTCAAACTTTGTTTCAGCGGCTTCATTCCTTGAAGCAAGGTACAAGATCGGTTGATGACTACACGGAGGAGTTCTATCAGTTGGTGTCTTAGAATGATCTATCTGAAATGGAAGAACAGATGGTAGCGAGATACTTGGGAGGGTTGCGACAGTCCATACAAGATGTCCTCAGCCTTCACTCGCTGTGAACTATTTCCGAAGCATATCAGCGCGCACTTGTTGTAGAGAAGCAGCAGAATAGGAAATCGGTGACCAGAAGCGAATGTAGTCAACCAATTCGCCCTCAAGCACCTCATCCTCCTTAACAACCACCTCGAGTTAAATCTGGTTCGGGTATTAGATGCTTCAGGTGTGGTGAACAGGGACATCGATCAACTGATTGCAGAAAACCAGACAGTCGGACAGGTAAAAATCTCTTTATTGATGAAGAAATTATAGATGAGGTTGAGGAAGTTGGATAACCTGTATATGACGATGATGAAGGGGAAGGCGTATTGTATGGGGACGGTCATGAGACTCTAGTTGTGCGAAAGAGTCTGTTGACTCCGAAAGGTGACTCAGGAGCCGACTGGTTGAGAACCAACATATTTCACACAACCTGTACGATAACAGATAAGGTTTGTAAACTGATCATTGATAGTGGAAGCTGCGAAAATGTGGCGTATGAAGAAGCTGTTCAAAAATTACAGTTGAAGACAGATAGGCATCCCAAGCCATATAAATTGTCGTGGTTGAGTAAAGGCAGTGAGTGCAGTATCAGTTGACAACCGTTGTTTAGTATCTTTTTTGATCGGTAGAAAATATTTTGATAATGCATGGTGCGATATTGTGTCGATGGATGCTTGTCACATATTGCTGGGACGACCGGCAATATGATCGTAGTGTTGTTTATGATGGGCAGGAAAATACGTATTCCCTTAGTATCAAAGGAAAAAAAAGTTATGTTGGCACCCCGTAGAGAAGAAGTCACTCCTGCCCCCAGTAGCTAAGAATTCCAACCTGCTTTCTATGTCCAATTTTTTGGGAGAGACTGAGCATGAATATGTGGTCTATGCTCTTATGCCTCATGAAAATCATACAACAGATGAGAATCCAGATTTACTGGTAGAAGTACATCAGATGCTAATGGAGTTCTCTGATTTGGTGCCTGAAGATCTCCCTCCGGGGTTACCACCTATGAGGGATATTCAACATCAGATTGACCTTATTCCAAGGTCGAGTCTACCTAATCGATCGGCTTATCACCTCAGTCCCAAGGAAGCTGAGGAATTGCTGCGACAAGTGGTGGAGTTGTTGGAGGGGGGTTACATTCGTGAGAGCATGAGCCCATGTGCAGTTCCTGCTCTACTAGTGCCGAAGAAGGATGGTTCTTGGCGTTTGTGTGTTGATAGTAGAGCAATCAACAGGATTACAGTGAAGTACAGGTATCTGATTCCCCGTTTGGATGATATGTTGGATCAGTTGTCCGGTTCTAAGGTCTTCTCAAAAATTGACCTTAAGAGCGGATATCACCAAATCAGAATACGGCCAGGAGATGAGTGGAAGATGACGTTTAAGACGCATCACAGTTTGTATGAGTGCATGGTCATGCCTTTTGGACTATCCAATGCACCCAACACTTTTATGAGGTTTATGCATCATGTGTTACGGCCTTTCATGGAAAAGTTTGTGGTGGTCTACTTTGATGATATCCTCATCTACACTCTAACGTAGGAATCTCATTTTGAACACCTTCGTGCAGTCTTTGATGTGTTGAGGATGGAGTGCCTATTTGCTATTAGAAAAAAAATGTTCTTTCTTCACTACTTCTGTTACCTTTCTGGATTTTGTTGTGTCTACTGATGGTGTTCGTGCAGATCAATCTAAAATAGACGTGATCATGGAGTGGCCCAAGCCAAAAACCTTGCATGACGTCAGGAGCTTCCATGGACTGGCATCCTTCTATCGTCGGTTCATCAAGCACTTCAGTACTTTGATTGCTCCAATCACAGAGTACCTCAAGGGACACTCATTCCAGTGGTCTGAGGAAGCAGAATCCATCTTTCAGTTGGTCAAGCAACGGATGACAAAAGCTCCGGTGTTGGCACTTCCAGATCTTGATAAGGTGTTTGAGGTAAATTGTGATACCTCTGGAGTGGGCATTGGTGGTGTTTTAAGTCAAGAGGGGTGTCCAATAGTATTTTTCAGCGAGAAGCTCTCAGGATCAAAGAAGAACTATTCTACCTATGACCTCCATAGTCCAGTCTTTGAAGCATTGGCGTCATTACTTGGTACAGAGAGAGTTTATTCTTATCACTGATCATAAGGCCCTGAAGTACATCAACAGTCAACATAAATTGAGTAAACTGTATGCCAAGTGGGTGTCATACTTGCAGGAGTTCACATTTTCATTAAGGCACCAAGTTGAGAGTCTGAATCGTGTTGCAGATGCATTGAGTCGGCATACATCACTTCTCACCACCATGAGCACCAATGTCGTAGGGTTTGAGGTTTTTCCGGATATGTATGCTGCAGACCCTTCCTTCGAAAAAATACTTTAGGAGGTAAATAACAATCAGCGGCATGATTTTGTTTTACATAATGGGTATCTATTTCGTGGATTGCAGTTATGTGTTCCAGATTGTTCACTAATGCAGCATATTGTTAGTGAACTTCATAACATGGGACACTTTGTACTGGATAAGACACTGGCCTTAGTTTCCTCTACCTATTATTGACCCAAAGTGAGTAGTGACGTAGCTCATCATGTTGGGCGTTGTTATGTATGACAGCGGTCAAAGGGGGCTCTTACTAATGCGGGTCTTTACACGCCTTTGCCAGTACCTGAAGTACCTTGGATTGATGTCAGTATGGATTTTGTAATGGGGCTGCCCCATACCCAACGAGTCTCAAATTCTATTTTTGTTCTGGTTGACGGGTTTTTAAAGATGACCCATTTCATAACATGTTAAAAGACAATAGATGCTACCCAGATTGCCCATCTTTACTTCAATGAAATTGTGCGTTTGCATGATGTGCCTCATTCTATTACTTTTGATCGTGACACTAAGTTTATGAGTCATTTCTGGAAAAGCTTGTGGGTGAAACTGGGAACGCAGTTGAATTTTAGCAGTGCCTACCATCCCCAAACATATGGTCAGACCGAAGTGGTGAATCGGAGCTTGGGTAATTTGTTGAGGTGTCTGGTAGGAACTAAGCCGAAGCAGTGGGATTTAGCATTACCTCATGTAAAATTTGCCTATAACAGGTTGAAGAATAGAACCACAGGGTTGAGTTCATTTGAAATTGTCTATGGTCGGGTTCCAACTGGGGTACTTAACTTAGCCCCCATTCCCCGTGTGGGTCGTATAAGTCACAAAGCAGATGAGATGGCGAACATCTTCGAGGAATCCATGAACAAGTGAAGTTAGCCATTCAAGAGAGTAATGCCAAGTACAAGGTTCAGGCTGACAGCCATCGTCGTCAGGTCCTTTTCGAAGTTGGTGATTTTGTGTGGGCAGTGTTAACTCGTGATCGCTTTCCTGTTGGGGAGTATAATAAACTGAAAGAGCGGGAGATTGGTCCTTGGGAGGTTTTACAAAAGATCAACGACAATGCTTACCGTTTACACATCCCCAGCCATTTGAAGACTTCTGATGTCTTTAATGTGAAACACCTCAGTCCTTGTTTTTGGGATCCTGAAGACACACAAGTGAACTCGAGGACGAGTTCTTTCCAACCCGGGGCGCCTAATACAGGAGGATCCGAGTCAGATGAGGCCGAGATTCTGATAGTACGTTAATGGCGTTGAGGTACCATGAGTTGGTATATCAGCGCAAGATTGGCAAATAATTGGCGGTATTTCCTAATTGGGGCCAGTTGTTTTCTTTTCCGAATCATCAATTTAAGTTATTTTTTACCGTTGGTAATATCTCGATTACCTTTACGACATAAAATAAGAGCTCGATTTGATCCAAATTTTGGTGATGTTATTTCTTTTATTAAGTATTTTATTTTGGTAGTAAAATCAAAATTTACCATTTTTGGTAAATTTTCACTAATTTCGCATATTCAGCTATATAACCTGGCTTGTGGGTTATTTTTCGTCAGTTGTTGAATAATAAACTTGAAAACATAGTAAAATATTCATCATGAGACAAATCCAAAACATTAATCATGAAGTGAAAAGAAATATTCATCGTAAAGCAAACAAGGTGAGAACTTATCATGAAGAAAAATAACGACTATGGCTCCGGAGGAGGCGGAGGAGGAAAGTGGGCATAGAAATGGGTGTAGAAGGCATTCTGTTGAGCTTGCATCGTCGTCTGTTGTGCTTGAATGACTTCTTGTTGAGCTAGTATGGCAGCCTGTTGAACTTGCATCTAATGGAACATCCCACGTAGGCCATCAATCGAGGATGTGAGAGAGTCAATTTGACCGTTCAACATGTTGTATTGATCTTCGATAAAGGTGAAGCCATTGCACGTAGATCGAGGGATACTAGATCCCGAAATGTCGAGAGGAATGATGGGAGCCTCCGGGAGGTCATCGTCATCACTCTCATCATCCCCCTTAAATAATAGAGTTGAAGGACCCGAGGTGAGGTCGAACCCTTAACGATAAGCCTCGGTAGGGTCATAGATTTGTCTCTAATTGTTTTGGCGCGAGTGTTTGATTGAGAATGCTCGATTTTCACACTCGATTGTGAATACTCGATTTCCCTTGAGATTTCTTGATCGTCACCTTCACGTCTTTTGGTAACAATTGTTTTGACTTCAATTTGATCAAGTTTGCAACATGTAAATGATGAAGACTCGAATACAAATGTTAGAGACAAATATTTTGTTTGTTATAATCAAAACATGAGATCAACCATAGGTCAACAGTTTCACAATTCCTTCTCTATTACAGAATCGAACGTGAGAGTTGACGTTTTCCGCTATAATAATGAAAAGTATGGACATTATGTATTAATTACCATTTTGATAATTTATTTGGGACTTATTTGCTCTTTTTTAAAAAATTGGGACTATGATTGCAATTAGATTTTTCTTTTTTATTTTGTTTTATTTAAAGAGAATTATATATTCGTTATTTCATAATTTTTAATTGAGAAAATGGATGAACATGACTTTTTGCGCTATAAAATGTGAAAATTCTAAAAAATGAAATGTAAGGACGTTTTCTACAATGAAAGGTAGAGACGTTATGTGCTAATTACCCAAATTTAAATCCTAATGAGATGGTTGAAACGTGTTTTTAACATACCCTTTAATATCTCATGCTGATATATGAGAAAACGAAATATATTTAAGTAAAACAGTGATTAGGAAATTTATTTACCAGTTGCCACGCATTCCTGCTCGTAACATGTCAGTCTTTAGAAGCTCAACAGTCCAATCAATTGTGTGGACTTTGGCAATAACAGCCGAAGTAACCAGCCTTGCATGCTGGTAAAGGTCCTCATCGTTCAGATTAGTATATTCCTTCTGTATTATCACAAAAAACAAGTGAGAAAACTCAGTATGGACTTGTAGTTTCCTGAGAAGAAATAAATTTCTGGGCAAAAGATAAAACATTGTGAAGAGGCACCTTCAGGGCATCACAGACTGCGTTGTGTTCTTGCACGAAGAGGGCTTGTAAAGTGGAGAGGCCAGCCCAGATATTACGAACATCCCCAGAAATGACTTGCCCGTCTTGTTGGGGAAGAAGGCCGTTTTTTGAAATCTTGAGTTTTCCATCCTCGAAAGTTCTTACTTTCTGCGGAGTTTCTTCATTGCTACCGTATACAACACTCCCATCCCTTCATATATTGTAAATGACTAATTAGATATAAATTGCATTGTAAGCCACTTTTATTGGGAAGTTTTACCCAATGATATAGCATGTTTGGCTAAGCTTATAAGAAACACTTTTCTTAAGGCCAAGAAATTAGAAGGAAGAAAAACTCACCACCACGGTGTTCTGCTATTCAAATGGCCACTCTGGATACCTCTATAGCGGTGATCGGTGAAAACCTCCTTCGTCTTGTAGAACTTGAAAGACTTGAGAGGGCATTGACTTGCCACTTCTTTAGGTGCAATAAGTTCAACCTAAGATTAAAGTATATATATTGTCAAAAATTGAACAAAAACATGTGGATAATTGTTGGGGGACCACTTTCCACTAAGTCACCAAAAAACCAATCAAAAGGAAAAAGAGAGAGATAGGCTTTGCTGGGAAAAAAACAGGGAAGAAAAAAAATGGGTTTCGTTACTTTCCGTCAATGATCGAGGCCTGTTTGTGCTTTGTTGGAGCTGAAATTTCAGTATATTGTTCCTGACGACGAGAGCTACATTTTGAGTGGAGCTGATTGTTATTCTCTTTATCCATTTTTAGAGTGAGGTTGTAGTTATCCATGAACGAGTGTTCTTCATGAATTAGTAGCCTCTGGAGGTTGTTCTGTGCACCCATTATTGTTCATAGCGAAAAGTTTCATTTAGACAAGGCCCAGACAAATCTTTTTGTTCAATTATTTACCTTTTGCAGTTGTGTGTTGCCATTTTAATTCTGCACAAAGTGGGATTGAAATATTTCTGCTGCTTGTTTGTTACTGGTTCACCCCAACAATAATAAAATTAAGGCACTTCTCGAAAAAAAAAGCACAATTTTACATATGTATATGTGTATATGGTGAATGGAACGGAATGCACGAGCCAAACCTGCTGATCAGTATTCTCCATGTGATCAACCCAGTCATGAATCATTAACTGTATCCAGGAAGCAGCAATTACATTGAATTGCTTTCCCGTGTCAATGTATTTTCTACGTGCCAGCAGCTTCGTTGCCACAATTATAGGATCCGGCTTCATTATCTGCATCCATAATATCTCACCTTTTTATAACGTTTCCGAGTCGATGCACATGCACTAGTATCCATCGTTTACGACTAATACTACCAAGTTCTGGTTTGTGTACAAGGGATTGAAAAGTGAAAATAAATTAATTACCTTATGCTGTTGATCAACAGGAAGGATGTTCCTGCCAAAGAACGATCCCCGGCTGCCAGCAACTTCATTGGAGGGATCATTGAATCTTCCATCAGCTGTTCTGATAGGAATTCTAGCCGGATTAAATCTTTCTGGGACTTGCGATTTTCCAACGCTGAACAAGTTGTACTCTTGATGAAGATGTCGACGCATGGCTAGGTATGTTAGACCTAAGAACACAGGTAAGCGGTGCCATATCCCCAACTTATCCACCAAGTGAATTATCTGCATGCAAAAAGTAATCAGATTATATCATGAAATGAAAGAAGCACACAAGAAGAAGAATAGTGGCCGTAAGGTGTGATATATATACAAGAAGAAGAAACTAAGCATTATTCTCTTTAATTTTAGACTCCATGATCGAAAAAAAGAACTTACAAGAAACATAAATCTATCAATTAGAGTCATTCTTGCTACAACTTCGTGAAAATCGTTATGAATGAATTTGAGCAAAGGTTTAAGCAAAATATTGCCTTTGCCTTCCATGATTACAAACATGTATGTGATGACTCAACTCCTTGATGCCTATTATATACACACACATATATTTAGAGAATGATAATTTAGTTAATTTAAGAGCATCTTGCACGTGTGTGTTTTTCTAAATTATTGTTTCTAATAATGGACCGCCAGTCAACTTGGAAGAAGAACAAAAAAAAAAAAAAAAAAAGGAAAACATGAAACATATTCGTCAAGATGACTTAGCTTTTAGGGAAATGCTCCATTTCCCTAGCATTCTCCATAGTGGTGGCTGGCGGCGCCCCAATAGTGGGCCGCCATGTGTCTATTATGTTATGGACTATGTACTCATAGCATAACCTTAGCTTTTATGCATGGTCAAAAAACAAAAATAGAAAATTATAACCACTTTTGTTTACCATTAAGCGGTGTTCTAAAATGCGTAATGCGTTGCGATGCGTCGAGGTCGAGAATCAAGAATCATAAGTTTAAGCGTGTCATAATGCGTTTCGTACTTTTAATATTATTTTAAGTATAATAAATAGATTTTTATATTAAAAAAACAAATTTTTTATATAAAAATAAGCATACACATTTACTATTAAGGCCCCGTTTGAGCCATATTTTTTCCTCACTAAAATGAAAAATATAACCGTTATCCATCACATCAACATTTAAATTCAAATTTTCTATCTCTTGTGTGGGCCCCAATAACGGCTATATTTTTCATTCTCATTTTCAAAAAAGGTGGCTCAAACAGGGGCTAAATATTACTTATATTGTTAATGGATTGGACATTAAGTAGAGGATTTTCTTGAGGCCTTGCACAATTAAACTCATTGAGGAACCAATTCTAGACAAGCAAATTTTGATAATATATTAATATATCGTAGATTGGACGTTTCTTGAAATTTGTAGGTGATGGCCCGGGTCTTTAAGTGTGAAATGTTGGGTTTGCTAAGGTTGGGCTTATTAGAAATTAGAATTTTATTGTTAGCAATCCATTAACTCTAAGGCGCGCCTAATCCAGTTTGAACGCGCCTAATCACGTCTAATCGCGCATTGTGCCGCCTATTCGCGCCTAATCGAGCATTGTGCCGCCTATTCTCGTCAAGCGGTCAACAAAAAAGTTTGATCGCATTTTTACACGCATACCCCCAATTCCACGCATTTTCTCGGCGCGTCGCGCCTAGGCGACGCATTTTCCCGCATTTTAGAACACTGGCGTTAAGTCCTCGTTTCAACTTCATTATTTTCAAAATACATTTTTCTCTTCTTTTTTGAGCCACGCACTCTTCAATAAAATAATATTACACGCAAATTTAAAATATTTTCTTTTTTTTTAACTATACATTCTCCATTAATTTACTATTCTAAAAATACATTCTTAACCAAAAGATGAGGATTAAATAGGCGCTAAATATTATTTATATTAAAGGTGGTTAATGATTAGATCTCAGTTAAAAGAAAGAAAAAAATAGAGGGTAGGGTTTCATAAATTCTGCATAATGAAAATTGAATACAAAAAAATGATTTAACCTAAATATATATAGGTTAAAACAAAAGAAACTAAAAAGACTATTCTACCATTAATCAACAATAAAATAAAATAATACTATATTTCTTAACATCTCCCCTCAAACTCACGATGCGGCAGCTACAAGTATCGATAGTTTGCCAACTAGAAAATGAAAACAGGAAATATGATGCGACTTGGTAAAGAAATCTGCAAGCTGCAAAGAAGAAAAAATAAATGGCAAAGTAATTGTATCATGCTTGAGATGATGACGAGTAAGGTGAGAATCTATCTCAATGACCTTAGTTCGTTCATAAAAAATCGAGTTATGAGTAATTTGAATAGAACTCTAGTTGTTGCAATACATAGGAGTAGGATGTGAAAGAAAAACTCTCATATATGTAAGTAACCAACGTAGCCAAACAATCTCTTTGGTAGTAGATGTCATAGCATGATATTCTGCTTCGATTGAAGATTGAGAAACAATAGACTGTTTCTTGCTCTTCCAAAAAATAAAAGAATCACCCAAAAAAATACAGAAACCATTAACAGACTTGCGATCTGTGAGATCACTGTCATGATCAGCATCAGAGTATACATGCAACTCCAAGGAAGAGGTAGATGGAACTAAAATACTCTGAAAGACTGTACCCGAAGATACCGCAAAATACGAAGAACAGCTGCCCAATGAACTGTAGCAGGAGAAGCAACAAATTGACTAACAACATGAATAGCATATGCAATATCTGGACGAGTAATAGTGAGATATACCAAACTCCCAACAATAGTACGATATAAAGTAGGATCCGACAAAGGTAAACCATTAGAAGAAGAATATTTTGCGTTAACCTCAATGGGAGTATCAACAGTCTTATTATCAGTAAGTCTAGCCCGCTCAAGAATATCTACAACATATTTCGACCGAGAAAGAAGATAACCTCTGGGTGAGTAGGCTACCTCAATACCCAAGAAATATAGTAAAGAACTCAAATCCTTCATTTCAAACTGTCTAGCTAACTCCGTCTTCAAAACTGAAATACCATTATTATCATCACCAGTAATAATCATGTCATCAACATAAAAGATAGAATGATACGACCTGCATTAGTGCACTTAACAAAAAGAACAGAATCATGACTACTAGAAGTAAATTTGAGGGAAGAGATCACAACAGAAAATTTCTCAAACTACGCACGAGGTGCTTGTTTGAGACCATATAACGCTTTCTTTAACTTGTAAACATACCCAAAATCATGTGAAACACCAGGAGGGGGCGCCATATATACTTCTTCTTGAAGAGCTCCATTCAAGAAGGCATTTTTAATATCAAGTTGAGAGAGACACCACCGACGAACGGAAGCTACTGCAATAAGAGTACGAATAGTAGTCATTTTTGCAACAGGAGCAAATGTTTCCTCATAATCCATACCATATTATTGAGAGTACCATTTTGCAATCAACCTAACTTTGTGTCTCTCAATTGATCCATCAGGATTAGTCTTGATCTTATACACCCAACGACAACACACAACACTCTTACCAGGAGGTGGATGAACCAAATCTCAAGTACCAATCTTGTGCAAAGCAGAAAGTTCCTCATCCATAACTTGCTGCCAAAGAAGATCAAGAATTGCCTCTTTATAGGAAGAGGGCTCAGAGACAATGAATAGAACCTAAAAATAAAGTAAAAGATGAAGAATAACAAGAATAAGCAAAATCAAGTAACTTTGTAGACTTACGAATGCATGTGGATTGACGTAGAGGCGGATCCACAATCTCAGACGGAGCTTGATGGACCGTAGGAGAAGAGAGATCTTTAGGTGTACCGGAGAGTGAAGTGTCAGTACCTGCAGAATGATCAGTACGAGTTGGTTGTAAAGACGACGGGGTAAGAACATGAGAAAGAGTATTTGAGGTACTAGGAACTTGAGATGACAAATTATCAGAATCGTCAGAAAGAAAAAAGAAAGGTTAAAGTTTCATTAATTCTGTATAATGAAAATTGAATACAAAAAGATGATTTAACCTAAACATATATAGGCTAAAACAAAAGAAACTAAAAAGACTATTCTACCCTTAATCAACAATAAAATAAAATAAGACTATATTTTTTAATAATATAAAGAATACGACCAAAAACTGATCAATCAATACCCAAAGAAACACCAATTTAATAGTATCAAACAAGAATTTGAGGGCTGTTTGTGCCACATTTTAATCCGATTTTATTCTAAATTAAAGTCAATCAAAAAATCAATATCAAAATCTTCTATCACATTCCACTTAAAATTTGATTTTAGTCTACACCAAACACTTTCTGGATTTGGGAAGTCACCTCTCCAGCACTTTTACCAATAACTCTTCCAGTGAATCTGAAATTTCACAAATCCAATCAAGAAACACGTACATATACATAAATAGATACAGGTATATATGCACTCATTTGTGAATGAACATGCATACACACGTATTGAAGTGAGATTAATGGGCTCCTACAACTTCATGAAAATCGTTATGAATGAATTTGAGCAAAGGTTTAAGCAAAATGCCTTTGCCCTCCGTGATTACAAACATGTATGTGATGACTCAACTCCTTGATGTCTATTACACACACACACACACATTTGGAGAATGATAATTTAGTTAATTTAAGAGAGCATCTTGCACGTGTGTGTTTTTCTAAATTAATGTTTCTAATAATGGACCACATCGTTAACTTGGAAGAACAAAAAAAAAAAAGGAAAGCATGAAAGATATTCGTCAAAATGACTCAGCTTTAAGGGAAATGCTATCTGAAACATATTCATCAAAATGGCTTAGCTTTTAAGGAAAATGAGCAATTCCCATAATGGTGGCGCCCCCAATAGGGAGTCCCCATGTGTCCATTATTGACACAATTACCCATAGCGTAATCCTAGATTTTATGCATGGTCAAAAAACAAAAATAGAAAACTATAACCACTTTTGTTACCGTTAAGTCATTGTTTCAATCTCATTATTTTCAAAAATACATATTTCTTTTCTTTTTTGAGCAACGCATTCTCTAATAAAATAATATTACACGTAAATTTAAAACTTTTTCTTATTTTTTAACTATACATTCTCCATTAATTTATTATTCTAAAATACATTCTTAAACAAAAGACGAGGCTCAAACATGCGCTAAATATTATTTAGAAAAAATTGCAACAACGGTACCAAATCTTTCATTTTTTTTTTATTTTTTTTTTTTTGCAAACTTCGTCCAAACCTTTAAAAATAATGCAGTTGGAGTCCGGATGGATGGAATCCATCCATTTGACTGTTAGTTGACCATTATTTTTTTTTTAACATTTTTTTGACTAATTTAGAAGGGTTAAAATGATGCTTTTATATTAATCTACATAAAATAATATTATAGTAGTTAAATAAAAATATTAAAAAATAAAAAATTGGAAGAACACCATTCTTCCGCCCCGCCTTTATTTAGATTTTTAAAACTTCGATGAGTGTAATTCTTCGGCCACTCTTCCAACCAACTTTAATTGACGATTTCTCCTTCTTAATAGAAGCATTGTTGTCATTTTTATCATCAAACTTCCATCTGAGTAAAGGGGTCTCGGGTCGGCTGCTCCGTTTCCTAGATGGAGCCTCAATTTCCCTCTTCAACCGAACTCCGATCCCTAGAGTCTTAGATTTTCGATGAGACAGTTTACGTGGTATAGTGGGCTTGAAAGGAAGATCTGATTTTAGTGAAGAGATTGAGTACTTTCGAAAAATGGGTTTCTTGGAATTTTTTTTCCCTAGTTATCTTCATTGTTTTTGCAGCTTATAATTCGTTATTACACCCAAACTTTACTTATCTCTATGTGACATGTCAGTGTTCTTGGGTTTGGGGTGGGGGGGGGGGGGAGAACAATGTTCTCTAGATTTTTCTTTTTTCTTTTTTTACTATTTTTATTTAATTACTATAATATTATTTTGTATAGAATAATATAAAAGTACCATTTTACCCTTTCTAATTTAGTCAAAAAAGGTCAAAAAAATTTTAATGGTCAAACCCGGATCCATTGTGCCTCAAAAAATAAGGGAAAGTACAAGATTTTACCCGTACTTTAAAGTAAGTGATGAAATATTATTAATTATATTTTTTTTTTTTATTATCATTAGTGTTATCATTATTTGTTTGCATTGATTTATTATTTTAGGATTGTATTGGTGCTATCGATGATACCCATATTCCAACAATGGTAATTGGACGTGATACAAGCAGTTATAGAAATCGTCATGGAACAATTTCGCAGAACGTTTTGGCAACTTGTAACTTTGATTTGGAATTTATATATGTGCTTAATGGTTGGGAATGATCGACACATAATTCTAAGGTGTTGATTGATGCTTTAACAAGGAGAAATGGACTTAACGTGCCATCATGTATGACTTTATTATTTCATTTTTTCTTTTATCTTATTGTAAGATAATTATACATGTTATAAGTCATGTGCTAATTTTACAATTATTTTATGTTCAGGTAAATATTTTTTGGGAGATGTTGGATTTTCAAATCGATGTCAATTCTTAACTCATTTTCGAGGTGTTCGTTATCATCTTCAAGATTTTGCTGGTCAAGGTCGTGACCTTGGAAATGCAAAAGAGTTATTTAATATTTGTCATGTTTCAGTGAGGAACGTAATTGAGAGGATATTTGGTATATTTAAATCACGATTTACAATTTTCAAAACTCCTCCTCCATCTTCAAGATTTTACTGGTCAAGGTCGTGACCTTGAAAATGAAAAAGAGTTATTTAATCTTCATCATGCTTCATTGAGCACGTAGTTGAGATGATATTTGATATATTTAAATCACGATGTACAATTTTCAAAACTGCTCCTCCATTTCCATATAATACACAAGCGGAGCTCGTATTAGCTTGTGTAGGATTACACATTTTTCTTCGCAAAGAGTGTCTTTCTGATGAGTTTCATGTTGAACCTGATAATGAAGATTTTTCATCATCTTCGATTAATGAAGGGGAAGATTTTGGATCCTTTTTTGAGAGTCAAGTGATAGTGCTAATGCATGGAGGGCTACTATAACAACTGATATATGGAATGATGTTGGGAATGTTTGATTTTTTTTTTTTTTTGGTTGAACATAACTAAATACAATTAAATTTTTTGGTATTTTGATTATTTGTTAATCCATTTTATGTGACTTGAAAAAATATTAATTTATATTATTTTACATGAGAAATCTGATTTGTTGCTTTGCATTTTCAAATTATACGGGTTATGAATGAGTTTGGTTATTTGGACATATTGGAATGATTTGGACATTATCTATGCTTAATATTTTATTTTAAAATATAAGTCTTTCAAAGTCGCTAAAAGTCTCTAATGAAAATCTACAGAAGTTCATGGAAGACTTTTATTAATTCTTACCAAATCCATAAAAATCACTTGAAAGTCCATAAAATTCACAAAACTCACTTGATAAGTGCATTTTGCGCACTTAATTATGCGATAAAATATAATTAATTGTTGATATAAATGCTTGAATACGGCTTAATCCGATATGAATTGTGTTTGTAGGCTTACTTTGATGGAATTAATGAAATGTGCGTGAAAAAAGACGAAAATGGCCAAAATGGAAGGAAATGAAAGTTCGGGGACAAAATTACAATTATTCATAAGTTGACCCGAACGATGAATCAAGCATGGAATCTCGCTAAGGATCTAATTGTCAATAATATGGATGATAGAGGAGGATGGAAGAGGAAGAAAAGTCAAAAGTGGAATGAAAAGGAGATTGATGATTAATTTGTACTAGAAGCAAAAATTCTACCATTCTATAGTATGGAAATATATCTTGCTATAGCCCAGACTTCAACAGAGATTTTCAGAAAGCATTTACTTTGCACATGTTATAGCATAAAAATATACCTTGTTATAGCAAGGTGTATTCTGGGCAATATCCAACTCCAACTCATATGGTAATGATTTTAGGGCAACTATAAAAGCCTAAACTCGTCCAGAACTAGGTTTGGACGCCTTCCTAGAGAGAAAAACGATATTTTTGAGCAAGAACGAAGATTTTCACTCCAAGATCCAAGATTTCAAGTTTTACATTCAAGAATTGGGTGATGTCTTCTCCTAATTATTTTCGTTGTTATTTTAATTTATCCATACTAGACTAGGTTTTTAATTGTACTAGGTGAACGATGAACCTCGTAATGTGAACTTTTAATTCTTTATTTTGCAATTTGATTTTAAACACGAATGTTGGATGTTGAATGATTTATATTCACTTTATTGTCTCCATAATTAAATGCGCAATGGTTATGTGAATTTGGGTGGTCTATTTCATGCATTCGAAAGAAGGGGAATAGATTCTACAAGGTATAAATCATTGTGAGGTTCGATAGGGGATAGAAATATACCGCTATACTTTACGTGAGTCTTTAAGTGTTCATAAAACGTTATGCATTCTTGTATATTGGCATTTGTCATAGAAATATAGTCAAATGGTATACGAGAATATGTTTAACTCTACTCGAGAGAGATTGTTGAATATTCTAGGAACATTGACTCTTCAACCGATTCATCATGCTATCAACTTGTGAAATAAAGGTTAAAAGTGAACTTACTTGACGATTCGGAATCTTAGTACGCTTTTCATTCATAGATTTCTTCAAACATTTGCATTAACATCGTAATTTGCATTTAGTTGTTCATTTTCATTTAAACTTGCATTCGTAGTCTAATTTAAATAATTCTATAGTTTAATCATCTCATTGAATTTTCTTAGTTTCGGTTAAGATCAAGATATGTAAAACTCAAACTAACTCAATCTTTGTGGGAACGATGCTTGAACTTAAAAACTCATTTTATTACTTGAACGATCCGTACACTTGCGGTAATCAAAGTTGAATACATTTTCGACATGTCATCACTCACTTAAAGAAGTCTTTAAAAGTTTCAATTCAATACACCCCCTCTTATTGAACTCATGACTCAGTATGTATGGATTTCAGATGACATATTAGATCTTAAATGTGCTGCCTGGTTATAAAATTTAAAAAAAAAAAAAAACACAGTAATTGGCCCATCGAATAATAAATAAGAATCAAAATCAAGAAGAGAAAAAACCAAGTGTGTCTTGGATCCATTGTTCCAACCCAACAAAAAAGATATTGAACAAGATTCTGAGAAATTGGACAAGATGATGGTTCAAGTTCAGCTCAATTCGCCCATATAAAAAGAGACGGTATAACCCGTTGTCCTTCGGAAATACGAAACGAAGATACAAAAAAGAACCAATTTTATCCCTAATTTCTGTATTTGAACTGTTCAATTAGTAAGAGTACCGCCTTGTCAAGGCAGAGGCTGCCGATTCAAGCTCCATGAGTCCCAAAGGATCAATGTAACATTTTATTGTTTCAAACTGGATTTACTGAAATATTAGTTGTTTTCGAAATCATAATGCATGTTTTAATAAATTGCAGAAGTTCTCAAGAAATTGACAGCCACGTTCAAGACGACTGCAATAAGAGGGAGACGACTTTGACTGCTTTAATATTATCCCTGCCCATTAGAATAACGTCTTTTCCTTGTTTCTTCTTCACCTAACTCGTAAACAAATTGTTAAGAGATAAAATCCCATATAAATAAAAATGAAAACGTAAACCAATTTATAAGAATTTGGGCTACTTCTCTTAATAAAGTTGACATTTTAAGATGGAACCTCGTATTTTAACATAGTATTGTTAAACTCTAACGAGTAATTTGATTCGATTAAGACTAAAAAAGAATTGAGCACACGAACTTCAAGATTGGTGAGTTCAAACGAGCTACCATCTTGAAGGGGCATGTTAAAGAATAAAAGCTTATATCGAATAAAGATGAAAATATAAACAAATTTATAAGAATTTGAGCTACTCCTCTTAATAAGGTTGACCTTTTAAAAATGTGAATTGTGATAGAAAATATGATTCTATGAACAAATAATCGTTTCGGATCTGAAACTGCTTAAAGATATTGACATAAGATCTAAAATTTAGAATTACGAACTCAAAATCGACGGGTATGATTATTTGAATATTTGTATTCTATATTTGCTTTCATATTTTTAATAAAATGGTAGGAGTCTATATCAAACCCCTCATAGACAAAAAAAAAAAAACTTTGTCTTTTGTTTATGATGATACCCCACTTTCCATTTATTTTCCTCGCGTGGAAAATTTTTCAAATGCTTTACCAATGGAATGTGAATTTACATTGATTGCACTTGTCCAATACTTTATACAAGAAAATAAAAAAGCATGGTTGGAAAAGATTTGATTCAATGAAGTACTTCAATAATTGTTGCTCTCGATTTAAAAAGATTAGCAAAAAATCAATCAAACTGTGTATGGTCAATGAGAGAGTCTTCGATTAAGTGATGGATATCATATCATATTACCGTGAGTATTGCAGTGATCTCTCATTATGGTACTTTGCCTTCTATAGTCCCTGTTTGGTCTCCATTATTCAAAAATATATTTTTCTTTTTTTTTATTATTTTCAATAAAATAATATTACACGTATATCAAAACTTTTTTTTAGACCATACATTTTCCAAAATATTACTATTCAAAAATGCATTTTAGTGTGCCGAAACAAGGGCTAAATGGGGACCTAATACAATGGTTGTTGGGTTATCTTTTCAACAATAAGTATTTTGTATTTATATGAAGAAAATAATGGCCTTAGCCGTCTACTTGATCAACCTCCAACAGTTGATTTCCTCTTTGATTTAATTAAAAAAATTGATAAAAATTTAAGTTAAAAGTGAAATTGAAATTGAAGTTAACAATTAATTTTAACTACGTTTTTTTTGTGATCGACAAATTTTTTCGATATCTTAACCACATTTTTCATCAACTTATATCAAAATATATATAAAAAAATAATCTAATTTTTAATAAAACCAAACAGCAAGCTTAGTTCCAATAATAAAATGAAGCAAGCAAGCAAGCCAGCCAGCCAGCAACTGGGACAAGAGGTCACATTTGGCAACACTAAAGACAGTGATTTCTTACCAATACAAGTAATTATTTGGGGACAGGAATTATAACTGCAGGATTCAAGTCAAAATTTAGGTATTTCAGAATCTTGGCAATTTAACTATCCCATTAATCTGCTTGGGGCTTAATCTACTCCAATTTGGCCAATTATCTTTTTACCAAATTGAATTCCATATGATCAAGTAGAGTCGATTTGGTCCGTGGTGGTTGACACGATTGAGTAGTAGACTAGACAACTTTATTAAGCTAACAAGGAATTTACGAGGGAAATTATTTACAAAAAGTAACTAATAAAACGTATGATGGAGATTCAAGTGTCAAATTCAGTTCCACAATATACAATAGTCAAATCTCTATTTTCAAATTAAAAGTAACACCCTAGGAAAAAAATATAGGATTTTTCTATCTGTACACTCTTTTCCTTTATACCAAGTTTGAAATTGCCTTTTGTTTTCAAAAAAATTTTGAACAGAAAAATTGTTTTTAAAAAAAAAAAAAAATTGGCGAATGAGCAAACTGTCAAACTTGGTGTACACCAAGCATAATTGTAAAATATAAAAAGACGGGGACTAAAATTTGGTTGTTGTAAACTATTAACACATGCATGAAACACATTCGTTTAACAAAAATGTTACTTGTACACACTTGGTACACAACCCCTTCACATGAGGTGTGACAACAGAACCAATACCTGCTAAAGGCATAGGAGTGCCATCAGTAGTCATAACAGGGATAGAAGACGAAAGAGACACAAAAGCAAAAGATGAGAAATCTGGAGACATATGATGTGAAGAACCAAAATCCAAGACCCATACATAATGTGACATACCTGAAGAACCATGAGGCAACTGACCTACGGGAGGAGAAGAAGCAGACATAGCTTGTGGCTGTAAAGAGAGAAACTTCTGAAATTGCTCAACCAGAGTACTAGGATCGGTGAAGGGACCTGATGAAGCTACTGCTACAGTATATGACGGTGGTGGTTTATAGCCCTGGGTGGTCTATGAACATTCGATTGTGATTGGTTGCCAGACTTCTAAGCTTGAAATTGTTGTTGCGATTGATTTTGCTGTCTCAACTTAGGACAATGAGTCTTCCAATTACCTTTCTGCTTATAGAAACTGCACTCGTCGGGAGCAACCCTTCCGTAAAACTTATTCTGATTATTAGAGAGTGACTTGGAAGGCACTGCTAACACAGAAGGATTAGAAGTAGAAAAGATTCCCTTTTCTGAATAAGACTTGAGACATATATCTTCAGCCAATAACTCACTAACAACTGAGTCAACAAAAGAAAGTGGAGAACGATGCAAAATTGAACATCTAAGTCCCTCAAAATCACTGCGAAGTGCAATTAAAAACTGTACCAATCGTTGTTGTTCTCTACGAGAAAATATATGCATCACATGCCTTTAATTCGTCTGATTCTGTAAGAGCAAATTGATCCTAAAAATCTGTCATAGCAGAATAAAACTCGTGAATACTCATATTCTTCTACTAAAGAGCTTGTATGTCATTCTCCAATTGATACTGTTTTACAAAATTTGATTGAGTGAATAACCTTTGCAAATGATCCCAAACCTCTTTTGCTGTCTCATACTTCGCCAACTCTCTGCCTATGGAATGCTCAACAGAATTGTTAATCCAAGTAATGATTTTCGAATTATTTGCTTCCCAGACATCTACCAAAGCAGCATAATTCTCATCGGTATTCTTAGATTTCACAAAAGTTCCACTAACGTATCCCCACATCTTTTTACATTTAAGAAATTTTTTTCATCATATAACTCCAATATGAATAATTCTTTTCATCCAACCTCACATTCACAAACTGAAGAGAATCGTCTCTTTCAGTAGCCATAATAAAAAAATAAGGAAAAACAGATCGCAAAAGAAATGAAAACGAAATACCAGATTGCAAAAATTGAAAGAAAACCCTCTCAAAATTGTCTCGAAATCACCAAAAAAAATTTGAGATTAAGCATTGTCCCGAAATTGTCGAAATTATCTCGAAATCACCCCCAGCCAACTCACCATGGAGTTGGATCCGTGAAAGCTGTGTTTGCGATTAAACTTTGTCCCATGAAATTTTGCTCTGATATCATATTAAACAATTCAAAGAAAAGATAGAGAAAAAAAGGTTAGAGTTTCATAAATTCTGCATAATAAAAATTGAATACAAAAAGATGATTTAACCTAAATATATATATAGGTTAAAACAAAAGAAACTAAAAAGACTATTCTACCCTTAATCAACAATAAAATAAAACAATACTATATTTCTTTATAGTATAAAGAATGTGACCAAAAATTGATCAATCAATGCCCAAAGAAACACCAATTTAATAGTATCAAACAAGAATTTGAGGGTTGTTTGTGCCATATTTTAATCCGATTTTAATCTAAATTAAAGACAATCAAAAACTAAATATCAAAATCTTCTATCACATTCTATTTAAAATTTGATTTTAATCTACACCGAACACTCTCTGGATTTGGGAAGTCACCTCTCCAGCACTTTTAGCAGCATCCACTGCATGGGCCAATAACTCCTCCAGTGAATCTGAAATTTCACAAATTCAATCAAGAAACACGTACATATACATAAATAGATACAAGTATATATGCACTCATTTGTGAATGAACATGCATACACACGTATCGAAGTGAGATTAACGGGCTCCTACAACTTTGTGAAAATCGCTATGAATGAATTTGAGCAAAGGTTTAAGCAAAATGCCTTTGCCCTCCGAGATTACAAACATGTATGTGATGACTCAACTCCTTGATGCCTATTACACACACACACACATATATATTTAGAGAATGATAATTTAGTTAATTTAAGAGAGCATCTTGCACGTGTGTGTTTTTCTAAATTAATGTTTCTAATAATGGACCACATCGTCAACTTGGAAGAACAAAAAAAAAAAAAACGAAAACATGAAATATATTCGTCAAAATGACTTAGCTTTCAGGGAAATGCTATCTGAAACATATTCATCAAAATGACTTAGCTTTTAGGGAAAATGAGCAATTCCCATAATGGTGGCGCCCCCAATAGGGAGTCCACATGTGTCCATTATTGACACCATTATATTATGGGCTATGTACCCATAGCGTAACCCTAGATTTTATGCATGGTCAAAAAACAAAAATAGAAAATTATAACCACTTTTGTTTACCGTTAAGTCATTGTTTCAATCTCATTATTTTCAAAAATACATTTTTCTTTTTTTTTTTTCAGTCACGCATTCTTTAATAAAATAATATTACACGTAAATTTAAAACTTTTTCTTATTTTTTAACTATACATTCTCCATTAATTTACTATTCTAAAATACATTCTTAAACAAAAGACGAGGCTCAAACATGCGCTAAATATTATTTGGGAAAAATTGCAGCAACGGTACTAAATCTTTCATTTTTTTTTTATTTTTTTTTTTTGAAAACTTCGTCCAAACCTTTAAAAATAATGCAGTTGGAGTCCAAATGGATGGAATCCATCCATTTGACTGTTAGTTGACAATTAATATTTTTTTTTAACATTTTTTGACTAATTTAGAAGGGTTAAAATGGTGCTTTTATATTAATCTACAAAAAAATATTATTATAGTAGTTAAATAAAAATATTAAAAAATAAAAAATTGGAAGAACACCGTTCTTCCGCCCTGCCTTTATTTAGATTTTTAAAACTTCGATGAGTGTAATTCTTCGGCCACTCTTCCGACCAACTTTAAATGACGATTTATCCTTCTTAATAGAAGCACTGTTGTCATTTTTATCATCAAACTTCCATCTAAGTAAAGGGGTCTCGGGTCGGCTGCTCCGTTTCCCAGATGGAGCCTCAATTTCCCTTTTCAACCGAACTCCGATCCCTGGAGTCTTAGATTTCCGATGAGGTGGTTTACGTGGTATAGTGGGCTTGAAAGGAAGATCTAATTTTAGTGAAGAGATGGAAGGTACTTTCGAAAAATGGGTTTCTTGGAATTTTTTTTTCTCTAGCTATCTTCATTGTTTTTGCAGCTTAGAATCCTTCAATACACCCAAGTTTTACTTATCTCTATGTGAAATGTCAGTGTTCTTGGGTTTGGGGTGGGGTGGGAGAACATTGTTCTTCCATTTTTTTTCTTTTTTTTACTATTTTTATTTAATTACTATAATATTATTTTATATAGAATAATATAAAAGTACCATTTTAGCCTTTCTAAATTAGTCAAAAAAAGTCAAAAAAAATTTAATGGTCAAACTCGGATCCACCGTGCCTCAAAAAATAAGGGAAAGTACAAGATTTTACCTGTACTTTAAAGTGATGAAATATTATTAATTACAATTTTTGAGAGTCAAGTACAAGAAAGAGATAGTGTTAATGTATGGAAGGCTACTATAGCAACTGATGTGTGAAATGACGTTGGGAATGTTTGATTTTTTTTTTTTTTATTATTATTTTTTTTGTTGAACATAACTAAATGCAATTAAATTTTTTAGTATTTTGATTATTTGTTAATTCATTTTATGTGACTTGAAAAAAAAATAATTGTACATGTTATAAGTCATGTGCTAATTTTACAATTATTTTATGTTCAGATAAATATTTTTTGGGAGATTATGGATTTTTAAATCGGCGTCAATTCTTAACTCATTTTCGAGGTGTTCGTTATCATCTTCAAGATTTTGCCAGTCAAGGTCGTGACCCTGAAAATGCAAAAGAGTTATTTAATCTTCGTCATGCTTCATTGAGAAACGTAGTTGAGAGAATATTTGGAATATTTAAATCAGGATTTACAATTTTCAAAACTCCTCCTCCATCTTCAAGATTTTACTGGTCAAGGTTGTGACCCTGAAAATGCAAAAGAGTTATTTAATTTTCGTCATGCTTCATTGACGAACGTAGTTGAGGGAATATTTGGTATATTTAAATCACGATGTACAATTTTCAAAACTGCTCCTCCATTTCCATATAATACACAAGCGGGGCTCATATTAGCTTGTGTAGGATTACACAATTTTCTTCGCAAAGAATGTCTTTCCGATGAGTTTCATATTGAACCTGATAATGAAGATTCTTCATCTTCTTCGGTTAATGAAGGGGAAGATTTTGGACCCTTTTTTGAAAGTCAAGTACAAGAAAGAGATAGTACTAATGCATGGAGGGTCACTATAACAACTGATATGTGGAATGATGTTGAGAATGTTTGATTTTTTTTTTTTTTTTTTTTTTTTTGTTGAACATGACTAAATACAATTAATTTTTTTGGTATTTTGATTATTTGTTAATCCATTTTATGTGATTTGAAAAAAAAATAATTTATTTTATTTTACATCAGAAATCTGATTAGTCGCTTTGCATTTTCAAATTATACGGGTTATGAATGATTTTGATTATTTGGACATATTGGAATGATTTGGACATTATCTATGTTTAATATTTTATTTTAAAATATAAAAGTCTTTCAAAGTCGCTAAAAGTCTCTAATGAAAGTCTACAGAAGTTCATGGAAGATTTTTATTAATTCTTACAAAATCCATAAAAATCACTTGAAAGTCTACAAAATCCAAAAAAATCATTCACTTAAAGAAGTCTTTAAAAGTTTCAATTGAATGCACCCCTGTTATTGAACTCATGACTCAGTATGGATGGATTTCAGATGACATATTAGATCTTAAATGTGCTGCTTGGTTATAAAATAATAGTAATAATAATAATAATAAAAAGCACAGTAATTGGCCCATCGAATAATAAATAAGAATCAAAATCAAGAAGAGAAAAAACCAAGTGTGTCTTGAATCCATTGTTCCAACCCAACAAAAAAGATATTGAAAAGATGATGGTTCAAGTTCAGCTCAATTCGCCAATATAAAAAGAGACGGTATAACCCGTTGTCCTTCGGAAATACGAAACGAAGATACAAAAAAGTAAGAGTACCGCCTTGACAAGGCAGAGGCTGCCTATTCAAGCTCCATGAGTCCCAATGGATCAATGTAACATTTTATTGTTTAAAACTGGATTTACTAAAATATTAGTTGTTTTCGAAATCATAATGCATATTTTAATAAATTGCAGAAGTTCTCAAGAAATTGACAGCCACGTTCAAGACGACTGCAATAAGAGGGAGACGACTTTGACTGCTTTAATATTATCCCTTCCCATTAGAATAACGTCTTTTCCTTGTCTCTTCTTCACCTAACTCGTAAACAAATTGTTAAGAGATAAAATCTCATATAAATAAAAATGAAAACGTAAACCAATTTATAAGAATTTGGGCTACTTCTCTTAATAAAGTTGACATTTTAAGATGGAACCTCGTATTTTAACATAGTATTGTTAAACTCTAACGAGTAATTTGATTCGATTAAGACTAAAAAAGAATTGAGCACACGAACTTCAAGATTGGTGAGTTCAAACGAGCTACCATCTTGAAGGGGCATGTTAAAGAATAAAAGCTTATATCGAATAAAGATGAAAATATAAACAAATTTATAAGAATTTGAGCTACTCCTCTTAATAAGGTTGACCTTTTAAAAATGTGAATTGTGATAGAAAATATGATTCTATGAAGAAACCGCTTAAAGATATTGACATAAGATCTAAAATTTAGAATTACGAACTTAAACTCGACGGGTATGATTATTTGAATATTTGTATTCTATATTTGCTTTCATATTTTTAATAAAATGGTAGGAGTCTATATCAAACCCCTCATAGACAAAAAAAAAAAAACTTTGTCTTTTGTTTATGATGATACCCCACTTTCCATTTATTTTCCTCGCGTGGAAAATTTTTCAAATGCTTTACCAATGGAATGTGAATTTACATTGATTGCACTTGTCCAATACTTTATACAAGAAAATAAAAAAGCATGGTTGGAAAAGATTTGATTCAATGAAGTACTTCAATAATTGTTGCTCTCGATTTAAAAAGATTAGCAAAAAATCAATCAAACTGTGTATGGTCAATGAGAGAGTCTTCGATTAAGTGATGGATATCATATCATATTACCGTGAGTATTGCAGTGATCTCTCATTATGGTACTTTGCCTTCTATAGTCCCTGTTTGGTCTCCATTATTCAAAAATATATTTTTCTTTTTTTTTATTATTTTCAATAAAATAATATTACACGTATATCAAAACTTTTTTTTAGACCATACATTTTCCAAAATATTACTATTCAAAAATGCATTTTAGTGTGCCGAAACAAGGGCTAAATGGGGACCTAATACAATGGTTGTTGGGTTATCTTTTCAACAATAAGTATTTTGTATTTATATGAAGAAAATAATGGCCTTAGCCGTCTACTTGATCAACCTCCAACAGTTGATTTCCTCTTTGATTTAATTAAAAAAATTGATAAAAATTTAAGTTAAAAGTGAAATTGAAATTGAAGTTAACAATTAATTTTAACTACGTTTTTTTTGTGATCGACAAATTTTATCGATATCTTAACCACATTTTTCATCAACTTATATCAAAATATATAAAAAAAAAATAATCTAATTTTTAATAAAACCAAACAGCAAGCTTAGTTCCAATAATAAAATGAAGCAAGCAAGCCAGCCAGCCAGCAACTGGGACAAGAGGTCACATTTGGAAACATGTCACTAAAGACAGTGATTTCTTACCAATACAAGTAATTATTTGGGGACAGGAATTATAACTGCAGGATTCAAGTCAAAATTTGGGTATTTCAGAATCTTGGCAATTTAACTATCCCATTATTCTGCTTGGGGCTTAATCTAATCAAGTTTGGCCAATTATCTTTTTACCAAATTGAATTCCATATGATCAAATAGAGTCGATTTGGTCCGTGGTGGTTGACACGATTGAGTTGTAGACTAGACAACTTTATTAAGCTAACAAGGAATTTACGAGGGAAATTATTTACAAAAAGTAACTAATAAAACGTATGATAGAGATTCATGTGTCAAATTCAGTTCCACAATATACAATAGTCGAATCTCTATTTTCAAATTAAAAGTAACACCCTAGGAAAAAAATATAGGACTTTTCTATCTGTACACTCTTTTCCTTTATACCAAGTTTGAAATTGCCTTTTGTTTTCAAAAAAAAATTTGAACAGAAAAATTGTTTTTTAAAAAATAAATAAATAAATAAATTGGCGAATGAGCAAACTGTCAAACTTCGTATACACCAAGCATGATTGTAAAATATAATAAGATGGGGACTAAAACTTGGTTGTTGTAAACTATTAACACATGCATGAAACACATTCGTTTAACAAAAATGCTACGTGTACACACTTGGTACACAACCCTTTCACATGAGGTGTGACAACAGAACCAATATCTGCTAAAGGCATAGGAGTGCCATCAGTAGTCATAACAGGATCGGTGAAGGGACCTGATGAAGCTACTGCTGCAGTATTAGACTGTGGTGGTTTATAGCCCTGGGGTCTATAAACATTCGATTGTGACTGGTTGCCAGGCTTCCAAGCTTGAAATGGTTGTTGCGATTGATTCTGCTGTCTCAACTTAGGACACTGAGCCTTCCAATGACCTTTTTGGTTACAGAAACTGTACTCGTCGGGGGCAACCCTTCCGTAAAACTTATTCTGATTATTAGAGAGTAACTTGGAAGACACTGCTAACACAGAAGGATTAGAAGTAGAAAGGATTCACTTTTCTGAATAAGACTTGAGACGTATTTCTTCAGCCAATAACTCACTAACAACTGAGTCAACAGAAGGAAGTGGAGAACGATGAAAATTGAACCTCTAAGTCCCTCAAAATCACTGCGAAGTGCAGTTAAAAACTGTACCAATCGTTGCTGTTCTCTACGAGCAATATATGCATCACATGCCTTTAATTCGTCTGATTCTGTAAGAGTTAATTGATCCCAAAGATCTATCATAGCAGAATAAAATTCCTGAATACTCATATTCTTCTACTGAAGAGCTCGTATGTTATTCTCCAATTGATACTGCTTTGCAAAATTTGATTGAGTGAATAACCTTTGCAGATGATACCAAACCTCATTTGCTGTCTCATACTTCGCCAACTCTCTGCCTATGGAATGCTCAACAGAATTGTTAATCCAAGTAATGATTTTAGAATTATTTGCTTCCCAGGCATCTACCAAAGCAGCATAATCATCATCGGTATTCTTAGGTTTCACAAAAGTTCTATTAACGTATCCCCACATCTTTTTACCTTTAATACAATTTCTCATCATATAACTCCAATATGAATAATTCTTTCCATCCAACCTCACATTCACAGACTGTAGAGAATCGTCTCTTTCAGTAGCCATAATCAAAAAATAAGGAAAAAAGATCGCAAAAGAAATGAAAACGAAATACCATATTGCAAAAACTGAAAGAAAACCCTCTCAAAATTGTCTCGAAATCACCAAAAAAATTTGAGATTAAGGCTTGTCCCGAAATTGTCGAAATTATCTCGAAATTGTTTCGAAATCATCCCCAGCCAACTCACCGTGGAGTTGGATTCGTGAAAGCTTTGTTTGCGATTAAACTTTGTTCTATGAAATTTTGCTCTGATACCTTATTAAACAATTCAAAGAAAATAAAGAAAAAAGAAAGGTTATGGTTTCATTAATTCTGCATAATGAAAATTGAATACAAAAAGATGATTTAACCTAAATATATATAGGTTAAAACAAAAGAAACTAAAAAAACTATTCTACCCTTAATCAACAATAAAATAAAATAATATTATATTTCTTAATAGTATAAAGAATGCGACCAAAAATTGATCAATCAATGCCCAAAGAAACACCAATTTAATAGTATCAAACAAGAATTTGAGGGTAGTTTGTGCCTCATTTTAATCCGATTTTAATTTAAATTAAAGTCAATAAAAAACTAAATATCAAAATCTTCTATCATATTCCACTTAAATTTTGATTTTAATTTACATCAAATACTCTCTGGATTTGGGAAGTCACCTCTCTAGCACTTTTAGCAGCATCCACTACCTGGACCAATAACTCCTCCAGTGAATCTGAAATTTCACAAATCCAATCAAGAAACACGTACATATACATAAATAGATACAAGTATATATGCACTGATTTGTGAATGAACATGAATACACACGTATCGAAGTGAGATTAACGGGCTCCTACAACTTTGTGAAAATCGTTATGAATGAATTTGAGCAAATGTCTAAATTAATGTTTCTAATAATGGACCACATCGTCAACTTGGAAAAAAAAAAAAGGAAAACATGAAACATATTCGTCAAAATGACTTAGCTTTTAGGGAAATGCTATTTGAAACATATTCATCAAAATGACTTAGCTTTTAGGGAAAATGAGCAATTCCCATAATGGTGGCACCCCCAATAGGGAGTCCCCATGTATCCATTATTGACACCATTATGTTATGGGCTATGTACCCATAGCGTAACCCTAGATTTTATGCATGGTCAAAAAACAAAAATAGAAAATTATAACCACTTTTGTTTACCGTTAAGTCATTGTTTCAATCTCATTATTTTCAAAAATACATTTTTCTTTTCTTTTTTCAGCCACGCATTCTTTAATAAAATAATATTACATGTAAAGTTAAAAAAATTTCTTATTTTTTAACTATACATTCTCCATTAATTTACTATTCTAAAATACATTCTTAAATAAAAGACGAGGCTCAAACATGCCCTAAATATTATTTAGGAAAAATTGCAGCAACAGTACCAAATCTTTCATTTTTTTTTATTTTTTATTTTTTGCAAACTTCGTCCAAACCTTTAAAAATAATGCAGTTGGAGTCCGGATGGATGGAATCCATCCATTTGACTGTTAGTTGACCATTATTTTTTTTTTTTACATTTTTTGACTAATTTAGAAGGTTTAAAATGATGCTTTTATATTAATCTACAAAAAATAAAATTATAGTAGTTAAATAAAAATATTAAAAAATAAAAAATTGGAAGAACACCGTTCTTCCGTCCTGCCTTTATTTAGATTTTTAAAACTTCGATGAGTGTAATTCTTCGGCCACTCTTCCGACCAACTTTAACTGACGATTTCTCCTTCTTAATAGAAGCATTGTTGTCATTTTTATCATCAAACTTCCATCTGAGTAAAGGGGTCTCGGGTCGGCTGCTCCGTTTCCCAGATGGAGCCTCCATTTCCCTCTTCAACTGAACTCCGATCCCTAGAGTCTTAGATTTTCGATGAGGCGGTTTACATGATATAGTGGGCTTGAAAGGAAGATCTGATTTTAGTGAAGAGATGGAAGGTACTTTCAAAAAATGGGTTTCCTGGAAATTTTGTTTCTCTAGCTATCTTCCTTGTTTTTGCAGCTTAGAATCCGTCATTAATCCCAAGTTTTACTTATCTCTATGTGAAATGTCAGTGTTCTTGGGTTTGGGGTGGGGTGGGGTGGGGTGGGTGGGTGGGTGGGGTTTTTTCTTTTTTTACTATTTTTATTTAATTACTATAATATTATTTTATATAGAATAATATAAAAGTACCATTTTACCCTTTCTAAATTAGTCAAAAAAAGTCAAAAAAAAATTTAATGGTCAAACCCGGATCCGTCGTGCCTCAAAAAATAAGGGAAAGTACAAGATTTTACCCGTACTTTAAAGTAAGTGATCAAATATTATTAATTATAATTTTTGAGAGTCAAGTACAAGAAAGAGATAGTGCTAATACTTGGAAGGCTACTATAGCAACTGATATGTGGAATGATGTTGGGAATGTTTGATTTTTTTTATTTTTTTTATTTTTTTGTTGAACATAACTAAATACAATTAAATTTTGTGGTATTTTGATTATTTGTTAATCCATTTTATGTGACTTGAAAAAAAAATTAATTTATTTTACATGAGAAATCTGATTTGTTGTTTTGCATTTTCAAATTATACGGGTCACGAAATGATTTTGATTATTTGGACATATTGTAATGATTTGGACATTATCTATGCTTAATATTTAATTTTAAATATAAATATCTTTCAAAGTCCCTAAAAATCTCTTATGAAAGTCTACAAAAGTTCATGGAAGACTTTTATTAATTTTTACCAAATCTGTAAAAATTACTTAAAAGTCCACAAAATCCACAAAAGTCGCTCACTTAAAGAAGTTTTTAAAAGGTTCAATTGAATACACCCCCTCTTATTGAACTCATGACTCGGTATGGTTGGATTTCAGATGACATATTAGATCTTAAATGTGTTGCCTGGTTATAATAATAATAATAAAGCACAGTAATTGGCTCCATAAATAAGAATCAAAATCAAGAAGAGAAAAAACCAAGTGTGTCTTGGATCCATAATCCATTGTTCCAACCCAACAAAAAAGATATTGGACAAGATGATGGTTCAAGTTCAGCTCAATTCGCCAATATAAAAAGAGACGGTATAACCCGTTGTTCTTCGGAAATACGAAACGAAGATACAAAAAAGTAAGAGTACCGCCTTGACAAGGCAGAGGCTGCCGATTCAAGCTCCATGAGTCCCAAAGGATCAATGTAACATTTTATTGTTTCAAACTGGATTTACTAAAATATTAGTTGTTTTCGAAATCATAATGCATGTTTTAATAAATTGTAGAAGTTCTCAAGAAATTGACAGCCACGTTCAAGACGACTGCAATAAGAGGGAGACGACTTTGACTGCTTTAATATTATCCCTGCCCATTAGAATAACGGCTTTTCCTTGTTTCTTCTTCGCCTAACTCGTAAACAAATTGTTAAGAGATAAAATCTCACATAAAATAAAAATGAAAACGCAAATCAATTTATAAAGAGTTTGGGCTACTCTTCTTAATGAAGTTGACATTTTAAGATGGAACCTCGTATCTTAACATAGTATCGTTAAACTCTAACGAGTAATTCGATTCGATTAAAACGAGCACACAAACTTCAAGATTGGTCAACTCAAACGAGCCACCATCTTGAAGGGGCATGTTAAGGAATAAAATCCTATATCGAATAAAGATGAAAATATAAACTAATTTATAAGAATTTGAGTTTCTCCTCTTAATAAGGTTGACCTTTTAAAAATGTAAATTGTGATTGTTATATTATTGACCTTTGATTTCACCAAACCGGGCTCAGTTAATCACCAAAATACACCACAATCAACCAAATCGATCCCAAACCGAACACTTCCCAATGTTTGGTTGCTCCAACTGAAAACAGCCCACTTAGGACTATGGTGTGAAGATGAAGAACAACTATCTTTAAACCACCAAGGCAAAGGGAGAAAGGAAGGAGAAAGAAGAATGTCCACCAAGAAGCACAAAGCAAGACAATGGAGGTCGGTTTCTCTTCCTTCACAAAATAGACGGGTTGCTCTTATTTTTCTTCCACACTAATTGTCATTAACAAACAAACTTAAATAGGTTAAGAGTAGGTTTAGGCTTTAGGCTTTTAGGTCAAAACAAACAGGGCCCAATAACAGATAGAATAAGTGGGCTAACCCTGAAAGCCATCCAAAACGTTCGGGTCGGGCCATGAGCAACACTAATACAATTAGGCTACTTCGCCCAAAGTGGACAATATAATACCAATGTGGAGATATATGGTGTCCATAAACCCAACATATGGTATCAGAGCTTTAGGAGTGATTTTCAGACCCAAAATCGACCAAGAACAGACCTGGAATCGCGTGAACAGTGCTGCAGAATTTCTGGACAGTTTTCTTCAATCAGTCCGCGAACGTTTTTGGCTTTTCCGGTGAAACGAGCGACCATTTCAAGAAACCAACACCACAGGAGGCCTCTGCAGGTGGAGGAGAATCTCCCTGACCGGCGCATGAAATTCCGGCAGGCGCGTGAAGCCCACGCGCAGAGAGGAGAACCGGCGCGTGGCGGCGCGTGGGGGCATTTTCAGGCCTCGACTTCTTCAGGCAGTTTGTTTGTCTTGATTTCCTGAACGTACTGATATTTTTGTTTAAGTGTTTCAGGTTACGCAGGAAAAGTTGGACGATTTTGCCCCCGGTTGTTCGACGGTCGAGGCTGCAAAACAATTACTGAATTACTTTAGACCATAAATTGTGGCTCTAAAGCAGTAATCTCGCAACTCTCGATAATTACGGACTCAGACAAGTCCGCTCTGGTAAATTGGCTTATCCCGTTAAATTTCAGCACTAGCGCGTCATCGTGTGGGGTGACAATAGGATTGGGGTTACCGTGAAGGGGTAACCATTGCTTGTGCTAGAAATTAGGAATTAATTGTTCGTAGCTGTTACGTGATTGAAGTTTGTTCTTTTGATTAACTACAGCATATTATCGTTTTGTGCGTGAAACTGTTTTTGTTGATATCTTTTTGGTTGCATTGACTATTCCCTAGAATACCTAGTTCTGCTTTGTGTGACTTAATTGTGATTTTGTGTTTCTTGTTTGAAAATGACAACACACAAATTTGATTTGGGAATTTTTAATGGAAAATGTGATTTTTCTATTTGGCAACAGAAAATGAGAGGTATTTTGGTTCAACAAAAGGTTTCAAAAGCTATTGATGGGAGTTTTTCCGCTGATTTTTCAAAAGAACAAAAAGAATAGGCTGATGAGCTTGCTTACACCTCTATTATTTTACACCTGTCTGACACTGTTTTGAGAAAAGTTGGAAAACTTGATTCTACAAAAGAACTTTGGAAAAAGTTGGAGGATTTATATTTGCTCAAATCTACTCCTAATAAACTGTACTTGCTTGAAAGGTTTTTCAGTTTCAAAATGGATCCTTCAAAAGACTTGGATGACAATTTGGATGTGTTTAACAAACTTGTTCAAGATATTGTTAACTGTGGTAAGTCATTATCTGAAACTTACAAGACTATTGTTTTGCTAAATGCTATACATGATACTTATCGTGAAGTCAAAAATGCTATTAAGTATGGTAGAGACACCTTGACGCCTGAAATTGTCATTGACTCCCTTAGAAGTAAGGAGATGGAAATGAGAGCTGAAAAACATGATAAGGAAAGCGGTGAGTTGCATATGATGAGGAGTAGAATGAGATTTAAGCAAATGAGTTTGGGTAGAAATCAAAACAGTGGTGATTCGAGTAGCGACTCGAGTGATGATGATGGTAAGAAGAAGTGCAAGAAGTGGGACAAGTCTGGTGGTAGACGGTGTTACAGTTGTGGTAAGTTTGGACACTTCATTAGGGAATGTCCCAAAAGGAAGGATAGGCAGAATGGTAAGATGAGAGGTGATGCGAATCTGGCTATAGGGTCGATTGATGACCCTAGTGAGGTTTACTGAGTGTAACCCTAGTTACTGCATGTGCATCTGTGTGTAATCCTTTTTCTGCATGTGTGTGATTACTTAATTCTGTTGCGTGGTTATATGTTACATTTTTCAAATTGTTTGATATGTGCATTAGCATGTTTTAAGTGATCTTATTACTGTGTGTAATTGTTTGCATGAAGTGTGGGTTTTTTGTGATGCATTTGCAGTGTGTTGTGTGTCTTATGGTAAGGTGGAGTATAGATGCCTGGGGTACATTGGTTGTACCGTGGGATGTTGTGTGTGACATTTGGATCACGGTGGAGAGGTGATCAAATGTTGGAATCTTTTATCTGTAAGAGACCCTGATCAGGTGGAGTGTTAGTGAGACACTTCTATCACTTCTATTAGGTGGAGACCCATTATCCACTTAGGTTGGAGAGGTGATGTGGTGATAGAGGATTATCCCTTGAACTTAGGATCTATAGAGACTTACCGTTAGACATGTTTGTTTGAGTGATTAGTCTAGTGAGCATGGTGGACGATGAGGTGAGATATGTGTTCTCGGGGTGAGTGAGCAACACGGAATGGGATAGGATAAGTGTGGTGAGATCTTTGTGAGGCCATTTATGCATTTGTTGCATATGTGTTGGTAGTTGATTAACTTGATAATCTGTTGTTCTGTGTGAACGTGTGTGATAAGATCTCTGTGTTATCCTATATGATATCTCCATCGCATGTTTTATTTGCTCTTGATTGATTACTGTGCTTATCTGTTTCTACTTGGGTGTTCTTGACTTTAACCCTGGTGAGTATATGCCTAACCACCAATGTCGGGAAGACTTTCGACACAAGGCACCTCAAACGCGAATGATTTTTAGCCCGATCGCCACCGTACTTTCTACTGCGTTCCTCCGACCCTGAGCTCTGATACCAGTTGTAGAGATTAAGAGGAGCAATTAACCAGGCCCAAGCCCACACCACCCGGCCCAAGTGAGGTTCCAACCCAAAACCAATTGGTAATGGGTGGAGTAGCCCACTTGGGTTATATGGTGGATTTCTTTTCTTCTCCCAACCGATGTGGGACTTCTTGTTTGCTCCCAACAGTGATAGAAAATATGATTCTATGAACAAATAATCGTTTCGGATCTGAAACCGCTTAAAGATATTGACATAAGATCTAAAATTTAGAATTACGAACTTAAACTCGACGGGTATGATTATTTGAATATTTGTATTCTATATTTGCTTTCATATTTTTAATAAAATGGTAGGAGTCTATATCAAACCCCTCATAGACAAAAAAAAAAAAAAAACTCTGTCTTTTGTTTATGATGATACCCCACTTTCCATTTATTTTCCTCGCGTGGAAAATTTTTCACATGCTTTACCAATGGAATGTGAATTTACATTGATTGCACTTGTCCAATACTTTATACAAGCAAAAAAAACAAAGCATGGTTGGAAAAGATTTGATTCAATGAAGTACTTCAATAATTGTTGCTCTCGATTTAGAAAGATTAGCAAAAAACAATCAAACTGTGTATGGTCAATGAGAGTCTTCGATGAAGTGATGGATATCATATTACCGTGAGTATAGCAGTGATCTCTCATTATGGTACTTTGCCTTCTATAGTCCCTGTTTGGTCTCCATTATTCAAAAATATATTTTTTTCTTTCTTATCTTCAATAAAATAATATTACACGTAAATCAAAACTTTTTTTTTTAAACCATACATTTTCCAAAATATTACTATTCAAAATGCATTTTAGTGTGCCCAAACAAGGGCATAATAAATGAAAAGAAAGAAAAAGATGAAACTTAAATCATGTATGGACTAAGCATCAAGAGCATATTGAAGTAGAAGCAATTTGGTACGAATATAACGTTTAAGGGCAAGACTAGACAATCCTCTCTTCTTTATTCCTTGATCGATTCAGATAAAATTCAGATTGTTAGTAAATTTTGATAAAAGTTAATTGAACGTGTGGTTGAAAAGTTTTGAATTGATTAGAATTAATTGTTAAGTTTAAATTTTAATCAATTTTATTAACTGCATGCACCACCAAACAATTTAAACATTATTCACTCACTCCTTTCCCCCTTGGGAATCTCTTCCAATCATACTCTATGTCCCACATTACTTTTAACAATTTGAGCTTGTGAGGCAATGGCCCCATGCCATATCACAAGTGGTTATCCTATTATTCCCTTATTTGAGATAGTATTATGAATTCACAAGTCCGCGCTTCATTGGCTTTCCTGTGGTTTTTCACAAGCCAAGCCGGTTTGACATCTGTTGTCGAGAGCTAGGGTAGGCTCATGTTGCTCTTCCTACCTAGGAGGCTGGTTGGGGAGCAAACCTCCTACAAAGTGATTCTGGCGAGTCATGTGAAAGTTCATATATATACACACTTCTATAATATTTTTAGACAGGAAAGTTGGGATATTGCTTTGCCGAGTATAAGCAAAATATTTTTAGGACTAAGGATGTCTGGAAGTCAGATTATAAGTAAATAAGCAAGTTTCAAAAAAAAATAACTATTTTGTTTATCAAAATTGAAGATACTGAAGTAACGGTTACTTTTGAAAAAAAAAACCTACTTTTTTTAATTTAAAAATGAGGAAATTGTAACTTATTCAAATATTTTTGCAAATATTAAGTTTAAAACTAAAAGTAACTTCACTTGCTTTTAAGCTTAGCCAAACATGCACAATAAGTGCTCCCTTTTCATATTTGAAAACGAAAATTTATTCTTCTTGCATTAATATATTTTACTCTTTCAACTTGCTATTTTTTTATGAAAAGGAAGCAGTTTTATTTCTCAGAACCAAGATAATGTTTATAGGTGATCAATCCAATCAAACATGATCATGATAACTATCAAATGCATATAAAGTAAGAGAATGGGTAGCAATAATTGCTTATCGTCTAATAGGGATAGGTGATAGACTTGGAAAAGTTCCCCTAAGTGTTAGCTTAATTATTGTTGCTGTGCAAAGTCCGTACGCAAATAACACCTTTAATTTTGATTTTGTCCATTTTTTTCTTATAAAAAGGAAGCCATGATTTTATAATGTAGAAAACAATAGATTATTACAACTATAATGCAGAAAACGTAAACTCTAAAAGTACAAAAATCGAACCAATATCACTCAAGCTTGTTCCAACACCACCAATGGAGTGTCTAAAGACTTTGAGCTCAGATTTTTGTCACACCAGATCATGCACCGTCGTCCACGGGAATGACAATGGATATACCGAGAATAACTCCATCGGAAGCCACCAAGAATTTAGTCGGAGATATGAAGTTCTCTCACTTGGTTACCTCTCTATGCTTACTCTCTATTTGTGAAGCCAAGTCCCAAATCAAAGGCAAAGAAAGTCTTGTATATTATAGAGCCAAAATCATTTGAATTCAAAATTCAAATAATGTACTATGAAAAAGGAATTGTCTAGAAAGTGTAATTGACCACAAAATTAAATCACAATCATTGGATTTAATCTATGGTCCATATTACACATTAACTGGCACAATCCCCTCAAATTGCTCAAGACCAATACTAATGTGCCAAGTGGACACAAGTGATCCACCTCACAAATCTTCACCTTGGATCACATATAATTCACTGTCAAATTCCCCGGTTACAAGTACTATCACATAGTATTGTCTTATTTTTATCATCATCACCAACTCCAACTCAGTACCTGCACAACAATTAACCGTTATCAATACTCAACATTGATAAACATTTGTTAAACTTACCAATCGCAAGTACTTTTGTTCCAACATCTACAGGGTTATCATCAGTTGCAATTTTAAGCAAAATAAAATCACCCGAAGCTAACTTCTCCCTAATAAAGTGATACTTCACCTCAATATGTTTAGAACGTTCATGATAAACAAGATTTTTACATAACATCAATGAACTTTGACTATCAGTATAAATCATGACATTATCATTCAAGAAGTTTAATTCACATAGAAGGCCTTTCAGCCACATGCATTCTTTTACAGCTTCAGTTAATGCAACATATTCTGCTTCCGTGCTAGAGAGTGTAACTATAGATTGCAACTGTGATTTCCAAGTGATACGGTTATCACCTAAAGTGAAGAAGTATGAAGTGGTAGATTTCCTCTGATCTTTATCCCCCGCAAAGTCAAAATCTACATAGTCTTTTAGCTCTAGTTTATCACTTCCCCCTTTAAACACTAATCTCCTTTTTAAAGTTCCATCTAGGTATCTTAACAGCCATCTAAGTGCAGTCCAATGAGGCTTACCTGGGTTTGACATAAACCTACTCAAGAAACTAACTGCTTATGCAAGGTCCGGTGGTAATCATAGAATACAACACAGAACCAATGACATTTGCATAGGGAACATTACTCATTTCATACAATTCTTCTTCAATTTTAGGGAATTGTGCAGATGACAAATTCATGTGTGCGGCTAATGGTACACTGACAGACTTAGCAAATTTCATACCAAATTTGGTTATCACTTTATCCAAATAAGATTCTTAATTAATAGTCATCCTATTATCAGCTCTATTCCTTTTAATAACCATACCAAGAATTTTTCTTACCTCTCCTAAGTTTTTCATGTCAAATTCCGATTTTAAAAGGTTTTTCATTTTTATGATTTCAGCTTTACTAGGACTAGCAAGCAACATATCATCCACATATAACAATAAATAAACTTTACAGCCTACTTTAGAGTTATTAAAATACAGACATGCATCATATTCACTCATCTTAAAACCAATTTTAAGCACATAAGCATCAAATCTTTTATATCATTGCCTAGTACTTTGTTTGAGACCATACAAGGACTTTCTAAGCAAACATACAAGTTCTGATTTTCCCTTCACCTCGAACCCTTGAGGTTGAGACATATAAATCAATTCATCTAACTCCCCATGAAGAAAAGTCGTCTTAACATCTAGTTGCTCCAACTCACAATCATACTTGACAACTAAGGCTAAGACTAACCTGATAGTTTTATACTTAATGACCGGTGAGAATACCTTATTATAGTCTATCCCATCTCTTTGAGTAAATCCCTTCGCAACCAACCTAGCTTTATATGTTAAAAGGTCTTTAGGTCCTACTCCTTTTTTCAACTTGTAGATCCATTTACAATGGACTACTTGTTGATTCTTTGGTTTTTCAACCAACTTCCAAGTCTCATTTTTATTTAAAGACTGGATCTCCTCTCTCATAACCTTTTTCCAATTTTCAGAATCCTTACAAGTAACCGCTTCATCAAATGAAGCCGGTTCAACTGATTCTAAGGCTTCACCTGAAACTAAGACAAATTCCATCAAATTTGAAGAGATGTATTTCATATTGGGCTTCACTTGTCTTCTCTCCCTCTTCCTCACTAATTGGTAGTAATCCAAATTAGTACCTGCAAATGTTTCTTGATTATGGACAACAGTTTCAGGAATTTCAAGTTCTGGTTGTTCTATCACTGCTTCTTGATCAGATTCTTCTTGAGGTTGGATTTCACTATCCTCTTGATTATCTAATCTCTTTACCTCAAAATCCATCTTCTTTTCAGTAGAAGATTTCCCTTCCTCAGTATGTTTGTTCTGACTGTCTATGTTTTTAAGGCAAGGCATATCAAGTTCATTGAGCTTCACATCTCTACTGTTAATAATCTTAATACATTTCACACCTAAAACCCACAGTCTATATCATTTCACTCCCTCTGGATAACCTAATATGACACACTTAGTAGCCATAGGGTCCAATTTGCCCTCAACCTGATGTGTATAAGCCGCACAACCAAACACTCTAATGTGTGACAAATCTGGAGTTTTTCCAGACTACAGCTCTTGGAGAGTCTTGAAGTCAACAAAACTAGAAGATGACCTATTTATCAAATAGGCAGCAGTACACATGGCTTCACCCCAGAAACCTTTGGACAACCCCGAACTAATCATCATACATCTAACTTTATCCATTAAAGTTCGATTCATCCTCTTCGGCACCCCCATTTTGTTGGGGGGGTATGTCTAACAGTCCTATACCTCATTATACCCTTTCCCTCGCAAAATTTATCAAATTCAAAGTTACAAAACTCTAAACCATTGTCTGTCCTAAGAGTTTTCACACCCTTTCCCATTTGATTTTCAACTAAGGCAAGTCAGGACTTAAACTTACTAAAAGTTTCAGATTTGGATTTAATGAGATACACCCAAACTTTTCTCGAATAGTCATCAACGATAGACAGAAAAAACCTATTCCCTCCATGTGTGGGATGTTTTTCTGGACCCCACAAATCTGCATGAATGTAGTCCAATGGTTTCTTAGTGATGTGTTCACCTATCCCAAAGCTAACCCTATGTGACTTTCCTAGAACACATGTCTCGCAAAAGCTTAAAGATGTAACACTATCATTACCAAGTAAATTCTGATCACTAAGATATTTCAATCTCTTGTACCCAATGTGTCACATCCTCTTGTGCCAAAGATCTGATATATCTTCACAGACAGAAGATAAAGCTGACTCTTTGTTGCCTAAGGCTTTACCTAGAGGTGTCAAGACGGACGGGCCGACCAGACCCGTAAAAACTGGCCCGAATCGATTCGGGACCACGGGCTGACCCGTGACCCGAGTGGATGGTTCACGGGTCAAGGAGGTGTGACCAACGGGCTTCGTGGGTTCCACCTTCACAGGCAGTGGTTAACCGTAACCCGTGAAAAAATATATTAAATATTATAGTTAAGTAGGTGCCAACCTAATTGAGATGTACTTAAACTATAAATTATAGTAAAAGTAGGTACCAACCTAGTTGGGATGTACTTATACTATAAATATTTGATAATAGTAATTAGAAATGCATTTAGTTGTTATTTGTTTAAGTTAAATTTAACTTTTCAAAGTTATAAATAATTCATGTAACATTAAATTTGAATTCTATGTAAACATTTCTTGGTATAAATATGAATTTATCATTTTATTCAATATTTAGTTAAAAAAAAATTTTAAAAAATGTTTTTGCTATAAATATGAAAAATTCTATATTTTTATAATTTTATTTATACAATTATACGGATTAAATCGGAACAAACCGTGACCCGTGACCCGGATGGGTCAGCGGGAGGGCCTGGGTTATAGTCCAAAATTGTGGGTCGACCCGTAATCGGCCCGTAACCCGTAATGGGCAGGTTGTTTTTCACGCGGACCGTTACTGGGCTCATATATTGACGGGCCGATCCGGCTCGGACCACTCAGATTGACACCTCTAGCTTTACCTTGAAAGACATATAGTCCATTCCTCTTGGGACCTTTCATAACCACTAGAGACCCTTTGCAAATCTTTAAAGTACCATCATAAGATTTGAACTGATAACCATCTTCTTCTAAAGTACCTAAGGAAATAAGATTCATTGCCAAGCACGGGACATACCTAACACCTCTAAGGGATCTAATAATGCCATCATGTATCCTAATAGCAATATCACCAACTCCCTCCACATTGTGTGTACGATCATCTCCTAAGTATACTTTTCTAGGATTCACATCTCTATAGTTATAGAACCAAGACTTAATAGGACACATATGAACAGTAGCACATGAGTCTAAAATCCACTCAATGTCAAATTCAATATTAGAAACATTCATGACATGCATGTTATCACGGGCATGATCTAAATCTCCCGACACGGTCATAACATGTAGACAATCAAAGAAATCTCATACAACAGCTAAGTCATGATCATCACTCTGCTGCGGTCTTTGTTTCTTCTTAAGGTCATTACAGTCTCTCTTGAAATGCCCCAACTTACCACAATGAAAGCATTTCTTACTACTCTTATCTCTAGATTTAGACCTACCCTTCAATTTCCTTCTGCCATTCTTAATTTGAAAAAAGTTCTCCCTCGTATCATTCTTTCCTCTAACGAACAAACTCTCTTCTCCTGAGCTACCCCTTGACTCTTTCTTCATCTCTAGCTCCCTAGCCCTCAAAGTATCAGTCACAATCTCTTGGGTCAATGTATCCCTAGCATATGTGATAGCATTCCTAACATCTCTATAGGATTCGAGAGTAGCATTTAAAAGTATAACAGCTAAATACTCATCATCAAATTTTTTATCATTGTGGGCCAAACACTTGACGAGTCTGTTAAAGTCGGCCAAATTGGATTCCAAATCCTTTCCTGGGTCGAGTTTAAAACTGAAATTTTTTTGAAACAAATGTATTTTGTTTGGAAGAGATTTTTCTAAAAATAGCTTGTCAAGTGCTTCCCACAATTTTTTGGCAGTCTTATATTGTTCAACTTGTCCTAACACATTATCAGATAAGTGCAATATAATCAAACTATGTACAACTTTATTCATCTTAGTAATTTTATCCGGTTTAGCTTTTAATGCATCAGGATATTTTTCCGGGTCGTCAAGAGCTTTAGAAACCTTTTGTTGGATTAATATAGCTTTCATTTTTTGCTTCCAAATGGAATAACCTCCCTTACCATTGAATTGTGCCAATTCAACTCGAGAGGCCATGGTAGACAAATAACGTTTTTCGAAAAAGTTTTTACTTACTCAATTTACCCACACACAAATGCAAGCTTAAACCAATTTACGTATAAATTACTTTTCAAGATGACACAAGCAATGATATCATAACAAGTAATATATAGATAATACCACAAGAGTCAAATAGCAATATCTTAATTGTAAAATTCGAGAGGGCGTTAGAATGTGCAAACCAAGCGAACCAATATTTGGTTCATATTTTATCGATCCAGGGCCTCCAGTTACTGCCCCAAGTTATCCAACATCTATGCAACCTTAGAAAACACCACCGAGCCGCCAACAGAAAAGGTTTCTCCACTTCAAGTTTTTGCCCGAGGCTATATCTACTTCTACAGTGCACCAAGCTGAAATGTGACACCACCAAGAGGTCCAAAACGTCTCAAGGAACAACTTTTATGTTTTGACCACAGGCTGGAACTTCCCCACGCGCCCTCACGTGCAGCTAGAGTGAACTGCACGTGGGCTCACGCACAGCTCCACTGTCGGTGTGTGTGTTACACGTGCGGCGCCGTCCGAATATGCTTGCCTCCTGGAGTCTGCTGGTGGTCACCATTTGTCTACCAGGTGTGTGGTTTGGCCGGAAACTGGATTTAAAGTTTCGGTTGAAATAGTTTTCGGCCAAAAAATGAACCCCTTCGACTTCCAATTCGATTTTCAGGTTGTTTAAACACTTTATACCACTAGCCTAAGCTCTTATACCATTTGTTGAGTTTATAATGTAGAGAACAATAGATTATTACAACTACAATGCGGAAAACATAAACTCTAAAAGTGCAAAAACCGAACCAATATCACTCAATCTTGTTCCAACACCATCAATAGAGTGTCTAAAGACTTTGAGCTCAGATTTTTGCCACACTGGATCATGCACCATCATCCACGAGAATGGCAATGGATATACTGAGAGTTGATTTCAGTTTGAAGATGTCAAAGGGTTTGTGTGGAAAATTAATTTGGTGAAGCATCTACCTAAATTGATGTATAATCTGATTTCGATAAGGCAACTTGATGATGAAGGTCATAATACAACTTTCGGTACTAGTGCATGATACCACTAATTGGCCATGGTTTTTTTCACAAGGAAGTGAAATTGGAATTCTTTGCATCACTTCTAATTGTAGGTTGCAACTGCTAATTCACCTGTTATCTCTGATTTGTGGCATTGTAGGTTGTAACACATAAGTAAAAAGGGAATGGAAATGCTTCAATCTAAAGGAAAGCTATCTAGTTGGAATATGTTGAACAGTATGTGTGAAGACAGTATTTTTTTCATAATGAAAAAAAATGCTAACTCATCTAAAATTAGAAGGGAGCCGAAAACTAAAAAAAAAATCATACTAATGTGTTCAATTGTTACTTTTTTAGAGGTTCCAATTCTTACGAAATTTATTGATTACTCAAGCAGGAAGCTTCGTGTTCATGTCTTTGATGCCTTCAAGAGATAGAAAATGATGGGTAAAAATAAAATAAATTTGAAGGTAAAGTGTTTGAAGTCAAGTAATGGGAAGAATATTTAGATCATGATTTCAAGAAGTATTGTACTGACAATGGAATCATAAGATTACAAGCTAAGATACCGAGTTTGTTTTTGTTTCTCTAATGAACAAACTCGAAAGACTATCAGGAGCAAGGACGTGATTTTCAATGAAAGTGTGTTGTATTACGTCGGGTTGGGAATAGAACTTAAAAGCAAAAATCCCAAAGTTAAAAAGCCTAAAGTGACACTATTAAAAGATCATCTAGTAATTGAGTTGGAGAATGCTGACGATGAAGATCGAGAAAGTGTAGCCCCAAAGTACATCAAAACACCCTAAGACTCAACTCAAAATATCCAACAAAACTGTTAAACCTTCACAGAGATACTCATCAACATTATATATATTATATTTATATTATATTGACTGATAGATATGAATCAGAAAGTCATAGTGAAGCTTTATAGATTGATGAACTAACCAAGTGGCAGTTAGACATTAGGGATAAGGTGCACTCAATATTGTCCAATCATACATGACAATTGACAGAGTTGCCAAAATGAAAGAAGACTTCGTAAAACAAATGAGTTTATCGATTAATAGAAGAACATAGTAGTAGCAAGCAATAACAACTAAAATTGGGTGTAAAGATATTTCAACAGTAGAAATCATTAACTACACCGAGATTTTCTCTCAAGTGGTGAAACTAATCAAAATTAGAGAAGTACTTGTACTAGTGAAGAAGGAAGACTTGCACCTAGAGCATTTGGATGTAAGGACAGCTTTCTTCAAGGTAATTCGGAGGAAAAAGTTTACATAATGTAGCCACAAGGTTTCGAATTACAGTGAAAGGAGAAAATAGTGCACGTATTTCAAAAGAGGTCTTAAACATGGGTAGTAATTGTTTCATAAGCTGTCAGGCGGACAATTGTTGTTATAATAAAGAACATAGATGATTCATATATTATTATACTACTATATGTTGATGACATGTTGATTGCAGGTGCTTGTAAACAAAAAAATAGACAAGTTGAAAAATAATTTTTTTAAGGAGTTTGCACTCAAGGGTTTGATTTTGAATGTTGCAAAACAAATCCTTGGGATGAGAACTACTAGGGTTAGTAATGTCATATAACTGTCACGGGGAGAGTATGTGAAGAATGTAAAATCAGTGAGTACTCCTTTGACTAGTCACTTTAGGCTATCAATGAGTAAGTCGCCTAGTACAGAGCACGAGCGAGTCTACATGGTCAATGTATCTTATGCCTCTGCTATTGAAAATCTTATGTCATTATGTGTGAGAGACTAACATATCACATTCGGTGGAAATTATAAGTAGATATATGGGCAATACATGTAAACAACATTGGAGGTAGTAAAGTGGATTCTCAAGTAAGAGGTACTGCAGATTCGACTTTATATTTTAGAAAATCAAGTTTGGGATTAGAGTGTGTAGCTCGAACATGATTGGTATGGCAAGAAGAGCACTACTTAATATGTAAACACTTTGGATAGTATAGAAGTTAGTACAATATCTAAGTTGTAGAAGATAGTTACTCTTTTCAGTATTGAAGCAGAGTATGTTATCGTGACCGAAGCTAACAAAAAGATGATATGGTTGCAGTCTTTCTTAGAAAAATTGTGTAACAAACATGGAAAGAGTGTGTAACTTTGTGACAGTTAGAGTGTAATTTATTTAACAAAGAATCATGTTTATCATGTACGAATGAAGCATATACAAGTTTGTTATCAATTCATTGGAATGGTTTTGAAGGATGTAATCTTAATACTTGAGAAGATTCGAGGGAATCAAAATTTGGTTGACATGTTGATAAAGACTATTCCAATCGAGAAACTGAAGTTGTGTAGGACTTCTCCCTTGAGGATTGATGAGTTGTTTTCCTGCAAATGAACTATTGAAGGTGGATTAAATTTCTAAATGGGAGATTGTTAAGTGTACAACATAATTATTGTCGTTGTGTGTAGTCCGTATACAAAGAACCCATTAATGGCAGATTAGTCTTACATTAATCGTGTTTTTCGTATCTTTATTTCTTTACTATATATTAATGCCCTAAGTGGTATAGAATAAGAGTTTGTAATCAACACAAAGTTATGTGATACAAAATAGGATGGTGCATTCAGGGACGTGGAGACTTGGATTTTTGGCTATTGCTACAGTATTTCAGCGATTCAATTGTACTGTTGAAATGGTGATGCCTTAGTCATGTGCAAATTTCATGTCCTCTATGATAGTCAAGCATTAGCCAGTGTGCACATCAATACACTCTGCAATGGATTAAGCATGGAAACTATAGTATCACCACTATCATTTTTACAAATTACTCCGGCTCCAAATACTACAAAAACTATAGCTTTAGAGACGAGTTTTCCCATCGCTAATGGCTTGAATTCATAGGAAACAACTTTTAGTGACTAAACTCTTTCATCAATAAATCAAACATTGAAATTTTGCCGCTAATTTACCGACAAATTTCTTTGGCCATCGATAAATTAGCGACAAAAGAATTCTTTGGTATTTACCGACGACTATTGCTATAGCTCATTAGTAATGTCCATAGTATTATCTGTTGCAAATTAATTACGAATTAAGTCCGACGATGATTAGCAAAGGACTTTCATTGTTAATCCCGTCACTAATTTGAATTAAAATTTAAAAAAATATTATTATTATTTTTACTATTCTGTCTTTGGAAACTTAATATATTAAAGTTTAAACACCAAAAAAAAATAAAAGGTGAAGTTAAAATTTTAATATACAAACTAACAAACAATATACATGAAATTGCAAACATATCCATTAAATTCCTTAATTTCAAAGTGTGAAACAATATTTTTTTTTTCAGACATAGGTAGTCAAACTATTGGAAGCTCTTTGTCTTCTGCAAATAGGGTTCAAAGGAACAAATATATATATATATATATATATATTTGTGTGCGCAATACCTTTGTGTGCAACTTTATCCATCTTGTTGTAGAGCAATAGTATTGGAATCATTTTCTTTACATCATACTTCCTTTGGTCGGAATACTATTGGTGCCTTTGAGTGCATTTTATCTTTTCTTGCCCTGGTTTCACGGGTTACTTTTTCTTAGTACAGAAAGGGAACACCGTACAGTAATAGTGTGCTCCGCTAGATTACCTTCCGCATTCTCTCGGTCGTTTCGGGACAAAAGTATATTTGATCACAATTTAAAGAAAGCTTGCAACATGAAATTGAAATGCATTGAAATAAACTTGATCATTGATTGCTAAAAAACTAAATATTACAATAGACGAAAGCAGGAAATTACAATGGCTAGTGCAGAGGGCGAACACTAGAAAGCTTAAAAATGTTTAAAAGACTAATACCCCCTATAATAGATTTCGGAACAAAACCCAACTGATGGGAGTAGACGTCTTTTGGCTAAAGAATCATACTAAAATTTTCTAATTTCTATCTATTTAAATAAATTATTTACAATGTGCGGCTAAAATTGAGCAAACTACGGCTGCGATAGGATCACGGGGTTTAAGCAAAGCTACAGCCCGTAACATTCTCCCCCATTTGTTTTAGCGACGTCCTCGGAGCTATTGAGTATTCTTCTCGCTGTTGCATCCGCTCCATTTGACCAAGTACTCTTGAAGATATTCCATAGAGGCTCGAGTAGTTTGGTAGCCAAAATCTTTTCAGCAACCTTCTTTTCTGATCTTTTTACTTTAAATACTGGTTGCTTCAAATCTGCAGACTTTTTGTACTATTTCTAATCGTATATGCAGCATGGACGAGTAACGGTTGTTGGCCAGTAGTAATTTCAAAAGGACTCTTATTGGGAGAAGAGCTATTTTGAACATTGAAACACATCTGAGCCACATCCCCGAGTTTCACTCAAACTTCATGCGAAACAGAGATAAAATATCGAAATAAGTCTTCCAGCATAGAATTGAAGCGCTTTGTCTGTCCGTCTGATTGTAGGTGAGAACTAGAATACATGCTCATAGCCGAACCAAGAAGTATGAACAACTCGGACCAGAATATGCCAGTAAATCGAGAATCTCGATTATTGACGATAGGCAGTCCCCAGTATTTGACAATATGTTCGAAAAAGAGTTGAGTTGTCTCTTCGGCTGATACACACTTGGGCGCTGTAGTGAAAGTTACATCTTTAAATAATCGTTCCACCCCGATAATGATAGTGTCAAAGTCTCCAACTCTTAGCAATCTACCAATGTAGTCTATCGATCCACTCTCAACTGATCTATTGGGGATGGAAGGGGGCTCCAGTAAGAAAATGAGCTGCCACATCTAGCGAAGAACAAGATAAGTTTTTCCATAACTTGCAATGTCGTCCCGCCTTTGAGGCCAATAGTATGCACGTTGTAGTAGTGCAGAAGTGTACTCCACGATAGTCCCACATCTCAACACTTCTCCCATTTGTTTTCGAAGCTCTTCAAGCTCCGACTGAGCCATATGGTATAGTGCCTTGGTAGAAGGTTTGGCACCCGAAATAAGTTCAATCTCACGATCAATTACCCTCCTTGGTGACAATTTCCTTGGTAACTCATCCGGCAAGCCATCTTCAACTTCCTTAGGCCTTGTGATAGGCGTTGGAATAGAGCCAGTTGTTTCTTCGATATCCTCTATTTAAATAGAGCACAAGAATGAGGGTTCATTTCTCTTGAAACCCTTACTGAATTGCATGGCTAAGATGACCTTCTCGCCAATTTTCCCAACATGTGTGGGAATAATGAATGGTTTACTACCCATTATTATTAATGAGTCAGAATGCGGCAACACTACTGTCTTTGTATCCCGAAGATATTCTAATCCCAGAATGAGCTTGAAATCATCCATCTGAACTGCCGACAAATTTGTCCCTCCTTCGAAGGGACCTACTTTGATCGACATAGATTTTGCTATTCCCGCTATTGGTTGAGCAGCGGAGTTGATTACTTTGACCTTTCTCTTACCTCTTTCTAGAACAAGTCTAAGTCACTCTACTTCGGAACTTGCGAGGTAGTTGTGCGTAGCACCGGTATTCACCATAGCCCTAATGGGCTTTCCATTGATCTTCACATCAATTTACATTAAGCCTTTAGCCTTGCAAATGCGAGCATTCGATTCTTCAGTCTTTGGCTCTTTTGAGGGAATTGCATCCCATTTAGTAGCTCGGTGTGATAGTGTATTGCACCAATGCGAGAATGCACCAACTACATCCTCATCCCCTTCGAAGTTGGTGTCGCCATGACAGCTAGCTTGTGGACTAATTTGTTTTGAACTCGAGCCACCAATTGCTAGTTGACAGTATGCAATCGGCATCCATTTCTGAGGACACTCTGCCACCCGATGAGGTCCTTTACATAGAAAGCACTTTAATTTTGGAGCGACATCAGATTTGCCCTCCTTTACCTTTCCATGATTCCAATCATTACTGGTACTGCCATTATAGTTTTCTTGACGGCTATTATGATAGTTTCCCTATGAGTTACCCTAGCGGTTGCCTTGATAGGCTCCTCTCCTAATTTGAGAGTAACGCTCTCCCCTATTTAAGTTCGAGCTGGGTCTGTAAGGTCTCTTTCCACCTTTAACAGATTGACTATTTCCCAAAGGTCGATCCTTTCTCGATTTCGGTTGATAGTCACTTAAGCATTCAGCAACTCCCATAGACGCGCTCAAATCACTGACCTTCTGTCTCTGAAGTTCCGTGCGTGTCTACGATTCCAATGCTTCCATGAAGGTGAATAGCTTATCCTTTTCCAACATATCTCGAATGTTCAGCATATGTTCTGAAAAGGCCTTCACATACTCCCTGATGGAGATTGTGTGTTTCAGTTTTTGTAAGGCTCGACGTGCCTCATATTTTACATTCTCTGGGAAAAACTGAGATCTGATAGCTTCCTTGAGAAGATCCCAAGAATCAATTCGGACCCTGTTGGCCTAAATATCAACATACTTCGTCCGACACCATAGCTTTGCATCTCTACCTAGATACATGGTAGCTGTTGTGACCTTTCTCGCTTCGTCCTTGATCGAAGCCACAAGAAAATATTGTTCCATATCGAACAAGAAGTTCTCAACTTCTTTAGCATCGTGTGCCCCTCCGTAGGTACACGGTTCTGGAATTCTGAGCCTATGCACCGGCTCTTGTGCGATGGCTTGTCCATTCCCAACCGCGGGTTGAATCACTAGTAACTGAGCTCTCAACGCTCCCATCTCATCCTGCAGAACATGTATGATACCAGCAGCTTCAGTCATAGCTGCGCAAGACTCTTGGCTTTCATCTGTTGGATGCGTAATTCTCGAATTTTTTACTATGCCACCTCGACCTTTTCTCCGAGGTTTTTCATAACAAAACACAACCTAGTGTTTGTCACCTCAAGTGCCTCCAAATGCTATTTGGTGTTCCTCTTTTGAACATCTACCACCTCTGTGGTGTTCTAGGAATTTGGATCAATTTTCATAGTTTTTTTATCGAGATCTTGAACCGCAGCTCTGATACCAACTTTCACGGGTTACCTTTTCTTAGCACAGAAAGGGAACACCGTGTGGCAGTAGTCTGCTCCGCTAGACTACCTTCCACCTTCTCTCGATCGTTTCGGGATAAAAGTAAATTTGATCACAATTTAAAGAAATGTTGCAACATGAAATTGAAATGCATTGATCATTGATTGCTAGAAAGTTGAATATTACAATAGACGAAAACGGGAAATTACAATGGCTAGTGTAGGGGGCGAACACTAGAAAACTTGAAAATGTTTGAAAGACTAATACCTCCTATAATAAACTTCGGAACAAAAACCCAACTGACGGGAGTAGATGTCTTTTGGCTGAAGAATCATACTAAAATTTTCTAATTTCTATCTATTTAAATAAATTATTTACAATGTGCGGTCGAAATTGGACAAACTACGACTGCGATAGGATCACGGGGTTTAAGCAAAGTTGCGACCCGTGACATCTGGTGTCTTTTCAGTACACATGCATCAAACACAATTTTCTATTAAAATCATAAACTATTCGTCTAGTCATGATGAGTATAGCATGCTCAGCTTACATAAATTATATTTGGTGGAGATTAAAATTCGATTTTTAGTAGATTGTGATAATAGTTTTTGAAATGTATGGTTGAAAAGTTGTGGAATCCATGAAAGATGTGGTTAATATTGATTATTTGACTTTGACTTGGATTAAAATTTTAGATTTTAATTCAGACCAAACAGGAGCATAATAATTTGTTACGAACTCCAGTCTAGTCACCTTCATGTTGGAAAAAATTGGTGTGCATAAATTATATTCAAATAATATATATTTTATGTGCGTAAAAATCGAACAAAAATTCTTCTTATCGAAACTAAATACGTAAAGTAGAAACGAGAAATGCATGAATAATGTCCCGCAAAGGTGCTAACGATTTTTTGATATTCATATTCCAAAATAAAACAACCACATTACACAATAAGAGCACTCCAAATTACGTAGACCAACAAATCTACTTATGTTTTGAACTCTCTTTATATGAAACTCGACTCAAAATAAATGTAGAATTATTTTGAAGTGAATATGCATTAATGTAATAATGAAAGAATGGAAAAATGATGAATGAAAATCCAAACAAATGTGGTCTATATATAATTGTTGAAAGGTTGTATCTCAAAATATACAACCCTACAAAAAGACACGACTCTTGGAATTTATTTCTACACATGAAGACACACCTATTGAAAAATAATCATTTCAAAAGTCATGATCTTTCAAATGAAAAGAACAGACCTTTTGAGCTAAATGGTTCTATAATATTTCATAATATTCTACATAATTTTTCAATAATGTCACATATTTAAGCGGCTTGAATTTGGCTTAATTTCTCATTCACCAAATAACAGTTATACTTAAATAATCATTTGAAATTGGTCAAAACCAATTTTAATACAAAATTTCAACAATCCCCAACATGAGTAAATTAATGCAAATGACTATGCAAACGCTAAAGAGACTTCAAGTAAAAAGATATTGTATCAGATAGATACCTTATGGGTTTGGACTTTTTATAATAGAATGTTGTCGAATTTACTTGGCTAAGTGGTGAATGTGATGTCTTGAGCTATCAGTCATTGATATAAACCAAGACAATAGTATCCAAACAATAACTTCCTTAATACTTTCGAGTTCTCACGGTTGTGTTTATTTTGACCCTAAACAATTCTTAGATTTCATAAGTGCTTTAAAAAATTCAAGCATTGAAACATTTTCACAGAAACGGCCCAACTTTTCACTTAAATAGGTGATCTTCCATCACCCATTAAGAGTACCCGCCATACTCCATTTGGCTTTTCCAATATATATGAATCATTAAAAGTTCAACTTAATCTAAAACTTTTTGTAGATAGCACTTTCTTATCATAAGAATGTGTAGGAATTAACTCCCAAGTTCTCATTAAATTTTCATAACTTAGTCGTCCAATTAAACCAAACTCTTTAAATCTCCAGTCAGCAAGGCTGGATTATCATTTCAAAGATCCTCATGTAGTAGGCTTTACGTATATTTTCCTCGATATGTGGTATACTTGATCTTTTGGTATTCTTAGTGGATCCACGCGTTTACACCATCTAAGATCAACTGCTTTATAGTATTATGTCTATAACATATATGTTTTGAATTTCCATTATGATAGACTTTGTATCTTATTAAATATAGCTAGCTATCATAGTCAATTCATTTAATAGACACAAGCAATCACCAATTCCCCAATAAATTTATGAAGCAACATGTTTCTATCTAGCTTTATCTGAAGTTATAACATTTTCTAATTCACAATTTGTTTGGAGTATTCTACCTCTTTAATTGCACTGATCATAGTAAAACAACTTTTACTAGTAGATTTTGAATCATTGGTAATAGATATTCAATTTATATGATTGTACGATTAAAGACTAATAAAATATCTACTATAATACAGTTCCATATTTTGAATATTGTTCAAATATTCAAATACTATCATTGCATATATAATACATATGCAATAATCGTTTTCCATCTCTTCTTAACCACTTTTGGTTTAGGGAACTTTAACTTTTGTGAACCATCCTCATACTTCTAAAATTAGTACAAGAGTTTTATATCCTTTCATCTTCATTAGAAATGTTTCTATGATTTATAAGGTATAAAGAATATAACTTATAGAATAAGTTAGCCTTATAACTCTTAAATTAGGAATTCATGTGCAAGTAGTAATGTTGCTTCCATAATCCTTGGTTAAATTGAATTTAGAGTTCATCAACTTTTTTAAAGTTAGATCATATCTGCTATAAAGCCAATTTACAATAACTCAGTGATAGAACTTATACCACTTGTTATGAATATTAAAGCCAATAAAATATGATAAGATGAAAAAAAATCACACAAGAACACGAGATTTGACGTGGAGACCTAAATTCGAGAAAAAATCACGGGCAAACGTGGATAATTCACTATGATCAATAGCAAAAGAAGTACAAAAGGATCTCGCAAGACTCTTATCCTATTTCAAAAATGAGAGTCTCTCCATAACCTAGATCCTCTCACTTTGATGTTCTCTAAATACTATACAATGTTTTGTTATGTTACTTAAGCTTATTACGTAGAGTATATATATACGAACGCATTACAAGTGTTTTGGATCAAGTAAAATACAAGAATTTCAATCAGAATCGCAATAGAAGACCTTTCTCTCGAATGGATGGAGGCCATGTGCCACATCCTGCACCTATGTATCGTTTATCTCTGATGCAAAAAATGCACAAAGCTTTTTCATCCATTCTAAAGTCCTTTTCCAATCAAACTTTCAATCCTTGATAAATTTTGATCCATATTCTAACTGGACCTCCAAATCAATGCATTTTCTTCCATAGATGCAATCGAGTCCCAACCCATACTTATGAAGAATTCTTCTACATGAAATGCAGGTGCTTGAAGAGTAAAATCTGCAAAATCTACGGTCTCACCTATAAGGATGGGTGATTTATCAAAATGATTTTTCGGCACCTCAAGTTCGTCATCCGATAATGAAGTTGGCAACATCTCCATCCTTGGTTTCTTTCCCAGTATTTTGACCATTAGCATGATAAAAAAAATGGAAAAAAGAAAATATATAAGGCGGTTGACCGTCAAAGTCAGAAAACTAAAGTTGTAGTGGAAGAAAAATTCGGATTTTAAGAGTTTTGAAGAGAAAAAGTAATGAGTTTTTGAAATCTTGGTGAGATCTTGAAGATTAATGGTGGATATGATGAATTTGAAGGTAGATCTAAGGAGAAGAAGAAGAAAAGTGAGAGAAATGAGTGAAAAATGAGGGATGGAAGAGTTTAAAAGATGGGAAATCCCGACGTCTCGTCGATCGGACCTTTTTCTTTTGTTTGGTTTCAAACTTTCCAAGTTTCCGATCAAGAGATGTTGTTCGTGTTTTTTTGTTTCAAACTTTTTAGGTTTTCGGTTCACCAGACATCGTCCTTTTTTTTAACTCCATACTAAACTAAACATATAGAAAAAAAATCAAGAACACATAGTATGACTTTAGTTTAGCCATGTATTTCGAACTCATCAATAATGCCCAAACCTCTTCGAATATGTGAGAAACGATCAAGTGCTAAAGATTTAATGAAAATGTCGGCCAATTAATTTTTTGAATTTATAGATTCCAATACAATATCTCATTTTTGTGTATGATCTCTTAGAAAGTGATATCTAATCTCAAAATGCTTGGTTTGAAAGTGCAAGATAGGATCTTTTTGTTAAATATGGCATTAGTGTTATCACACATGATAGGTATATGATCAAATGATAAGTGATAATCACTAAGGGTATTTTTACAAAAATATGGTTTATAATCCTCGTATGGGGTAGCATTTCTTGTTTTCTCAAAGGAAAGAATATTACAATTACCAAAACATTTTTACATTCTCTCTTTAAGTTCGAAGAATGTGCGAATCAAGTGTTTTATCATATGGCTCACCCAACCACTGATGATTATAATCCTATCATTGCATGTCGTGGAGCAATCGAAATTTTTTTAAACATCCGATAAAACTAAGTTCAAACCAACTCACTTTACCTTGTAAAGTTTTACACATTACCGTTGCCCACATTATTCTTACTAGGAAAATTTGATAAGTGTATTTTATACACTTATTCAAGACCTAAAATAGCGATATTTAATAGTTATTTTAACAAAATTTATTCTAGATTATAATATTTTATGTTTAATAGGTAAAACTCTATGGATGAAAAACTAATTGAAGGAAGAAAGCAAAAGGTGGCCAAAAATGACAAAATTCAAAGTACAAGTACTAACTTGTATTACATGAAAGAATTAAGGATTTGGATTGTGCCTCAATTTGAATGGACTTTTGGTTAAATTAAAAAATTAGGTTTTATATATAACACACACACACACACACACACACACACATATATATATATATATATATATATATATATATATATATATATATATATATATATACACGATAAATTGAAAAAAGTGAAGGCAGAAAACAGATACACAGCGGCAGAATTGGGAAAAGTTGGTGGCTATTTGAGAAAAATAAAAAGGGTTGCTAGCTGTAGAAAGAAAAGGAATAATATTTACATGCAAAAAGAAGAGAGAAACGAGGCTGCAAATTGAAAACGGAAGAGACAAAAAAATCTGTGGCGGTCGATTTGAATACACACACACGGAAACCAATAGCAGGCAAAAAGGACACACGCGACAGGAAATGAGAAATCAACCTTTTGGAAACTTCAATTAATTCCAAATTTGTTCACGTTTCATCAATTTTTGGTGATGTCGTTCCACATTTACATTGCTAAAATATAGATGAACCCTTATTTTGAGATTTTTAGTATTAATTAATTATTTTGACGTTAATTTGTTTGAATGCTTGGGTGTTTATTATGGTTTTGCATTCTTTTCAATTATTTGGCCATTTGTTGAATTATTTGTGAATTTTATTATCATCGAGAGAGATAATAGGATCATTAGCACGTAGTAATAAACATTGTGAAATTCGATAGAGGATATAGATATTTATGTTTCGCATGATTTTTTAGATGTTCTAAATACTTTTTTATATGTTGGTATCTTTTACAGAGATATAAAAATGTCATATATAGGATTAGATTTAGTTGCTATCGAGAGAAGCTTTAAAATAAATTTGGAATTTCGACCAACTCACATGATAACAATGAATCTTTTAATTATTGTGCTAAAAATGGATTAACAATGGGGATTTTACATCTTAACAATGCATCTCAGAAATGTGAAAATTTTTACTTTGATTTCTAGTAGTGATAAGTTAGATATAAATTTATTGTAAGTCATTATTGCTATGAAATACATAGTCTTCGTGGGTTCGACACTCCACACACTACTATATTACTTAATCACGATTTCATTCACTTGCGGATTTTCAAACGGTCAATTTTTTGGTACTGTTGTCGTGGACTACTATTTTTGATACGTTTAGTTAATTCTAATGTTAATCTGAAGTTTACTTTTTTTTAGTTTAGTTTTATAAAAAAATTAAATCATAGTGTTTCCTGCTTACTTTTTCGAGAACGTGTATACGAAGTTCGAGAACCGGTGATCTTGCTCAATTTGACCGGGAAAATGAACATTCAACCTTTGAAAAAGAAAATAGTTGGAAACTCACCAAAAACAGAAGAAGAAAGATATGGCATAGGGAAATCCAAATCAAATAGTCATAGGGGCTAACCGGGAAGCAACACAACCGAATGTGACTACAATTAATGAAAATGCAAGGCTAATGGATAAGTATACGATTCTATCAATTGTGGAAAACCAATCTAGCATAGTATATCCGACATTTGGTCAGGCAGACTTCCACCTGAGGATTGATGTGATCAACATGTTCCAAAATACATTACAATTCTTTAGGAGAGCTTCAGAGAATCCCAACGCTCATGTATCAAGATTTTTGGACATATGTGCAACTATCGAATATCCATGGGTGTTCAGTGAAGCAATCAGGCTAAGGCTTTTCTCATACACCTTAAGAGACTCAGCAAAACAGTGGTTAACACACTTGTCCACCTCAGAGCATCACTACATGGAACAAATTGAGTTAAAAATTCGTTAACAAATATTTTCCACCAAAAAGGATTGCAAAGATGAGAGACGAGATTACAACATTCCAACAACTGGACTCGGAATTTTATTCTGATGCTTGGGAATGATACAAATATTTACTCCATCAATGCCCACAACACTGATTGTAGAAATGGCTTCAGGTGCAGTACTTTTACATTGTTTTGAATCCGATAAGCAGGGCTGACGTAGACTCCACATGCGATGGTTCTATCATAAAAAAGAACCACGGATCAAGTCTATCAAATCATAGATGATTTGGCATTTACCAGTGCACTTTGGCCTATTGAGAGGACGAGTGGAAATAGAGTTGTTGGGGTATTCGAAGTTGATTCTTTGACATCAATTTCAGCACAGTTGGCATTATTGGCACAGAAGGTGGATCAGATGAATATAGCCCAGACAATAAGATCGAAATACAAACATTATGGAGGGAACCACGAGGTGTTGATTGAATGTAAGATCTCTTTTTGTTCAAACAGTGGAGGATGTGAACTACACTCAAAATTCTCAAAGGCAACAACATAATCAAAATCCTAACACCTATTACTCAAGCTAGACAAACTACCCAGGTTTTTCAGTAGAGTAATAACTAGGGTGCTCAGACCGCACCACAGCAAACTGCACCGCCAAGTTTTCAGCAAAATGATAAGAAGTCTTCATTAGAAGATCTTGTGACTAAGTTGGCGAAAATATCTACTCAACAAATACAACGTATGGATAAGAGCTCACAACTTCAAGAAGTTGACATAAAAAATTGAAAAATCAAATAGGACAGATAGCAAAGTTACTTTCAGATAGACTACCGAGAGCATTGCCTAGTGACACTGAAATGATTCCAAATGAGCACTACAAGGCTATAACTACTTGTAGTGGGGTACACTTACTTGAGATAAATGTGAAGAGACCAATTACTATACAAGAAATGGTATCTACGCCAATCGAGGAACACTTGAAAGAATCTGAGGTGTACAAAGAACAAGAGAAAGTATGAGAGGATCCAAAGGTTAAGGTAGCCGATCTCGCCAAAAAATCGTTCAACCACTCTTATTTTCACATAGGCTACAGAAGAATAAGCTGGACAAGCAGTGTTCAAAATTTCTTAAGGTATTCAAAAAGCTACATATCAATATACCATTTGTGGATGCACTTGCACAAATGTCCAGCTACACAAAATTCATGAAGGAGATACTTACAAACAAGAAGAAGTTGGAAGAGTTGGGGACAGTTATGTTGAATGAAGAATGCATGCCATCCTACAAAATAATCTGCCACCTAAACTAAAGGACCTATGAAGTTTTACTATCCTTTGTACAATTGGTAACATGACATTTGATAAGGTTTTTTGTAATTTAGGCGCTACCATTAACCTTATGCCATACTCTATTTTTAGAAAACTAAACTTAGGAGATGCAAGGGAAACATCGTTCTCTTTGCAACTGGCAGACAAGTCCGTAAAATTTTTCAGATGAGTTATTGAAGATATACTGGTGAAGGTAGATAAGTTTATTTACCTGGCAGATTTCGTCATTTTGGACATGGTTGAGGAGGACAAAGACGTGCCATTGATATTGGGGAGACCATTCCTTGCAACATATTGGGCCTTAATAGATGTTCAGAAGGGACAATTGATACTACGATTAAATGATGAGAAGGTAACATTCAACGTCTTCAGCGCAATCAAGTACCCTGTTGAATCAGATAGTTGTCTGCGCATTGACATGATAGATTTGGTTGTGGATGAGACTTTCATTCTTGAGCACCCTCAAGACCACTTGGAGAATTTTCTTGTACACTCACAAGATACAAAATCAATAGTTGAAGAGATAAGCCAGATCGCCTACATTGTAGAGTCTGCGTCGTCCATCAGAAGAAGACGATTTGAAGAACTTGGTGAAGGACTTAGTAAACCATTACCTTCTGTTCAGAAAGCACCAAATCTTGAGCTCAAACAACTGCCATCACATCTGAATTATGCTTACTTAAGAAAGCCATCTACATCCCACGTGATTATTACAAATGAAATGACCGAATTGGAAGAGCAGAGGTTACTAAGAGTTTTGCGGGAACATAAAATAGCTATTGGTTGATCGATAGCAAACATAAGAGAAATTAGCCCATGGATATGCATGCACAAAATCTTGATGGAAGAAGAGTTTGACAACAATGGAAAATCAATGCAGATTGAATCCCATCATGAAGGGTGTTCATGAAATTTTGCAAGTGTATGGATCATGACAAGTAATAAAGTGAATTTATTAAGTCTGAATATCGTCCTACAGCGACTATTATCTACTATAAAGTTTTAAATTAATCTAGTTTCAATTTAAATTAAAATGACAACTAATAATCAAATCAAGTTTTTATTTTCCAAACAAAATTCTAATAAATAAAGTAACAAACTATTTAATAAAAAAATGAACTCAAATTAAAATTGCAAATAAAATATGTGATGAGGTAGTTAGGATTTTCGATTTCAAGTAGGTTATTTATCATACATTTAATTCCAATTTACACAACCATTTTTCATACATGCCAACGATCGAATTAACCTGATGTAGTTAATGATCTCTCTCAAACGACACTAATCGTATTCATATGTCCGAACTTACTATATCTCTATGTAAATTCACTCACATATGAACGCATTAATCTATAAGAATTCAACAAAGATCGCATAGCTTATAATAACCTCTCGACATCTTATAATGTCTATGTCAATTATTGCATGAGCTAGAATTATACATCACCTCTCGGTCTTAGTATTATCCTTAAATCAATTAATTGTTGCGCAGACAATTAAAGCATTAAACGCACAATAATTAATTAACAAGTATTAAAAAAATGAAAATCTTGAAATTAAATATATAATAAAAACGTAAGCTACATCATCAATCCTAATATAAAAATATTTAGACACTCATAATATTGAGTTTAAACATGAAAAAGTAGAAAGACATCACCAAAAATTAATGAAACGTGAAATTTATAGTGTCTGTGTGTATATAATTCTGCCTGCAGCTTCCTTTTTAGTTTCCATTGGAGCCGTCCTTTTTTGACTTCAAAACTAATTTGATGCCTTCTCTCTACATGTAGATATTCTATGTATATTATAAGCAAATTCACTCCTGTTTTCTTTCCAAAAAAAGCCAGCTTCTATGCGTGAAAAAGTGAAATTAATTGCTGCAACTTTTCTCATTTTTCTTTCTTCAATTGGTTGCTCTTTTTTCTTCTAATAAAATTCTGTCGGCTTCCTTTTTTCAAAAGAAAGTGCCTTTTTTCTAATCCAACTGTCGGCCTCCTCTTTTTCTCGTGTGTATGTGGTCTATATATTTCCTAATTCTCAGCCAATGTCTAGTTCAATTTGAGGCCCAATAAAACTCCAATACCTAATTAAATTCATTATTCTTTTCAAGCCCAATAAATTTCATGTAATGCAAGTTAATCCTTAAAATAAATTTATTTGTACACCACATGCCAACGTCGTCATTGTACTTTGGATTTTTGCCATTTTTTTCATTATTTTGCACTCGTTTCTTCAATTCTTTAATAAACATAAAAGTTTACCTACAAAATACAATTTAACATAAATTAGGTAGAATTTTATTCAAAAGACAATAAAATATCATAATTTAGGGTCACGAATAAGTGTAAAAACTACACTTATCACACCCCAAACTTGACTTTTTGTTTGTCCTCAAACAAAACTAAAACCTAATAAAAACACAAACATGCAATGCTAATTACCTCATTGGTGGCCAGTCAATCAAGCAAAGCAAAAATATTTAGCTAGCTAACTTGGCTTTTTAACTCATGATTGATATCATAATATTAAATTTAATCACAGCTTCAAAATCACATTACAAAACTAAAATCTACTTTTCCAATGTAAAATCGACGTGTGTGTGTGTGTGTGAAGAATTAAGTATCGCATTATGAATTTATGAGTTGTTCTAATTCTCAATTCTCAATGGTCAAATATATTCTTTTATTACTCGTAAGACTTACACACCCCCAAACTTATTTTTTCGCTCTTTTCAAGTGTGTAAACTAAAGTTGAATTTTATAGTATCCTCACCTCTCTAATTTAGGTAAATCTCACTAATTGTTAGTTAATATATGTCAATAAAAAAGATTCTCCATAGTTTTGATTGTTTTAATCTCTAGAACTTAGTCAGACTAACAATCTCTTATCAAAAGTCAATTTTCCCAAATAAGCATTTAAGACATAACCAAGGCATTTGGTGCGTCTTCTATTTCATATACCTGTTTTTTTCTGATTTTCTATTTATTTATTTTTTCAATTCTTTTTTTTTTCTTTATTCGAAGCATTCTTACCCTTAAACTTTCTAAATGACCTATGTAACAAGCTTTCAGCCGATAACTCCCAAATTAGATAACCACATGGCACCAGGTTTTAAAGACCTTTATAGGCTTAATTGCTCTAGTCATAAAAGCTATAAAGAGAAATTTTCAAATAAAATAATCATTTTTATACATTGATTAGTGCAATGTCCCTCATTAAATACAAATTTAAGAAAAACAACCTCTAACTTGAGATTCTCATACAATTTCATCCTATTGATCTTAGGCAACCCGCAAAAGATTTTTTTTCACATATGGAATCCTCATTTATCTCAATATCTTTCCACAACAATGAAATTCCCCAAACTATTCTAAATTTGGTCTAAGGATGTAAAATTTTGTAGTTTTGGGTTTAACATCTATGGTCCACTATTTCAATTTATCCAATTATGAGTTCAACTCATTCGTACACAATGCTTAACTTAATTCATGTACTCAATATATATCAGATTTCACATGAAAAAGTAAAAATTAATTTACGCATGCAACTTATTCACCATTCATAGATCAATTTATAATTCAATACATTTATCATTGCCAGCCAGGCCAACTAACCACACAAGCACACAACAAGAAAATATCTTTTAAATTTTCAATATTTTTTTGCATGAAATTAAATCACACAAAAACACATAAAAAAAACTAAAACTTATGTTTTCTATCCCCAAACTTAAACTAGACGTTAATCTCAATGTCTTAAATCCTAAATCCGCATATAAAAGGGGTGGGGAAGAAAGTGAAGAAAAGACTCCCCTGATATTAAGTGTAATTCAACGGCTAGCTTTTCTAGTACGTTCGTTGGCTCCTTGATCAAAATTGATTTAAATGTTCCGCTACATTGTTTTCCTGAAAAATCAAATGAAGCATTAAGATCAAAAAACTAGAACAAGTATTACTTAACTTTAACATCTAATAAACCAATATAACGAAGACCGAAGGGGAGACATGGTATGGATGATTAGTTAAATAAACATAAAATGAATTAGACTACCATAAAACTCAAAAACATCATAAATAAAAAGGAAAAGCACTTGGGTTGCCTCCCAAAAAGCGCTTCTTTAATGTCATTAGTTTGACATAACCAAATTATCTACGTTAGATCTTTAAATGGCACATCTCTCATGTTTCTAAACTTTATCACTGTCTTTGTATTCTTCTTCACTATAGCATGACAAAAAGAATTGGACGATTTTAACTCTGATATAGCCTTCAAAACCTCTTTTGGTTTGACATTGTTTGGAGGTTTCCAAATCTTTTCCCCATAAATCTCTTTTTTTGTCATGTGGATAGGCTTCATGAGTCAATATAGAGTCAACTACTTCATTAGTTCCTGAGTATTCACCAGTATGAGATGTATCCCTTGATGAATAACTGGTAGTCATGTGCTGCACTAGAGGGTCATAGAACAAATCTCTTTTTTCTCTATTACCTACAACTGTTTCAACTGATTGGATCATATTGCACGAGTCAACCTTTTCTGAAGGTTTTCTCGATTGATAGATGTTTAAATTTACTTTCTCATCATTAATCTGTAGTGTCATCGTTCCTTCGTGAACGTCAATCAATCCAGTAGCCAGGAAAGGTCTACCTAAAATGATTGTAATATCTCGATCTTCTTCCATATCTAATACGATAAAATCTATGGGGTAAATGAACTTGTCCACTTTCACCAAGACATCTTCAATAATCTCCCTTGGATGCTTTATAGAATGATCAACTAGTTGCAGTGATATTGTAGTTACTTTGGCCTTTTCAATTCCTAATTTCTTGTACAAAGACAATGGCATTAAGTTTATACTTGAACCAAGATCGCATAAAGCATGTTCAAAATATTTATCCCCTATGATACAATGTATAGTAAAACTCCCTGGATCCTTGAGCTTATGCTGCATTCCCCAGTTAGCATTACAGTCTCATAATCCTCCAACTTCCTCTTGTTAGTGAGAACTTTCTTCATGAATTTTGCGTAGCTGGACATTTGTGCTAGAGCATTCGGGAATGAAATATTGATGTGCAGCTTTTTAAACACTTCAATGAACTTAGAGAACTGTTTATCCAATTTGTGTTTATGCAGTCTCTGCGAAAATGGAATTGGGGTTACATATTCTCTGATAAGAATGGCCGTTTTAGCCTTTGGTGTGTCTGAATTCTCTTTTAGATTTTTCTTAGTTGACTTTTTAGATCCTTCCACTTGCTCCTCATCTGAAGTAGGTACTTTATTTATCTCTGTTGTTGTTCTTTTTATTTTAATCTTAGGCAGTTGTACCCAACTTCTTGTTGTAATTACTTGCACATGTTCTCTTGGATTAGTTTTTTTGTTGCTCGGTGGGGCTCCTTGTGGTCTTTCTGAGATAGTGCAGGCCAACTGACCTATTTGTGCTTCCAACCCCTTTATGGTTGCTGAATGATTTTGTAAAATTGTTTCGGTCTTTGCCATGTACTGGTCAGTCTTCTGTATAAATTTACCCAAAATATCTTCCAGAGATGATTTTTTTGTTTTACTGTTGAAAACCAGGAGGAGGTTGCTGCTAATTATTTTGGTTGTTGCTCCAAGAGAAGTCATGGTGATTACGCCAACCTGGGTTATATGTATTGTTGAACGCATTGTTGTGGTGGAGTTGATAATTTTGTGCATAGTTAACTTCCTATGTCTCTCGAGATACCATATAGCATTCCCTAGTATTGTGAGCTCCGCCACATATACCACAAATCAAGTATTTTATTTGCACTGCTTTTGCTGAACCTCTCGTAGTTAAGTGATCTATCACATTCTTCTCAAAAGCTGACATATGTGCTGATAATGCTGAGAAAGCATCCACCTCATGTAACCCTGCGTGCTTCTTATGTATGATCTTTCGGAAGGCCACAAAGCATTATTGGATGTCATCGTCTCATATAATTCCTCAACTTCATTGGGTGACTTTAATGTGATCGATCCTTTTGAAGCTGTATCCACCAATATACGACATGTTGGGTTTAAACTAGTGTAGAAGAACTGAACTTGTAGATTTTTCTTAATTCAGTGGTTATGACATTTCCTGATCAAGTCTTTAAACATTTCTCATATTTCGTGAAAACTCTCTAATTCATCATGCTGAAAAGTGGATATCTCGTATCTTATTTTAGTTACTTTTGACAATGGAAAGTATTTTGTAACAGATTTTTGTACGAGATAAATCCAAATCCTAATGCTTCCAGTAGGTAGGGCATCCAACCATTCTTTTGCTCCGTCTCTGAGTGTATGTGGGAAGAGTCTCAATTTAATTGTTTCATTAGATACTTCATGGAAATTATAATTTTGGTATATGTCCAAAAAGTGTGAGATATGATTGTGTGGATTCTCATGAAGTTTCTCATAAAAGAATACTCCATTCTGTAATAGTAAAATGATGTATGTCCTCAGTTGAAAGTTTGGTTACCCAAATGGAGGATAAACAATGCTTGATTGATTTGGTGCAACAAGTGGTGTGATGAATTGTCCAAGTGGCAAATTATCTTCATCAATTTCGACGGGTTGTTTAACTCGTGCCGATTGCACATCTCTGTTCGGTTCTATCATGATGTTCTCTCGTTGTTGCCTAATTCTATAATTAAAAGAACGTTCGATTTCTGGATTAAATGATACTAGATAACCTAATCTCAAACTTCACATACAAGGACACTAGCAACGAAAATAATAACAAAAAACACACAAAAATAAAAACAAAGAAAAAAAATAAATAAATCTAAATCAAAACTAGAATTAATAAAAAAATCTAAAGCAAATAAAACAGTCATCGGCAACGACGCCAAATAATTGTTGGTGAAATTTTGTAAGTGTATGGATCGTGACAAATAATAAAGTGGATTTATTAAGTCCGAATATCATCTCACAGAGACTATTATCTGCTATAAAATTTTAAATTAATCTAGCTTCAATTTAAATTAAAATGGCAACTAATAATCAAATCAAGTTTTATTTTCTAAATGAAATTCTAATAAATAAAGTAACGAACTATTTAATAAAATAACGAACTCAAATTAAAATTGCAAATAAAATTATGTAATGAGGTAGTTAGGATTTTCGATTTCACTTAGGTTATTTATCATACATTTAATTCGAATTTACTAAACCATTTTTTATACATGAAAATGATCGAATTAACCTGATGTAGTTAATGATTTTTCTCAAGTGACACTAATCAATTCATATGCCCGAACTTACCATATCTTTATATAAATTCACTCACATATGAACGCATTAATCTATAGAAATTCAACAAAGATCGCATAGCTTATAATTATCTCTCGAACTCTTATAATGTTTATGCCAATTATTGCACGAGCTAGAATTATACATCACGTCTCGGTCTCAGTATTATTCCTAAATCAATTAATTGTTGCGCAGACAATTAAAGCATTAAACACACAATAATTAATTAACAAGTATTAAAATGGCATGAAAATCTTGAAATTAAACATATAATAAAAACGTAAGCTACATCATCAATCCTAATATAAAAATATTTAGTCACTCATAATATTTAATTTAAATATGAAAAAGTAGAAAGATATCACCAAAAATTGACGAAACGTGAAATTTCTAGTGTATGCTTGTGTATATAATTCTGCCAGCAGTTTTCTTTTTAGTTTCCAATGGAGTCGTCCTTTTTTTACTTCAAATTTGATTTGATGCCTTCTCTCTGCGTGTAGATATTATGTTTGTATTATAAGCAAATTCACTCATGTTTTCTTTCCAAAAAAAGCCGGCTCCTATGCGTGAAAAAGTGAAATTAATTGCTGCAACTTTTCTCCTCTTTCTTTCTTCAATTGGCTGCCCTTTTTTTCTTCTAATAAAATTCTGTCAGCTTCCTTTTTTCAACAAAAAGTACCTTTTTTCTAATCCAACTACCAGCCTACTCTTTTTCCCGTGTGTATGTGGTCTATATATTCCTTAATTCCCAGCCAATGTCTAGTTCAATTTGAGGCCCAATAAAACTCCAATACCTAATTAAATTCATTCTTCTTTTCAAGCTCAAAAACTTTCATGTAATGCAAGTTAATCTTTAAAATAAATTTATTTGTGCAGTCTATGCCAACGTAGTCCTTGTACTTTGAATTTTTGCCATTTTTTTCGCTATTTTGCACTCTTTTCTTCAATTCTTCAATAAACATAAGATTTGACCCACAAAATACAATTCAACATAAATTATGTAGAATTTTATTCAAAAGACAATAAAATATCATTATTTAGGGCTACGAATAAGTGTAAAAACTACACTTATCAAAGGGCGTCGTGCTAACAGATGTATTAAAGATCCTTGATGCATGCATCATATATCGAGTCTCTGATAGCAAGTGGGTTAGCCCGATTCATGTTGAGCCAAAGAAAGGAGAGATTACATTGGTAAAGAATGAGAATAATGAGTTGATACCGATAAGGTCAGTCACATGATGTAGAGTGTACATAGACTACAAGAAGTTAAATAATGCAACTCGAAAAGATTACTTTCCGTTACCCTTCATTGGTCAAATGTTGGAAAGATTTGCGGAGCATTCACATTACTACTTCTTAGATTGGTACTCAGGATATAATCAGATTGCAGTGGCTCCAGAGGATCGAGAGAAGACTACATTTATGTGTCCTTATGGTACCTTTGCATATAAAAGAATGTCATTTATGTTATGTAATGTTCCTGCCACATTTCAGTGATGCGTGATGGCAATCTTTTCTGCTATGGTGGAGAAAATCTTTGAAGTCTTCATGGATGAATTTTTGGTGTTTGGTTCATCATTTGAGAGTTGCCTCTCAAATTTGGGAATGGTCTTGCAGAGATGTGAGGAAACAAATTGTGTTAAACTAGGAGAAGTGTCATTTCATGGTACAAAAAGGAATAGTACTAGGGCATGAGATTTCAGTAAATGGTATCGAGGTGGATAAAACAAAGATTCAGGTGATAGAAAAGTTATCGCCACCAACTTCAGTTAAGGGAGTACGTAGTTTCCTCAACCATGTTGGGTTCTACAAAAGGCTTATCATAAATTTTTCCAAAATCACCAAACCACTATACAGCCTACTGGAAAAGGATATAACATTTAACTTTTCTAATGAGTGTTTGGCATCCTTCAACACTCTTAAAGAAAAGTTAATTTCAGTATCGGTTATAGCTGCACCTGACTGTGAATTGCCATTTAAGTTGATGTGCGATGCCAGAGACTATGCAGTAAGGGCAGTACTTGGTCAAAGAAAGGATAAAATTCTCCATGTCATCTATTACGCAAGCAAGACTTTGATAGATGCACAGCTGTATTATGCAACCACGGAAAAGAAGCAGCTAACCATTGTGTTTGCTTTCGATAAATTCAGATCATATCTCATAGGACAAAAGGTAATTGTCTACACAGATCATGCAGCTCTTAAATATTTAATATCTAAGAAGGATGCGAAGCCTATGCTGATTTAGTGGATACTTCTTCTTCAAGAGTTTGACTTGGAGATTCGAGACAAGAAATCCACTGAAAATGTGGTAGCAAGCCATCTTTCAAAGCTTGAACATGTAGAACACAAGGATGAGGGTAGTATAAAGGATTCTTTCACAAATGAGCGTATCTTTACTGTTGACCATGGGCCATGGTATGCAGATATAGTGAATTACTTGGCGTGTAATATGCTTTCACCCGAGTTAACACATCACCAAAGAAAGTTCTTTTTGAAGTTGAACTATTATTATATTATACGGGAGGGGTGCTAATAGATAATAAACTGACTTGGAATTCAGGAACTTTAAGCACTTTATCAAGTTTGATATGTGGTATGACATGTAAAGAACCAACTGATTCAATTTGTGTCTGACCACCATTTGGCAACCGAATAGTGGGTGATTTGGTAAATACTTTTTATCTCATAACTCAGTTCAAGATGTTACATGATCTGTAGCTCCACTATCAATAATCCATCATAAGTTTGAGCGACAAGTTACTGGAATAATAGCAGACAATGGTGTAATAATACCTATTTTATTTGCAAAGTGTTGTGGATTACCATCATTATTTTGTCGAAGCATGGCCATCAATTGATTGTACTCTTCAATTGTGAATTTAGGTCCATCATCATAAGAACCTGTATTTACCACTTTTCTTATTCAGTTTTAACATAATTGGCACTCGAACATCGTTTGTTGGGAGGCTTGACATTTTTTCCATGGAGTTTATAACCCACTGGAAATCCATGAGGAAAATAAAATTTCTCAATCCTATGATAGTCTTGATCATAGTATGAACAATGTAATGTGTCCCTTGATTTTTGCTTCTAAGCTTGATTTGATTGTTTTGCTTTGTTGTGTTGATTTACAAACATAGCATAATGATTAATATTGCCATGATTGAGAGAAACTTCCACCTGTTTTTCTTGTTGAAGCACGGGCGAATAAACACGACGAGTGTCGGGTAGGGGCTACATCAGCAAGATCTGTCCACGAGTGGTGAAATAGTTATCATTCAATCCCATGAAAAATTGCGTGACTTTCTCCTTCTCTTCCCTTTTGTTAAGTTTTTCCATGCCACCACATGAGCAGGTTAGAGAGTCATTATATGATGAAAGCTCATCCCAAAAGCCTTAAGTTTGGTATAGTATACAAAAATAGATTGATGCCCATGTCTATGTTTTACGATTTCTCGCTTCATTTGATAAATCCTCGAGTCACTCCCTTGAGAGAAACTCTCTTGTAGCTCAGCTCAAACCTCTGCAGCAGTTTCGACATATATGACTCTACTTGCTATGTTTGAATTAACAGAGTTCAATAGCCATGACAAGACCATATCATTGCACCGTTGCCATGACGTGAAACTTGCATATGTTGAAGGAGGCAGTTTGATAGAACCTATTACAAATCCAATTTTCTAGCACTTAAACCAATGCGCATAGCACGACTCCATATGTCGTAGCTATCTCCTTCTAGCAGTTTGGAGACGAGAAATATGCTTGGATGATCCGAGTGATGTAGAGAATAGAGATTCGATTTATCGGTGTCTATTGATGTTTATGTAGTCATGGTTTCTGTCATGACGTAGCTTTAGCGAAAGGTCATAGGTTTCGAGGGCTATTAGGACAATGCTCTTATACCATGAAAATGAATACTGTGCTGCAGAATAATTCCTATATATTTCAATATACAAGATACATGAATTTGTATACATTCAATACTAAGCTATATTTGACAAGAAGATCAACCGTATGAGCTAGCTTATAAAGTTTTATACCCAAATATATTTTCCTATAATAATACGGATCCTAATGTATACTTCATATATTCAATTATCTTGCAAGATTCAACTTTCCCGTCAACATATATAATATTGTTTGTTGACAGAATTCCTTAATAAGACTATATTCGTTCGTTGGTTTAAAATTTACAAGTAACTTTTTGTAAAAAATAATAATAGTTTGTTCTATTAAATGTATGCATAACAAATAAATAGCATTTATGAACATATGGTTGAAATTAAAACTTAATTTGGACTGAATAGAAAAATGAATTTAGACTGATTTTGATGTGAGAACGAGATGAAAAAGAAAATGAAGAAATAATAGGGACTTGAGTGTAAGACATTGATTGTTCAATGCAAAATTGCAGAACGAAAAAGCTGCTTCCAAAGTCTTCCCAGTCCCAAACTCCACTCCTCGTCGTCAAGAAAATTCTTTAAATCCCTTTCCCTACGAAAAGAAAATATTTTTATTTCTTGGACCTCTTCTTCATTCTCTGAGTCCCTTTCAGATTTTGAAACTATTTAACAACTTGTATTATAATCCTTCACTCTTCATCTTCACACGCTTGTCAAGTTTCTGTATTTGTTTTAGGGCTCTAACTTTTGGGGATTCTTTGCCTCTCAATTTTCCATTTCTGGGCTTCGAGTTCAGTTGTCTCTAATCTTAATTGGGTATGTGCCATCAGTTCTTTAGGGTTTATGTTTTAATTTTCTATTTTGTACTGATATTTGCGTACTTTGATTTTAGATTTTTATGGGTTCATTGTAATTCATCTGTTTTCCTCCGCTTTAAGTGTTTCTCTTAGATCTTGTTTCCTTCTTATGGGTTTTTGCTTCTGTGATCCATTTCTAAATGTTTATTTGCTGCATTGATTTTTTTAGTGGCGTAATCAGTCTGATTTGTTAAATGCTATAAGTTTATCGGTTTTGTGGTTAATTTGTATCTATTTGATTTATTCTGTTTCCTTTTCTCTGGAATTTTAATTTTAGAGACAATGTCACAAGGCTATGCAATTGAGCTTTACTTCGATCCTGCTCTGGAAAATCAGGTCCTGAAAGCCTGGAATGTGTTGGCTCGTCGACAAATCAGTACTCAGCTCATTGAAATTGAATCAAGGCCTCACATTACCTTATATTCAAGCCCGTTTGCTGACATTTCTAAACTTGAAAATATCATGAAGAATTTTGCTGCAAAGCAAGAACCTTTACCCATGTCCTTCTCTTCAATTGGTAGCCTCCCAAATGAAAATAACGTTCTTTTTCTTGCTCCAACTCCAACTTTGTCTCTCCTTCAGTTTCATTCGCAATTGTGTGATGCAATGAAGAAGGAGGGTATTGAAGTCGGGGACGAGCACCGTCCGGATACATGGATTCCTTTATGTCCAGTAGCTGAAGAAGTTCCAAAGATTCGTATGCCCGAGGCGTTTACTGTTTTACGTGATCTGAAGCTGCCGATTAGTGGATATGCAATGGATATTGGGTTGGTCGAGTATCCCCCTGTTCGTGAACTGTTCTCTTTCATGTTGGGTAACACTGCTGAGTAATGAGGTTTCAGAGATGCTCTTCTGTTAATGTTACATTAGGCTTTCTGGTTTTTCGTATGGACCATTATTTATAGTTTATGTTTTGAAAACTGATTGTTAGATTGTAATGATTGTGCTATAGTAACAAAAATAATCTTGAATTCACTTAATAGTTAAATGAGTTTGAAAGTATTTTCCAAATTGTGCCATTAGTTAAGTAATTCCATTTTCTTTGAGATTTTTCTCTGTTCCTGTTGAATATATAACATGGTGTGGAACTACTGTATAAACAACATTGGCTTCTCTCAATGCTGATCTCAATTTCTATGAATGACGGAGATAAAATCTTCATTGAAACTGAACTTCTTGGGTTCTCAAAGTTAAAGGTCTGACAAAAAATATTTCTTGCAAGGTTGAGTAATAATTGAAGGATGGGTAAAAAAAAAAAAAAAAAGAAAAGAAAAATTGCCTGTAAACCATAGAATTGACCTCTCATATGGAACCTTGACAAAAGATTAAAATATTCCTCTCTAATGCCCATCCCCCTTTCATATTCTTTTGCTGATTTATCCAAGGTTAAATGTTTAATCCTGAATTATGATGCATGCATCGGAGAGTGGATCATTTCTTAGAACTTATATCTATTTTTGAAGAGGAATTAGTCAACTGTACTAGATTGAAGAATAAGACACACAAGAAAACAGGAACTCAACTGTCAATAAGAAAATAATGAAATTAGCTAATATATTAATCATTTTATTTGCGTAGTCATATATGATGTTTTAATTTGATTTTTGTATTTTGTCCACTTAATGAAGTGTCTTGCAGCAGCTTGGAGCTGCTATAGATATAGGATTGGAGAAAATTTCAATATGGTTTGTGATAAACAGAAATATTTGTGATAATAGAATTAATTCCAACAATTCATCCATACAAACAGACGTTAGTGAAATTTGATGGTGTAAAGCATGCAAAGCTTCATCATTCAGAAAAGGCTAATAATCCCCGTGGCCATCTTGTTAACCCTCTTTGTTCTATTAGGTAAGGCAGGCAATACACATTCTTCATCATAAAACATGCTAAGCCCCATATTCCGCATATTTTTCTGTAAGTGATTCGCATAGTTGGCAACCCGTGTATTTCATTTTTACATTGAAACTGGTTATGTTTTATTAAAGTCCCTTTCCTTGTGTTGAGGTCGATTTTATAAATGAATATATAGTAATTGATCCTGATTTGTGAAATATGTTCATTTTAATCAGAGCTGAGGAAAGTATGTGGCAGTTAGTATGCTGTATTAGTGCTGGCCTGCTGGGAGACATGGAATCATTTGTCTAAAAGTATGTTATGCATATAGCTTTCCTGATGTTAAGAACAGATGGCCCTCAGAGGGAATAGCCTCCCGGAAGATACCCAATACCTTATAGATTATTAAGTCTTTCTTTATAAATCCTTCTCACTATTCAAGTTTGACCACCCTAAATGGAAGGTAAAACTTTACAACGAAATGGAAGACAATCTTCTTGCAACTTTCTTAGTTACTTATAGTAATACATAGAAAGAAATAGCTAAGATGTTCTCAAATGACTCAATAAGAGGTGTGATAAAAGAAAGATTGTGAAACTTGTTTTATGTAAAATCAATTTCTACTGTTGTGTCCTTAACTATGAATCCTTGTTAGAATCTAGATAATATGTATATTTCAACTAGTTTTAGATTGTCTATGTTTTTCCCATGTTTCTCTATGAAGCTTCCCCAGTATTTGAAGTCATATTTGCATGAATTGACATGTTGGTCTGAGCTTATAAGTAAATAAAAAATTAAGCTTTTTTTTTCATAACATCTTTGGATATCTTATTGTTTTTCTTATTATAATAAGAAAAGCTACAGTGCATAGTAGTTGTGTCATAATAAGTAACTTAATTATCTCCAACATTTACCAGCAACTAGATTTGTTTATCCTCGCTAATTGTTATGACTTATGAGTGAACTTTAAGCCAAGCCAAAAATCTTGTAGTTGTCTACTTGTTTTAGCATATCCTAGGTGGTGGCACTGGTGCTATGATTATTTGGATATCGTGAAATCTTTGATATTATAGTTTTACTTATTCCACGATGAATTTTCATCGAGGTTAATGTAGATGCAATTTGTCTTCTTTACCACTGCCTGCTTCTTCTGCAATTAGAAATTTTAGCCCCATTATTGTGGGTTGCCTTCTTTTTCATCTCCTCTCTCATTTTTGCTTTTTTATGGGTATTTTGGTGGCCTTAATTGCTTGTGCTTCAGCTGCTATTCCGGATAAAACTCGATTTATTACTGTCTCGTCAATTTGAAAATAGCTTCGTTTATTTTATTTTTTTTTAAAAATAAAGCTCACTTGCATTCTAGTAATTTAGACGTCAACATTTAACTATTGATTTCATTTATGCTTCTATATTGCAAGATTCTTGAAACTATGATTTCAGTTCATTGCAAAGGTTCTTGAATTTGTAAGTTGAAATGCTGGTTGGCAAAAAAGAACTTAAAAGAGTGAGTTTGGCTTACTTTAGAGCACAACTAAACATGCTCTCAGTTTATCTTTTGTTTGAAGAGCAGATTTAAAATTTTTTTGAACTCAAAATGCAAATTTTCATTAAGCAATGCTGTCTCTAAGCCAAGGCAAAATGAAGTCTGGAATAAAATCAGCTTATAGCTTTCGTGCTTACTTTCCCGAACTGAAATATCTCTTATCTCTGAGGTGAGGTGATGGGGCACTGTGTGCAAAGTAGTAAAATCAGTGATGGTCTGAGTCAATTTGAGGCATATCCACCCAATGCTTCCAGCTATTCCATGAATGCCAAAGTCTATATTGAGCTTCAATTTTCTCTTTGGTGGTGCGAATTCACGTGGTATTTTGTAATATGGTAGACGATAGAAATTTAATCAGGAATTCTCGAATCTTGATGTGGGATAAGGAAACAAAAATAGCATTTTAAAATTGTAAAACCGCCAAAAGTGATTTAAAAAAAATTGTTTGCCAACCAAAACAAAAAATGACTAAAATGCAAAATTGTTAATTCAATCACTTGTTTGCATTGAAATAAAACCTATTTTAACATAAATAATTTACTTAATTGTTTTCATCACACACACAAATTATTAGTATTTATTTATTGCATATTTGGCTTTGCTCTTAACTATTAACTTATTAAAAAGTAGATTTGATTTGAACTCATTTCTCATCTATGAATCTTATTTTTACATACACTAAGGTCCGTTTGATTGTAAATGTGGAAAATGAGTAGAAAGAAAATGTTTTACAGAGAATCGATTTGCTTAAAAATTGTTTTACCGGAAATTGTAATTAATTTTGTTTGATTAGTATAATTTTTCATGGAAAACGTTAAAAGTTAGGTATCCGTTTGATTTCGTTTTTTTTATGGAAATTGTCCATTAAAGTGATAATGTTTTTTACCATTATGTCTAGAATTTGTTCCAATTACCCAAAAAAATTGAAAAAAAAATAATAATCATATCGAATATCATTCGTTTAGCTTTGTTTTTGCATGAAAATTGTCAATAAAAGTGATTATTTTTTTTACAATTGTGCCTAGAATTTTTTTGTTGGAAAACATTTTCCTTAGAAAATTTTACCTATCAAACACTACAAAAATTGAAAAATGAAAAAAAAAAAATTCCATGGAAATGTGTGCTATCAAATGGAGGCTAACTAAAAAAAAGCAACTTTCTATGCTAACCTCTCCTATTCTAGCCTATGTAGTCTGTACACGTCACATCTCCTACCATGCACTGGCGCACATTCAATGGATTCCATAGAAGACATGTTTGATTCTGCGCTTAATCTAGAACAAACACACTACTAAGAAGGTTATGCAAACGGGTTAGTGTCGGGTAAAGAAGGTTGCCAGGTGGGTTTGAAAATCGGGTTCGAAGCAGGGGAGGAATTCGATTTCTACAGAGGCTGCATTGACATCTGGAACTCCGGTATCCCGGTCAACCCGAATCACTTCTCGACCCAAGCCTAGAAAATCATGGGGTTCCTTTAAAAATGACTTAGTCAAAGGGCCCAAATTCCATTTTGACTTTTTCACAAATCAATATTTTCAAAATGACCTAAGGGTGTTCAAAAAACAAAAACGCCCTTAAATGAATAAAGCCAAAACACTCTTAAATCAAATCGGCTGTATACAGCCGAAACACTATGCTTCTGTTCCACTATTTTTGTCATAACTTTTTAGCCTGATATCCGATTAAATTTGTGAATTAAATTTCACATTTATGATTTTCATTCTTCATTATTTCGGTATATTATTGATTAAAGATTAAATTTAAGTGTTTTTTTTTTTTTTGGAATAATAGGTTCTTCTCGTCAAAAATGGTGATTTTCTAGCGAGAATTGGAACCGGCAACTGTTAACAATCGGGTTACGGCCCAGTCTGGCCTGGCCAACTATTAACAATCAATTGGGCATCTTTTATTTATTTATTGGGGAAATTACACTAAATCAGGCATTAAGTTTGGACTTTTTAAAAATCAGGTTTTCCCCTTTTTTAAAAAAATTTATCAGGTTTTTTTTTATTATTTTAATTAAATAATTTTCATTTTTATTTAAAAAAAAAATAGTTTCCATTTTAAAACTATAATTCAACCAATTCTTACCACTCTCGTCTCTCTCTCCGCCTCTTCCTTTTCTTTCCCCTTCCCCTCCCCCTGACGCTGCTGCCGGCTCAACAACATCACAACGACACTGCTGAGCCTTCAGCAGCGACGCTGCTGCCAATTCGCAGCAATGTCACAGCGACGTTGTTGCGAATCGACAGCAGCTTCGCTGCTGAACCGGTAGCAGCGCCGACGATTTGTGGTTTGAGTTTTTCTTCATTCTCAGATCTTGTTGTTAGTGATTTGCACATTATGATGGTTTTTTGAAATTGAAAATGGTGATTTGCACATTTTGCAAATGGTGGTGCAGTGATTTTTTAGTTTTGATTTTGCGGTGGTTTCTAGGTTATGGTGTGCCGGATCTGTGGACTGTGTGTGTGGTGTGGCTATAGCGGCTGAATCTCTGTGTGTGGGTGTTGTAGGTTGTCAATAGTGTTGGTCGGTGGTCGGGGCGATGGAGGTCACGACAATGTCGGGCGGATGGGACGAAGAGTTTCTGTGACCAACTATTTGGTTGATCTATGACCAAGTAGTTGGTGCTTTGGGATTGGGGGACGGGGTGTTTCGGTACATGTGACCAACTATATCGATCTGTGACCAAGTTTTTGAGGTGTAGTGTGATTGGGGGACATGTGTTTGGGTTTATGTGACCAATTATATAGTTTTCTGTGGCTAACTATTAACCATAATCTTAAAATTTGTTAATCTGTTACTCAAAATATAATCAGTGGCCAACAAATTTGGAAATCTGTGGCCAACAAATTTACTCCATTTCTGATCAATTAAAAATCTGTGACCTATAAAAATTTTCAATTGTGACCTCAAAATAATCTGTGATAAAATAATTTGATAAGTTGTGACCAAAAATTAAATTTTTAATTATTTAATAAGATATCTGTGACCTCGGAATCGAAGCAGTTACCGGAATTCCGTGAAAAACGGTCATCAGAATAGTCGCCGGAATTAAGCACGGCTGGAAAACAGTCGTCGGAGTTGTCGCCGGTCACCGGAATAGTCACCGGAGCAGTGGGGGTGGGGTGGTGGAGATGGAGTGGGGTTGGTCAATTATATTATATTACAATTAAATATTTAATTTAATAGACTAGTTGTAAAATATAATTAATTAATTCATGGAAAAACCTAAATTTTGTAAATTTAAATATTGATGCCTGATTTTTTATTTCATAAAAGATAATACATGACCCATGATTTTTTCCCTTATTTATTTATTTGGGCCATGAGCTGAATATTAATGTCCCAAATCTTTATTTATTTATTTTGGCCCATTTTTTCTTCTGTTTACCAATTCTTTTCTTTTTATGATAATTTAATTTTTTTCAATTTTAAAATAATATTTATACTATTTATTTAATTTTTATAATAGGTTTTGTTTTATTTTTATTATTTATGGAAATAGTTTTAAATTTTTTTTGATGGTTTTCTTCATATTATAAATAATTTTCTTTAAATTATTTTTCCTTTTTAATTTTTGGTCTTTAATTTGTATTTAAATTAATTAATTATTTTTTTCTTAATTGTTTTTAAAATTTCTTAATTATTTTCTATTTATCATAATTTCATTGTTTTTTCAATTTAAAATGATTTTTTATATTCTTTTTTTAATTTTTATATATTTTTTAATTTTTTTTTTGTCTATAATTCATTTTTTTCTCCTTTAACCTATTAATTCATTTATTTTTTTATTAATGCCCGACGTAAAATGAATTTATTTCTTGTGTATAGTAATTACAAGTCTATTCGCTTAATTTTGTGAGATTACACTTTATTTCATTATCTCTTGTTGAAAGCTCTAACATATAAAATTTTGTAGCACAAAGTACCATCTCGCTGAGTTGATACAAATGGCGGAAAAATGTACTTGGAACAGTAGATTTGAGAGTTTTACTACTATCTTGGAGCTACTCAATGAACAACACGGAGACATGCTACGGCAGTCCTTCATGTGACCCATGTATCAGTTGAGAGATGTGCAGTACTCCGAGTAGAGTGTTGATATTTCAGGTCAGTTGAAGGCGATGCCCTCTTCGTCGACCTTGGGGGTAAGATCGTTAGTTTCTCTATGTTTGAGTTTGTCATGATGATTAGACTGAAGATTACAAGTGATGAAGCGGCTACGATGGCACTCAAAGAAGCAATAGACTGTACGATGCGTATTTTCAAGGATATGGGATGGTACTTCTACTGTAGTTGATTGGCGCAATTAAGGAGTGCGACCAAATGTTGGACGGATTAAAGCTGGGACTTGTCTATATATTTAAGAGCGTGGCCGGAGATCTTTTTAGAACACAGTACACATCTTCATCAGATCACATTTGAAGCAAAAGAGGTCCTTACATAAGTACTATATTTATAGATTGTCCCTAACAGTGTAGGTAAATGTTAAACATAATCAACGTTAAAATATTTTGTATACTAAATTTATATTTAATAATTGTATGTGTTTTAGATCCATATAAGAATGTCCCCCTCTTATGTACCCAATTTGCGAGAGAAGAGGGACCCCTTGTCTTCGAATGCATTATGGCAAGCATCTCGAGTAAATGGTTGTCCATCTAGCAAATGGTTATCAACTCTTCTCGACGACTCGCAGGTAAATATTATACATTTGCGATTTATATTGTATATCGTTTCAAAAGTCTCAGCACATGATCATTAACTAGTTGAAATGTCAATAGTCAGCTTAAATCCCAACTGAGTTGACTCCATCGACAGAAAAGGAGGGTCGAGGTTTTGTGCGTGAATTAGTCATTTCGTATACTTAAGACAACTAAATGTCCGATTCCAACCTAGACTGAGATTGGGTGTGTGAATTGAATATAATTTTTTTATTGTCGTTTTATATGAGTTAGCCTATTTTAATTAAGTTAATAATGTTTAATGTTGTTATTTGTGTAGGAGCGTGGTCTAGTTGATCGACGATCACCTTCGCCCTGGATATCACCTCCACTGATGAGATCTCATTCTCCATCATCCAGACACCTCCCTCGTGAATCTCATGCATACGGTCATATTCATTATTTTGATGATTTGTATGTATGCCTGACTCAATTTATCGGACAAGAAGTTGAAGTGCTACGACGAGAGTTGAGGGAAGATGTAGGGGCGCGTGACGAAAGTTGCAAGGCGAGGTAGAAGATTTATACCATAATGTTGGAATGCTACGAAGACATGTAGTAGACCTTCTGGATGAGGTTGCAGTGCTACGAAATGATATAGCAGACGGATGAGGGGGTGACAGACGGGGTAACGGATAAGGGGTTTACCCACCATTGTGGACAAATGATGGTGCATTAGAATCATTTTTGTTATTTGTGGAGCGGGATGGATAGCTTCAAATGGGACCAAAGAGGCGGCGGAGGAAGAGAAGATGGATGGGGTGGCCTCGATGATGGACGAGGTGGCGAGCCCCGATGCAGAGTGGTGGTGGATGAGGAGAGGACGCTCGTTATAACAGAATGTAAGAAACATGTTGTTGACGTTCTAGAGATTAGAGAAGGCGGTCAACAAGAGGTCGAGATGGCCGTTACAGTACGTCGTTTCTCCCTTAACGACTGAGATGAAGAAGAGGACGTTTGTGGACGGGAAGTACCTCAATCTCTTCTGAGAGGTGGATCCTGCCAAGTGAAAAGCATTCGGGATAGAGTGGAGAAAAATTATGCTCAGGTAAGTATTATATGATTTTAGTAAAGTATGTTAACTCATCTATGCTTCCTTTAACATTTTTTTTCAGAGCTAGCTATACGATAAATCAAAAGACGATACCGCACGCTTGTAAGTGGTTTGGGGACATTACAACTTCGATAGCTTGGCTCACTAACGTTGTAAGTGTAATATTGCAATTGTTATTAAATTTGGAAACATTATTTTTTGTTTATTAAATTAAATAACTCTCTCTATTTTTATTGGTGTTTCGTGCTGTAGCACATCGATTTGGCTTTGGATCTATTGTGAGATCGGGATCGAAGATATCCAAGATCATTTAACGTACCAAGTCGAGTCATATTGAGTTTCGAGTTTCTATGTGTCATTACTATTGAGCAACAATCGTTCCAACTTATAGGGAATGAATACAGGGTGCCTGAATATATGCTCGAGTGAGTCATAAGGATGTGGTCCAGTGTCTGGGAAAGTCATGGACAGGTTGTATGCATATGTACATTCCAGTGATCGCGAATCATCATTGCTTTGCCATGGAGATCATCTTTGTTGATTCCACTATATGTGTACAACTATGATCATACATGTCTGACACGGGGCAAGCTCGAGCACATACTAGAGCTGGTGATTGTGATCGTTTATTTGATGGCTAGACACACAGGTGATTGTGCAGGACAGAGAAGCCATCTTGAGGGACAAAACGACAGCGAGATAGTCGAGCTTGTAAGTATTTATAAATTTTTTTAATTTGAAAACTTAATATTTAGTTATACGTTATCGAATTAATACATTATTATTTAATTGTAGGTGCGATTGTGGCATGTTCGCAATCAAAGATATTGAGTTTTTAAGTATAACATATAAGGTAGATAGAATCAATCAACTCTAGATACAAAATTGGAGGAAGAAGTTAGCATACGATTTGTATAAATTCGGTTGTGATCCGTAAATATTGCATATTGTTCTATTCGAAATTGTAAATATTGATTAGTTAATGTAAAGTCGTTGAATATTGTATATTGTTTATCAAAAAAAATATAGATATTGTCCATTTAATTATTTATTACATGTGATCCATAGTAAATTGTATATTATTTGAGTTGTATGAAAACAATGTACGGGGACCTAATTAAAACTTTCTAATAGTTTATTTGGAACTTGAAACTGTGGTCGAAGATTAAAATTGATAGATTACATATCTAATTGTCATTTAGGAGAATATAACTTGTACAAAACTGATGAGTATGTCATGTTGCTCTGCACTTGTCGTACTTACGCGATCGAGGAAACTCTCTGATAGATGATATTCTAGACGTACGTAAACGTTTGGACCACACGGTTCAACTTTGAGTGAAAACAAATTATTAAGTGAGAGAATATTGTCAGGAACTTCCCACTCGACTTCATTTGGTAGAGAAAATATAGTCTCAGTATACGCTACTATCCAATAATTAGATGCATAATAAGGAGAGCATAAGGTTCTCGCTGCAAATCCTCTATATAGAACAACCATGACTGTATGCTCACATGAAAAACTCTTCAACTGAAATCGACTACAAGTGTAGGTGTTATCAGTCAATATTACTGCTATGGTTTTTAACATAGAAGCATGTAAGAGGGCAATGGTGAAAATGATTACTGCGGATGAATTGTTGTTTAGCTTTGTTGATGGTATCGGGTTTAGAAATTTCATGAATATGCTTGCCCTAAGTTTGACGTTCCATGTCGTAGAACAGTTACTAAGGATATATTGAAATTTATAGTAAGTAGAAGAAATTATTGAAAGGTAATCTTATGTCTAATACAAAAAGGGTGTGTCTTACGACACATTGTTGGACATCAATACAAAATATTAGTTACATGGTTCCATATTCTTGACAAAAATTGGATGATGCCTAAGAGGATATTGAATTTCTCAATTGTACCAAACCATAGATGGGAAATAATTGAAAAACTTATTGAAACATGCAGTGGCGGACCCAGCACCCGGCGAGCCCCGGCGACTGCCCGTGCTGGATCCGCCGGAACAGTTTTTTTTCTTTTGAACAATGAATAAACATTTCAATTATATATATGGTAAGTTCATTTTTTTACACTAATTCCTTGCAGCTTAGTTGGATGGAGCTTGCAGTTGCACACGAGAGGTCTTAGTTTCGAAACCCGTCCCCAACATTTTTACGTTTTAATGTGAAATATGTTTAAATTTACAATTTTAGCCAAAATTAAATTGAATCAGAGGAAGAGTTTCGAACCCGTGACCCCTTCGTTAGCATACGAAGGCTTTACCATTGTGACTCATGAAGTTTGATATTAATTTTACGAGAATTATATATGTTATATATTGGCGGTTTAATGCAATTTTAAAATTCATGCCCGTGCTCTTTCTTTGAATTGTACAAAATTTGGCCATAATATCATTTGGTGAATATTGTTAATTTTTACAACCAAATTATAAATGTTCAATTTGAACAAAATAATTGTTATATTTAAATTTTCGATCTCGTTTGATTCCACTTTTTTTTTTTTTTCAAAATATATTTCTCGCTTCTTGCAACAGCACATTTTTTAATAAAATAATATTACGTACAAATTCAAAAAATTTCTTTATTTTTAACTACATATTTTCCACCAAATTATTATTCCAAAATACATAAAAAAAAAAAACAAAACAAATGGGTATCAAACGGGGCTCTTAATATTTTAGTGTTGACAACGGTCGACGTTTTACGGTCGCCCGTGCTGACTCGAAATCATGGGTCCGCCACTGGAAACATGTTAGTTTGACTCGAGAATAGAGCATGTGTCCACAATTACTATTGATAATGCAAGTGCAAATGATAGTGCTATTAACTATATGAAAAGATATTAAAGAATTGGAATGTTGATGGGATGGTCTTGGGAGGTTCGTTTATGCATGAAAGGTGTTGTGCACATATAGTGAATTTAATTGTAAATGATGGGTTGAAAGAGTTTCACATGGCAATAGCAAGTATTAGAAATGTTATGAAGTATTTTCGATCATCACCTTCGAGATTAGCAAAGATTCAGGATTTGTGTAGAAAGAGAAAAAAAATTGAATGTAAAAAATTGGCTATGTTAGATGTACTTACCAAGTAGAGTGTAAAATACTTGATGCTGGATAGTGCACTTAAGTTTGAGAAAATATTTGATTGTATGTGAAATTACGAGACTCGACCCAAATTACACCTAGAGGGGGTGAATAGGTGATTATGCGGAATTAATAATTAATAATTAAATAGCAAAAATTCACTATAAACTAATTTTGAATTTACGGTCTACCAGACACAACTACAACTAGTACTTTGTGACGTCCTGACTGCAATTCCCACAACCCTCCTAAATTGTGTGCTCTTGCACCAACTCTCAAATTTATGAATTCGTCTATCTCATGTGGATCAACGAAGAACTCCGCATTCTCCAACAATTGGAACTTCGGTCACCTTTCCTTGATCTTCAGAACTTTGATAGATGTTTAGGAGCTAGCAGTTTGGTATTTGGATTATATGGATTTGATGTTTTCACCGCCAAGAGTAAATCAAATTGTGAAGATTGAAAGCTTATAGATGATTTTAATGAAGAGAATATGAAGCAATATGTGTTTTTCAATGTTCAACCTTCTAAAAAATCGTTCAAATGATTTTTAGTATTTATATTGTATGTTTAAGGTTGAATGGCCAGACAAAAAGCCTTGAAAATTCGAACTAAAATTCTCCGGATAACCCTGTCGCTTGAGCTAGAACTTAGCAACAAGCGAGCAATAGGTTGTCACTCGAGCAAAGTCAAGACGACAGGCGGGCGAAAATATTTCTGTCTTTTGCCGCTCGAGCAAAGTGAGGGCGACAATCTAGCGAAATTGCGACGCCGTTTTTTTTCCTTCTTTTCCATTCTTGAACCCTAGATCTAATACAAGTCAGTTTATAATATTTGCAACTTACTCATTGACTTTTACAATATACGAATTCTAGTTCTATTTGTTCACAGATTTGTTAATTACATTAAAAACCTAACAGTATAGCGGAAGAAGATGGTTTTATTGCAAATATTTTGATGAGCGTGAGAATGGGAAGGAAAGAGAAGGTCCACCTACAAGCGATGATTGGGCAAAAGGTAGGATGTTTGTTAAGTTTTTGAAAACCTTTTATGAAGTCACTTTAAAGTTTAGTGCATCTTTGAGTGTGACCTTGAATTTATACTTTAAAGAAGTTAGTAATATTCAACAATTGTTGAAAATGTTGAGAGATATGCAAGATCCTTTATTAAGTGACGTGAAGAGTAAATTTGATAAGTATTGGGGTAGTGTTGAGAAACTAAACAAAATATTGATAATATCTATTTTGATCAATCCTCGGTACAAGTTGGAGTTTGTCGGTTATTGTATTGGTTGCTTGTATGATAATAGCTTGGTTGAAACGACAAAAGATGGAATCAAGAATTTATTATATGAGTTTTATAATCAGTATAAGGGATGGAGTGGTGCATCCAATGACGAAGGTGATGGTATTTGTGACTTTAATGACATTTCAACGGAGGTTTCTATAGATGATGATTGGGATGAGTCCAATAATTTTGATTTTGGGTTAAAAAATTTAAAAAGTAACAATAATGATTTGTTAGGAAAAAACGAGATTTGAGAATACCTAATGGTACCCATTGAAAACTCTACTAATCCAAGTTTTGATATTTTGATTTGGTGGAAGTTAAATTGTCCAAGATATGCAACTTTGTCTGAGATTGCAAGGGATGTACTTGCAATCCAAGTTTCTAAGGTTGCTTTAGAGTTAGCGTTTAGTACTAAAGGGCGTGTTCTTACTTCATTTTGGAGTTCTTTAACACCGAAAATAGTTGAGGCTGTAATTTGAACACAAAACTGGCTGCGTTCCACACTTTTGAGAGATTGATTTTATGGAGTGAGCATTGAAGAGATAGAGTTTCATGAAGAATTGGTCCAATTGGAAACCGGTAAATAGAATATATTTTTTTCTTGCTTATTATATTATATATTTATTTATTTTTCGTGCTTCTTTTAATTGAGATTTTGTAATTTTCAATATAATGCAGAGCTTGTTAGCAAACCATACTTACAAGAAGGATGATTCAATAGTTGTGGAACTTGACTGATGATCTAATTGTAAATATAGTCAAAATTATATTTTATATGTAATTTCTCAAATGTAAATTTTTTGTTCAATATTTTAACTTAACTTTTGTGATCTAGAATCAATGCAAGGGGTGGACTCACAAGTGTATGGGATTTAGATATTTAATTTTCAACTTATTGTTTTAAATTTAGGTTCCATGTTACATTGTTCACTTGGAAATTTGCAATTTGAAAGCAAATTTAGTGAGAATTTACAACTTTAAACTAGACTTAACTGGAGTTCTATTAACGGTGTGTAGAATTATGTTTTTGATAATGTTGATAAATATGTGGCTTAAACCACTTGACAGGTATATATGATCCCATTTAAGAGCTGGCAATGTTTTTCGAAATTTTGATTGGTGAACCCTTCATTTACATATTTTCAGCGTAATGAACTAGATCGGACAAACTGGTTGGTTCGGATTCAGTTAGGTTCCCTAGTTAGATACGGAACTAATAGTTCCATTACTAAGGCCCAGTTTGAGCCATATTTTTTCCTCACTAAAATGAAAAATATGACCGTTATCCATCACATCAACATTTAAATTCAAATTCTCTATCTCTTGTGTGGGCCCCAATAACGGCTATATTTTTCATTCTCATTTTCAAAAAAGGTGGCTCAAACAGGGGCTAAGATTATTACTGGTACTCGGTTCGATTATATTCTTTTTAGAATCAGATCAAACCATACCACGCCCACTCTTAAGAACAATGATCAAATTGAATTTTATTCCAACAGAAAAGACCTCAATTTTATACACTAGATACAATTTAAATTATATTCTAGTTCTTATAAATTAGCTTTGACAATTACAAATTGTAACGAAGTAATTATATTAATATTAGATATTTGCTTTCCTATTTCACTTGACTTTCTTCAACACAAATCAATCATTTTTAGAACATTAATAAAATTCATAAGAAAATAAAATGGTATTAAGGTCAACATCAATCAAGTATATGTACTTAATTCTTTTTATTGTAAGGCTCTGTTTTATTGACAAAGTTTCCTAGTGAAGTAGGAAAAAAAAATTTCCATTTTTTAACTTTTGTAGTGTTTGATTGACGAAATTTTCCCGGAAAAATATTTTCCAACTTTCTAAATTTTCCACATTTTTGAGGAAAATAAATTTTTGATGTTTTTGTGAGAAAATATTTTCCAACTTTTCAAATTTTTTTTTTTTAGTTTTTGCAATTGGAACAAATTCTAGACATAATAGTTAAAAAAAATTACTTTTATTAACAATTTTCATGTAAAACAAATCCAAATGAATGATATTCAATATGATTATTTTTTATTTCAATTTTTATTTTTATTTATTTTTTATTTTTTTGGCAATTGGAACAAATTTTAGATCCAATGGTAGAAAATATTATCACTTTAATGGACAATTTTCATAAAAAATGAAGTCAAACGGACACCAAACTTTCAATATTTTCCATGGAAAATTATACCAATCAACCACAATTAATTACAATTCCCAACAAAACAATTTCTAGGAAATTCTTTTCCCTGTAAAACATTTTCTTTCTACCCATTTTCCATCTTTCTATCAAACGGACCATAAGAGTTCGTTTGATTGAAAGGTGGAAAAAAAATGTTTGACAGGGAAAAGATTTTTCTAGAATTGTTTTACTGGGAATTATAATTAATTGTGTTTGATTGGTATAATTTTTCATGGAAAATGTTGAAAATTTGGTGTTTGTTTGATTTCGTTTTTAATGAAAATTATCCATTAAAGTGATAATATCATTGGGTCTAGAATTTGTTCCAATTGCCAAAAAAAATTGAAAAAAAAAAAATTATACCAAATATCATTCGTTTGTCTTTGTTTTGCATGGAAATTGTCAATAAAAGTGAATTTTTTTTTACCATTGTATTTAGAGTTTTTTCCAATTGAAAGAAAAAAAACTTGAAAAATATTTACCCACCAAAATATCAAAAATTTATTTTTTGGGAAAAATTTTGCCTATCAAATACTACAAAAGTTAAAAAATTGAAAAAAAAAATTCCATTTTCCATGAAAAATGTGGTCTATCAAACGGACCCTAAGAGTCTGCAAATACTTGACTCGACTAAAGTTACTTGAAGTTGCAATTATTACAAAATAAATATTACCTCATCATGTTGTAATTTTTTGACAACTATACTTGCAAAAGAGATTACGCCCTTGATTTAATTGTTTTAATAATCACTCAATTTATACCATGGTCGTGATTTATTTGCTGAACTTCAAAGTGTTTTACAGTGCTCACTAAACTTTGTTCGTATACACTATATCCATCACCCTTAAAAGTTTGTTACCTTATTCGAATGATGCGGCTAACGAAAATCTAATATGACAAGTTACAATTAAAAAAAATACAACTCAACTAAATCATTGTTTCATTATTCATCCAATTTACACTTGGTCACAGTTAATTCATTGAACTTCAAAATGCTTCTCAATAGTCACCTATTTTCGAGATGTTGCACTTCATTTATCATCCGTCATATTTTATTCACTTCATTGCTAATTTATTGTGTGAAAATTCCACGGGTAAAAATAAAATAAAATTACATCTTAACCAAAATCTCAACTCACAAAAATTACCATATGTGAAACACGACTTCCACACCCCCATAAACCTATTTAAAATTCAATTAAGTGTACTAAATTTTTGCCCTAAAAAGCCCTAGTGATAAGTACATTTTGTATACTTATTTAAGCCTTTAAACTAGAGTATTTGTTGGATATTTCAATGATTTATGGCATAATTCTATGTATAATTTTTTTAGGTAAAGATCGATGAAATTGACAAAATTGGAGACAATGAACGAGAAAATGGAGAAATTGTAAGAAATCTAAAGTTCGGGGAATCAAAATTTAAATATTCGATAGTTGATTTGAAATAGAAAACGATGATTGAAGATCACATATGATCAATTGGATGCAATTAGAATTTAAATGTGTGAAATATAAAACATAATATTTTCATAAATCAATTTCTAGCAAAACAAGTTATGCATCAGATTTTCAGCTTCAGATTGAAACTTATTTTTTGAAAAGTAAACATTTGAATTAGAAAAATGATATTTCTAAAAGAATAATTATGAATGCTTTATTGGGGTTTAAAGAAGTTTACAGAGCCGTGGAGCTGTGGAGCCGTGGAACCGTGGAAGTCACGTGTCACATATGATATTTTGGTGACTTGACAATTTTGTTGAGTTGTGTTTTTTTTTTTTTTTTTTTACATTTGTAATTTACCGCGTGAAGTTTTTGTGCGAACATTAGCGATGAAGGGAACGAAATATGACAGATGATGAATGGAGTACAATATTTCAAAGATGAGTGACAATTGTAAAGCATTTTGAAGGTCGATGAGTAAACTGTGATCAAATGTAAGTTGGATGAGAAATGAAACAATAGTTTTATTGAGTTGTAATTTTTTTAACGGTCATAACTTGTCACGTCAAATTTTCATTAATCACATTGGCAAATAATGTAACGATTTTTGTAGAGCGATGGATGAAGTGCAAATAAACAAAGTTTAGTGAGCATTGTGAAACACTTTGAAACATATTGAGTAAATCGTGACTGTGATATAAGTTTGGTGATTATTGAAACAATTAACTCTTAAGCCATTGTTTGATTCCATTTTTTAAAATTTATTTTTAGCTACATATTTTTTCACAAAAAATTATTTTTTACAATATGGGGAAAAATGTATTTTGAAGTAATGATTTTTTTGGAGAATGTGTGATTAAAAAATAAAAAATAATAATTAAAAAATGTGAAAATGAATTTTAAAAAAATAAGGGTAAGTTATCTTTGCTGCTTTCAGGTCATTTCAGTTTTTAGTTTTCAAAAACACTGAGAACACTTTTACTTATCTATTTTCATAAACGAATTTCAAAAAACGATTTTAAAATTTACAAAGAAAATGGAAAACGTCAAAAAAGTCGTTTTGGCTGTTTCAGTTAAAATCAAACCAAAATTTCAAAACGCTGAAAACGGCCAGAGTTTGCCAACAATGGGATAGCTTAGTTGGGAAAGTCACAAATTTTCTAAAGGTCACGAGTTCAATTCCGTTTCACCGCAATTCAATACAAATGAGTTTTTTTTTTATATGCACAGTCTCTGCTCACTAGACGAAACTGCGCAAAGAGCAATATATTTAGTGTATCGTACTGTACCGCAGGAGCGTTGCCCCCACACTCCCAACCCACTTAGCGTCTGTGGCTAGTTAACAGTGAATTAAACCCATAAGGCCAATGCAATTGTTCCGCTCCCCTCACTCCACTCCGCTCCGCTTCGGCATCGGCCATTTTATCTAGTAAACTTCTTGTGTTCCATTCTATATATGATCCACATATACAACCATTAGGAAAAGAAAAATGTCTAGATTTCTATTAACAATCTCATACACTCAGTTAAATGCACGGTAGCTCTTGAAATATGATAATGTATGCTTTATTTTCAGGATACTCAGATTATAAAAAATGATTCTAAAAATTTCAAAGTAAACACGTTTTCAAGTTTTCTATTTTGAGAAATAGTTTTTCAGAATGATAAAAAGAACGTATTTTCTGCAATTTCAAAACAGATACTCAAAATACAAAATTGAAAATAAATTTAAAACTTAAAACTCAAAATTGAAATATAAAAAGAATATCCCATGAGTTTTTAGAAAAATGAGCTCAAAACAGGCTAATTCCAAAATATCCTTCAAGGAGGGGATAAATTTAATGTCAAATAGTGGTACAATGTGTACTATTCTAAAAAACGCGTTTAGGCGGGAAGCATGATGACAATACTTCGCCTTGATCATAAACGAAAATTAAGCGGTCAACGACAATGTTAACCACTTAATGCTTGTTTAGGCATTTTTAGGCGGTCATCCGCCTCAGGCCCAGATTTTAAGGGGGTCCAATTTTTTCCTTTTTTTTTTTTTAATAAAACCTACAACCCAGACTCGGTAGCTTGTTATTCTTTCAAATTTCAAAAACTCCACTCCAGAGAACTAAGAAGATGGAAGAACGAGAAAAAAAGACGGAAGAACGGCGTAAAACCTATCAATTTTTCCGCACACCGCACTGATTTGAGTATCAAGTATGTATAACATTAAGAGGTTATTATGCTTTACATTGTATTTGTAATTTTGGAGCATGTGATTCTCGGTATTTTGTTAATTCCCAGTAAATTTTGCTTACAATTCTTCTTTTTCTTTGTGATTTTCATGTGTTTCCACTTTCTTATGCTTTTTTTATCTTTTAACTTCTGTGTTTAATATCAATTATTATTAGTTTGTTAACGAATTATATGGAGAAGAAGATATTGAATTGAAGTTTGATAAAGAGTTAGATTAGATAAGATTTAAGTAATTTAAGTTATGTAATTATGATTTTGAAACTTATCTTTAGAGGAATTATTATGTAAATACATTATTTTATAATTTTAAATGTTTGATATGTATAATTTGAATTATTGAATTTTTTTACAATGATTAAAATTTTAAAATAAAATTAAAAATAAAAAAATATTTTTTTACTCCTAAAGTTTGTCTGGGCTCGTAAAGCTTGAATTGTGGGCACCCCGCGCCTAGCCATTTAGAACAATGACAATGTGTTAGCGCTATTTCCATTGATTTTTCTTTTAATTTTCGTAGCCCCAAATGATAAATACACCGCAAGAGACGTGATATCTGGTTTTTTGGCTTAACCTCCAAAATTTTATTCTTCAAGAATCTGCCAAATTCTGATTAGAAACTTGGCAAGGTTTCACTCTTTATTAAGGATAATCTCCATAATTGATTCCTTACATTCGAACATCTTAGTGTTGTAAGCTTGTATGTCCGAAAATTTGTCAAAATGTTCAGTTTACCAGCTTGCTCACAAGCTGCTCGATGAAATGCCTTACTAATTTTCTATTTTTTCTGAATTTTTGTTTTGGCAGCGGAAGACTGAAGAGATAAGAAATGAATGTTTCCTTGGGCAATCCAGCATTTACTTTAGTGCAACTTGTTAATAATTCCAAGCCAGTTTTCATGTCTAAAGCTCCATGCCCAGTTATTCGCACCTGTTCTAGTTTCACCATAGTAATCAAGTGCCCAGAAAGAGAAAATAAATTTGGAGTTCATTTTGTTAATGGATTCATGAGGGGAAGGGTTAATTCAACGTCTAGTTATAAAGGGCTTTGGGAAGAACCTGATTCTGGTATTGACAGTGAAAATGATGACGATGGTTCAGATGATGAAAAAGTGGAAATGGAAGAGAATGATTTGGATTTCGAAAGTGACTGGGAAGAAGAACAAGTACATTCTGAAGCTACTGCTAATAATGTGGTGGAGTTGCCCACGAGCAAGTACGAAGAAGATCTTGTTAAAGGTCTGTATTTCTGCCTATCCCACTCACTATTCTCTCAAGTTTCCAACTATTATAATGCCGTTTTAGCATGCTTAGTACAGTGGATTTCTTTACAGGAAGAAAAAGAAGCTAAAATCTTGTGTAGCATACATTCTTTAGTCCAAAATATATTTAAAATCGAAGTGTTGTGTTTTGACATGGAAAACATAGGTGGTAAGAGAATTGAATTATAAACAATATATGGAATTGTAAATCATATCGCAACTATGCTTTTCAATTATGACTTTTTACTTCATTTTCTTCTTGTACAATCAGAAATTTATTGTGAAAATTTAGGGTCTTCTTTTGATTCTTCATAGCTGATTGGGATTACTTGAGCTGGTGAGTACAAGATTGTGCTATTTTGATTTTGGGTTTCTCGCAGAGGTAGAGCAGCTCTTGAGCCCAGAAGAAAGAGCAGTTTTGGAACAGAATGAAGCTCCCAATTTGGAGAAAATATCAACTGTAAGTTTCAATGATATCAAATGAGCTCTTATTTGCATTGTAACTTCTTTCATAAGTGTGTCAGAAACATAGCAGATCACTTGATCAACTGATATGCCATTGTCGGATGACTCCAATAAGTCAAAATAAAAAGAAATTTAAGGAGAATGAGGCTTGAATATAAACTACGTTTGAAGTTAAGGGGTGTCATAGGTTACGATGTCATAAAGCAAAGCAGCAAAGGAATTGTTAGGTAAAATTTTCAAGTATTTTCTCTGTTTTTTCCTAAAATCAATTCAAAGATATATTACAAGTTATTTTCATTTACACTTTCTTAGTATGTTTATAGATATATCTATACTATTACAGAATCTTTCATTTCACTAGTCACTATCAGTAGATTTCATTCTTTATCCTATTACATTTGATCAATAGTTTGGCTACCATAGAATTATACAATTTGTTATAATACATATTCTCCCTAACATTCAAAATTTATATCATAATATGATATTCCATTCTCTCTTATTCCCTTTACTCCCCAGATGTATATTGTTTATTAAAATCAATTCGCCAATATCATTTGTTTGTACTACCAATTCCCTCATTACTTCTGCATTAAATATCAGTATCATTTCTATTTCATTTGGTAGTTTTTTCAATCTAAACATGTATATATGAGCTTTGGAAAGGTATTATTAGAACTCTTTGATCATGTAAACTATATTCTTTAAATTTTGAGTGAAATAAATGTTTAAAATATTGATGATAATGATTAATTAGGAAAAGGTTAAATTCAAATAGTTGATTTCTTTTTACTCCTCATTTTAACATGGAACTCTGTCCTGTGGTTTATCTGCTTCTCTACACGTGTAGTCAGACTGTTGAGTTACGAAAGAAAATTGTGCACAGATAAATAATTGTACATCCACAAAGAATACACTATAAATAATTGTTTTCTTGCTCTGATCTAATATTTCATTTTTGTTTAACTTTATCCCTTAGGCAAAGTGGAACCCTCTCCATACTTTTGCACTTGCCGGACAGATCAAATTTATGGATGACCTTCTTGAAAATGGGTATGATATCGACCTCGTTGATAAGGTAAGAGTTCATTATGTCTAAACCAATCAAATAGGTGCATATAAATAGATCCTTGTACATTTCTCTGTGTTCAGCACTTATTTAAGCTAAATTTGGTGATGCAGGATGGCTTGACAGCTCTGCATCATGCAATCATTGGTAAAAAGGAGGCAGTCATCAGTCATCTTTTAAGAAAAGGTGCAAATCCTCAAGCAAGGGATCTGGTAAGAAATTTTCTTATGATATATATTTATTTTTTTAATTTTGATTTTAACATTATTGATATTGTTTGTATCCTCATAACAGGATGGTGCAGTACCTCTTCATTACGCTGTTCAAGTTGGAGCCTTGCAAACTGTCAAGCTATTAATGAAATACAACGTTGATGTTAACATTGCTGATAACGTAAGTACAATTATTTATTTATTTATTTTTCCAATGGAATCTATGATTGACGTAAATGCTGTTTATGATATATGTTCAAGTTTACTGTTGTATGTCATTTCTGTTTGGTTAATAACACTCTTCTTCTGCCAGGAAGGATGGACACCATTGCATGTCGCCATGCAAACTAGAAACAGAGACATAGTAAAGGTTTTGTTAGTCAATGGTGCAGATAAAACAAGAAGAAACAAGGTAAGTTCGTAAAAATTTTACATACATAACTGCGTGTATGTATAAATTTTTCCACACACATTTCCATACTAATACACAATTGCATTCATATGTTGTAGGAGCTTGCTAAATTTTATTTTTTCGGTTCAGCAACCTTTTTCTTTGATGTGTTGCAGAACGGGAACACAGCTCTTGATTTGAGCTTATGTTATGGGAAAGATTTCAAGTCTTTTGACCTCTCTAAGTTACTCAAGCAAGTTCCAGCTAACAGAGACTTGTGAGGTCTTTGGCAACTCATTTGTTGGTTAACAAAGTGTTACATTTGCACTTGATGGTTTCATCATTCCAATTTTGAAGGGAGACAACAATGATGTATCAATCTCCACTTCTGAGCTGAATTATCTCATTTTCAACCACACGTTCAAGATTGTGGAGAAGTTTGGCATGAGAAATGTTCAAGATAGTGTCTACCAAATGCAAATGAACTCGAATTTAATATGGAGTTAGTTGAGAGGATTATAACATTTGGTTAGATCTATATAATTAGATTGTACATGGACACTAGTTGAAGTGGGAGGCTAGGTTCCTCATCCAAGATTCCTTGGGTGAGGATATAGTCGGCTCTTGCCTCATATCGTTAGTGAGGAATGTATAATGTCTTTTAGCTTTACGCGTTCCACTTTTGCCCAACTCGTAAAGCGTGTGATTTGTGAATAACATAAATATGACAAAATTCCCTACATATGGTTGATTTGATACTAAAAAAGAATATAAGACTCGAGCATTTGCATTTTATTATCACTATAAAATATTACAGTGTTTTTTTCAAAGAGTATGCATTGTTTTACGCTGATGGTTAAATTTTCAGATTAATATTTATGCTAAAAAGTGTTTAAATTTAAAACTTTTTGAAGTAATAATAACTTGCCAACTGATGCAATGAAATACTGGTTCGATCAATGGTCCAGTCTTATGACAGGTTCAGTCTTTGAGTCGGATTTTAACCTGAATGTATCAACTACATAGCAACTATTGAGAAACACGAAAGATGTTGGATAACTCTGATACCATTTTTTGAATAAGATACGAGATTATTGGCACAATATGAAGTAATTGATCACAAAAACAAAATAATTTGCAAAGAATAGATATTTTATTATAATATGAAGAAAGAATATATAGATTTGTATTTACAACTTTGTCTAACTTAATCTAAATCATAATGAAGAGTAAACTATATATACAGGACGTTCAAACTCTAATTGTAGAATTGTAGTCAAAGTAGAGTGCAAAAAAAAGGAGTCCAAAATGAAGTTAAAAAAAAAACAACGTTGTGGCACTGTGGTGCCACTCTCCGGGCGCCGCAGCACCGGAACTATTTTCTTTTACGTTGTCGACGCCATGGCATCATGACCTAGCGGCCAATCGCCCTGTCTCCATCCCAAAAAAAACATTTCAAAAATATTTTTCTTCATTCCAAAATCTTTTTCAAGTCCAACACAAATTATAACTCTCAATTGGGCTTCCAAGTAGAATTTCAATTAGAATTCGTCAATTGGACTTCCAAGTAGAACTTCAACTAGAATTCGACAAGTAAAGTTGAATAGGATTCAACAATAGCATTACAAATAGAATTCTTCTTAATGTGCACTTTAAATAGAACTCTCAATTATTTTCAACAAAGAATTCGGGTCACACCCTAATTCTAACGATCTCCACATTAACATAAATTCTACTGTAATGAACAAAACTTCAAAGAAAGAATTCTCCACCTGGAGACAAATTCCACTATAAGAAATAAACTTGAACTCTTTAATGGAAACACAAACGAACTTCTCCATCAAAAAATTCCAACCGAAAATATTCTCCACATCTACTACCCCAATTAAGGGCAAAAGTGATCCATGACCACCAAATAAGGTTGAAAGAAGTCATGTAACAAAATCACAACTGAATGCATCAAAAGAACGATCTTGGCTACAATCAACACCCTTAACCGCATTCAAACCATCAACTAAATCAGCAGATTGTACCTATATAGAATCTTATAACCAAAATGGATCTGTTTCTAGCAACTGAATACAATGACACCATCGATGATGATGGTAAGACGGATTTACCCATAACTTCTAAATTCATCTGACATGTATCCCATAAAGAAGACCCCAAATTAGACTTCAACGGTACAAAATCCAATTCCAAATTCACCTGAGTTCTTAAAATATGTTGATTGCTTGAAGATTCTATATAACATTGCAAGATATATAAATAGAATTTTCTATGTCCCTTTAACAAAATACGGGCTCATTTATTAACCTTTAGGACTCTACCTTCAATAGTATACATGTACCATTTTGAATAAATAGTACTTAAAGAGATAAAATTTATCTTCAAGTATGTAACGCGTTTCACTGCACCAAGTGTCCTAATGTCCCATCAAACATTTTTGTTCTAACCCGACTGATACCAACTATCTGGCAACGTGTATTATTATTGATCATGACAACACATTTTGAAACTTATTCATATGTTGAAAACAAATCTCGACTAGGAGTCATAAGAAAAGTGCAAGCTATATAAAAAATTCAAGCATTGTCAGGTTTAGAGTTGCAGTCGGACATAAGTAAAAACTCTCCATCACTGTTAAGCTTATTTGTAATACTTGATTCTCCTTAAATTTCTAATTGTTGATTTGCAACCAATTTTGTTTATTCTGCAACTTATAACAATCGTTTATTAAGTGCCATTTTTTCTTACAATAAATAATTGCAAAATTTGAAGTTAGATTTTAACTTGTCCCTTGAACGACCATCATCAACAATGAGGCCATCTCCATGACCTTCAAATGCAACAAGATGCTTTGTCTTCTTCTTTAAATATATTGTATCATAGATTTCTTCGATCATGAGAGTATCACTACTATATAAAATCGCGTCTCTAAAAGACATGATGAAGTGGGCAATAAACACAATAAAATTAATCTCAAATCTTCTTCATCATATTTGATCTCCAGAGTCTCCAAACCAGCGACGATTTTCTTAAAAGCAGTTAGGTGATCCTCAAAAGATGTACCTTCTGTCATACAATGAGAATATAGACTTTACTTCAAATACAATTTGCTAGCAAGACTTTTCATCATGCATAATTTCTCTAATTTTAACCATAATATAACGGATGGCTTCTCTTTCAAAACGTCCTGAAAAATATTATTTGAAAGATGTATTTGAGATAGGGCATTTTGATCCCTCCGTTGTTTCTCCTTCCGAGTTCAAATTGTGGACATCTTGTTAAATCCCAACAACGCGTCGTCCAAATCCATCTGAGCGAGTACTACTCGCATCTTTATCTGGCACAAAGAGAATCTTGTATTGCAATCCAATAGCGAAATATCATTCTTTATTGTTGCCATCACTAAAAACCTCAATTTTTTTTCAAAAATTTCAACATCAAAAGCTCTGATACTAGTTTGTTGAAAAACATGAAAGATGTCAGATAACTCTGATAACAATTTGTTAAAGATGATACAAGATTATAGGTACAATATGAAGTAATTGATCGTAAAAACATAAGAACAAAATAATTTGCATAGAATAGAGATTTTATTATAATATAAAGAAATAATACAAAGATTTGTGTTTACAACTTTGTCTAACTTAATCTAAATCATAATAAAAAAAGCCAACTATATATGTGGAATAAATATGGGATGTTCAAACTCTAATAGTAGAGTTTTAGTTGAAGTAGAATGCAAAAAAATAAAATTCAAAATGAAGTAGAAAAACAAGTGTCACAGCGCCGTCTTTCCTCTTTTTCTTTTACGCAACCCAAGGCCCAAGCACCACATCTCCTTCCCGAAAAACCTTACTAATAATTAAATCCCTCAGGGGTAATATATATATATATATATATAGGCAAAACCCATTTAAGGATCAACCAAAACTTTCTCCAAGAAATTGATGGTATAGCTATCTGAACATCTTCTAAGATATTTCTTATTTGTGCTTTTATTGTGGCATCTTGCATCAAAATTAAGTAAATCAAAGACATATGATTTACCCGCTCCTCTTTAACTTGTTTTGCTTCAGCCACTAATTGTTGGACTGTTAAAGATAAAAAAATCCATAAGTTGAACACCACATAAATGAGGATGCTAAAATAGACGCGTGGACATACTAGAATGGATAAAAGAAAATGAGAATATACACCTACGGGTGGAGGTACGATTGACATAGGACAGATTAAGGGAATGACAGGATCTGCTGGTGGATAAGTTTATAGGGGTAGAAGTGGGCAAACAACCTACCTCCATTGAAGCTAACCAGTTGCAAATCATCAAGTGGTAAAAGCAAGTCTAGCATCAAATGGCTAGAGAGACGGACGATTGGTGAGGATGGAGAGAGAGAGAGAGAGTTGGAACATGGTTGGAAGAAGAAAGTTAAGGTTCCACAGATTTCTCAACCCGTGACAGACTTGGAAAAGAAAATAGAAGAGATGATGACTCAAAAGATAAACGATGCATTAACCAAGAGAAAAGACAAGTACAGACAGATGGTCCTGGAGGAAGATCCTTTCGACCACGAGATTATGGCCATGCCTTTGCCAAAAGGCTTTAAGTAGCCAATGATAGAAGCATACGACGGAGTCACGGACCCGCTAGACCACTTGCGAACCTTCGTTGACTTAATGAGACTCTATACAGACCTAGACGCAGTGATGTGCATATCATTCCCTCCGACGTTAATGAAGGAGGCTAGAGACTGGGTGGCCACACTGGCGCCCAGGTCTATAAAAACCTTTGACGAACTGTCCAGGAGCTTCGTGGCATACTTTATGAGCAGTAAGAGGAAACGAAAGACAGTTATAGGACTGATACAGGTGGTGCAACAAAAGGATGAGTCATTGCATGAGTATTTGGCTAGATTCAGCAGAGCAACACTTGGTATAAGGGACCTCCACATGTCAGCGGTAGTGACAACATTAATGAACGGGACACGGAATCGGGCCTTCAAGATGTCACTTTCCAAAAATCCACCGGAATCAATGCATGCCTTGTTAAAGAAGGGTGACAAGTATGTGGATACGAAAGAAGCAGAAAAGTTCATGAAAAATCTTAGAGAATGATGGGAGACGGGGAACAACAAGCGAAAAGTAAGCGATGCACGAAAACCCATTGACAAGGACATGCAGAGGAATGAGCGTTCGAGTAGGGGGTACCCCCAGGACCAGATGGTCAAACAGAGACGGGAGGAGGTCAAAGCCTTCACCCCTTTGAATATTTCGTAAGACAAGCTATTGATGGAAATTCGAGACATGAAAGAACTTGAATGGCCGAGACCGATGACAGCACCAGCTAGCAAACGGAACAAGAGCAAGTATTGCCACTTCCATAAGGACCATGGACATGAAACTGAAGAGTGTATCCATTTGAAAGAGGAGATCGGGCGCATCTTGAAACGGGAATTTTTGTCTAAGTATGCAAAGAGTGATCGAGGCAAGCAGAAGGTTGAGGATCGACCTCCACCTAGGGCCGGAGTTATTAATGTGATTGTTGGAGGAAGCGCAGCGGGTGGAGACTAAAACTCAACTAGAAAAAGTTATGCACGGACAGCTGCAGTGTGTTCTATTCAAAAAAGGGCAAAGTTTGACTAGAGCATCATATTTGATGAAGATGACTTGTTAGGTGTGGCAACCCCCCACGATGATACCTTAGTGATAGTTAGTGACATAGAAGACTACGATGTAAAAGGAGTGTTGGTCGACGTCGGGAGTGCGGCAAATGTTCTAACGTGGGAAGCCTTTCAAGGTTTGAGAATTTCAGCGAAAAGATTGAAGGCTGTGTCGACCCCCCTTATAGGATTTAGAGGGGCTATTGTGATACCAGAAGGAGTAGTGGAGCTACCAGTAACGTTGGGCACCTACCCGATGAGCGTGGTCATCCTAGCAAATTTTCTGGTCGTTAAAACCCCCATGGCGTATAATGTGATCTACGGTCAACCGTTGTTGAATGCTGCAGGGGCCATCCCTTCTACTTACCACCAGGTTATGAAATTTCCAACCAGTCGAGGTGCGGGATGTGTGAGGGGCAACTAACAGTCATTGAGGAAGTGTTATGTGGACAGCATAAGGGACCTCCACCAGTGATGATGTTGGACCTCGAACCCCTAAGAGGACAGATCGAATCTCTCAACGCTACAGAAAAAATTATGGTGGAAGAGGGACATGAATTCAGCGTGGGAACAGGATTGGAGCAGGGCGAGAAAGAGGAGTTGGTAAAATGTCTGACGAGTAATTTGGATATTTTTGCATGGAGCCCGAGTGACATACCAGGAGTTGACCCGTCGGTTGCACAACATTGTCTGGGTGTCTTACCTGGTTCTAAACCGATAAAGCAGAAGAAAAGAAATCTTGCTCCGGAGAGGCAAGCGATGGCAAAGATCGAGGTCGATAAGCTACTGCAGGCAGGTTTCATCATGGAGGTACAATATCTCGAGTGGTTAGCAAATGTCGTCCTGGTGAAAAAAATCGAATGGAAAATGGTGTATGTGTGTAGAGTACACCGGACTCAACAAGGCATGCCCGTAATATTCGTACCCACTACCTAGAATAGATCACCTGGTGGACGCCACATCGGGTTATAAACGACTAAGTTTCTTAGATGAAATCTCTGGTTATTATCAAATTTCTATGGCAGAGTCAGATCAGGAGAAAACCTCTTTCATAGTTGATGCTGGAACGTATTGTTATACGACCATGCCATTCGGTCTAAAAAACCCCGTGGCAACTTATCAGAGAATGGTGAATAAGGTCTTCAAGGATCTGCTTGGAGGTGTCATAGAGGCATACGTGGATGACATGGTCATGAAGAGTGTGAAGGCAAGCAATCATGTTGATGACTTATAGAAATTGTTCGATACCGCTAGACAAAACAGGCTGAAGTTCAATCCAGAGAAGTGTGTTTTTGGAATAGCAGGTGGCAGGTTTTTAGGTTTTATGATCACTCAGAGGGGCATCGAAATGAACTCGGATAAAATTCGAGCCATTTTAGAGATGAAGAGCCCTGAAATAGGAAAGAGGTCCAGAAGCTGACGGGCCGGGTAGCAGCACTGAATCATTTCATGAGCCGAGCGGCGGATAAGTATTATCACTTCTTCAAGGCGATTGGGGGCTCTACCAATTTCGAATGGACCAAGGAGTGTGAGGAGTAGCTGGAATCTTTGAAGCAATCGTTACAGCAGCCACCTATCTTGACCAGCCCATGCCCGGGAGATGTGTTGAGCCTATACTTAGCAGTGTCAAAATATGTGGTCAGTGCAGTGTTGGTGAAAGAGTTCCCGAATATGCAGAAGCCAGTCTACTATGTCAGCCAGGTATTGAGGGGCGCGGAAACTCGATATACCCTAGCGGAGTAATTAGTATTCGCGTTGATTGTAGCGATTAGAAAGTTAAGGCCATACTTCCAGTCCCATACCGTACAGGTCATGACCGATCAACCTGTTAAACAAATCTTGCACCGGCCTAAGACATCGGGAAGGATGTTGAAGTGGGCAATCGAGTTGAGCGAGTTCGACGCTGAGATTAGGCTAAGAATAGCCATCAAGGCGCAGGTGTTGGCAGATTTTATCGCAGAGCCGACAATTCCAATTGACCACCAACGGCAAGCGGAAGCGGTTTGGAAAATCTTTGTAGATGGGTCCTCACATAGTGAGGGATCCGGAGCAGGATATGATAGGACCAAAACTCGAGGAGTTGGCATATTCGTTGCGTTTCGAGTTCTCTGCGACAAATAAAGACGCAGAATATGAAGCAGCCATCGCGAGTTTGAACTTGGCAGTCAGATTTGGGATAACATCAGTAGAAATTTGCAGTGACTCCTAGTTGATCGTTGGACAGGTGACGGGAGAATTTGAGGTAAGGGACGAAAAGATGGCATCCTATTTGATGAAGGTTCGGGACTTGCCAATGGGGTTTACAAGCTTCAAGATAACCAAGATCCCACGCAAAGCAATGAACGAGCAGACACCCGTCTAGGCTGGCATCAGCTAATTCTAAGAATCTACCTAGCACTGCTAATGTACATGTCCTACTACAACCGAGCATTTTACTCATAGAAGGCATTGCAAGTCCGGAGCCTGAAAAGAGCTGGGTAGACCCGTTCGTAGACTACATGACGAAAAATAAGTTACCCTATGATGCAATTGAGGCTAGAAGGCTGAAAGTACAAGCAACGTCGTTCACAATGATCGACGAGCAGCTATACAAACGGGGCTTTACCATGCCATACTTGAAGTGCTTACGTCCAACAAAAGCTCGTGGCGTATTACTCGAGATACACTCGGGAATTTGTGGTAATCACCCGGGGCAGCCGCCCTTGTTTTCAAAGCTCTTCGACAGGGATACTACTGGCCTACGATGAAGGAGGATGCCAAGGAATTGGTAAGAAAATGCGACGTGTGTCAGCGTCATGGAAATTTAATTCATGTTCCCCCCGAGCAACAGTCAGCCATTTTTGGGGTGAGTCCTTTCTTTCAGTTGGGAATGGACATTCTGGACCTTTGCCCAGGGCGAAGGGGCAACAGAAGTTTTTGCTGGTGGCCATTGATTATTTTACCAAGTGGGTTGAAGCGGAGCCTTTGGCCACCATCACCATGGCAAAGGTACAAAGTTTCGTCTGGAATAGCATAATATACAGATTTGGTATACCAAGAGTCCTTGTCACCGACAACGGCAGACAGTTTGACAACCACATCTTCAAAACCTTTTGTTCTAGTTACCGCATAGATCACAGACTCACCTCGGTGGCTCACTCTCAATCTAATGGCTAGGCAGAAGTCACAAACCGAACGATCCTGTGGGACCTCAGAATAAGACTGGAGAAAGAAAAAAGGCCTTGGGCGGACGAACTACCTAATGTGTTATGGGCATATCACACCACCCCGCGAGAGTCTACAGGGGAAATCCCTTTCAAGCTATATTTTGGTATGGAGGCTGTAGTTCCAGTAGAAGTCTTGAACGAGTTTGTCAGGATGAAAGCCAATCAGCTTGATGTCTCGACCACCAATGTAGAGCTCGACCTATTAAATGGGATGAGGGAGAGATCAGCTTTGCGGATGACGGCTTATAAGCGGAGGGCCGCTGGGTACTTCAACCGTAGGATAAAATTGAGAGTTTTTCAAATATGAGATCTCGTACTAAGGGAAGAAGCAGCAGCAGGCCACCTTCCAACCAAACTTGGACCGAATTGGGAAAGACCATACGAGGTAATCCGGAATCTCGGGAAGAGAGCTTACAGCCAGAAAGACTTGAAGGGAAAACCATTGGGCAGATCATGGAATGCTGAGCACCTAAAGCAGTACTATCAGTAGCCGAGCAAGCACGGAGCAACGTAGTGTTTGAATGTAAATATAGTCGTTAGCCGAATTTTATTTCTTCATTTCTGATACAATGACCGATTGTAAATACTGTAGCTAGGATTTTTCATGATGTAATGCATGCAAAAGGCACACCAATTGAAATTTATTTAATGTAAGGCCTAGACGAAAAGGCCAGCCTAGCTGGGGACGTCTCGGTGCGCCTACTGAGTCCCCAAATCTAGAAAATTTATATTTTTCTATGAGATGTTGGTTTATATCTACTTGAAGTGAAGATTGTTAGTGGTGAGCAAAAAGTCAAAAACTAACTAGCTCAAAATCGCTAAGGGCGGTGGTGAGCTTTTAAAACCCAAAATGGCTAAGGCTCAAAATCACCTGACTCTGACATCGACGACGCAGGACAGCTCGACACATAGCGGTGAGTAAAAAGTCAAAAATTGACTAGCTCAAAATCGCTAGGGGCTGGTGGTGAGTTTTTAAAACTCGAAATGGTTAAGGCTTATAATCACCTAACCACGACATCGACGACGCAGGACATGTCGACATATAGCGGTGAGCAAAAAGTCAAAAACTGACTAACTCAAAATCGCTAGGGGCTGGTGGTGAGCTTTTAAAACCTGAAATGGTTAAGGCTCAAAATCACCTAACCCCAACATAGATGACGCAAGATAGCTCGACGCTTAGCAATGAGCAAAAGGTCAAAAACTGACTAGCTCAAAATCGCTAGAGGCTGGTGGTGAGCTTGTAAAACCCTAAACGGTTAAAGCTCAAAATCACCGAGCCCCCGACCTCGACGACACAAGATAACTCGACGCATAGCATTGAGCAAAATGCCAAAAACTGACTAACTCAAAATCGCTAGTGACTATTGGTGGCTAAGGCTCAAAGTCACCTAACCCAACCTCGACTTTGCAAGATTGCTCAACACACAAGAATTAACAAAAAAAAATGATAGAGGCAAAACCAAAATAATATTCAGTTAGCAAGTACTCAAACTTGAAATGTAACAAAAGCATTTGTCCATATCCCGGACCAGAAGAGTGTGTAAAATAATTAATGTGCGTGTCCACATCCCGGACCAAAAATGTGCAAAGCAACTAACTGACAAAAACATCATAGAGAATGTCCAAAGGTCTACAACTAAAGGTCGGGTCAGCTCGAGCGAAAGTTCTCCTCACTCCCTCCTCATGATGTTTGCCCAAATATTTTGGGCTGGGGGGCTCCGCCTACCTCACCTTGGCACTTCGCTAAGAACTTATCATAGCCTGTGGGGTCGATGGAAGGATGCTCAGTAGATACCCACTCTTTGGTCAATATGATGGAAGCTGCCATCACCTTCCCCCCATAAGAGTTCAGCTCCTTAGCAAAGTCAGTAGAAGACTTGTATCGCTCTACCGAGGTCTCTACATCCTTAGTATACTCCGCAGAGGCCTTATACTTCGCCACCGCCTCCTTAGGAGCGCGAGCCAAAGTAGAGTGCAAGTTATTTATCTCAGACGCCTACTCCATTGAACGAGACTCCAAATCCTCGATCGACTTCCTAGAGGAAGAGAGTTTCTTCTTGTAACGATGAGCTTCCTTCTCTTTCTCTTCTGCAAAGACCTTCAACTCTGATTCTAAACGACGATAGGATTCGGCCAGCCCAACCTAAAGAGCCACTGTCTGAAAGGGACAAGAGGTTGTACAATAGCATGTAGAAAATAAAAGAAAGAAAAAAAATGTGTATATATGTATACCTTCTGAGTGTGAATCGACATAACCCTTTCGATGTCGTCGGCACTCCGGTAAGCAATTGAATCGACATGTCGGGTGCAACCAAAGACTTATCCGCCCTCATCTCCGAATAGCTGTGAGAAGGAGCGAATCTGAAATCCGGTAGAGGAGAGCCTTCACGCTCGAGCGCGACACGACCTGGCTATCCCCTACATCCACTAGTGGCGGGACTACTTCGACGGGGTCATCCGAAAGTTGAGAAGCCTCTTCACCGTAGGCTGCTGCGCTCCCCCATCGTGGGATTTCTTTTTCTTCAACCAGGCGGGAAGTGAATCATCGTCACTCCCATGACCGCACTCCTCCATGGAGTCCATGGCCCCCCCTAAGTCGAAGTCCATGCTTGTATCAATAGAATAAAGACTATCAAGCTTACGAGATAACAAGTCAAAAAGTGCAATAAGAACGAGTCATGTGAAAATCTTACCATCAGTAGGGACAAATCCCTCATCACTCCCCGGTGCAGGCAGAGATCTCAGCACCTCGTCCAAGTCAAGGTTCATATCTGCGTACAAGCAATCAAGTTAATCAAGCTCAACCAATAGGAAACAACATAAGAGAAACTATAAAAAATGATATATACAAGCAGGGTACGAAAACTTACGAGTAGGACGACCGATTCCAACTAGCAACATGTTCCTCATGGTCAGGACCGACCCCAGGTCAGGCGCAAGGGGTGGAATTTTGGTCAACTTTAGATTTGTGTTCCCAGGAGGGGGGTAATCTCGACCTCACTATTGAAAAGGCGGATTAGTGGATGCCTCCAGTAGGTGTTGAAAGGAAATTGGCCCTCACGAGGGTGAACAAAGAAAAATCGAGATTTCCAACCGCTATTAGAGTTCTTAAACTTAGGGAAAAGCAATGGAACCCCAGCGGTGAAATAAACAAAGGCATTGATTTGGGTTAACTCGTGCATCTCGAAAACACACTTGAAAAGATCGAGTGAAAGAGGAATTTTCTTGCTAAGGCAGACATATAGAAAATAAAGTGATTTTCTCCACGCATTGGGATTTATTTGGCTAGGAGTAAGGTGAGACTCATTGAATATCGAAACAAAGAAATGATATATGGGAAAGCGAAAGTCACCATCCATGATGTCTTTGTAAATAGTGACTTCGCGAGGGTCGGTTCCGGAAAGTGTTTCATCAGGCCCAGGGGATCTATAGATATAATTATCTACCCGGTCATATTTCTTAAGTGACTTTTCTAACTTGGATGGGGAGTTGTGTAAGCTATGACACTTAGGAATCTCAAGAATCACCTCCTCACCCGCGGCATCTCGCTCAATTTCTACGTTTTGACTTAAAGATTTAATAGACCCAACATGACGCTTTGAGGGAACCAATTCGAAATCTTGTAGTCCGTCCGAGTATGTTGAAATGATTGACTTGGTGAGAATTTGTTCTATTACACGAGATGAATCATCAATGAAGGCAGACTCGCGATCGACCCCAGACCGGCCAACAAGTCGACCAGCCGTCGAGCAGCAACTTCGCTGGTCGACTTCACCCATCGACTAGCAAGGCTAGTCGACTCCAACCCATGGTTGGCCGGCCCATCCAAAGATGGGTCGGCCGACCCCCTTACTCTCATTTTCGTCGGAAGATGAAGAAATGAAAGTTTTATACATTATGAAACACGAAATGAAGGAGGAAGATGAGAGGAATTACCTTGAGAGAAGAGGAGAATGATGGTGAGTTTTTTGACAAGAGGTTAAAAAATGAGAATGAGAGCCCTACAACCCCTTAAATAGTGGTCGGCTTTGAAATATTTGAAATTTTTTGGGGGAAATTTCCCCCCAAAATCGAAAATGAGTTGGTGTTAAAGTTTGAAGGGAAATTGGACCGAAAATATGAGTTAGAAAAGTTGTTTCGAAGAAATTGTCATAACTTTTGGCACCGTTGTCAGATTTTCTATTATAATATGTTTTCGGGAACATCTCTCAGCGCTCCATACCGTGACAACTTGAGTTTATCCCGGTTGAAGTCATTTCCAATCTCAAATTCGCACTTTAAGGCATGTTACCGAACGACCAAAGTTTTAGCGTTATTTTTTACTTTTTCATTTTAATTGCTTTGATTCGGTGGATGTCTATTTTGGGTCTTTTGCTTGAATTACGTTTTCCAGAGACCATCTAGAAGACCTTTTATAAATGAATATCATTTTTGATACATGAATTAATTAGCCGACGTAGAGGAACTGCCTCTTACCGATGGACATCGGCAAGAGGCAGATGAGCTAGTGATATAATATGGCATTGACAATTGACTACGCGGGCAAATGAGGTCAACACTCTCAGAAATACGCTACACGTCTACCGTCACGAAACCATCACCTTGGCGAAGCAATCGACCTGTATGAAGCCCTCTACTTACACCCAGCCTGCCTACTGACACAAGGCTGTCTACCTCCACTAGGTTTTGGACTCCGTGGATTCGTTGACCCCCTGAGACCGCCTACCAGCACAAGGTCATGCTACGACCCTTGCATTTATCACACAGAATCGTAGACCCCCATGGCTACCGCGTGAGGTCAACACCTTGCTCAACCATACGTATGAGGATGTGCCAAAACAAAAACCGTCCAATAGCAAACGTGGGAATAACCAATCACTTGAGGAGTGGAGGCCGTTCCAACCCGAACGTGGGAGAATTGGGGGGAGATAGCTTACGTGGGACACGTGGCACCAGCAACCGCCAGACACACGCGTGGCCACATGGGCCTATAAATACCTCCAAGGTGGGAAATGTTTTTTTTTTCTTGAAACCCTGAACTTTCGAACTTACATTATATTATCTTCCTTTTTTCTCTAGACTGTTAGCTAATTTTCATGCCGGAGGTACAATGGGGGAGAAAGTCCTGACCTCTTTTTGCAGGTAACAACCACTGATCGGAGCAGCCGGACCACCGTACCCGGCAAGGTAGACACGAAAAACAGATTCACAAACATTTCACCAAGTATATGCCACGCGCCCACCAAAAATTTTGGCCCAAAATTTGATATTTACCTATCGGTTTCATCTAGTCGACAATTATGCATCGATTAGGTTGACTAGTGTTTACTTTGGTCGGTAAATTTATTGGTACCATCGAATTTTTTTTTTTACCCAAAAGAAGTACTTTACCGACCAGTTTCCTGTGATCGGTAATTGTAAATATTAAGGCGGCAAAATCTCCCGCCAAAGAAGTTTGGCAAAAAAAAAAAAGGACATTCACAAACATTTTCATCTTGGTCGGCACGTGTATCATCTAGGCCGACTAATATATTATATTAGTCAATGAATGTTAAGGTATCTACCGACTGTTTTTATCTTTGGTCGGCAAATGTGTAAGATATCTACCGGCCCATTTCATAGTAGTCGGAAAATATATCGTCTAGGTCAACTAGTACTTTTATGGTCGGCAAATATAGTTTTTGGTGGCTAATTTTTGGAAATATTGGTTGGCAAATATGATTATTATTGACCATATCCATTTGGCCGGGAAAACTCTAGTCGGTAAAAGTTTACCCGACTAAAAAAATTTATTGGTCAATAAACAGTGGTCTTTTACCGATTAATTTTTGATTGGTCGGGAAAAGTTGGTCAAGAATGTCATAGTTTCTTGTAGTGTTACGTGGAAAAATATTTTATTGAGAGAATATTTAATTGTAAATCAATTTGAGAAAAAAAAATACGAATATTTAGAAAATGGGACTAAATCTGGGACTTTGTATACAATTTAAAGATTAGGTTAATATGACGTTTTTCTTAATTTTGTTTATTATTATTTTTCACATGTTCACGTGCTATAACATATGTTAGAAATAAAATATAAGATGATACAATAAATTATGATATGTCATAGCTTACGAGAATGTTTCACATTAATATATGCCATATTTTATGGTCTAAAACCAACTATTCAAACTATCACTCTACAGTACGGTTGGACATGAGTCGGTTCGATTCTGAAAAAAATTGAATCGATTCAAAATTTTCGGGTATTTAATAAATGGATCGTCGGTCCAAATATAATTATGGAACTGTTCGGGTTCAATTCTGTTCGGTTTTGGTTCGATTTGGTTCTGTTTTGTTTGGTTCCGTACCATAATTAAATTTTTAACATTTACAACAACACTACATAAACACAACTAATGACATTTTCATTCGTAACTTTTACAAATTAACGTAACTCAGTTTAAAAATCCATAAATATTAAGCTGTCCAATAAGATTAATTCAATTAACAAAAATATCAAATTGTAGATACAAATATTAAAACATAGATAATTCATATCAATAATTCATTTGCTTCAAACAGCCTGCATAAAGAAAACGAAATATAAATTAAAAGTTATCAAAATAAAATATTTTTTTAAGTATTGGTAATATTTACCAACTATTTCACTTAATTATAAAATGCTTGATTTGTCATAGTAAGAAACTCTACAAGTATAATTAAAAAACCTCAATTAACAAACACAAATAAATTAAAAATTGTTCAACTAAAAAGATTTAATAATAAGGCCCAAATATTGGGCTAACAAAGTTACAAAAAATTAATTTGGCTGGATTAATTTGTTAATTTGTTTTAAAAAAATAATTTAATTAATTCAATAAAAAAAAATTATTTAGTTTTGAGTCTTATTCGGTTCTTGGTTCGAGTATTTGTTCGGGTATTTAACTTATGAAGAATCGCTGGATTTGGTTCGAGTTCGGTACGGTTCGATTTGATTCGGAACTTTTGTCCAGCCCTACTCACGTTGATTTATCATTAATTTTCTGAAACTAAGCAATCCACTGCGATATAGAACATGTCAACAAATTGTACATGATGGATGGATGGATGGACCAAAGCCATCACTGATGGCATACCACTATTAGATTTGCTGGGATTCTTTACTAATATGTATAAAAATAACAGCTAAGTTAATACTTTTCACTAGTTTAAGGACCTAAAGGTAATTTCAATTCATGCTAACATGTAGGTTTTATTTCTTCGATTTTACTAAAAATCACATGTTCAGTAGATTTTGAGAAAAGTCGATGAAATATATGGTTAAAATTAATTGTTAACTTTGAGTTACATTTTTATAAACCTTTTTAGTTAATTAAACATGGGCCTATAAACCTAGTTGTCGACAGTAGAAGATTTTATAAATAAAGTTGATACATTTGGGATATTTTTTTTTTATCAATCCAATTTTCGATATTTAATGTTGAATCAATTACCATTGTAATTTCATTCTTGTGTTTTGCATCCTTCCACTATATATGAGATGTCTAGAGGGTTAGGGAGCGAAATGACGGGTGGTATGAAAGTTGCTTAGGTATTATAGGAAAATGATAGTAGGAGTGGGCATTTTTTCACCAAACCAATGGAACTGGACCAGAGCCAAATAGAATCGGCCGATTCAACTTTGGTTCCTCTACTAAATGGGTTGATTTTAGGACCATACATCAAGAATCGATCGGTTTCAATCCGATCTCGATTGCCTTGATAGAAAAACATATCTTAAAAATAGTGGAAACCAAACAAGGGCTATAAGAAATATGTGTGTGATGTAATTTTCTCAATTATTAACGATAATATGAAATTCTATTGGCAAATTAGGTTCAAAACCCCAAAAAAACAACTAATTTGATTAATACCCTAATAAACTAACTAAATAATTAAAAAAACGTAATTAACACGTTATAAAACTCTCTAAACCCAAAACCCCAATATGTCTTTCATCATATTGTTGCAGCAAATAATTAGAAGCAAATCAAAGTCAAAGAAAAATAGTGACAAATATCTAGGAATTATGAGTACATTGACGTAAATGTTTGTGTTAGCCATTGATAGAATCCTCATTCTTCCACTGGTAAATTAGAGCTCTGCTGGACGTCCAGGCCAAAAACCAGGCCAAAAAACAGGGGGCCGAGGTGGCTGCACCTCGGCCCTTGATTTCAATTCATGGGGGGGCCCATTTCATCAAATCAGGGGCTGAGGCCTGTATTCTGGTCGGTCCTTGACCCTGGCCGACCAGAATTTTCCAGTAAATTAAGATGTGGGCTGTGAATTTTCTGTTTCAGTCATTATGTGTTTAAGGCAACTTTTGTCCTCTATAACATCTCAATTTAGTATATTGTAGTTAAATTGCTTTTACAACACCAGTTCTCATTTCTTCGGGTTAATTACTTCAATAGTCACTGAACTTTATCGAAAGTTTCCACCAAGTCACTGAACTTTAAAAACTACGTGGTTAGTCACTGAATTTTTGAAAAATCACCCCATTGGTCACTGAACTTTGCAAAAAGTTTCCCAGATAATTACTGGATCCAGTAACCATTTGGGAAACGTTTTGCAAAGTTTAGTGACCAATAAGGTGATTTTTAAAGTTCAGTGACCAATGAAGTGATTTTTCGAAAGTTCAGTGACTAACCACATAGTTTTTAAAATTCAGTGATCTGGTGAAAACTTTGACCAAAGTTCAGTGACTATTAGGGTAATTAACCCCATTTCTTCACATCATTTTTCAAGAAGAACACCATGCCAGATATCTATTTTGTGCACTCTAGGTGCCTAATGTATTTATGCAAGGATTCCAATCCAATGGACGATGGTCAATTGTTTTGTCCACCTAAATGACAGTTTTTGTTGCACATGTTTCTCATATTGGGTGTATAAAACCTCAAACCGGTCACCCCAACAATCAGCCATTAAGTGATTTCACTATTGTTTTATTAGTTTCAAATGAAAGTTAATGCTTCATTTAGAACTTGATGTCATGTGTTAGTACAATCAATCATGCTACACGGACATAATTGATGACATAATCTTTTACATAATGTCATATGACAATCTGTCATTGGACTGTTTAAAATACGTTCAACATTTTCATCAAATCACGTCATACCAACACATTTTGTCATACATTTTCTAGTGTGCAAGCATTATTCTAGTACAATAGTGTATTACATACAGAGTTATAAGTATATTGTAATTTGTTTGAATGTTGTTAGTTTACAGTTTACATGATTATATACTTTGTGATCCTTTAAGCTCTCATTGCCAAAAAAAATTAAATTTTTTGAAAAAGAACAATGAGATACAAACTTTAGCACGTGGATTGCTTAGTGTTTTCATGTGATAATTGTTTAGCAAAGATCACCTGAGGCTTTCTATTTTATAGCATGTTTGGTATAGATTAAAATAAGATTTTAAGTGGATTATGATATAAGTTTTTGAAATGTATGGTTAAAAAAATATGGGACCCATGAAAGATGTAGTTGATATTAATTGTTTGACTTTAACTTAAATTAAAATCTGATTTTAATTTGGGCCAAACATGCCCTTCTTAATATTTTTCCAAGCTCCAACAGAGCATTAAACTACCATAAATGCTGAGATCAGATGACATCCTCATGCCTATATATAAACCTCATGGATATTCCATTGATGTATGTGCAATTTAACTTGCTCAAACCCTATTGATATTCTCCAAATATATACCGTTTTTGAGAGTTTGTTATGCTATTCTCTCTGGATTCTAATCATGGTATGTGGAAGAAAATCATGTGTGAATGTTTGCAAGATTGTCCTCCGTATTTTTCTTACCAAGTGTGGTGGTCCGGCTACTCCGGTGGTTGCTACCTGCAAAAAGAGGTCGGGGCTTTCTCCCCCATAGTACCTTTGGCGTGAGAATCAGTTGGTTGTTTAGAAAAATGGGAAGATAGTATAATGCAATTTCAACAGTTCAGAGTTTCAAGAGATCATACATTTATCATTTTGGAGGTATTTATAGGCACATGTTGCTATGCACGTGTTCAGTAATAAATGGTACCACGTGTCCCACGTAGACCTTCCCATTTCCTCCAGTTCTAATGTGGTGATTCCCACTCGTCAAGCGATTGGTTGTGCCCATGTTCGTTGTTGGGTGGTTTCCGTCCTATGCATTGCCATTTGTATGGTTAAGCATAGTATTAATCTCACGGTGGTAGGCGGTTTGTGTGAACGTAGAGGGCCCCATGGGGGTCGACGACCTCATGGGCGTAGGCGACCGCATGGGGGTCGACGACCTCATGGTGGTGCGCGGTTGCAAGATTGTCTTTGTTACCCGCGTACACGATTACAAGAATGAGATTGTCACATGCGTATGCGGTTGCAAGATTGAGATTGTCACCCGCGTACGCGATTGCAAGATTGAAATTGTCATCCGCGTACACATAGGGCGTGGTAGAAAGCCTTATGGGGGTAAACTACATCATGGGGATGGTGTCACCTGCGTATGTGGTTGCAAGTTGTCACTCACGTACGCGGTTACAAGATTGTCACCCGCGTACATATGAGGGGTGGTAGACGATCACATGGGGGTCGACGGCCTCATGGGGGCTATGGGAAGTGCATATTAGGTGACTTAGTCATTTTGCATAATTATTAATGACATCATGTATCAATGTGCTTTAAGAATATTTGAATTGTAATTCCAATGTTCTAATATTTGATCATTGTTGTCACTTTTTTTTTTTCCTTATTTATGTCATTTTATTGAATTGATTCTAATGTTTAAATTTATTTTTTGTCGTTTTTTGAATTTTTGTTACTTTTTTAAATGTAGTGACAAACACCACTTTTTTTAAAAAGTTACATTGTTTGTGACAATGTGATACTTAATGTATAAAAAAGTGACATCGTATCATTTTTTAATAAAACAAGTGGCACTTAATTTTTTAAAGCATGTTTTACTTTTTTCTCACTTTCTTCAAGTTTTTGTCACTTTTTTTAGTGACAAATATCATATTTTAATAAAAGTGATATTGTATGTCATTTTTAATAAAAATTTGATACTTAAGCTCTTGTTTGGTACATATTATTTTTTTCAATCTTTTTTTTTACTCATTTTCAACCACACATTTTTCAATAAAATAATATTTTTGATCACATCAATAATTTTTTCTTATTTTTCAACAACACATTATCAATCAATCTACTATTTCAGAATACATTCTTCCAAAATAATGTGACTCAAACACACCCTAACTTAAAAATATTTTTTTACTTCTAAAATAATTTGCATTCAATAATAATGTTATTCATCCCCACATGGGTTATAACCTCAGTCCAGGTGATCTATATGATAGGTTAAATAAAAGGTAAAATTAGACTTATTTAATTTTACATATAATTTAATCATTCATTAACGATAGTTAAACAGAAGTTGTACTTGTAATTTCAATGGAATGAATAGCATTACTCCTAATTCATTTTAGGGGCATCTTTGTAAGTTGCAGAAATTGTACTCTAATAACGTGGCCGAGTGGGGAAAAAGAGTGGGCTCTTAAACCTAAACAGCCCACAGACTATCCTCGACTTTCCCGCCAAGAGGCAAGAAGTTAGAAGCCCATATATCAACTGCTTACAACTTATAAGCTATAATTTCCTCTCTCTACTTTTTTTTTTTTTTGTTTCTTCTCGTACCCCCGTTCACTTTCCTCAGTCTTGAATAGACCGAACTCTGAAACGGAAGGCCATTCCCATCCCACGAGTAAAAAAGGTGTAACTTTGTATCCCCTCTCTATAAAATTGCTTTTTCCTTCTCAAATTATCTGTATTAATTCAGTTTATTTGAATTTTTCTGAATAAAATCAATAGTAAAATATAAAGTTGTTGATTTTTGGGTACAAGAAAAGACCTATTTCTTCCGATAATATTTTGGTTCTTAATAAATTTTTCATATTGTTAATGCATGTAATGAAAATAATTGAATTTGAGGAAGGCTGATTGTGGGTATTTAATTTAATTTTATTTTATTTTATTTTTATGACTTGACGCAGTGATCGAGGGAATTTGGCTTTGTGCTGTTAAATAATTTATTAAAGATAAAGCAACGAAAATGGGGGATGAAAAGGATGCTTTTTATGTTGTACGGAGAGCGAACACCTTTGGGGTGTACAAGAGCTTAAGTGATCTTCAAGCTGTGCTCAGATCTTCTGTAAGTTTCTCGTCATTTTCTCAACCCAATTATTGCTTTAAATTCACAAGTGTTTTCTTTTCCGAGAAGGTTCTTGTTAAAGAGTAAAGAGGCTTATACTGTCTTTTTATCTTTTTGCTTACTTTACCTTTGATCTTCTCTTTGTTTAGTTTATTGTCACGTATGGAGCTGTCCATATTGAAAAATGAAATAAAAGTATTGAGTATATGTATTGATACATAGATGCACTTGGTATTTGAAATTCAACTCAAACATGTTAAAAAGACAATTGAAGTACGAAACCGAATACAAATTTTATATCCCCTTACTGTTACTAAGTATTTTAGCTCTCTTTTTACTGAAAGAAGCACACATCAATTAGTTTCTGTGCACTTTCATCCTTATCTATCTCCTTTTTGTGTTTAAACTGAGTCTTAATTATAAAGTTACCGAAATGTTAGCAGTGCTCTGTCTTAAGTCTTAATTTGCCCTTGCCTACACGCATGTGCATATACAGAGGTGTAAATTGATGTGTTTGATTTTATTACTTCATTTAGTTCATCACATCTTTGTACTTCTCATAGGGGTTCTTTTCTTTATAGGAGAACTCTAAGATGCGCGGACACTCCTACTAGAGCAGTGTGTCCGATCGCTTCGTGTTGAGCGCCACACTCTTGCACAATTAAGGACATGTATCGAACAACCCACATGCCTTTGTTCCATTTTTCTATACATCTTATAAATTACCAACATTCAAGGAATATTTTAGAAACATCACGGCAAGTGTCTTCATGTCATGTCCCATATTAAAAATTCTAAAAGAAAAGACAATGTGTGAATTTAAAATTTTAAAGAATTTAAATGGACTCGTCCCAACGTATACGTATCCTGCTTTTTCGACAAATTGCATATTGGCATGTCGAAGTCGTGTCGTGTCCGTGGAGAAATGGAAGTATTAGGTTGATGAAAGTGAAAATTTATTATGCTCTCTTTTTAAATGGTATGGCAATCAGTGTTGTTATTGAAATTTTAATTCAATATTGCCTTTGTACTGATATAACTTGCTCCAAATATTTGAAATGTCAATTGATTAATCTATCTTATATAATTTTTTTCTCCATTAGGCAAATGATCCTTTGCTAAGTGTGTTCAAGGGATACAGTTTGTCTAGAAAAGCCGAGGAGTACCTTTCATCTCATGGATTAAAGAATGCGATTTACTCTGTTGATGCCAGCGATGTGCAAGATGATCTTTTTGGCCAACTTGTCACTTGCCCGTTTCGGGTTAGATGTTTCATTTTTGACTGCTATTGACTTTCACTTGATGTTTCATAGCTCTTATTTTATAGCATATTGTGTATGTTTTCATGATTTTTTTTCACTGTCAATATTCATTATTTTAGTTGGGCCCCTTTTCCTGGCGTATGTGCCACTAAATTGGTGCTCAATGTTCTACACGAGATCATATTTTTAGGATATAGTCGGTAGGATATAACTATATTTATATAGATGTTATGGTGTGAACTATTTTACTTATCATGCATAAAGCAAGAAATAGGCATCCTCTAACACATGATATTAAATAGAAGCATTGATGTGATTGAGGATATTAATTTTTACAGCACCCAAATTCTTCTAAAGATAAAGCCGTTAGCAAGAATTATCCAGAGAAGAGGCCGCAGGTAATTACTGGAACTGAATAGTTTTCAAATAGGAGACTTGACATGATCTATTATGCAGCCATGATCATAGTGTTAATTTAAGAGGCAAAATTGATTTATTTATTGGCGCGATTATCTTCCTACATGAGGTTTTTTGTTTTCTTGATATTCTTTTATAATGTTTGCAGGAGATTGTTGGATCAGCTTCATTTGCTGATAGTTCTCAGCAAAAACATGCCAAATTAGATAATTTCCTTCCAGTTCCACCAGTTTCATCTTATTGTGTAAGTTTCTGTCAAATGGTTATTTCTACATTGAAATGTTACTATTACTATCACACATGGTTCATGATCTTGTTTCCTGATTTATTCATGCCTTGAACCTACAGTCATACTGGCTTAAAAGTTTGAAAAATATTGTTGGCTTGAATTTGGATATAGATGTATCTGTCTTCAAATTACATACTATGATATTCCAGAAATATTTGTTCTAAGAGGAATGTTGTTTTTCTGAGTCTTAATGTGGAACATGTACCCGAAATCAATTTGGGATGTAACCTAGGTCTCGGCAACAAAGACGGCTAAACTAAAAATAAACCTAAAAATATCAAAATTTGCCGAGTTTAAGTCTATAAATTTGAACCTAAGAAAAACTACACAGTACTAATATTAAGCAATATGCAGAAGAATCATCTAATTTGTCTGCACCTTTGCAATAAGAAAATTAAGGGTTATGTTGATGCAGTAGTAAGGACTGATTCACAAGAACAATCCATTTCATCGCTGAAACTACTTGTACCATTGTATGATTGTATCCTATTTGTATATGTGTACCATTTGGAGGAGTTATTGTTAAATTGCTTAATATTCGAAAATCATTGATGATAATAACTTCTTCCTGTGCATATTCCGAAAAAACTCCTTGGTAATACAATATGAAGCAAATTGTGTGTATATTGGACTTACCTAGGCACATGTTTGTTTTAATGATAGATTGTATTGTTCTGCATTCAAAGTGTTTAATTTTGTAATAGTTGTTTTCGTTGGAAGGTAATGATTTGCCTTGTTGGGTTGGATATTTTTGTAGCAAGCATTGACACGGACATGGGTGTCGGACATGACACACGACAAGGAAGCGACATGCAATTTTTTAAAAAAACTACCGACAAAACACCACCCATATATGCTTGTTAAAATAATATTTTTCATTTTTTATAATGTAAAGTAAGCCCTGTTTATCTCCCTTTACAACAATCATTCTTTAATTCTTGTACTTATTTTCAACCACATATTCATATAATAAAAGATTTTGCACGTAAATCCACATTTTTATCATACTTATTAACAACACATTCTCCAAAAAAATCATTATTCAAAATCATTATTTTCTCAAATAGGGCTAAGTTTGTTTCTTGATTTCATCTCCTAATGTGTCAACAATGTATCTCCCAATGTGTCTCTGACATGTCCAGCCCTACAAAATTAAAAAATAATTTGGATGTGCCATGTGGTTTCCAACACGTCTAGACAAAGTTTCAGTGTATCTCCGCGTGTCGGTAGTGTGTAAATGAATTGTTCAACTATACAAAATCTAGAAAATATTCTAGACATGTCACCGAGCATTTCTGGCATGTTGGTGTCCGATGGCAATATCGGCGACTTGTCCTTCTCTACAAAATAAAATAATTTGAAATTTCCGCTTGGCATTTCCAACACTTGCTGGCCCGGGAGGATTTTGGTGTAACGTAGATTTCTTTTAAAAGGTGTGAGACCATTTAGTGTAACGCATGACATAATATTGCTACTTCCTATATTCTACATTATAATTTTGATATTTTTGGAGCGTATGGTGTTTGGAAAGAACACGGTTGCTCGCAACTTGATTCTGGTGCATGACAGGAAATGAAAAATTTACTTCCAACTATTTAAGGTGTTGGCAACATTTTTGCCTTACTACCATATTTTTAGATGCTTAACGGGTTAACTATTTTAATGCTATTCAATTTTATGGATTTCCCGGCCATTAGCTGTCCGGCAAAATCCTGTGCATTCTCCGTCTCTGGTCTTCATCGTAATGAATATATTGTTTTCTTCTCTGTTTTTTCATTTCCACTTTTGCGTACAGAGTTCCTTTATTCTTGAGTTTGATGGTGCCTCAAAGGGAAACCCTGGACAAGCAGGTGCCGGAGCTGTGCTGCGGGCAGCAGATGGAAGCATGGTATACTCTTTTACCTGGAGGCTCTATCGTTTTTAATATGCTTGACCTTGAATTTCATTCTGATAGGTGTTTCGATTGCGTGAAGGCATGGGTGTTGCCACTAATAATGCCGCTGAATATCGAGGTCTCATTTTGGGGTTGAAGTATGCTCTTTCAAAGGGTTTCAAACATATACGCGTTCAAGGAGACTCGAAACTTGTCTGCATGCAGGTTCTAATTTTTTTTTTTTATATTACCTTTGATTTATCATATTTCATATTTTCATTTCTGTTCTTTTTGAATAAAATGTATTGCCAGCAAATTCCCCCCCCCCCCCCCCCAAAAAAAAAAAAAAAAATTATGACGGCTTTCGAAAATTAATTGGCGCGGTGGAAAAACTCATGATCATTAGTACATACTTCATTATGTGAAGCAGTAGGTGCTGTTTGTTCATTGCTCTGGTATTATCTGTCTGGAGGGTTTGTTCCCTGGTTCAGTTTTGTAATGTTTTAACAACTAGAGCATGGTTGGTACAGTCCTTGCTATTTTGAGCAGTATCCGACTCTATCTACCAAACATGTCATTAGGGTATGTTTGCTATGCTTCAACCGAGTGAAGAGCATAATAAACCAGGTTTTACTTTCTTTTTCTTAATATTGTCTAGTACAGTTCAATCGCCTACCAAACATGTCATTATTTTACAAATTGCCATGTGATTGTCTGTATATATCTTTTACTTGATTTTTGAAAATATCTGATGGACAGATTCAAGGTTTATGGAAATGTAAAAACCAGAACATGGCCGAGTTGTGCAAGGTGGCCAAAGAGCTAAAGGATCAGTTTATGTCTTTTCAGATCAGTCATGTTGAAAGAGTGCGTGAAAAAAATAATCTCAGTCTGGTTGTGTGTGCTTAAATAAAATTTTTACGAGCTTACAGTTTTCTTATTCCATATTCTTTATTTCAGCTAAGGAAGAACATTATGTACAAGAGTAGAAATGTTGATTGAGTTTAATATTTTACTTATAATTAAAATAAGCAAGTTTTAAAATAATATTTTTTTTGGGATCAAACTGTTCCATAAGTACCTTGTTTAGGCCGTAAGGTAAGAGGTACTTACAAAATAAGTAATTTTTTTTTTTCTTAAAATGAAACTTTTGTGAACGTGCTTGGAAACAAAAGCTTGAGCTAGAGCTAGAGCTAACATGCTCTTTAGTGTTTCTAATCACTTGACATTGTTAGTATTACCTTGCATGCTACATGTCACATGGATATTCAAGAATATCTATACCTGCTCGTGTAATGGCCGGATTTGAACTTGTTCACATAATATTGCGTTTACCTATGTAAAAGTTATTTTGCATATTTACCTTTTTTCCCCGAAGAATACTGGAATAACGATGTTATGTTCGTCTTTGATTTAATAATAGTGCATTTATAGCAATTTTATTCTGTTGCAAATAGTTGTTAGGACTACGAGATTGAAAATTATGCATTATTTGTTTTTACGTTGGTAGATATAGTTTTTTCTTCTTTTACTTTTTAGATATAGTTATTACCTTCACAAAAACAGTCTCTCTCTCACAGAGCATATTTGGTACATATACTCGACACATTGTAACACCGTTGAGTATTGCATAGCTCTCCTTACCAACAAACAACATATGCTTAATAACACGTACTTATTTGTATGTAGTACATGGAGTTGCTTATGGTCTGAGAATATATGCATAAATGACAAATTATTTGCATAGCTTCTTTTTTTCTTATCTATTTTCTTGTAAGTGGACGATTATCTTCTCATCTAAAAGTATCTTTTTCCAGGATTTCAACACTGAGGCTGATGCTCAAGCAAATCTTGGAGTATATTTAAAGAGTAATCCTTACTGGCCTTTTCAATTGGTTTTGTGAATTGATTATTTTCTTTATGCTTGCTTTTTCAGAGAAACTTACAAGAATCTAATGCCTGTGCAGTGGGTGAAATTCAAGTGGAATCAGACATGAAGTGATCCAAAATGCTTCAAGGAATCATCAAACGACTTTTAAAATTGTAAATAAATTATGCTATTGATGTGTAATGTGAAGATTTCATAACTAAGAGCTTAAGTTTTACCAATTTCAAATTTAAGAAATTAATGTTTAAAATTTAATTCTCAGAATTTTTTTAAATTTTATTTTTAAATTAATTAATTAAATATATTAAGATCACAATTTCATATAATTTTGTCACAAGTTCCATATAATTGGTCACAAATCACAATTTTCGTATGTCACGGATTATTTTATTGTTACAATTAAAAAAATTTATAGGTCACAATTTGTTCATAAATCACAAATTGAAAATTTTATACGTCAGAATTTATTTATTGATCACAAATTTATTAAATTAATAAATCACAAATTATTCATTGGTCACAAATTACAAATTTTATGTTGCAAATTACTTTAACGTCACAATTCAAAAAATTTATAGGTCACAATTTGTTCACCAATGATAAATAAAAAATTTATACATCACAATAAATTGATCAAAAATCACAAAATATTATAAATTACAACTTATTAGATAATCACAAATTATTAAATTATCGATCATAAGTTAACAATTTTTTAGTCACATTATTTTTTGTCACAATTTATCTTTTTTATTAGTCGAATGTTATTTATCGATCACAAAATAATCAATTTAATGGTCACAAACAACCAAATAATCTGTGACTACCACCAACACTTGTGACTACCGTCCACGCCGCTGTCACCACCAGCATGGCAACTGAAACTCAATTGTCGGAACCACTACCACCTCCGATAGCAAACCATCATCTAGAAAATACCGACATTACCATGACCATCACTACCCACCAACAACCACTACACCACCACCACCACTACCACCACCCCCCATCCTACAATCCAAAAAAAATCCCTAACAATACCATCATCGTCGTTGCCATCGCAACACAGATTCACCATTACCGCGCACTGCACCACACACATCACACCACCATCGCCTTCACTATCTCCATTTATACCACATCCAACCACCACCACACCACAGATCCACCGCACACCGCATAGATCTACCACCACCACTGCGCACCGCACCTCACCACCTAGAGCACACAACAACTACCACCATCTTCTTTATCTCTATTTACACCACACCCAACCACCACCTCACCACAGATCCACTGCCACGTCCACACCACCACCACCACCATTTACACAGCTATACGTCGCAGCAGAAAGAAAATGGAGGAGAAGAGGGAGATGATAGAGGAGAGAGAGTAGCAGCAACATTGCTACACACAAACTTCATGGCGTAGCGCAACGATTGTGTGCATTGGTGCTGCTGCCGTTGTGAGGCACCGCTACCGATCATTTGTAGTTTACTGGTTGGTCGTCGGAGCCAAAGCAACCTTTGTTTTACTTATTGATGTCGAAGCCATAGGAGGGAGGGGGAATAATGATTTGGGATATTTAGGGTTTGAGTAATATTAAAATTTGAATTAATATCTAATTTTTGCATAAATATATCTTATATCTGATTTTTGAAATTGAATCTTTAAAATTCCGATTTTGTGTAATGTTCACAAATCTTACTGTGGTTTTTGACTCTTTAGTGTGTACAGTGGGTCGGGCCGGACCGGAAGCATATCTCAAGCCAGGTGGCCCTATTCTTGTTTTGCATTTATACGCCTTCCCAATTTGAGTAATGCTATGTGATATATACGTGGCAATTTTTTATTACCTAATGCATCAAATAACGAACTGCTATGTGTATAAGACGATTATCGATAATTTTCACTATAAATAGTATTATCCTTCCAATGTTGCCTAGAAAGCCAATTCAACATGTCATTTTACTTCAGGGAAAAGATTATTGAGCTAGCAAGCAATTTTTTTTCATCTGCTAACCAAGGAGAGAGAGAAAGAAAGTGGATAATTTCGACATTTTTTATTTTATTAGCGTCCGTTTGATTGTAGGGTGGAAATAAAATATTTTACAGGGAAAAGATTTTCCTATAAATTATTTTATTGAAAATTGTAATTAATTGTGTTTGATTGGTATAATTTTTCATGGAAATGTTGAAAGTTTGATGTCCGTTTGACTTCGTTTTTTTATGAAAATTATCCATTAAAATGATAATGTTTTCTACTATTAAGTTTAGAATTTGTTCCAATTATAAAAAAAAATAAAAAAAATTGAAAAAAAAAATAATCATACCGAATACCATTCGTTTGACTTTGTTTTGTATGCAAATTGTCAATAAAAGTGAATTTGTTTTACCATTGTGTCTAGAATCTCTTCCAATTGCAAAAAAAATAAAAAAAAAAAAATAAATATTTTCCCACAAAAATATCAAAAATTTATTTTCCTCAAAAATGTGAAAATTTTAGAAAGTTTGAAAATATTTTCCCCATAAAATTTCGTCAATCAAACACTACAAAAGTTGGACATGGAAAATTCGACCTATCAAACCTAAGATCAATGTACCGTATGTAGAGGTCAATGACAAAAATTATTTCTCATCAATTTGGATGTAGTAAAATTTGGAACTATAAAAGATCAATGTCAAAATGTTGAATTGTGGTCGAATAGAGATTGAACCGATAATTAAAAAATTTTAAAAATAAATTTACAAAAAGTAGAAAATATACATTTACATAAGTCGAACCTATTAAATCGGGAACGAGTCAAAGATTTTCCAAAAATCGGTTAGTTAAACGGATTTTATTATGAATAATATATGTGCTAGCTTACTTGTGTCGATTGAATAAAAAAATTGTCAAAAATTTAAACGGTTCATGATATTGCTACGTGGCAAAATAAAAAAAATGTAAGGTACACGAACCTGTAGCATGGTAGTTTTCATTTCAGAAAGTTCAAGATGAAATCCCATTGGAACGTCCCCTTTGTGGATAGATAGACGACACCCCCCCCCCCACCCCCCCCCAACACACACACACACACATCTCCCCCTCACAGATAGTTGATAATATACAACAATGGCTTCAATTTCTGCATTCTCAATTTGCGCACCCAATTCCCGTATTCTTCTCACTTCGTCGTCATCTAATTTCAGACCAATCCAGTTGCAATTCTCATGTGTTCGGTTTCAAAATAAAATCAAAATTTCCGCCATTGCTTCTTCTTCTAAGCGAAGGTTTCTTAGACCCACAAAAATAAGGTCTGTTGCAGCAGAAGAACAAACCCTTGTTGCGGAAGCTGAAGCTGAAGCATTTCCACCGCCAGCTGCCGCCCCTGCTGAGCAGACAGTTTCTGTTCCAGTCTCCCCTTCTGATGCCCTCACAATGTTCTTTCAGGTATTTCTATGTATTTATTAAGGGGAAGCAAATTTGTTGAATAGAAACTCTTTTTATTGATTACGGCGTTCGATTCATGGGAGCATAAGCGGTTGGGAGTCCATTTATGAAATTGTGCCCATGTTAGACATGCTAGGGGCTTGTTGGAGAGACAATTTAAGTTGATTAGTTTGTAGGAGGAGTCTTGCAGCTATTCATTTACGAAAATTGTGCACTGAGTCAGTTGCTACATAATAGAATGATGAGGAAAAGTTTAATGATTTCTTACACAATCCATCATTTATTTCATTACCATGGAACAATAACTAATGATTAATGTGGCGAAATTCCTGTTATCTAGTAACTGCTAATTATCAATTGCCAGAGTTCTTAGCAGGACTCTGTTAAAAATCGTCATTCTGGTTTTAACTCCCGTTTTGTGCCTTCTTGAAATGTCTAGGCAGAAGGATCAATGATTGATGCTGCTATTCCCATAGTGACCAAAGCTTTGGAGGTATTCATTTATATCATTTCCTTTTCTTTCCGTTCTCAACATTTGAAATGTTCGAAACTGAAACACCAGGTATTGAGGTTAAGTCGGATTTATCTAAATTTTCTTATGTGGTAGGAAGCGTACCTCATGGATTTTCTGTAGTCTGAATTTTTTTTACTTGTTATTAGCTAAATGTATTTGTACTTTTCTTTAGCTGAGTTCATTTCCTTTTTCGTTTTGACTTGAGTAATGATATTCATCTAGAGTCTCCAATGAAGCTGGAATGCATTTATGTACATTGAACATAGACCGATTATGATCTAGACTCTAAATGAATAGCATTATTCTTTTGACTTGTGTTGCTCAAGTAAATGTATGAAGGCAAATACCATCAGTTCATAGCCAACTCTTTCTTCATGCCACTAGCCATGGCAGGTCTAGGAAATCTGTTTTAAGTGTAAATATATAAATTTATGATGGTTATTGTGATAAGTGATAACATTAGAAGGTCAACTATAATTTTCAAAGGGACTGGAACGAGTCTTAAAAAATGCAAATGTGGGTTGATACTGAAACCTTTATAATTCCTGAGAGGCAGAAACCACCTTGAGTCCCTCTGTAAGTTTGCAATAGCTACACAGAGAACTGACCACTTCTATTTGACAGCATGTTTGTCTAAGCTTAAAATTTGAGTTATACTTTCTTTACAGTAAGTCAAAAACTGTAAGGGTCCGTTTGATTGCAAATGTGGAAAATGGGTGGAAAGAAAATGAATTTCAGGGAATTGAATTGCCTAGAAATTGTTTTACTGGGAATTGTAATTAATTGTGTTTGATTGACACCTGAAAAATGTTGAAATTTTGAATCTTTTGGTGTTCGTTTGATTTTATTTTTCATGGAAATTGTCCATTAAAGAATTTTTTTTTTTCACAATTGTGGATATAATTTATTTATATTGCAAAAAAAAAAAAAAATTAAAGCAAAAGATTGAAAATGCAACCGTGTGAGGCTATCCAAGAATTGCAAATGCCAAGAAAACTTTGTGTATCAAACAACACATTTTGGGTGGAAATGGAAAAGGTTTTCCATTTTTCATGGAAAATGGGCTCAATCAAACAGGCCCTAACATTTTATGTTGAAAATTTAAAATATAAAAGCAACTTGTAAAAAACCTCAAACGTGCTAGGCAAATAGGTTACTTGAAGGTCACTTTCAAGCTTAACCAAACATGCTTCAAGCTCAATAGAGTCATCAGATTAGGTCTTCAATTCAAGATGGTAAAACACTTGACTTTACCTTTCTTATATTCCAGCTGCTGAAAACATTCTTCTTTGTTTAAAATTTGACGTCTGCTTCTAAAATATATTTTCAAAAGTTATCCACTACTTAATCTTCTGATTATAGATGAATCTATGAGTTCATGCTTAGTCATTCTTTCTGATGTGGATCTATTGTATCGTGTAGGAAGTAGAAGGCATTTCATTTCTCAAAGTAAAAGTTCGTGAGGGCATTGCCAGTGTGAAGGTGAGCTTCACTACCCGTTGCCGTTATGTCATATTAACAATTTTTTTTTTTCACTTAAGATGTGGAGAAAGAAATTAGGTGGGGTGTAGAGAAAATTATTTCTGTATTTTGTTCTTTTACTTTTTCTTAAATGAATATTTCAATTTCAAACACAAGAAAGCAGCGAAAGACTTGGATGTGTATTTCATATGTGAATCCAACTATAGTAATTTTGTCTAGATGCTTTTTAAGTTGAAATGCATCGCTTTTAACACTAATATAGTGATAATTTGGTAAACTTCTTAAGAGCATGTTTGGCTAAGCTTAAAATGTTAACTTAAAAGTAAATAAATTTGTCTTAAAATAAATAATTTTTTTAGATTGACATAAAAAATAAAAAATTACTTATTTTGGCAGCAAGGTAAGAGTTTAAAATAAGCTACTTATTTTACTTAAAAGTGAGGAAAGATTAAATTATACAAAGATTTTTTTAAGAAACAAAAAGTTACTTTTCAGCTTATCCTAGCTTGCTTCTAGAAAATTATGAAACTGATCCATGGTGTGATTTTGTTCTTGCTTTCCTGTTTACAAGCTTCCGGTATCAAAGAGGGACAGTAACAGCTGGGCATAAGAACTGGACTGTGAAGATTATTTTGTAGCATAGAATAAAATATATTTTCTTTAATTCATAATCAGTATCACAATGGTAAGTTGATGATCTCTTTCTGTTTTGTGTAGTTAACAAAGCAAACAACCGTACAAGCTACAGGGGTGGCTTCAAGTTTGGTTGAAATTATACAGGGGTCAGGCTTCAAGTTACAAACATTGAATTTGAGCTTCCAAGACGAAGAAGATATCAGTTAGATCTCTAACTGCTTGGTCTTTTTTGGAATGCAATGACTTCATTTGAAGTTTTCTCTCAAATTTTGAGTAACAGATTGTAGTCAAACTCATTACTAGTTGAGTTATGTGCCCTGTCTCTGTCGATTATGTTTGTAAAATCATCTTATTTCGTGTACTACTAGGTGAACAATGATATTGAAAAATGAATCAATCTATCATTTAAAGATGGCCACTCAGATAAAGCTTCATTTTCTAGTCTCATTTGTGAAATCTAGATTGTGAATTTGTATATTTGGTATGTTAGGCTAGATGTGACTTCACTAGACAACTAATAGACTTTTCCATATGTTTTTTCTTCCTCAATCGTGGCTAGTCAAGCATACTATATAAAACTGTAGCTTGTATGGCTAATTTTAAAATTTCTTATAACTGTTGGGAATTTACTTAATTATATACGACAGAAAGTAAAATATTTTCAATTCTCACCAACGATCTGCTTTGTGTTTTGATAGAAATTATACATTTTAAATTCTGCAAACGTTTTTGTTAATTCTCGAACTTGAATGATCACGATCTGCAATTCAAGTTGTCCAATTGTCCAGTCTCCAATAGTGATCCACACAGAGAACAAAAATGATGATTAGAGTTTTATTTTCTTATGCTAGTAAGAATAATGAATTTTCACATACAGTTTTCAAACTCTAGCAGCCTATAAATATAAGGAAAAATTACATAAATCTAGCTATTTAAACTTCAAAGTGCAAAAATCAGGTGTGGAGATTTTTTAATCGAAATTCAGGTATTGAATTAATAATTAAATAATATACCCACCCAAACCCTAATTTTATTTCATCTCTCCAACTTCGATGCCTGGGTTCTGTGGCGGGATTATAGTTTTGTGGTGTTTTGCTGCCCTTCTCCGACGTTTTGCAGTGATTTTGATTGTGATTTGCGGTCGTATTCTCGGTGGTGGTGCAGCAATGTGAGTATGCAGTGGTGGTGACAGCAAGTTTATGGATTTTTTGGTAGTGATGGTGGTTGATGTGGAGGTGGTGGAGGCTTTGTGTGCGCGACGATGGTGTGAGCATCGTCGTAGGGATGGTGTCGTGGCGGCACCGCAATTGCAATCTGGTGGACTTGTAGATGTTGATGTTGGGTGGTGGAATGGCGGTGGCGGTTTGGGGATTTTTAAGTGATATTGGTGGTTGTGGTGTGGTGGAGATGAAGATGGAGGCGATGGTAGTTGTGGTGGTGACTGTGATGGAGGTGGCGGTGGTTGTGGTTGTGGATTGGTGGTGATTGCAGTAATTGTTGGTGATGGTTCAGCAGTAACGATGATGGTAGGTTTGAGGATTGTTTGGTTGGTGGTAGTGGTGTGGTGTGATGGAGATGGAGATGGTGGTCACGTTGGTGAAGAGTCTAGATGGTGGTTGTGGTGGTGGCATTGACGGTAATGGATTTGAGGAGATGGTGGGAGCGGTGGTGGAATAACGTTTGTGACCAATTATTTGGTTAATTTGTGACCAAGTATTGGAGGTGGATCGGGATTGAGTGAGGTGTTTGGTGTATGTGACCAACTACTTGGTTATCTACGACCAAGTATTTAACTGTAACCTAAAAAATTGACAATATGCGACTGAAAATTAATTTGTGACCAACAAATTTGAAAATATGTGACCAATGAACTGTGACTTATAATTTTTTAAATTTGTGACATCGAAATCATCAGTGACTAATTAATTTGATAATGTGTGACATATAATTATGTATATGTGACTATTAATTGAATAATTGTGACCTAATTAATAAATATTTTTAATTAATTATATAATACATGAGTTTTGAATTGTTAAACTATATACCTGACTTTTGAATTGGTGTAAACCATACATATGAAATATGAAATTTTTCCTAAATATAAGTGCAAGCAGGCTGGCCAGTCTCTTAAACTTAACCAAGTCCAATATTTAATTAAATATGTTCTATGAACTAATTAATCCAATTAATTAATTCTGGCACATTAATAAGCAACTCAATTAATTAATTATCCAACACTTGTTAGTTAATTAATTGGTAAATCTTATTCTTCTGGTTCTCTTTTGTGTGTGACCCATTAAATTCTCGATCACGATGTCTAATTATGTGAATTATTATGTTAATCTAATCAAAATCGATAAATTAAAATACCCTTTTAATTTATCATCAATTCACATCCATTGTCTTTAATTGACATTTAGCAATGTGTCGGGCAATACACGTAACGAAAAATGTTACGTGGTATAATAAAATCAAACTTATTCGTTTATCGTGAAATTATAATACTTTCGACAATATGATCCGATCAATTATGAGATGAATATTTGTCAATCTCAATTATCAATTATATCTTTTATCCCACTGTTAAGTCATTGTAAATCGAAAACTCCTTTTCGACTTATGAGTTCACTTTAACCAATGATTTCATTATTAACTTAATTGGATAAAATGTAGATCATAATTTCTTATTATCTAAGAGTGCGAATCCTCTATTGATAATTTACAACCTTCATAAGTTCATATGATTCTTGACATACTTGATGATGTATTAGCGACCATTGGCAGAACAACATTCAACATTACCAAAGTATGACTGTCCACATATAAGACACTATAATGACCTCAAGTCAAATGACCAATTCCACTACCGAACATGAACATTAGAGATTAACCACTGACACTCAGATAATTATCCATGTGGAATCTCTCAACGGATCTCCAATATTTTGTTCTATAACAAAACATCCACGTGTTCATTCAAATGTCACCACACTTTAACTTGTGAGATCATCTACTTACTTCTCTCAAGTAAGAATGTCACACGTGATGGTCTATCCGTAATAACAATATCCATATCTCGTCATTACATACGACCATAAACGATATAAAATCCAGTCATATGTAATTTGTATCTCACAATCACAACTCCTTGTGATTAACAAATTACTAAGACTTGAATCTACAGATTTTATTATTTAATTTATTAGAATATTAAGTAAATATAATAGATATTGTCATAAATACGCATCGATAATATATATTAAAAATGTTTATCTCCAAAGTTAATTGGACTTAGGACATAACACTTACAATTACAATAACATCAGTTGTTTTGCTAAGTTTGGCTACAAAGTTGGATCAAGTGTGAGAACTAAGCCATGCTCAATCAAAATTGTTTTTGTAAATGATAACCGAAACCCCCTCCAGGATAGATTGAGAAAGTTGGAAGTAAACTCAAAACCTTGAATATCTGTTCCACTTTTCAATGGCGTGCTTTGTGTGCAACTTAATGCATGATAAGCATGCGGTACTAGAAACTGGATAAGACAATTGACGAATTTAATCACGCGTCTCTCTTCTTTAATCTAATCCGGTCTTGTTTAATCTAACGCATCGAACATGTCCAATGTATGTGGCTTGAACGTCAGACTTGATTATTCTAAGAAATCCATGTTTTATGTTTCACTGATATGTGAAGTTGTTTTAAGGCTATGTGTAGCTAGCTACCAAAAGTACAACTTATCATTCTCTTAGAGCATGTTTGGTAGAGATTAAAATCGGATTAAAATTGAAAAATTAGCTGTTATTGTTGACTTTTATTAGACGATTGAGACCCAATAACAGTCATATTTTCAATTTTAATTGAATCTTAATTCTTGCCAAACATGCTCTTAATATAGTAGATGCCAGGATTGTACTCTTGAATTATAACTTATAAGTAGCTTTTGTCCTTGGTTTAATTCTCTGTTTCCTATCAAAAAATTGCTTTAAAAGTAGTGTTCTTTCTCTTGACATCCTTTGTTCTAATCACCACAAAGGTGTGCACCTGTCTTTCCTTTTTCTTATAGCATGTGTTGTGTTAATTATATCTAAAATCTCTGATATCAATTATTGAAAATTCAAAGATCACGTATCGCTCGATACCACTTGATATGAAACCAACCACTAGATTGATGTTTTGAAGTTATATGGCAAAATATGAAGTATATAATTGCAAACAAAAGAATAAAAGAAAGCAAAAAAATATGACAGAGGAATTATGAGATTTTATTGCATCACAAATAATGAAAATGAAGAAATATTACAATGATTCTAAAATCTAGTAATCACTTTTCTCACACTATAAAATTGTACAAAAGAGCCTAATATTTATAGGGATCATGTAGGGGATGTTCAAGCCCTTATAGTAGAATTGCTGATGAAGTAGGATGTCAAAAATCGAGTCCAAAATGAAAAAAAGAGAAAATAACGTGAACAGACACGTGGCTCCACGCCTGGGGCAGAATCTCAAACAGGGGTGCTGGAGCAACGGCGCTTGGCATACTGCCATTTTTTTTTCTTTTCGTTCCAAGTTGTTTTCTTCAGGTCGACCACTTCTTCAAGTCCAATATCAACTTCCAACTCCTAATGGATTTCCAAAATAGAACTTCAACTTGAAATGAAACTCCAATAACATTTCAAATTGAATTCTTTTTTACGTGCACTTCAATTAGAATTCTTCAATTATTTCAATAAAAAATTTGAGTCAAACTCAAATTCTAACAATCTCAATATTGACTCGAATTCCACTGCAACAAACAAAGCTCCAAAATATTCTCCACATGGAGGACAAAATTCGTCTGCAAGGAATGAATCGACTCTTCAACAATAACCAAAATTAATTTCTCTAACCAAACACAAAATTCTCCAAATCTTCCAATGAATCCAAACACTATTATGCAGAATTACATTAAATTCCCAACAAATCATAATGATTTTAAAATTCGTCAAATTGGGCTATAATACACCCAAAACCATAATCAAATCCAAATGTTTTAAAGAAGGCCCCTTACTAGATTGTATACATTCTACTATGCTAAAAACATGCTCAACAAAATTAGTGTCAACATACATTTTTCCACTTGGTTCGCATCTAGCAATAGAATATAATGGTATCCCAAGTGGTGGTGGCAAATCGACATTATCCATATTTCCTGAACTCTACTAAGATATGTTCTTCAAATTCTACCATTTATGAGCTCCTAAAGGTATTGTACCAAATTGAATGTTCACCACAGTACTTAACATGTGCTAATTAACTATTCTAGATTTTGCACGACCCTGCAAAATGTATAACTGAGACATTTTCCGTCCTTCCAGTTTAACATGAGAACCCTTACAAATCTTCAAAACTCACATCCACTAAAGAACTTATAACCCGTTGAATTAAGGATAGACAACGAGATGAGATTCTTCTTAAAATCAGGAACATGTTGAACATGGCCAAGTGTTCTAATTGTCCCATCCAATAGCTTCAATCCGATCGTTCTAATTCTAGAACTTGACAAGTGTGTTGTTTCCCATAACCGACACATTTGGAAATAGTTTCATATGTAGTAAACAATTTCTTATTAGGACATATAAGTTCTTATTAGGACACATATGATACACACATGTTGAATCTAGAATCAATCCTTCTTTGGTTTAGAATCGATGTCAGAAATAGCTAAGAAATCTTCCTCACTTACAATGTTCTCTGCAAGGCCTGCTTTACCGGAAGTCTTTAATTGTTTTCCATATCAACTTGTAGCTAACCTTTCTTTATTCTTCAACTTGTAGCAATTCTTCTTCACGTCTCCCCTCTTTTTGCAAAAGTTACAAATTTGATTACTGAACTTAGACTTCGATTTTCCCCTTCCAAAACCACCATAAGCAATCAGAACTTCTCCATCTCTGGTCTTAGAAACTAGATGCTTCATCTTCTCTTTTGAAAATAGAGCATAATACACCTCTTCTATGGTAAGAGTATCACTACTATATAAGATCATGTCTTTAAATGAAGAAAATAAAGCGGGCAACGAACACAATAGAATTAAGGCCAAATCTTCTTCATCATACTTCAATCAGCGATGATATCTTTAAATACAGCTGATTGATCTTCCAATGATCCTCCTTCTATCATTCGATGAGCGTATAAACGTTGTTTGAGATGCAACTTGCTTGTCAGACTTTTTAGTCATGCACAATTGCTCCAACTTCAACCATAAAGCAGCTGCTGAACCCTCATTCAAAATATCCTGAAGAATGGTATTCGATAGATGAAGATGAATGTGAGAAACTACCTTCATATCCTTCCGAAATTTTTCTTCTGTGGTCAAAGTTGCGAGCATCTTTTCAATTCCTAACAATGTATCATCCAAAACATATTGTGCGAGTACTACACGTATCTTAACCTGCCATAGAAAAAATCTAGTGTCCAATCCAAAAGCGGATGTCATACTTCATAAAAGTCATCACAAACAAAAATATCGAACAAATCAAACATTGCGCTCTGCGGAACTACTGAACGTAGGCTCTGATACCACTTATGTTAATTATGCCTAGAATCTCTGATACCAATTATTGGAAATTCAAAGATCACGCATCGCTCGTTACCACTTGATATGAACCTAACCACTAGATTGAGACATTGAAGTTATATGGCAAACTATGAAGTATATGATCGTAAGCAAAATAATTAAAGAAGATAAGAAAATATGGTAAAGAAACTAAGAGATTTTATTGCACTACAAATAATGAAGATGGAACAATATTACAATAATCTTAAAAGCTAGTAATCACTTTTATCACATTGTAAAATTGTATAAAAGAGCCTAATATTTATAAGAAACGTGTAGGGGACATCAAAACTCTCATAGTAGAGCTGTCGATGAAGTAAGATGTTAAAAAATCGAGTCTAAAATGAAAAAGGAAATAATAACGCGAAAATCCCAGGAACAGACATAGACGCCACCTCCAAGCGCCCCTGTTGGGCGCTGGGCGTCGAGCGTTCTACCAAATTTTTTTTTTCATTCCAAGTTTGGATCAATTTAGTTTGTTTCAAAGGGATGATGGACGCAAGATAATCGACCAACACCAAAAAAAAAAAAAAAAAAAAAAAAAATACACAACGATGAATTGAATGATTATCCACTTATTGATACAAGATAAAAATTGTGACTTGTAGAATTGATGGGAATGACTCCTCCAATAATAGACATCAACTGAAGATCAGATAAAACAATAAATCTTCTAAAGTAAATTAATGTTAAAAATCCAGAATCAAAAGTACAGAGAATTGCAGTGTAAATGCAATTATAAATATGTCTCAAGCCCTTTTGTGTTTTCACCGTTGTTCACGTGAATATACACATGATATACCAGCTAGTTATCTATTGAACATCAGATGAACGACAAAAAATAGTTTTGGAATTGATTGTAACGCAGACTTAAAAAGGTTAAGGGATCCAGATCTGGTTTTGGTTGAGGGGGAGGGTGGGCATGTTTGCGGAAGATGAAGTGGGCGAGAAGAGGGTGTGCATATGGACCCATTCGGTAGAGATTAAAATCAGATTAAAATTGAAAAATTAATCGTTATTGTTGACTTTTATTAGACGAGTGAGACCCAATAATGACCATATTTTCAATTTTAATTGAATTTTAATCCCTACTGAACGAGTCTATATTTTTTTAAACTTTCTTTTCTTTTTAGATTTTTATTTGAGAAAATGTGAAGTTACAACTTTGCCCTTCATTTAACTAGTCAAGATAATATAATTTTTAATTTTGATGGATTTATCCTCCAAGTGCGATCAAAATAAAAGGTTTGGGATTCCATCCGCAAAAATGAAATGTTTTGAGTATAGTTTGCAACGTTTTGAAAGATTTGAAACTCTAGCTGGAATTTCATTATTAATTATTATCCGATCAAGGGCACGTCACTAAACAAAATTTGATATACTCGACTGTAAAACAAATAAAATTTTAGTTTGTTTTTCTTCCTTAATACAAACTAATATGTCGATGAATTAATTTACTTTGCTCTAGTTTTTCTACACGAGATTGACATGTTTTAAAACAATTTACATAGATTAAATTTTCTTCGTTCTCTAATATTTTAATATTTTGGTTGAGGTCGGTCGATATCCGTGAGATCAGATTCTCCTTCAGAAATACACAGGAGGATTGGTAGGGTAAAAATGTGACCTGATTTGAGAACATGGGTTAGAAATTGACTAAATTACACATCAATTCGGTTTTTAATTAACTATTTTAAGTTACAATTATTATGGATAGTTTTAGAAACATAAAATGTCGGGTATGTGATAAGTGTTTGATTAATCAAAATTTTATTGAACTTTGAGGAAATAAGCCAATTAAAGAAACAAGCGTGGATGACCCATGAAGTTGATAATGGATTCATTGGATTGAAAAATAATTAACAAGAAAGTGCCAACATGATTCGATTTTTAGGTGGCTCATGTCGAGCTCTAGATGTATATTGGTTTGAACAATGCTATGATTCTAAAGCACCTTATTATGGACCTGTTCGATAGGGATTAAAATCATATTAAAATTGAAAAATTAGCCGTTATTGTTGACTATTATTAAGCGAGTGAAACCCAATAACGGTCATATTTTTAATTTTAATTGAAATTTTAATCCCTATAGAACGGGGCCTATGTGGTATTATGTGATATGTTTAATTAAAAAGAAAAATTAAACAATCAATTTAATTTAACATGTAATTTAATGTCACTAATGACCTAAACTGATTTTAAACACCATGCTAAATAGTATTACTCTATTGGTTTCTTGGACATTTAGTTTTGTGCCTATCAAACTGATTATCAATTTTAATATAGTTAGTACTCGATTGTCATGACTTTTAAGTAGTCAAAATGATTAAAAGTTGTTTTGGACCAATTTGACTAATTTTATAAAAGTATTTTTTTAAAATTAGAAATACTTTTAGATTAAACTAGTCCAATGTGGCCTTCTTCAAAAACACTTTCGAAATAAGAAACACTCTTAAAAATTAGTTTCCAACAAAAACTAAGATAGTTCATTCCAAAAAATACTATGTAAGAAGTAAAAATAAAAACAAAAGCCATACTAAACATGTCTTTAGTATTGCAAAATAATAACATGATTTAGCTTTTAGTCTGTTCGCTTGATAATAAGGGATAATGTATTGAGGTGGATGAACCATATCGTTGATAATTTATTTGAAAATAATTAGAAGTTGTGACATGACACGATTTTGAGATGGCTCGTCCGAGATGTAGAGGGTAGTTAGTGTATAGTACCTCTAGTTTTATTATGCCTTTGAATTTGATTATCAATTTGAATATAGTATATTAGATGTGTAAATTCTTCATCGAGTTGTTTTAATGTGGCTCGAGCACACGATAAGCTGGTCAATGGTATGTCTAGTCCCATTATCTTTCATATATAGGGTCGCGGGGTCTAAGATGAACTTCGAAATATTCCCCCCCCTCCCACCCACCCACCCACCCCAAGTCATAACAGACACTCTTTCTTTCAAAATCTCAGTTCAAATTCACACTTCATCACACCAAATCTAGAGAAGTAATAATACATATTCAATCATACTATTACATTCACAGATTCAATTTATACATCCAAATATCCAATATCCATACTCAAGTTCTCAAATTCATTATCCAAATATTCAATATCCATACTCAAATTTTCAAATCTCAATCACAAAACAAAATAAATAAACTAGTCAAACTGAAAACAAAAATCTCTTATGGAATCAAGAAACATACCCGGATACTCCCTCAAGAAATTTCATTAATTTATTCCTGTAACTGTAAATTAAGCTTCAAATGAAAATGTACGGCTCCAGGCTCCAGTTGCTCTATCTTAACCTGTAAATCAAAGATTGAAATGAAATGACTCGATCAAAGTCGAGGAAAAGAACTGTAGTCTGAAGAAATCAAAACCCTAATTTTTTAGATGCCTTCAATTATTATGATTGAGGGAGCAACAATCAGTAAAGAACCCCGATGGATTCCAGATGTCCTAAGTAAATCAAAAACCTAATACAATCCACATGTCCATTATGCTAAAGATATTAAAAAATTGATCACCTCAACTTAGTCAAAACTTTAGAGGCAGCTTTAGCATGTTGTTGGAAATAATTTAATTCAAAACTTTTTCAGAGAATCAGACTTAGACAAATTTGACAATAACAACACTTTATCTAACATCCAGTTGATGTAAATAGATTGAACAAGCACCGCAAAAATCTCAAGCAATAACAAAGTTGTATTGCACCTCATCAAACGAGGGAGAATTTTTTTCCAAAACATGAATAGGCTAAAGAGATCCTTGTGCACCATCAATTGGTGGTGAGACATTAAGTCATATACCCGAAAGGGGAAAAATTGAAAATAATTGAGCTCGGCAACAAACCTTAGGTATACTTTCCCATATTTCATCAATCAACCACCCGTGTGAAAATTCAAGAACTTCAAAATTTCATTTGATTTGAAAAGATGTAAAATTGGCAAGGCATTGTGTTCAGAAGCTTTTATTAAGTTTCTATGACTATTAGTCTATTAATATAATTCATATGCTATGTGAGTTCAAAACTTATCAGCTTTCTCAAGGCATATAAGAAAAATGTGCTGGTAAGAATCAATTCAAACCTGTAATCGAAAGAAGGAAAGAGCCGATGCAACGTGTTAACAATTAAATCCATAGTAGCATAAGTTTGAAGAAATCAGTCAATCACCATGAGGCGTGATTCAGGGTTTTCTATTTCTTCCGACGCCTCACAGGCCCACGGTGTGGCAGACTGGCGGTCGTGGACTTGAGGAGCAGTGGACCGAGTGGAGGAAAGTAGAAGTTAGAACTAGAGGGAAGTCAGGCGCGGGGATGAGGGAAGTTGCAGGGAAGGGGTAGAAGGGCAGCAAGAAGGTGGAGGAGTGGTCAAGTGGAGGCGGACTGGCGATCGTGAAGGAAAGTAGCTGTAGTATAACTTAGGTGCAGGGAATTAAGGATGAGGGAAGTGAATCGTGTTTTAGGTTAAATTTAAAAAAAAAACAAAAAAAATGGGCCCTCAAAATTTCTGGCCCTAAGGTATCAGCCTCTTTGGTCTTCCGTCAGGTCCGGCTCTGTTCATATAGCTCCTGTTAGGTACACATTAAAATCTCTTTATCATTTTTCAACTCATTTTCAACTAGAACTGGACATGATCCGGTTCGGTTCTCTTCAGAACCGAAACGATCCAAAACTTTCGGGTATTTAATAAATGGAACCGTCAGGTTCAAATATAATTATGGAACCGTTCGAGTTCAGTTCGGTTCGATTCCATTCGATTCTGTTCAATTCCATACCATAATTAAATTTTTTAACATTTACAACAACACTACATAAATATAACTAATAACATATTCGTTTGTAACTATTACAAATTAACATAGCCTAATTTAAAAACATATAAATAACAAGTTGTCCAATAAGATTAATTCAATATATACAAATACCAAAAAATAGATATTAATACTAAATATTAATTGGGCCAGAAAATTCAAACAAAAAAATAAAAAAAAATTAAATTTACCTAATTAATTTGCTAATTTGTTTAGAAAAAATTAAAAAAATTTAATTATTTCAATATAAAAAATTATTTAGATTCGATTTTTATTTAATTTTTCGGTTCTTGGCCTAGAACCGAGAATCGAATCAAACCAATCGGTTCTCGATTCAGATACCCGTTCAGATATTTAATTTATGAAAAATCGCTTGGTTCGGGTCGGTTCAGTCCGGTTGGGTTCAGAAACTTTTGTCCAGCCCTATTTTCAACTGCACATTCTGCAATAAAATAATATTTTCGATTACATCAATTACTTTTCCTTCTTTTTCAATCACACATTCTCCATCAATCTCTATAACGTTGACTTTATTCAATTTAACATTGATATTTAATCAATTTAATTTAACTTGTAATTTAATGTCACTAATGCACATCTAAACTGATTTTAAACACCATGCTAAATAGTACTACTCTTATTGGTTCAAGGTACGTTTAGTTTTGTACCTATCAAATTGATTATCAATTTTAATATAGTTAGTACTCGTTTGACACGACTTTTAAGTAGTCAAAATAAGCTTTTGTTTTTCGGATCCATTTGACTAATTTTATAAAGTACTTCTTTTAATTAGAAATCCTTTTAGATAAAATTAGTCCAATGTGACTTTATTATAAAACACTCGAGAAATAAGAAACACTTTTAAAAATTAGCTTCCAAAAGCTATTCTACAGGAAGTAAAAGTAAAATTCATACCAAACAGGCCTTTAGTATTGCAAACTAATAACATGATTTAGCTTTGAGTCCATTATCTTGATAATAGGTTGTAGTGTATTGAGGTGGATGAGCCATATCGTTGATAATTGATTTGAAAATAGTTAGAAGTTGTGACCAGACTCGATTATGAGATGGCTCGTCCGAGCTGTAGAGGCTAGTTAGTTTACAGTATTTCTAATTTTATGCCTTTTTAGTTTGATTATCAATTTGAATTAGTATATTAGAGATGTGTAAATTCTTCATCGAGTTGTTTTAACGTGGCTCGTACAAAGGCAAAGCTCGTCAATGGTATGTCTAGTCCCATTGTCTTTCATATAACGGGTTTTTCGTACTTACTGCATGTTTGGGAAAGCTTAATTTTATTTAGAAAGTCAAAAATACTTTTAATTCATATATTTTGTGTAGAATTTCCAACTTATTATTTAAAGGCAATACCAAACAAGAACTTAATGAAATCAGCAAGACTAGTTCCTCGTTTCAGATTTGACAACGTAGTTCAGAAACTCAAATAATCCATCTACGACGAGGAAGAGTAATGCTATTTGAAGGTGAACCGCATCCTTGACCTGAAATTAAATGATAATTTGACCTTTGATTTAACCTAACCTCTGGCGCCAAGACAATAGAGCATTATTCAACAAGCAACCTTTGCAAATCAAGATCCAGCCGCCATTTGATGCGATCTAGGAAAAACATCACCGAACCAGTTCCCTACAAACCATACAATCCCAACCTTGAAAAAGCATGATCAGAGGCAATGGGATCTTGGGAGTGAGTGCCAAAAATTCCCAAGAAACAAGCATCATCAAAACAAGAAAACAATGGTTGAAAAGAAAAGAGAAATGGCTGGTGGTTCTAGGAATCATACTCCACGCTGTGTACATGCTTAGCATTTTCGACATTTACTTCAAGACCCCTATTGTCCATGGCATGGACCCCGTCACTCCTCGTTTCACCGCACCAGCTAAACGCCTTGTTCTTCTTATTGGTACTGCTTCTCTATTTTGCACTCCTACTGTTCGATGTTTTGTTTCAGTGAATGGTTTTAAGGATAATTAGAGTTTTGCAGCGGATGGTTTAAGAGCGGACAAGTTTTTCGAACCGGATTCCGATGGGAATTACAGAGCGTCGTTTTTGAGGAGTGTAATTAAAGAGCGCGGTCGCTGGGGAGTATCGCATGCCCGGCCCCCCACTGAATCTAGGCCTGGTCATGTTGCAATCATTGCGGGCTTCTATGAAGATCCTAGTGCTGTCACAAAAGGTAGGCAATCTTTTTGACGTCTATGTTGCATCCAAGTGAACTTTCTCAAGTTGTTCAGTGCCATGTATTATGATGGGAAAGTGCTTCTTTTGTTACGTCTAATTGCAATCTGCTTGAGTATATGTGTGTATATACAGGATGGAAGGCAAACCCGGTTGAGTTTGATTCGGTGTTCAATAGGAGTCGACATACATTTGCTTTTGGAAGCCCAGATATTGTTCCTATATTTTGTAGTGCTTTACCACACAGCACTTGGAATTCGTATCCTCATGAATATGAAGATTTTGCCACTGGTTTGTTACATCCTTTTAAGTATGATTTGTTTAAATAGACCAGGTTTCTAATTTTACCCTTATTCAATGCTTTACAGATTCTTTAGTGTTTATGCAGATGCATCTTTTTTGGATGAATGGTCGCTTGATCAATTTCAGAACCTTCTAAATAGGTCCAATGAAGACGCAAACTTGAAGCAGCTTCTTCATCAAGATAACCTTGTTATATTTCTGCACCTGCTTGGTTGCGATTCAAATGGTCACGCTCATCGGCCCTATTCATCCATCTATCTCAATAATGTTAGGGTTGTTGACCGTATTGCTGAAAGGGTTTATGATCTTATTCAGAATTACTTCAAGGACAATCTGACAGCATACGTTTTTACAGCCGACCATGGGATGAGTGACAAAGGTTGGATATGTCTAAATTCCATTGTATTAGTTAGAATGCCACTTGCTGAAATTAATATTTGATTTAGTTTACGAATCTGGTATGAAGCATGCTGAATTGCTATATTTTCATTATAGGAAGCCACGGTGATGGACACCCTTCAAACACTGATACTCCCCTTGTTGCTTGGGGAGCAGGTGTTAGATACCCAGTCCCAGTTTCCCATAATCATCATTCTGAGAATATTGTTCTCTTTGTTGACAAGCACATGCATGACATGCCAACGCCACCAGAGTGGGGTCTTGATGGCATAGAGAGACTGGATGTTAACCAAGCTGATATTGCACCATTGATGGTTGTACAAATTACTCACCGGTGGAATTTTCTGTTTAAATTCCAGATTCTGTCATTTGAAATGCCTCTTACATTTAATTCTCATTTTCTTTTTAAACTTTTGGCAGTCAACGCTTCTTGGTTTGCCATGCCCTGTAAACTCAGTTGGGAATCTGCCTCTTGGATATGTCAGTTTTAGAGAGGTGCGTTGCAATCCTTTTCAACAATTCATGATTGAGCTATCTGATGGTGACAGTATTTACTTATTTCTGCTTTTTGAATCATTTCTCAATAATTTGCCCCCCATTTTACTGGAGTTGATTGGTGGATAAGTGAGTCCGGATTGATTGTTTTACCAGGTGGAAGAAGTTGAGGCTGTACTTGCTAATACGAGACAAATTCTCAATCAATTTCTTCGCAAGTCACGTATCCTTCATACTGAAAATGCCACTACTATAATAAAATGCAACAATCATGACTATTTCAAATGCCATTACATACCAGAGTGAGAGACACATACATGTTTCTATTTGGTTTCCTGGCCTCAGACGAAATATTTTTTAATTTACCAGAATTTTCAAGTTAGTTTATTTTAGGAAAAGAAAATGTTTTAGCTTTCTGGTTTCTGAGTTGTCACCTTTTGAAGTTTGTCATTGTTTGCCTATTAGTTCTAACTATTTCCAGCATCTAGGCAGTGGCGGATCCAGGGGTGGTGACCGCTCCCCAACATTTTGAAATTTCTTTAAATCGAGATGTAGAAATTTTGAATTTTTTTTTTTAATATAGAGATAATACATGTGCATTTTACTCCAAATTTTTTTTTCACACCCCACTGTCAAAATTTCTGGCTCAACTACTGAATCTAGGATATTTATTATATTTTATTAAAGTTACCTTGACATATATATTAGTTAAAGGAGTCAAAAATGTTTTAGCTTTCTGGTTTCTGAGTTGTCACCTTTTGAAGTTTGTCATTGTTTGCCTATTAGTTCTAACTATTTCCAGCATCTAGGCAGTGGCGGATCCAGGGGTGGTGACCGCTCCCCAACATTTTGAAATTTCTTTAAATCGAGATGTAGAAATTTTGAATTTTTTTTTTAATATAGAGATAATACATGTGCATTTTACTCCAAATTTTTTCTCACACCCCACTGTCAAAATTTCTGGCTCAACTACTGAATCTAGGATATTTATTATATTTTATTAAAGTTACCTTGACATATATATTAGAGTTAAAGGAGTCAAACTCGTTACATTTCAAACCTTTCAAACCCTTGGCCAATTATTCTTGGGTATTGGATCAAATAGAATATTTGATATCTGTTAGGGACTATGAAGCAGCGAAGAATCTATCAGAAAATCTTAGAAGCTTGGCACTGGAAGGGCTTCATTACTTTCAAACTTATGACTGGTTGATGCTGATGACTGTTATTTCTCTTGGCTATGTTGGGTGGATGATTTATCTTATACTTCACGTGTTGCAATCTTATACTTTACTGCCAGTAAATTTTTTTGAAAAGGAGCAAGTAGTTAATCTGAGAAACAATTCCGGAAAGGTAAACAAACTTTTATATTTATATGCCAAAATCTCTAGAAACTTCTGTTTTCTGTTTGTGGGCAGGGAGTTCAAAAGTTTATGTAGTTTTGATTGTATGTCTTTTATTGATTGGGGGCTTTGGAGAAGGGATGCACAGTAGGGACGTTAATGAGAAAAATTATACAATATTGAACAAATTAACATGGTTACTCTTGGGGGTGGGGGGGGGGGGGGGGGGTTGAGGGATGTATACAAGTTTAGGTCATTGGTTGGTTGTGTTTTTCGAAATGTATTCGTTTATTTTGAGAAGATTTATGTCAAAATGCTCACACACCAGATAAAAAAGGTAAGAAAAAAATATTGTGGAAAACATTGAACTATGAGAGGTGGAAAAATATCTTGAACATGACAATAGTCCAGTAGAATTATCCTATCTAGAAATATTAAAGAGGAAACTCTGCTCTCTATCCTATCTTAAATTTGTGATATTAGAAAATCTAAAAAAATTATCATAGGCTTGGGACTGAAAGAGAAAATTTAATTTATCAGTCAGAATATTTCTCTTATCTAGTGTGAACATTTGGGACTAGTATCTATCTTCATTCTTCGAATCAGTCACCATATCAGTAAATTAGCTTTGTTAGTTATCATGAGTTTAGTTGAATATAATTATCAAACACATGATATTAGAAAATCGAAAAGAATCATCACAGGCTTGGGACTGGAAGAGAAAATTTAAGTAATCAGTCTGAATGTTTTCTCATCTAGTGTGAATATTTGGAACTAGCATCTATCTTCTGAATATTTGCTTCACTTCATATATTGCACTGGTGATATCAAACTTCACTTGTTATGATTTATCTTTTCTCACCGTGTCAATTTTATGGCAGGTATACTTTGCTGGATGCCTATTCATGGGATTAGTGTGTATTCTACTACTTGTGGAACATTCTCCTCTTCTTTATCATGCATATTTTGCAGTGACAATATTACTGTGGACCCAAATATTTAGTGAATATCAATTCATAAAAGCACTGTGGAGAGATATGCAACGAAGAGAGATTTATTATTTCATAAAACTTATAGCCACTTGCATTGTCTCGGTGTTCGTTCTTGAAATCCTGGTACAGTTTTGTTATATGCTATGTTTACTTCCCAAGTAGCCATGTTATATGGAGCTATCTGAACTGCATTCGAGTGATTCAGTTTAATACGTTATGCAGGTGAAAAGCTTCATGGAGAGGAAGCTGTATACTTGGTGTTTCTTGTTTGTTGGAGTTACTGCTTCAATTTACCTTTTTTACTTGATACCATGGAGATCTGGAGTGCCAATTTTTGTATGGCTTTCATGTTGGTTTTTGTCCATATTTACTTTGATGCCTGCTGAAATTCCAGATAATACTCAACTAGTGTAAGTTATTCTCTCTCTGTTTTCTATTTTTTTTTTTTATAAACCTTCTCTTTTGCAAACTATAAACTTCTGAGCAAACAGACTATTATTTATCATCGTTGAACACAATATTTAAATAGTATACATGTGGCCATATATAACAACTTAAGCTCTTAGATCAAGTGATTTAATAAAGTATCCAAGTATTTAAAGGTCTTGAAGTCTCACTGCCACCCCTTTAAATGAACTTGAGCACGTGTAAGGCTTTAATGGAAGAAAATTAATTCTGTGTTCACATGAGAGAGTGCGTTGAAGATAATATTTGAATGATATAAATATGACTATATTTAACAGCTTAATCTTTTAGATCACGTGGTTCAAGAAAATGATTTAAGAAAAATAGGTATTGCCATATTTAGGGTACAATGGCAATCTACGTGATCGACTCAGCTTGCGCCAGACTGTTGAGTGGATGTTTAACAAGTTGGTTGAGCCAAGCTCAAAAATCTTATGTACGTTCCTTAAAACTAAATTCAACCTCAAGTCTTATGCTTGGTTACTTACTAATATTCAATGCAAGTGATTTTTTCAATTTATTCTGTGGAAAGATCAATGTAGAAATGAGAAACTGACAAAGAACACAAGCAAGTTAACAATGATCAATTAAAGAAGAAGGGAACGAGAAAAAAGAGAAGAAGAGAGAATTTAGAGGAAAACTTGTAATTGTATTCAATGATAAAAGTTGTGTCCCATTACAGATAAAGAGCCTCTTTGTATAGAGTTTAAGTAGGATCATTAAGGAAAATTAGAGTTTCCTCTACAAGGAAATAAATAAAGTCTTACAAATGCAATAATAGAAAATAAGGAAAATACTGTGAACTCTAATTGATTTAATTTCTCGTATGCCTAGAATAGACTTTCCATGTTGCATCAGAAACGTTTTCTTCAAGTGCTCTCATTAGAATTTGTACCCTTGCTCGGTATATTATTGTTGGGGGGATATAACTGGTGGCTGAATTCCTTGCGTTTGTTGGAATCTTCAGCTTTTATAAGAAAATATTTTTATGGATGTTAAATGTCTCCAGACTTGCACAAAATTTGTTGAAGTTGTAAATTTTTCTATGAATGCATTTTGATATAATTAAATAATTTCTTCATCCTTATATCTAGTGAATTCTTGCATTTTTGCCAGTCCAATTCTCCTATATTTATCCCCAGCCGAATTGTGTATTTGTGAGTTTTAACTCTTTGATAATCCTAAGCTTGTTCCGTGCAATGTGTGGTTCTGGGTTGCTCAACTATGATTGTGAAAATGTTACATTTCCTTCATTTGGGGGATATAATAGGTGGCAGAACTCCTTGCATTTGTTGAAATCTACTGCTTTTATGAGAAAATCAGCTTTTGTTACGGATATTAAAATGTTTCCAGACACGCACACATTTTTTATTAAGTTGTAAGTTTTTCTATATACGCATTTTGACATCATTGAATTAGTATTTTTGTTCTTAGATCTAGTGAATTCTTGCATTTTTGCTAGCCCAGTTCTACTATATCTATCCCCAGTAGAATTTGAGGCATCTGCCCCATGTAATTGTGAGTCCTAACTAAGCCTGTATTGTGCATATGTTGTTCTCCTATGCTCAACTATAATTGTGACAATCTTGCATGCCCTCATCTATTCAAACTGGAAATTTGGTTGAAATACATATAGTTACATACCATACCATGTATTTAGCTGCAAGTATAGCCTGAAGAAAGTTACATGTCAGTTTATTTGGAATTGTTCTTTTTCTTTCCTGTAGAGTTGCTAGTGGATTTTTGATTATTGTAATTGGAGGAGTTGCAAGATATTTAAATAAGCATGCTGGAGATAGTAGATATTGGCTTAGCTTAACACGTGACATGAAGAAATCCAAGTTCCCAATGCTCTTTCAGTTGCAGGTTTGCTTAATTGTTTTACTTTTCTTCACTCTGTTTTCAAAATTGTGTCCACAGGAAGACTTAATTTAAGATATTTGCTTCAACGAAACAGATTCTTCTGGTTGGCTTTTCATCAATGATGGTGTCCCTGTCAACATCACATAGAACTGAGAAACAGGAGTTGCTTGTATTACACCAAGTAATAAATTGGTTAATTGCAGGTATTGTTTCGGCTCTTTTTCATGATATTAAAAATTTAGCTGAAAACTTGAGATTGTTATCTTCTTTTTGTGATTTACTATTAAAGTGAGTGTTGTCATATATTGAAATCATATTTATGATAAACATAAGTACTCTTTTTTTCTGAAGGCTTTGCGATTGGCTCAGTAACCATAGACCTCCATGAATACTGGAGAGCATTTTGATAATTTTGTAGAGCCACCTCTCAGTGTTCAATATTGCCGAAAATAGTTTGAAATGTAAACTTTGATTTTTGGCATTTGCACATTGTAACTGACATCTATTATGGGTTATTATGTAAATTTATATAGCTACTTCGGTTTTCATAAATGGTTCTTTTTGTAGGGTTTTCCATGGTTCTCCCGCTTTTTTCGGCTATTGGTCTCTTGTCTAGGCTTACTTCCATATTTCTTGGTTTTGCACCTGCCTTCCTCCTCCTGTCAATTGGGTATCCCTCATTCCTAAAACTGATCTCGTCAAAAGACTTTAAGCCGATGTGCATGTAAAGAATATATTCTCGACTTATTTGTGATGTTTTAAATTTAATGAATCCTTACAGATATGAAGCTGTCTTCTATAGTGCACTTGCTCTTGCACTTGTGGCATGGATATTATTTGAGAATGCTATTCTCTGTACAAGTAATGTGAACAGATCTCTAACTTCAATAAATGCTATGGAGGATAACATTATTGTTGCACATGACGATCGGCACCTGCAGTTATCTGATATGCGAATTCCCTTAGCCTTTGTAAGTTACAGTGTAGTTCTTTTTTTTTTTTAATTTAAGTGTTTGAAATTGTAGACTGTGTATACATGTGTGTGTGTGAAGAGATGAAGGATAGTGAAGAGTGCTCTCTCGTTTATGTCCCAACAATATAAAATCTTTCACTTGTACACCCTTAGCTTTTAAGTCACAGCCATTAGCTAGTAACCATGTTGATCATGCCTGTCAAGTGCTTTCAAGAACCAATTTTGTGCTCGCTATTATTATCTAATGCAGGATTTTCTTCCATTTTCTGTTCTATTTGATTTACTTATAATATCTTTGCCATCCTTTACTTTTTGACTTGGTTTTTCCCTACAATGACATTATGCACCCAAGAAAACATGGACAAAATCTTAACAATGAAATATATAAAGGATTTTAAGGTCAATAAAACTGTATTCCGCCAATAGATCAACTAATGAATAAAATTCCTTTTAACAAGAACAAACCAATGAGAAAAGGTGTTTTACTTTTATACTCCCTAACCAACTGCCAACTGTGCCTATAACTGTTCAATTGAAGTCAGTTGTTTTACTTCCTCGAATAAACTATGTCTGTATTTGAAGTTCAAATGTTTTGTTAGATATAGTAATAAAGTAAAATCACACGTAAAATTTTCATGTTTCCATTCAACAATAAGAGGACTTTCAGGTTGTGCTTGTAGATTAAGTTCCATTGAATGTCTGAAAGTAGTGGACTGTCTACTTACCTTTTTTTATGTTTATATACTTTCTGAACAGATGGTGTTCTTCAACATTGCATTCTTTGGAACTGGTAACTTTGCGAGTATTGCAAGTTTTGAGATTTCGTCTGTCTATCGATTCATCACAATTTTCAGTGTAAGTGAATGATCAAATGCCCTTGATTTTTCTTTTCAAGTATTGTTGAGACTGCTAATTTATATAATTTGTTTTTCATTGCAGCCATTTCTGATGGCGGCCCTTCTCATTTTTAAATTGTTAATACCCTTTATACTTGTCATGTAAGTGAATTTACCGAGCTCAATTAGTTGATGTCAGGAAACTGCTTCGCATGAATTAAGATAGCCTGTTCTTTCTTTCCTTTTTGCCCCCATGCCGTTAAAAGTAAGGATATCATGTGCAAAATTAGTGATTTTGATCTGGTCCTGACTTTAGCTTAGACTTTGCTTGTGGATTTTTTTTTTTTTTTACAATTTTTCTCTTCTGGATTTATATTGGTGTTGGTATCATGTCGTGTAGCCTAGTTTCATGGTGGAGATCACAATGCAATACTATGTTTTCCAGATATTTGAATGGAAAGTTCATTTAAGTTATATAACATTGTGTTGCTCTCAATTGCTCAAAATATTTTTAGTGAAATTAGTATTACATTTCCCCTTTAGGTCAGTTGAATTGAATTGCATTGATCTATCTTACTGGATTCCATGGAGCCTAATTACATAGTTCACTTAACCCCCCGAATTTGAGGGGACTATTTTTCTATGTGAGATCATATTGAGGGTGAACCACAATAAAGCTTCGCATTTTTCTGATTTCTGCTTGTTTTGATTGCTCACGTAATCCGGTTTAGGGCTTACCCTGTAACATATCTTTCTGGTCACATCGCAAGTTTTGTACTCATTTTGCTGAAACTGAAATGCAGTTGTGCGTTTAGTGCAATTACAAAATTGATCCAAGTTCCATTGTTGGGATGCTATTTCCTTGTTATCTGCTGTTCGGATGTAATGACAATCCACTTCTTCTTCCTGGTACAGTCTTCACACCTTCTGATGACATTTTTCTTGACTTGCTCATGATCAATTCTCAGTTCATGAAACAGATTGTTTGCCTCTGATGACATTGTCAAGATTATATTATTGATATTCGTTTCCTTTTTACGTTCCTTGTTTGCTGTTCAGTCTGTCAAAATTTCTCTTGGGATTGACCTTAATATATAAGTTTCATTTTATTCAAAAAAGTTTTTAATATTTTCTCTAAGATCTTCAACCTCTCTAACTAACATTCCGATGGATAACAGGTCCGGAATACTGGTAGCTGGATGGAAATTGGCAACAGCATTAGCCATTTTGGAATAATGAGTGCCCAAGTTGTGTTTGTTCTCTTGCTTTTTGCCCTTACGAATGTTTACACGAAAGACATTCAACCAAGATCCAGAAAGCAGTTTACTCGAAAAGCAATGTGATTCGTTTGAAACCTTAACCATTATTCGTCTGCAAATGTTAGGCCCTTCAATTTTGTGAACTCAAGCTTTTACATTGTAATAAGCATCTCGGTCATTCTTTTTCTCATGTGTGCTGTGTTGACATGTGATTGATTATAACCTCAAAATTTTGATTATAACAAACAAGTTAATTTTGTTTGCTAACAATTGAATTTAAAGTGATTATAGTTTTCAAAATATTAAAAAATAAATTGATCGATTATCGTCAAAAGATCTTAAAAGACGAACATAAAAAAAAGGATCAGGATCAAGATCAAGATCCTAACTCCTAAGAGCCAAATTTCGAAATAAGATCAAATACTAGATTTCTTAGTTCAAATTTAAATTACTAATACTTTGATTTTTAACAATGAATGATAAAAGTTAAAAAATATTTGTGTATTAAAAGCTATTTTGATTATTAATTGTATAAAATGTTTTGATTAAAAATAAAATTAATTTTCAAAATGACGTTTGAACTTAAATCATATTTCTAAAACATTATTTACCTTGAAAATTAGTTGAAAGACACCTTCTAAAAGTTTACATTTGTCAACATATTCAAACGGTGTCAAAAAAGGGAAAATCGATTGAAATGGTCTCACGTCTGGTCTAAGCATGTGGATGTTCGGATGGTCATCGGATCTCTAGAAAGTTTTTCAAAATCGTCCTCTATAAATTCGTGAAAGGCTAACGTCCGGTTGATGCAACAGTCTGATATTTTACCATTAAATTTCATATGCATAATGGCTATTTTTGTCATCCGGATCCAAAGTCGACATCTTGTTGGTTGTCCGGTTCGATAGAATCTTTTGCTTTTTGAACTCTATAAATATCCTCACTTTTTTCATTCTTCACAAGACTTTAAAGAGTTCTAAAGTGAGATATATTTTGAGAAATTTCTTTAAGTTTACATTTGCATTCATTTTATTTATTTCTTCATATAAAAAAAATTGATTGATTCAAACTCTTTAAACATCATCTTAATCAAAGTTTTCCATCTCTCCTTTTGTACCTAACTTATTTCTATTACTCATAAAAGAGAAATATATTTTGACAAAGATTTTTGAACTTACATTGCATATTTTTCTACTTTTTCATATCGAAAACTTTAATTGATTGAATCAAATTTGAAAAATCGTCATATTTATTAAAGTCTTCCATCGCTTTCTTGGTACTTAATTTATTACAATTATTTATTAAAAGAGATATCATCTAACACTTGAGCTATCATTTATTACTATCCATTGAAGTGTTAGTCTCTCTTAGTACTTAATTCATTTGTATCATTTATTAAGAGAGAGTTTTCATTGTAAAATCATTTATTTTAAACTTGTGAGTCGTATTGAGGTTCCGTGAAAAATCAAATAGTATAAGGATCGGTGCTCTTTGTTGTAAGTAACCGTGTATGTCAGATTGAGATTCTGTAAATCTCAATACTGTATAATGATTTGTGCTCCTTATTTGTAAGTTACCAAAAGTATTGTAAAAGGTAGATTGCACCATAAGTCAATTAAGTGAAAATGTCTTACTCATACCGGAAAGCTTAGAAACAGAGGAAGTAGATCATTGCTTTTGATTGAACATCCACAAATATATCATTTGCATCCTCTCTACCGTTTTACTTATCGTTATTTCATTTATATTTGTTATTTGACTGATTTACTTCTTTTTATTTGCTTACTATTATTAATTGATCAACGTGTTATTAACTTGTTTGACTTAAGTTTATTTTTTGAAAAAGTTTTAAAAGCAAATACACCCACTATTGGTTAGGTATTTTGGGGCTTCATGTTGTGCAGTGAAAACTGACCAAAATAGCATTTTCTTTTCAATTATTATGATTTTCTTGCCCATCACTTTGTAAATGATCTAGTAATGAACAGAATACAGTGACAAAAAATTGATTCAGTCGGTCCCAATTTTGTTAGGAACATATTTTTGTTAGCAAGACAGAGAATTGAAAATAGAATGGATTAGTATCAGATTCATACTTCTTCCCAGGAATGAACACAGTTCTATTTGGACAATTTGTGAGAAATTTTCAAACCAAATCAACTCAAACCATTGTTTTCCGGCTTGGTTCAGTTTAAAATCACGATTTAACAAAGGAAAGAATAACATATATCAAAATAAGTTAAATTATAAATATTAATCTAAAATTTCACGTTAAAACATAAATAGTATCATTAAGAAAAAAATTACAAACCAAAGTTATATAAATTCTAATTATTATAAACATTTTAATCTTTTAGTTGATATTAAATGGCTCAACATGATCTGCAGATGTAACATATAATTCATTTTCTCCATAAAGATAAGAATATTATACACGAATTCAATGATTGTAGTTAATTGATATAAAACATCTAACAAAATAAAATAAAAAGATCAAATAAAATAGTACATTCTATAACTTTTGTGAACCATCTAATATTTTTACCTCATTGAAAAATTGACGAATTACTACAAGTTCCTTGTTACTATACAACCAATTTTAAGGGAAAATACTCAATGAATTCCTAAAGAAATCAATAATCCGACCACTAATAAGGAATATAGGCTTAGAAGCAATTGTTGATATTTGAATAGTTAACACAAACCTTAGTAAATTAGGGCACACCGTATGAATAATCCTATCATAAATAACCCTATCATTATCTTATATGCAGGACAAAGCATATCATATTCACACTCAAAAAATCAAATGAACCAAGAAATCTCAGGACATAACATTTTCGAAATTCAGGCTACAATTAAAAAAAAAAAAAAAAAGGGTTCTGCAGAAAAAAAAAGCTCCATATATTTGCTAATGAATGAGTTAAATCAAATACACACGAAGATCTCGAATTGAGTTTATGGTTATATTTGTAAATTTACCGTGGTGTATTTATAAAATTTTTATGTTAATTGTGTATTTATTATGTGGAGTGGTAAATGATTTAGTGGTAATATAATTGTCCTTTTGCAATAATTATCAAAATTAAACACATTTCAATTCACAAACATAAATTTGAACATTTCTTTCTTTCTTATTTTGGAAGCATTGACAATCAAATAAGAAATTTTAACCTCAAATTACATCCAATAATAGTAACAATTTTTTTTGCTTTTCAGGGTCTACAAGGTAGGGATGACAGCCCTTGAAAAAATGGGCCTATGATCTAGCCGAGCGTGGACACTATGTTTTCAAGTTTAAGGAACCGGCCCGTTGGGTGGGTCCCCCCACGAGCAAACCCATTTTGCCCTTGCAATAGAATGCATTTTTGCAGCTTGTGATGTTTGTAACTTGGAAAAGTCTTTTATGTACATAATTTATTATTTAAAGTTTTACCTAATCACCAAGTGGCGGCCCCCTATTGGGGAGGCGCCGGGTCCACATGCGCCCCCTCTATAGGGGGCCGCCATTTGACGATTAGGTAAAATATTTGGTAGATGATTTGGTACATGTAGCACTACCCTTGTAACTTTATTTTAAAAGTGTTTTAATTTTTATAGAAAAAATAAAGAAAAGGTTAATTGACACTGGAATATTTGAGTCGAGCTAGCATGTCTAACAGATGGACTTGATCCATTGTCATCCCTACATTGCGAAGCAATCTTAGCTATGTTAATGGCTTGTGAACATAGATGCCATTTCTGTGTTTTAGATTTGTTATGGAGAGTTACAGGCATAAAACCTAGTCCATTGTATCGGCCCATATAAACCTTGGTTCAACGATCTTTTTAATTAAGACAACTGATAATTGATTGATAGGACATCGATGGTGTGACAATTTATATGAAATAATGAGATTGAACAATTTAACTTTTTAATGACATCAAAATAGACAATTAATTTCTTGTAATGTTTCTTTTCTAAATTTGTAATGTAACACTACCGTTGTGAATTTGGTACCGTAAAAAATAGAAATACGTCCCTGTTTGGTGATGATTAAAATCAAATTTTTAGTTTGATAAAAAGTTGTGAATCATATAAAATACATGATTAAAATTAATTATTATCCTTAACTTAAATTAAAATTAAAATTGTAATCGTACCAAACAAGGACTAAGATTAAATAAGAATCCTCATTTACTAGACACGATAACGTTGAAATTCTTATGCTCCTAAAAAAAATGTTTTACTGATTGTTTTTTAACCGAATTATAGGTTGAAAATATTGACAAATTTTTATTCATTTTACTATTTATTTCTATCTAATATGGTGTATGCATCGAGCATGCCATTATAGGTTAATATGAGCTGTCATCATGAAAATAAGTAAATAAATAAATATATAAATAATCAAGGAATTAGATTTTAACTTCATTTTATATGTATGTTTAGCCTCCGTTTGATTTTGCAAAAAATTAAATTTTTTTCTTAAATTTTAATCAAAATTAATGAAATGTTTGAATAAAAAGTTATAAAAAATTATGGTCCCAAAAAATAAGTGATTATAAAAAATTTAAATAAAAAAGAACGAAAAAAACCCTTTAAATAGTGATATGATCATTTATGAATAGAATACACCGAAACATGCATATATTGAACTTTGCACCGTGTGTCCCGTAGGATTAGAAATGGGAAAAACGAAATCTTGTTCATTATAGTAGTGAGTCACATTAAATAATGGTACACATTCGAGTATAACTTACTCCCGAAAGATAAAAAATGGTTTTAATTTAGGATAATTCTTGTTGTACATAATTTATGTACATAAAGGATTACATAATGTGATGTGTCAATCATCCGATAGTTGATGTGAAAGTGTAAGATTTGAATTAAAGGTTGAATATGTGTCACTTGTAATTATGTAAACCATTACGTGAAAATTTATGTACCCATAGCAAGGTCCATTAATTTATACTCTTATGTTAAACAGTACAAGAACCTATGAAATCCATGGAAGTTGCAGGAAAAATAAAATAAAATTAGAAACCCTAAAAGATGCAAGGAATTCAGACAGGAAATAAAGCTCCATAACATATGCACCAAAGACAAAGATCTTATGATCCTGGAAAATGTCTTAGGACTTGTTTGACGAAATGGACAACGTTAAAATTATTCACTATGCTATTTATTTTTATATGACATGGTGTATGGTACATGGCATTAGACTTTGGGGCTTCAATATTTTAGCTGTTAACATGTCATCATCATAAAAAAGGAAATTGTTAAGGATTAAACAAAAAGTTCTACTATACTAGGAAAGTCATTTAAGTAGACAAGAATCTCTATTAAACTAGGACTAACAATGTAGTTTATCTCTCATGTGTGAATTGTGGATTACTGTACTGTCTACACATGGAGCGATGTTTACTTATTGTGCATTCACGGGTAGCGACTGTGACTTTCTACGTTAAAAAAAAAATGAGAAAGAAATTTTATTCATTATAAAAAACAAAAATAGAAGCAATTCTAGAAAGTATTAAGATAATTAATGATTCTATAGATTGACATATGAAATGAATCCATGGAAGTTGCTAGAAAGAAAGATGACAAGTTTAATTAGAAACCCTAAAAACATAAAATCTTGATTTTAAAAGATGGAAGGAATTCAGACAGGAAACACAGATCCATAAAATAAGCACAAAAGACAAAGATCTGAACAAACTAAGGGAGATCTTTCGTTTCATATACAGACAATAACATAAGCAAATTCATAACAAGATCTATGTATAACCTTAACGAGTACAAAATTAAAACGACAAAGAGATTAATCTAACTGTAGGCTTCTAAGTTGTTGCAGCGAATCGGACCAAGATGCTTAATTCCCCATGAGAATAAGTGATTTTGGAAGTTTGATACAAAGAGAAGAAGACCATTTATTTCACTTCAAACGTAGACTGCTCTTCACGTTCTTCTTCTCCTCGTAATCCATTGTCAGCCGACAAATGTCCAATTTTCTGACTTTTTTTCTTCTTTGTCTTTGTTGATGATGCTACGGATGATGATGGTGGAGACAATAATGGTTGTGAAGAAGAAAGGTATGGTGGGTGGCGGGGCAGTCGAAAACATGATGATTGCTTTTGGGTTCAGCCGTTGAAAATTGAGAGAAGAAAGAGAGAGAGAACATAAATGTTTTCCTACTGTCTCTTTCTTTCTTTCCCACAGAGGATTGAGTTTCTTATCGAGAGAGGGACATTATAAGCATTCATTGAAAACTTGTCCTCTCTTTAATTACAATATTTCTTTCTCCATCCCCAAGTTTATCTATCCGTGACAACTTTGGTACTACGTGGGATTCCAAACTAATTGATGTCAAAATTTGAATGGAAAAGCCGACAGTGTTTTAAACTGTTCATTCATGATAGAATGTTACGTGATATTATGTCAACCTTGATTTTCATGTAGTAGCACGATTGATTTGAATGGATAAAGCTACTTTGTTAGAAGAATTTGACAAAAAAATTTGACATAATTGCACATGACAATAGATAGTTGGATGAAAAACTGATTATGTTTTAAACTGTCGAATGAAAGAATACCATGTGATATATGCCAAGTTTTTTGTCAACCTTAATGTTCATGTAGCATGATTGACTTGAATGGATAAAGCTACTTTGTCAGAGAAATTTGATAAAACATTTGACATAATTGCATGTGGTAGTAGATGATTGAATGTAAAAGTTGACTGTATTTTAAACTATCAAATGATAGAATGTCACGAGACATTATATCAAGTTTTATGTCAACCTTGATGTTCATGTAACATGATTGGTTTGAATGGATAAACCTATTTTGCCAGAAGAATTTAACACAAAGATTAATATAATTACATGTTGCAGTAGATGATTGAATAATAAAAAAAATGATTGTATTTTAAATTGTCCAATAATAAAATGTCATGTGACATTATATCAAATTTTATGTCAACCTTAATATTTATATAGCATGATTGGTTTGAATGGATAAAGGTACTGTCAGAAGAATTTGACAAAAAAATTGATATAATTGCATGGACAGTGGATGATTGGATGAAAAAGCTGTCTGTATTTTAAATTGTCCAACGATAGAATACTACGCGACATTATGTCAAACTTTATATCAATATTGATGTTCATATAGCATCATTGATTTGAATGGATAAAGGCACTTTGCCAAAATATTTTACACAATTACATGTGGCAATAGATGATTGAATGACAAAATTGATTGTGTTTTAAACTATTCAATGATAGAATGTCACGTGACATTATGTCAAGTTTTATGTCAACCATGATGTTCATGTATCACGATTGGTTTGAATGAATAAAACTATTTTGACAGAAGAATTTGATAAAAAATTTGACATAATTACATGGACAGTAAATGATTTGATGAAAAAGTTGATTGTGTTTTAAATTGTCCAACGATAAAATGATACGTGATATTATGTCAAACTATAAGTCAACCTTGATTCTTGTAGCATGATTGAAGTTTGAATAATCTTTTTTTGAACACAATTCAAAATTTTAGCAAGAAATACAAAACTTCCACAATCAATGTGGTTGGTAATTAGTTAATAAACTTTAATATGACTTAAAAAGATTTAAATTCCTTCAAAAAAATCTCAAACGTCAAAGATAAAAACATGACACGCTTTCTTATGGTGAAAAACAAATATACTTAGTCGTAGACTAATAACTCAATTTTTACATTTTTGTGCTAATTGAACCTCAAAAGATGAAGATAAACAACGAATATAGTCGACCGTTGACTTTGTTGGAGTGCAATGATCGAAGACTTTCTCGTGTACAAATCAGTAAGGTCGAAACGAAAATTAAGTATGAGAAGAGAGTTTTTGCTTAAAATTGCTTACCCTCTTTGGAATGAATATGGCTCCTTATATAGGCAAAGCGAGTGCTGAAATTGCCCGGGTTACATCAGTCATATGTAACCGGGCATGGGGTACTTGAACTACTCAAGTACTCATTCAGGATTCTGATTAGCTAAGGAGAGCAATTTGAGTCATCATAGCCAAAGGATTACTCTCCAAGCTTAGATTGTCTTGTTGAGGATCATGATTGGAAGGATAAGGCAGCATTGTATGCAACTTAGGCATATGAATTATTCCAGTTTAGTCATTTATGGGTAGAGATTATCTGTTGCTTCGACCTCTTCAACAATTTAGGGTTTGGTTCTTAGCATTAGTTCTTTATTTTTATTGTGGGACTCATCTCATTGTTCGCTGTCCTCTAGGTTGGATTATCTTGCTTCATCATGATTGAGGGTAATAATTGATACCAAGGCTCGAAGTATGTCGTAACCTACTTCGAGCCTTTTCATGTCTCTTTGTTGAGATTTATAACTTCGATGGCCTATCGAGGCAAAATCGTCGGGTTCTACTTTAATAAGGTTTTAATAAGAAGCTTCTCAAAATGAAGTCATTTATCTCGTAACTTGATACGTACTATTGATTCAAAACCTTTCAAAATTTGGGTTGAGATAGATGAACTGTGTAGATCTAAACTTGGTCTTCTTATACACTACCTTCTGCAAATTTCTTACATTTTCTACAATAATGCGCCACTTCTAGAAGAGTTATTCACTCGGTGTTTCTCCAATCATAAAAATCAAATTCAGATGATAAGAAAACTTTCGAGGCAGGACCAATCCTGTAATACTCTGATCACAAACCTCAACCTCATCTACGTCAGGCTTTTGACTCTAGATCCTTGAGAGATGTCGAAGTGTAAACTTTTTCTACTTCTTTTCTTTTAGCCTACACATAATACTTGACCATTTTCACATGTTATTTCATAGTGTCAAGTTTACAAATGTCAACTCTACATGAGGTAATGGCTCAGTACGCAACTTTTGCGGCTATGAAGAGGAAAGAGCATAGTGAAGATGTTCCTCCCATGGTTCAATAGTCTGAAGGGAGCATATTCCCCTCGTCAAGTGGCTTGGATTACACTTGTTATATGAGACCCTCCAGCTCTGACAAAAGACTCCAAGGACCTCTCCAAAGAGGATCTAGTTGCTTCCAAGGAGAAGTACTGCTCGAAACCACTTCTCGACGTTTACCAAATTTGTCCGATTGGAAATGTAGTTACACCTCATTCTACGTGGCTCTAACCAATAACCACGTGGTGTTAGCAACATGCTACCACAAACCCCTTTCACATTATCAGCCTACCTGGTCTAACCGAGGCTATCAAATAGTAGTTGAAGTGTGTCGTCACCTCAACTGAGCTGCCATTTAGAGGTCGACCCACCGTGGTCGAAACGAGGTGCCATGATCTGTTGCAGCTCATTTCCGAAATAACTAGCCTTTAAACCTACAAAAGCATCTTCTTAGCTTCAACTCTTCCAATAGGTCATCATTATATGATTTAAAACCGGCACATAGACGGTGGTATGATAGATTTGACTCTTATATTTAAGGTCTAAATTTTAAGAAAAGTGATATTCCTGTTTTATTATAAAAGAAATGAAAAATCTACATTCTTTTATTCGCTTTTATATGTAGATGATATGCTTTTGGCTACACATAATTCTGTTACACTTAATTCCATTAAAGAAAAGTCAAAATCAGAATTTGAAATAAAAGATTCAGTTCTTGTTAGAAAGAATTGGGAATGAAATAAAAGAGGGATTGAGTAAATGGAATTAATATATGATTTTTGTACTGAAAAAGTTGTTGAAAAAGAAAATTCACTTCATGATTATAGTTACTAGTTTCCCTTTATTTGGTTATATGAGACTCTGAACAATCACGTAACTCTGAAGAAGAAATGAATAGAATGGTAAATGTGCCTTATGTTAATGTTGTTGGATTTGTTATGTATGTTATTATTTGCACTGAACATTATATTGCATATGTTGGTAGTACATTGATTAGATTTATGAGTAATTCATGTGAACTTCATTGGGAAGCAATGATAAAATTGATCAAGTATCTTAAATAAACACAAAACTTAGGACTGATGTTCAAAACTAGTAAAAATAGACTTAATCTGATAGAATATATATAGATCCAGATTTTGCTTAAAACTCAGATAATAGGAAATCTACTTCTGCATATATATATTTGTTAAAAATGGAACGGGCATTAGTAGGAAATCACAACTTCAAAAGTTAGTTGCATTATCTTCAATTGAGGCAGAATATATGTTGTTGGAATGCGGAAGCAGAATTACCTAGAAATTAATTAATTTTTAATTCAATAAACAAGTTCGTCTAGATGTTTATGTGTATGTTATATTAAGAATTAGGGATTCAAATATTTACCTAAATTCGATGATTAATTCTTAAATTAATTATGAATCACGAACTTTCAGTCATTTTAATTCCAAGAACTTGATGCTCCAAACTTTAAGTCTTCTACGGTATTCTCCAAAGTCGAGACAACACCGGTGGGTAGGCTCCTTTTAATTAAATAAAAAAACTAATTATTAGACTGGAAAATAAGAAAATTTTCTCTCACTCTCTTTGTCTCCAATTTGTACACTATTGAATTACTGTATTAGGATTGTTTTAGGATTTGTATATCCATCTAATCCCTATTTATATAAATAAAGATGTAAAAATCCATGTACAATAACAATTCCAATTTTAAATAGGAATTTTAATTAAAATCCAAATAATTTTTTTAATTAAAGTCCACATCCAATTAATTTGCGTTTAATTACATGTGTAGTCCTAAAACTTCAATTATAATTATAATTAGGTTTTCAACTTTTATAGCAATTACAATTAAGTACAAAACTTATTGTAATTACAGTTAAGCCCAAAAATTGTATAATAATTACAATTAAGTCCAATACTTTATAGAGTTACCATAGGAACCTGATCGGACATATATTATCCAAGCTCAAATAATTAACTAGTCAACCATAGACCACACAATCTAATTATTAGTCTTTACTTTTTTGAATAAAGGCAAAAAACTGAACTCTTGGAATATATAAGATCTCAAAAGCTAATAAATATGTAATACATTCCTCTGATATATATCGTATATATATTTTATCTCTATCCGAGATTCAATAATTAGGTACGAGCATAAATGATCATTTTGTCCATCTAATTATGCTCACTAACTTAAATACCATTTTCTTTAGCAATCATGTGAACTAATCACAGATGTCGAAGTTTAGCGTCGCAAAAACACTGAGCTCGAATTTTAACTGTTCAACAGAAATATTTAAGTAGCCACTTTACCCATTTCTCAGGGCGATAATTCCTAGCATGAATTCATGTGCTCTACTTTGCTCGTTCTCAAATTCCCAACTCACCGACATATTTGATCAATCAATTGATCTCACCTATTGGTGAATCAAAAAACCATTAAAATCACGATAAAATATACATAACTTTATCAAGGGATTTAGATGAAATACACGATCAAATGTAATTTAATTCTCTGAACGGTCATGTCATAGAATTAAACTCGACACGTAGTCCGTTTAATACACTTCAAGCGTACTAATGTCACCTTTAACTATTTCAATGATAAAGACAAATTACAAAACCCAAATAGTGAATCGATCAACATTACAACTTTCCAGTACAAAGTGCCAACCTTTATATATTGGTTGTGAACAAATTATTTATATTCAAAATATAAGTTGTCGCACTATATTTCTCAATGCAAGTACCCAACTTATATGATCCCAAGTGATCATAAGGAACTTTAATCCGTATGCTCAATAATAAATAAATGCAATAAATAAACAAAATCATAATTTATTTATTACAAATTATTATTTTAACACATCAAAATATACTATATGGGTACACAACCCAACAAATCTCCCACTTGCTGTAGAAAAATGCATGAATTTACTAGATTAATTATTGAGAATTGAAATAGATGAAAATATGAGAATTCACGATTCTAATACAAGCATTCACATATTAGAAAAATATCATATTTATACATTTTCTTAGAGAATAAATTAGTATAAACAACAAAACACAATTTTCTTTTGTCGCTATATTTCGAATTTGATAAAAACTATTGAACTACAAATTAAACATTATTCCTCGTGGGAACGATAATCCTAACTTACATAGTCTTGCAGCCTTATGTCTTGATGTCCCTAAAAAAGTTAGTCGACAAGCTTTTAGTAAACGAGTCTACAAGGTTATCACATAACAATCTTATCGACAACCACATTTTCTCTACCAACTATCTCTCTTAAGAGATGGTGTTTTCGTTTAATGTTGTTACATCTCTGATGACTCTTGGTTCTTAGCTTATGCCATAGTTCTATTGTTATCCTAATACAATGTAATGGGCTGTGTAGATGTAGGCACCACCTTGATGTCTGTTAGAATTTTTTGTTCATACAACCAATTTAGTAGTTTTACAAGTTGCCAAATACTCGACATCAATGGTGGAATTAGCAATGCATAATTGTTTGATACTTCTCCAAATAATAGCCCCACCATCAAGTGTAAAAAACGATATTGATGTAGACCTGTGACAATCTTCATCACTCTGGAAGTCCGAATACTTTAACCCGTCGAAACACGATCTAGTTAGGAGCATATAATTCCTTGTTCTCAGGAGGTACTAAGGGATATGCTTTATCACCATTCAATGTTTCGATCCTAGGGTTAAATAAATCACAACTCAATATACCAACAGTATGATAAATGTCATGTCTATTACACAACATAGCATACATGAGACTATCCACTGCCAACACATTAGGTATTCTACTCGTGTACTTAATCTCTTTAGGAGTCTTAGGGGACTAATCTTTAAAGAGTTGGATTTGATGCCTGAATGGCAGAATTTTGCATAGCAAATTTGACAACTGTCATGTCAACAAGTGAGACTTGGGACAAAACCATCATCTTGTTCTTTCGATCTTTTAAGATCTAAAATCTAGAACATAGCTAGCTTTACTGAGTCCTTCATATGATTGTTGGGCCAACCACACTTTAGTAGACGATAACGCACTCATATTATTTTTAATAAGCAGAATATCATCTACATAAGTAATGGAAAAAAAATTACAATTTTGTCTTTTATCTCCTTATAGATACATGGTTCATCAAAATTTTGATTAAAACCATGTCTTAATCACTTTGTCGAATACCTTATTTCAAGATTTCGATGTCTGCTTCGATCCATAAATAGATCGCCGCATCCATAACCTTCCCATATGAAGTCAAATAATCAACTTGTACCATGGAGATCACTAGATTGGACTCTCTACTGAACAAGTACCTTGAAGGTGAACTGATAATCATTCGGCTTTGTCTAAGGGGCAATTGATCTTAGACTGTAATACTTTCACAATGCTGGCATTGCCATTAGGTAACGCCATTACCTTCTCATTACCTTCAACTTTCTTTGATCTATAGGATCAAATGACAATTCATATCACCCACTCAGATCACGTTGACCATGTATAATTGACACTATAGGATGTCTATCCCTAGGTTATGTTTCGAAATTGATGGTGATGGAATCTTTCCTACTCATTTCTTCCAACATGACCTTACTCTTAGACTGACGTTTATTAATATACTCATCCTCCAAGAAGGTTGCATTTGTGCTAACAAAGACCTTCATAACTAAATGACCATAAAATTATCCCTTGGTATCTTTAGGGTATCCCACAAAATAGGCATATCTATAACCTAGACTCCAACTTTTCTGCATTCCCTTTCAGCACCAGATTTGGACCCCCTAATTTTGGATGTGATGCAAGTAGAACTTGAATCCATTCCAAAATTTTTGGACAATCTTGAGAACAGACTTAGAAGGAACTAAGTTAAGAATATATCCAATTGTTTATAGTGTATATCCCAAAATGAGATAGGCAGAGTTGTGAAGCTCTTCATTGAACTAATCATATCTAACAATGTCGTATTTTTTTTTTTTGAAACACCATTCTTTGGGGGTGTAACAGGCGTATCCAATTAATGACCAATACCATTTTCTGTTAAGTTGTCCCTAAATTTTTCGAGAGGTATTCGCCACCTCGATCAGATTAAAGTGCTCTTACCCAAATCTTATCGACCTTAGTCTAATACTCTTTTGATTTCTCAAAAGTATTTGACTTTCAAGTCATTAGATGTATTTAAATATCAAGTAATCATTTATAAAGAAATACTCATAGTCCCCTTTCTCAAGTGTATTCATAGGTCCACATGTATCAGAATAAAATAGTTCCAATACATCTTTGGTTCTATGTCCTTTTGATAAAAAATGGATCTATTGGTCATTTTAAATTCCAAACAAGAAACACAAACTGACAGTGGTTCGACCTTAAGTATGTTAACTGGGCCATCTCTAGTCATTCTTTATATCCCGTTAAGGTTATTATATCCAAGTATAAGATGCCAAAGATATGTATCACTAGTATGATATGAATTTCATTTATGGTTTACAAAAGTAACATTTATTTCATTTATGGTACAATTTGAAATATAAAGACCATTCATCAAATATGCAGCACAAATAGGAGCTTTATTCTTTAAAATATAAAGTGCATCATGCACAGATTTAACATAATAACCTTATCTTAATAATTATAAAATAGAAATCAGATTTCTGCTTTGTTCACGAGACATAATAACAATTTTTAAGAATCAAATGCCCACCACTACTAAAATAAAAATAAAATACTCCTATGCTCTGCCTAAAACTATTGTTCTTGTGCCAACGATAATTTTAAACTGGTATTCACCGAGTTTTCTACTTTTCTGAATCAACCGTATCAACGTGCGTATATGATTAGTGGTTCTAAAATCTACAATTCAGAAATTTGTAGTATCAACCACTAAACAATACTCAGTAATGAAAAACCTCACATGCACTTTGCTTTCTAGCTAGTGCAACTGGGCATTTTTTCTCCAGTGTCCTTTTTGACCCAGTTGGAATACTTGCATCAAGGCTTTCCATCTATTTTTGGTCTTTTGTTGCTCTCTTGTTTCTTGATAGCTTTCTTCATCTTCTTTCCAAATTTACATTTTGGCTTGGAACCAGAGGAACCACCAAATTATGCACGAGCATCCTCATTGTACTCTTAAGACCACTTTCCACATTACAACTCTATTATCAACTCAGTTAATTGTATCTTCATATTGTCAAGTGATAGTCTATAGTAAACTATGAAAAATTATTAGGTAAAGGATTCAATACCATGTCAAACTGAGTCTCCTTGATCGATGGTTGCACCCAGAATTTTAGCCATATTTGAAGTGTACAATCATAGTCAAACTATGAAACTTCATAGGCACTCTAGGTTTTATGCAGATGTTCTATAAGGTACAAATGGCTTCAAAAGAGTCTTCCTACTTCAATGACCAAACATGCATGAAGGGTCTATAGTATGTCATTGGAGGCAATATGAATTTCAAGCCTTTTGTTGTAATATATTTGACATAAAAGTCAAAATGTAACATGAGTCATCTTGTTTCCAGTCTCTCACTCAACATATCCATCCTTTTAGAAATCAAGATATCTCTCAAACAAAGATTAAGTTTTTCCGCATTGAGCACATATATCAAATTACCTTTCCAATCCACATAATTTTCCCGATTAGTTGATTTGTTTTAGAATAATGAACAATTGGGCCAAGTGATTTTTCCCATAAAAAATAATCGTACATTGCATATTAAATTTGAGCAGAAAATAACAATTTAGCATATGATGCACGAATGCACATGTAGATCCATTAACTAAATAATGCAACGACTACTTCATCCTTATAATCCAGCATGACCCTCCGTAGGAACAGTCACTGTGTCCACTAATCAAATTGAGATTCTCCCACTAGACAAATCATATCTGACGACAAACGTCTATACAAGTCTAGTATCGTTTTATTTAGTCACAAAAATAATAAACAATAGCCTCTATAGAAGGTTCATAGATGATCTTAATCTAAGTGTATAATATTTGTCTTGATCTCTAGATACTTGAACATAATTTCGTCGTCTATAGGATGATCATAAATATATTGTATCCAAACGATCTTATTATAAAGAAATCCAATCAAGCAAATCGAATTACGTAGCCCTCCTATAGAGAGTCCGTTGCATTACAGACACGAGTCCGTTGCATCAAGGTGCTACCATGGACGCTAGCAGATTTATGCTTGCTGCCCAACGCAACAACAATTGCCGCTGATCCAGCATCAACAGATCAATTGCTGCTGCTCGGAAGCAACCGTTTGATGTTGTCGCCTAATGAATTAAATAGAATTTTTTTGCTTCTGTAAATTCTTGAATGATCTTTCTTCGTCTCGATCTTTAATCATTTTACGAGACTGAACAATTACAAGAATTTCAAAATTACATAGATCCTATATCCCGTAGGCTTACACTTTGGAATCTAATTGAAAAGAAAATTAAATCAAGATGGAGTCGTAGTCTACCTATCTTGTCACACACTTGAAATAACGAATTATATCAAGAATTGACACAAACAATTGAATCACAATTTAAAATCATTCAATCAATATATAATAAATTATTTCTAGACATCGCTTGACTAGAATATACAATCAAGATTCAGAAATAACAAGCACATATTATCTACATTGCTCTGATACCAGTTGAAATGCGGAAGCATAATTACCCAAATTCGATGGTTAATTATTGAATTAATTTTGAATCAAGAATTAGAGATTTGAATATTTACCCAAATTCGATGGTTAATTATTGAATTAATTTTGAATTACGAACTTCCAACCTTTTTAATTCCAAAAACTTGATGCTCCAAACTTCCAAGCCTTCTACGATATTTTTCAAAGTCGGACTATATAGGTGGGTGGGCCAACTTCTTTTAATTAAATCAAGAAACTCATTTTTGAATTGGACAATAATAAAAATATTTTTTCTCACATTTTTTCTCTCCAATTTGAACACTAGAATTATTGTATTATGATTATTTTAGAATTTTAATGTCCATCTAATTTCTATTTCCTCCTTTACCTTAAAAGAGGGGATGGTAATTTACTGTTAATTTGAATACTCATTTTCACACCACTGTAGTTAACTGATATTACACTATTCATCCCAGACAAATGAAATTAATGTGACCGGTTATGTTGAATACAAAATATCATCTTCATATCCTCTACTTGGTTTTCAGCTACAATTGTTGACTAAATGGGAAATGAGGCGATGGTAACTGTAGGAATAAAACAAATATATATACAAAATATCTTTTTCTTCTGGTGAAATTATAATGTCATGCAAAAATTTAAATTGAAAGAAAGTGAGACGGTGGTAGTGGTAGGAATAAAACAAATCCTTCATTTCTCTTCTTCATTCAATCCACTTCTAACCTCATATATATATATATATATATATATATATATATATATATATATATATAGAGAGAGAGAGAGAGAGAGAAGCTTATAAGAGAAAAATAATAAGCAATGGAAGAGGCTTTCAGTTCACGACCTGGCAATAAGATTTGATAAGAATTCATCTGCTGCTGCAAAAACGTTTGAGAGGTATTCATGAATTTCTATTTGTCAATTTCTATTGCTGTTGTAAAATAATATATGCAAAAATCAATTCATTTATAACTGATATAAATGTTAGTGTTTATATAATCGTTTAATCAATGTAGTTGCCAAATTGATAGGAATTCGATTCTCTTTCTCCTATCATTTCATTTTTCGGTGGATGAGAATTGATGACTAACTGAATTGTTAAATTCTTTCTGAAATTTAGGCTACACTTAGTATCTTGCATGAACTGAGCTTACTGTATTTGTAAGCTACTTACCGGTATGAATAGCAAAAAATATAATAGTACTCCAAATTTTTTTTATTTGTTTAGTTTGGATGTTCATAATTTTTATACTTTAAGAAATTTTAAGAGATTGCAATTTATGATATGTTATGTTACTGGAATTAGTTTGGTTTGATTTTTTTTTTCTCTTGTTTGTAAAGTTAAATTTCTACTAATTAAATAATAACAATAATTAAATAAAAATTAATCCTTCATTTAGTTATATTAAAGTTAAAAAAAAAATTGTAAGCTTGCAGAAAAAAAAAAACTAACTAAAACTACTCCGTGGCGCACGGAGCATTTGCTCTGTGTGCGGACACCACGGAGCGCACATGTACATAGATGTTTCGTGCACCACATAGCATTTGCTTCGTGACACACGCAACATTTTTTTTTTAAACATGGTTATTAAAAATATTATTTTTTCCTACAGTCATCATTTTTGACATTTGCTAAAGGAAAAAATTATTTTCTAAATATAAACTCTTCAACACATACACAAAAATTAGAATTCCTTCCGAGGGCAACATTTTAAGTTTTTTGCTTCCTTCCATACTTACATAAACTCAAGATTTCTTTCGTGTCTCCGCACAAGAGCCTTTTTTTATTTTCTTCTTTTTTGCCAAAAAATTTACTTATTTACATTTTACACAAATTATAAATATAATTTCATTTATTAATAATTTAACTCAAAAAATTAGAATAATTTATTAATAATTTAATTTCATATAATTTCATTTTACACAGGTCGATCCCCGTTGGGGATGTTGCCCCCGAACCCCTATGAGGAGCGCTGCCCCAACCTGACTGGGCATGTTGATCCTCGTCCGTAAAGTTTACATTTTTTTCCAATTCTACTATATTTCGTGGGGTGCATTCCAAGATTTTTTGTACAAAATATATCTTAGTTGAGTTTACAAAAGAATTACTGATTGCAAGAATGACTGACTGCTAGGATTTTGAGCTCCCAAAATCAATTCAAAAAAAAAAAAATAATAAATAAATAAAAAATCCTACTTATAACGTTTCAATCTCAGCAATCTAAAACAGAGCGCTTCATTCTAGCATTCTTCCTTCAGTTCATGTAAAACAACATTTAATTTGCCGTTTACAAATGGATTAGCCTATTACCTTTTGCAATTCTTATACGATCAAGTTGATTTTTGGAGGTTAACGGTGTGCTTGAGCCACATTATTTTGGAAGAATGCATTTTGGAATAGTAGATTGATGGAGCAAAACTAACCGTTAAACTCCCTTCATTCTCTCTAGAATGGGGAACAAATCAGAAAATTTTCGGCCACCCAAACCATCAGATTTGGACACCATTGGAAAGCCCACAACACTCTCCAATTACCAACAAATATCTCCCAATTCCACCCACTATTCTGCCCGGCAATGAAATTCAAAGTTCGTTGCATACAAAACTGAAAATCTCCGGCAAGGCCACCTTCAGCCACCCAACGATCGGAACTCAACACCGGCCAAAAGCTCACTCCTAGGCAATTCCAAACATGCAAACACTTCACCCAAAATAGCTGCCCAACAGATTGAATTGGATTTTCAAGAACAAGTTGTTGCGAAGCTCGCGACAACGGACTGCTTTGTTCTACTTGCCGGTGTCGTTCCGACGTCCCAGCGTCGCGCACCACCTGGGCTAGGTACGCCCCCACCTGGCGCACCTAGCCCACCTATGGGCTTCTCTCAATCTTGTCCCAATCAAAACCAAATTGGATATGAAGTTCTGGTTCGTACGAGCTCGCGAATGCAGAATTCGAATTCTGCCAATTCTGATGCAACCCAGGACACCCATGCTGTCGGACCACTTGGGCTAGCCTTCCCCCAGCCTTGTGCACTTAGCTCAGTAATGGGTCTTCACCAATTTCACCCAAAGCATGTTCAATTGATGGTTGCCATGAGAGTTTTTTTTGGAAAAAATTAGGTTTTCAAAATTTTGATGATCCTTTACTGCTCCAAATGATTAATTCAATGGGGGAGAACGAACTTCAATTGATGAGGAAATTGCTATGGGTCGACTGCCAATTGATATAATTTCAGCCCAAATTGTTGAAATCAATTCTTCACAAATGCCTAGATGTGAAATTGCTCCTAATTCTTCAATTGGTACTGAAGTTGAGGTTATGGCACCAAATTTGACTTGTACAAACGTTATTGAAGGGCCTACGATCATGGGTAATGTGCCGATCGGTAGAACTGATGGTCAATTGAATTCCAATCCCACTTCTACACACATGGCTAAGGAATTTCATCCACCTTCTAAGGCACCATCATCAGCTCTATCTGCTCCCCCTACTACAGCCAATGCAGCTACGGTACCTTGTACTTTGGCCAATAATATGGCGAACCTCACCACCAATTTTGAACCTTATTCACGATTGAAACTCAAAACTGATGGTGTTGCCTCTTTTCTTACCAACGAGTTTCAGAATCGACATCAGCAGACTTGTAAAATGGGTACCACTACTCATCTACCACTGGTTGCCGACACTCGTTCTGCCCCGATCTCATCTAGGCCACCCAATAACCATTTTGGTGCCCCAGTTACTACCCAGGCTCCTAAGTCCTATGTTGCTGTTGTCAATAATAAACCTATTGTGACTCAGGCTGAAAGGAGTTAGAGGAAATCATTTACTTCGGTACTTCGTGCTCCCCAGAACTCTAGAGATCATATGCTGGTTTTTAAAGAACCATACATCCACCTTGGTGAGCATGCGATATTTTTTGAAGAGTCAAATGAGCTGTTTCTTGCATATGCCTACAGGTTTACACTTGTAGGTAAATTTATTCATCGTAAACCATATATGGCCAAGGTACGTGAGAACTTTATGCGCTTTGGATTTATTGGTGATTATGAGATTGACTTAATTGATGATGTACACATTATTATTCACATGACGCACGAGGATGATTACTCACAATTATTCCTCAAACCCACTTGGTATATTGATGGCTATCCTATGAGGGTATTCAAGTGGACCCCCAGTTTTAATCTTCAGTATGAGGTCCCTATTACTCCTGTTTGGGTTTCATTCACCCTACTCCCTATCCACTTTTGCGCTAAGAGCGCACTATTTACTATAGCTAAGGCCATTGGTCTTCCGTTTCGTATAAACGAAGCTACTTTTGATCTTCGTCGACTTAGTGAAGCGAGAGTTTGTATTGAGGTTGACCTAAAATGTAAACTCCCTGATCGTGTATGGATTGAGAGAGAGAAGATAGGAGGATATTGGCAGTCCGTCATATATGATAAGGTGCCCGACTTTTGCTTCAGATGCATACATTTTAGACATAAGGATGATAAATGCTCTAGTAGTTCGCATCCTGTTCCACCACTTGGGGTACCTATAACTATTGACCATACTTCTAGGGCTCCCCCTATTTTGGCTAAGGATAATGGTAAGGCAAAGGAGATTGCGACTTTGCCTCGCCAGAGATGGACGACGGTTAAGGGCAATCATAAGAGACAGGATGGCACCTCCGATAATATTACGTCTATTCCTCCAGTATCCCGGTTACCACAGTTATTGCCGATCAAACATTTACTACTTTCACTGCCCCACCTGTTACTAGTACCGCTTATCCACATATTCCTACCTCTTTACCTCCGGATCAGTTGACAGTTGCTCCCACTCGAACGGGTCATCATAGCCAACCCGTTTCCACATTAGATGATCAACCAGTTGCTCAATCTATGGATCCGATCAACAGTACTCCCATGATTGGTAGTTTTATACTTTGATCCTCTTTTAGGGGATATGTTGGAGAGGCCACGAGATTCGATTGGTTTGGAAGTTCCAGTTTCATCTACACATTGTCAACAGAATTTGGAGGCTTTCTTATCTTCAGATCAGTCCGATTCTAACATTTTTTCTCATATTGAAGTCCATCATCAAGGTCCATAGTGTCATTCTTCGGCTAATGACCTAGTAGGTATGACTAATAGGGTTGAGGAGGATGGTTTTATCCCAGTTAGTCGAAAAATAAATGCGTAAGCCGCCAATACTTCATTTCCTAATTTCCTAGGATGGTGACCAGGAGTCGGTCACATGATACCTCCTCACGCACATCCAGATGACTACCATCATATGGAATGCGAGAGGTGTAGCTACTCATCGGCACCTGAAGAAACTTATTCAGCTTCATCAGGTTTATCTCTTGGTTATTTTGGAACCTTTTTTTTTCAGCATAGATTTGAAAATATTCGACGTTATTTGCGCTTTGATACGGGAGTTCAAAATGAGTCGAACAAGATCTGATTTTTTTGGAACACGGATACTACTATTGCTGTTATTGTTGGTCATCCCCAGTTCCTTTACGCTAGAGTTGAGAATCCCAGACTAGTGCATCCTATCTAACTTCTGTTTATGCTTCATGTAACGTAACTATCAGGAGGGATTTGTGGGAGGGCCTTCACCTCATTTCCCTCGATATGGACGACCCTTGGTTAGTTGGGGGAGACTTTAACATTATTACGCATGATGGTGTGCGCAATGGTTTCCTTGGGAATCGATATACTTGGTCCAACAGTCGAGTTAGAAAGAGACTGGATAAGGTACTCATTAATTATACCACTGTCGCTTTTTGTTGACAGCTTACTGTGAGGCACTTGAATGGGATTTCATCTGATCATTCGCCTTTATTACTTCAGTGGGTTTCTAATGATGATTTGGGGCCTAGACCGTTCAGATTCCTCAGTGTTTGAACTAAGCATCATGATTTCTCTTCCTTTGTCGCTCAGAAGTGGTCGCTCCCTACACATCTTACGGGGATGGCTGCTCTTTGGGAGAAGTTCTTTATGCTGAAACATGGCCTACGTTGATGGAATCAACATGTGTTTGGAGATATTTTCAAACGGGTGTGTGATGCTGAGGATATGGTGGACGAGGCTGAGATAGTATATGATAAATACCCTATACCGGAGCATCGAGACCTATTACATCGTGCTATGTAGTTTTGAATCGAACTTTATCTATTGAGAAGGGTTTTTGAAAGCAGAAAGCTGGTTCACGTTGGGTTTGTGAAGGAGATCACAATACCCGTTATTTCCATGTGATGGTTCAAGGACGTATGATCAAATCGCGTATTAGGTCCATCAAGATTCAAACAAGGGTTGTTTTAGCAACCCTTGCTAACATTCAGTCTTCTGTTATTGCATTCTACCAGGATCTTCTATCCGCTCCTACACAGTCACTGAACCCCATTCCTTTTGATATCATCCCTAAGCTTTTGACGGAGGATGATAAGTTGGTTATAAACCGCATCCCTTTGATTCATGAGGTTTGGGAGGCGGTGTTTAGTATAGATGTTGACAGTGTTGTCGGACCAGACATATTCTCTTCCCTATTCTTCCAACATTGCTGGGACATTATTCAAGACGATGTATACAGGGCTATCTTGGATTTCTTTGACGGCGGCCATCTTCCACAGGGTTTTGCTGCTACTACTATAGTCTTGCTCTCTAAGGGGGATGGTGCTTGTAGATGGACCGACTTCAAACCTATCGGTTTATGTACCGTGTTCAATAAGCTTATTACTAAGTTGTTGAACACCAGATTGAGTACATTGTTACCGCACATTATTTCTCCTCAACAGAACAGGTTCATTCCTGGTCGTCTAATTGGGAACAATGTTCTTTTGGTTCAAGAGCTTCAGAATGCGAAGGAGTAATGCTATGCTGAAACTTGACATGACTAAAGCATATGATCGTATGGATTGGAGTTTCATTTATTTTGTATTAGAGGCATTTGGATTTAATCGGATCTGAATTAGTCGATGCATCTCGAAGTGTCATTTTTTTGTTCCCCTAAATGGTGGCCTCCCATGTGGTTTTTTCCTTTCTTCTCGAGGGCTCAGACAGGAAGATCCTATCTCGCCATCCTTGTTCGTCATAGCTGTCGATTACTTCTCATGCCTACTCATTCGGAGGTTTCAGGAACATCCTAGTATTTGTTATCGTCATAGAGGTAGTATTTTGGTCTCACACCTTTCATTTGCTGTATTTCTTTTCCTTATTTTTTTCATATTCTATTTTCACAAACATACAAAAACTTTAAAAATTAAAATAAATAATTCCAAGACAACCAAGCCTTTAAATAAAGAGGATAACACGGTTTTGAATTATGAAAATTAAAAATTTGATAATAATCATATGTTTAGTACAATAAATTGAATTTATAATCTATCAAAAGATAGTACTTTTGACATGCAAAATATGCAAGACTAGTAGGCACCTTGAACAATTTCCTGCCTGTATAGCTTATCAAACATCCCCAACCCATATAACAGTAGAAAAATATGAACAATCAGAATTCAGAAACGATGTCAAAAACGGTTTTGCTATAAGTACATCAAGATATACATAAGGGTGTACACCCCTCTCACATGGGGATGAGACCCGCTTGAATAAAAAACTATTTAATACAAGTGGGTCCCACTTCCATGTGAGTGAGGTGTACACCATTATGTATAATTATTGATGTACAAGTAGCATTTTTCCGTCAAAAAACATTATTGCCACCTATCACTAAAATGAGATGATCAGTTTTTCCGGGCATGACTTTCACAATACACTAACATATGCATGCACACATGCATACATCTCGAAAATTTACAAATGATGAAGGGTTGGAAGTTGTAATTGTTATCCCAAACTTGTATAGATAACATATAATGCACAGCTAGCGAGTAACCATTAAAGTGTCACCCGAGAATCTTACCAATCTTCATGCCCAAACATGGGTGGGGAATGGTGCTTACTGAAAGACAAAGATAACCTAGCCACATTTGTCATGTGTAATATTTATTCTTTTGACAATGGGTCTTGAAAGAGAGGAGCAATGAGAGTCAATCAGCCCCTAGTTACCACTCGCAGCGACGTGCATGTGATACCAAGAGCCTTGTTTTCAAGGGTCAAGTACCATGAAAAATAGTCCACAACAGAATATTATCCCACATATAATCCGCAACACTCTCTTTGAATGGTAAGTGAAAAGAACTTTACCCGAGTACTCAATGCCCAAAGGAAAATGGCTGCATAAAAGTTTCTTGTTGCCGTTAGAAATATGCTTCAACCTATGATTTCCTATAGATTGATTGCCGTTCATTAATTCATTGCAATCCACATTCGAGTTTGATCGCTGATATGAGCTCAGGAGATATAACTGGTCGAACATTACTCTCTCTGTCTGCTAAGTCATTTTTCGAATCTTTGTTCACTTTTCCAGTAGCTTGGGAAAACTCCTCTCCAGCTCCCCAACCTCGATAAAGTATGACTTTGCTGGGTTCTTGAGACACCAGAGCAGCACCCGTTGCTTGCTGACAGGATAATTATAAAAGAGAGTTTGAGCATAATTGTCTAAAGCTTAAACAAAGTATAAGTACTTTTTTCATACAGTAAGTAAAAAATTACTTCTAAAGAAGTAAATATTCGAACTAACAATCTCCAAAAAAAGGTGACTTCTAAAAATGCTGAAACATGCTTGGAAAAAACAGTTACTTAAACTAACTTTTAAGTTTAGCCAAACATGTTTTTCTTCAATTTGCATGATCTGAACAAATACAGGTACTTAAAAAGATTCTCAGATACAGACCTCCAGTTGGAAAATCACCTCCTGGACTGATGTCCCTTTGGCTCTGCCTTTAACATTCACTATGGCAAGAGGATGTTTTTGAAAATGTTCTTTTATGGCTTCAGCAACACCGGCAATGACATTTCTCTTCCCTAATAAAAATAATAGTGAAAAGATTTCCAAGATTTCCCACGACCGAGAAGTAAAAGACTTGAGTCACGAGCACAAAATGGATAAAGGGAATGTATGAAGGGGAATCTGGATGCTCGTAATCAAATCAAATTACAGCTCAAGCTCAATATACCTATTTATCTTAATATGAATGTATACGAGGAAACAGGTAAGCTTATCCATGTTGCAGGGGAGGGTTGTTGGAGATTGGCACCCACATACATACATTATGCACATCAAAAGTAATCAGAAATACGACCATCATATGGACATAGAATATCACAATAGTGCAAACAGAAATATTCAAAGGTAAAAGATTGTTTTCAACAGTTTCATATAAACAGCATACTAACTAGGAAATAACATAAAGATGAAAAATCACTCCAAAGAACTGAATTTGGACTTCAACAGTAATGAACAGTACAGAGGTGTTACCTATGGCAAGCACAGGTAGCCTTTTCAGCTTGAGGGCTTGTTTCCGTAGAAGAAGCCTCTCTCTGTTGGAAAGTCGTCTAGCTCTGAAAGGTGTTCCAGGATACCCCTTCTCCATAGATTTGTCTATTGAAGATTCTAACATAGCCTCTCGAAAACCAACATTGGATGTCATAGCTTTATTGTCACAAAAGAGAGGCTGGACATAAGCAGTGGCAGAAGAGCTTGTCTGATCTGGTGACTAAAAAAGCGTATAACACAACACATTAGAAATTATTCAGGAAGACTGTGTTCTCATAAGAAGCAAAATACACACATATAAATATAGATAGTCCTCAGCAGTTTCTAAAATTTACCTCGTTAACATCTTGCATATTTAAATCCAAAGAACCTTTGGTTTCTTTGGTTACTGATCTAAGTTGAAGACCTGCTTCAGATACATCGAATACATCTTCCACCTTGGCCTCAGATTGTAGAGATTCTCCCAAGTCCTGTTGATGTACAGAAACCATTGCAGCGTCCATGTAACCCATTGTGTCCATACAAGTTACAACAGCCTCATGGCTTCCTCTAGCCTTCAACAATGATAGTTAAAAAGTATTCACACAAGTGAGTGTTCAAGCAATTTCGCAGTTAGAAGACAATTATAAGAAAAAAGAAGTACATGGCTCGCTCATAAATACCAGGCAGCACTTACTGCCTGAACACGAACCAGCAAAGAACATGAGTTTTGTAAAAATTAACTTCCGAAGCATTATTTCTGCATACTGAGAATATATATGAATAATATTTCACCAGCCTCTGCACATTATATTGTCGTTTTGTCAATTCAGATTCCTAGCAACCTTTTCCATCAAGGAAGAGTTACATGATAATGAGTAATGGTATAGTATAGATGTAAGAGAAGACCAAAATAAGGAATCGAGTATTTATACAGGAGGCAAGAAAAGATATTCCATATATTGATTGTAAGACATGCCCAAGGTAAACCTAGTGTTTGAACAAAGTAGATGGTGAACTAAAAACAGCTATTGCAACCTGTGTATATTGTGTCCATGTTTTTGATATGCACAGTAAACTTGGGTTTAATAGGAAGTTCATTTTCATCAGTACAAGTTTAAATCAAATAATTATTTTTTAAGTTTTAATTACTATATGCATACCTTAACACTTTATTTATTTTTATTATAGGGACCGGGTATATTTATTGTTCAACTCAAAGACTTAAATCAAGAAGTGCTTAGATCGTAAAGGAGTGCCATTTTAAAGGGTTGTTAGACAAACATTTTGAAAAAAAAATTTAATAGATTTTGATAAAAATTAATGAAATGTATGGATGAAAAGTTGATAAAAATGGTGGGTCTCAAGAAATGTGTGATTAAACTTAATTGTGACTTTGACCAAACTTTTTAGCAACTTTTTACGCTTCCCAAACAAGCACTAAGTGTTAGCTTTTCACCTCTTCTAAGCTGGGACTTCCAGAGTAGGTCTGTTGATCAATTTTGGAATTTCTATCAGATTTTGCATCCTGATTAACATGAACTTTATCCATCTCCCCCTCTTTGACCTGCATGATGATAACATTTTGAAAAAGCTTAGCCTGGATTGATACACATAAACCTGACAGAGAGAAGCATGGATAATGAAAGTATCAAAGAGAATTTACCACTTCAATTTCCAAATCTTTGGCAAACTGTATGTCATTCGAATCTCTATCCTCAGCATGGGACTGGATACAAGTGGATAATCATTAAAACATCAAGTTAATAAACCAACTGGCTGGGAAAAAAAAAAAAAAAAAAATTCTAAAACAAAGTTACCAGTCTAAGCTTCAATTTGTCAATGTTCTGTGTGAGCTTCAAAACATCTAATTTCAAGGACTGCATGCGATAGCAAGATTCATAAGATACATCAGCCAACATTTGCTAGAAATGTCAAGAAAAGAGCAGAGAAAAAGGGGAAAGGTGTAAAAACAACACACAACCCTTTATCATGCGAGAAAGTTGTATCTGTATTTCCCGACTTAAGTTCTTGGAGAAAAAAAAAAAATTCAAAAGTAGAATAAAGTAAAGAGTTTTTCAGCAGGCCAGAATAATACCTCCCAGACATTGTAATAACCCATTAGAGAATCAAAAATTCCTTTTTATGATGCTGTATTTACCCTCCCCACATGAATACCCATGAAATTAGAGAAAAACTTCCTCAGCATATCTGATGTCTATAATGCTCAATATTAATCAATAGTTCCCTGATTCCCATGACTTATTTTTCTGATGATGAGTAGAGTTGGCATTCTGTTTAAAAGACTGGATATATATTTATAGTAGGTCACTCATATTGAAGAATATTCAAAATGAAAAGTAGAACATAATTTTTGGATGAGCTTATATTTAGATAACAAAATCATTTTCATGTCCCCTTATGGAGTGGACTAATAAAAAGGAAAACAACAAGTCCTGTCCTTCAGTGAACACACCTCACGACGTTGTGCCTCTATTGAGCGTTTCATTGCTTCTCTTTTACTCAGAAGTGTCTGAGGCCTCAAAGAAGCAGGACGTTTATAGTTCTTTCCACGGTAGATGATGATTGCGTAGCCCTTGCTGACTCGCTCAACTGCAACTAATATTCCACCACTCTCTACCTCTAAACTCCGTGCTACTCCATGGACCTCTTCAATGGTCCTCCTGCCTATCAATACCTTAACCAATTCCCTGTATTTCCAGTGAAGATGCATGTTTTCAACTGTTCCATCAAAAACTCCTCGCCTACCTGAGAATTGAAAGAGAAGATAATCACAAGATAAACAATTACTATGACATTGAGCCCTATGCTGAGGAATTTAAAATGCTATGTTTTTTATGTGCTCACAAACTAGAATTTTAATGCCAGAGGACTCTTGCAGAATATGAACACTCACCCAAAAGAAGAAAAGGTTTCATCCTCAGACCCACTTTCCTCAGCATATACCTTTCTTCTTCAGTAATGCCCTCTTTATCTATTTCAAGTTGTTGAGGAATCTCTTCCTTTTCTAACTCTTCTAAAAGTTTCTCCGCCCTGGCTTTCTTAGCCAACGCCTGCAATAAAAACATTAACATAAGAAATATGAAGAAGAGATGGCAAAAGAATCTTACAACTATATTCGCTTGCCAATTCCTACCATGGACAACTTAGCGTTCGTTCTTTCGATAGCTGACTCTGTATGCCTCAATTTCCTTTCTTCAGAGTGAAGCTTCAATGTCTTGTCACCAGACTTGTGATGTCCATCTTGAGGGCCATATTCCACGGTCCCATGTTTGTGTTCTTTCACATTCAAGTCATGATCTGTCCCCGTTTTCGCCCCATCCATCCCATACTTTCTCCGCTCTTCTATTGCTGAAGAGACTGCAGCTGGCAAGAAATCCTTTCCTCGGTAAAAGACAATGAATTCCTTATCTCGTGAAAGCAAGGTTCCTCCTGTTAACCACTGCAGAAGTTCACTAGTAAATATATATCCACGAAAAGTTATGTACCAAAACGTACAACTCCGGCATCACGAGACCTTTACACAAAAGTACTACGCGCGGAGCATTGATCAGATTTAAGATATCGAGTATATGTCACAGACCTTCAGCTCTTCAGCCATCATTTCACTGTTTGTGTTCTGGACTCCTCTCTTGATCGCTATTTTTGCAATTTCACATTTCTCCCACAGCTTAACAATGGAAGCAGCCAGTCCTTGAAGTTTCTTATTTCTGCCTGTGATAAAGACAAGAGGAGGAGTTATATGTTTGTCAATAATTACATTCAACCACCAAACATTTGTAAATACAGGGACTGCATATTACTCCTAGTTCAATAGATTTAAGAACCACTCCCACCCGGTGCAGGGGCTGTGGTCTCCAAGAGGATCTTCTATTACGTAGAATCAATTGAAATCATAATTAGGTAAAAAATGACCATCCCCCCTAAAGTAACATTACCAACCAAGAGATGATCCTGTGGGAGGGAACTAACCTAAAGCAAAATGGCACGGTAAAGGCCGACCAAGTCGCTTTAATGTTGTCATTTCATCATTTGTCAGTTTATTTTTCACTCCATAGGGAAGTAAACGAAATGGTCTCTTGTATCCAGGAACTATTGCTGGCAAAAGATCAGCATCAACCGGTAAAGGATCATATCCCCACCAATCAGTAAAGCGTGGACCAAGTCCTTCCAACAGCATGTCACCTTCTTCAGCAAGTTGAGCCTCACCAGGCAACTGAAATCGTACTCTATTTGCTAAACCTACACCTTGTATCAAACGTGGATGAGAGATGCCTGTTAATGAGTTTGGTCCAGAAGATTTCACAGCATGAGTGCCTGATGATAATGTATCCCTTCCATCATGTACTCCATCATCCATATCCAGATCAAGAGAAGCTTCATTGGAAGCATCATCGGTCGAATTATTATCAGTAAAGAAGTACGGATACTTGTAATTGGATCCTCTGTACAATATTATGTTGCTTCCAGATCTCCAAATAACTAAACCTCCAGTTTTTCTCTGAAAACATTTCAACAGAATTCGAAGTGAGATACGAAATACATGGAGATTTCCGAAACCTAGCAGATTAATGAGTTGTTCAATGGATATTAGCTTTCTATGACTGTTCTATTACTATTCACCAAGTGCATGTTGAGATCTCAATTTAAGGGCCAGCTAGATTATTTTAACACGAATACTGATGACTTATTACAAAAGACCAGCTTCTAAAATTTTATGTAAACTTCAATCCTTAAATGCTTCACGGACTTGAAGAAACTCAAATCAGATCAAAATTTACAATTCATAAGATGTCGCTCAGTTAAAATGAGAGCAAACCATCTTTTTAATCTACAAAAGTTTGCTGGTGCACCTCTCTTTCAAACAAGGATTTGCTTATAAATGTCAGATGTCAAGCTGCAAGTCTGCGCTCAAGATTATATGGAAAAAGCTGCCTTAATTGAAAGTTGGACATCACTAAAATAAAAATTAGTAAATTTTCTTTTGCTTGGTATTAGCCATCGGATGATGCAATTTGACATTGAAAGCCCTTTCGTGTATTTAAACAGATATTTGAGAAAATCCTCAACTTTTCACCTCACTTACACTCAACCAACCAAGGAACGAGAATTGTAATAACTGTATTGGCTTTTCCTCTTAATGTCATTGAGCATAAAAAGCCAAACCAGAACTATCGATACATAGTTTCTGAATTTTGCATGTCATTGCTCAATTCTGCCATAATAATGACATAAGCAAGATCTAACCTCCAATAGAAAATGAGTCCTCTTCATGTTTAACCTACACATATCCTCACACTTGATCTTCACCAGTTCAGAATGCCTCCACCGCTCGTGAATTCCATTCACAATCCCCTCAGTGATCCCGGATTTTCCTACCTTCAACTTCTTCTTCAATCCAATGCCAATTGACCTCAACCTCCTTAACTCTTCCCCCGGCAATGTGAGTTCCGCCAAGCTAGGAGTGTTTCCTCCTTTCTCCTCTTCCCTTCTCCTCAACCTCTCCTCCTCCTCCTCCTTTAAAACCCCACGCCTCAACTCGTGAAAATTCTGTATCGCGTTCCCCGACCCGGGCACGGGCACAGGATTCTCGGGCGTGCTCCAGCTTGGGTCAAGTGTATGCCCAACACGGTACTTGGGCAATTTGGTGGGTAGTGGAACAAATATTTCACCAGGTGGAGACCCATTATAGTTTTTAACTTTTTCTAGGTTTTCTTTGCCCTCTTCGACATAGCCGAGGCTACGTAGCTTTTCAGCGATACGTTGGATGGCAGACTGCGGGAGAGTTCCGGAATCCGCACTGCTTCCCCCTCCGGCGGCGGCGGAGGCGGAAACTTGGTGAAGGAGGGGTTTAAAGGGTAATCTTGGGAAGGAGAAGAAGAAACGAGGGATTTGGGGTGAGGGATTTAGGAGGGCTTTGGAAGGGATTAAATAGCAGAATTCGTGATTTCTGCTTCTGCTGCTGCAGAGAGGATTCAGCATTGAATTGCAAATGATGAGTATACCGATTCAATTAGCAAAAATTAACATTTGAATTTGAAAAAAAAAAAATTACTATAAAATGATTCCCTTAATCCTCCTAACTCACTCCACTGCTTTGTGTGTATAATTTTATCAGCTTCAATGAATCAGTTTGGGTATCTTTACCAATCGAAAGCCCCCAGCTGTGTGTACGTTATCTACGGCTAGTGTTCTATTCTTGATTCTCAATTTTTATAAAGATAAAGAAAGGGGCCAGTCAACAATGATATTTGGTAAAATAGACCATCTCAATACTTTTTGGTTAACTAGCCTTTATTCTATATCATTATGTGTTAAAAGTCTTAAACACCCTTCATTTGAAATATCTAAAATATCCAATTTGAAACAAAAATTTACCAAATCCCCCAAACATAAATCCCCATTTTTATTCTACTTTTTTCATACGAAATTTAAAACCAGCAGTAAAATGGCATACTACCGTTTTAAACGTCTGAATGCCGTTTTAACTAATTTTATGTTTGTATCAATTTATGTTTTCTCGTATCGACATAAAAATGAATGAAAACAAGTTATAACAATATTTTAAGTGAAATCGAGAGTCCCTAATCCAAAACGGCATGCTGTATTTATAAACAGTTTGGTGACATTTTAATTAACGTATATAATTTTTCACTACATTTTATAGTGAAATTGAGACCATATAATCTAAAATGACATGATGCCGTTTTAAATGATTATGTGTCGTTTCAACTAATTTTGTATCAATTTCACTTTATTCACTCGTATGCACATTAAAATGAAGCAGTGGAAGTTTTCCAAGTCTGGTCGACTCATTTTGTAGTCAAATCAAGGCCCCGCCATGCAGAACAACATGATGTCGTTAAACAAATAAATAATTTAAATTCCAATTATGAGATAAGATACTCAATAAATTAGATTGTTTAACTTATATAAATCTTACAGGATGTTCTAATATATGATTGACTCATTTTGGAGTGAAATCGAGACCCTATAATTTAAAATGATATGTTGCTGTTTTAAACGATTGGGTGTCATTTCAGCTAATTTCGTATCCGCTTTACTTTATTTTCACTTGTATGAACATGAAAATGAACGAATGGAAGTTTTCATTATGTTTGGACCCATTTATCGACATAAAGTTCACTCGATAATAACCAACACCACTGTTCCATGAGTAAGTTGTGTTGACACCGACCTCCGAGGTCACTTAGTTCGGATTAATGTATCCAATCAAGGGATGATAATGCGAGCTCGGATGTGTAAGTTCAGCTCGAATCTCAAGAGACTTATCCAAGAAGTTTGTGTAGTCCTTCAAGGCGGAATAGTGAATAATGATTGAGAATCACTGACAGAATATACAAGCTACCAATCAGATAGATACATGTGTAAAGATCTCACGTCAGATCCCACATTATCCTCCAATCAAAAATATTAGTTTCTCTCCCTAAGTAATGTATTAATTGTTGGGGACCACTTGTATCAATAACTCATGATCAACTGAGAGATTTGAGCTCAACCACCAATCATGTTGCGCCAACATATGAACTCATTCAGCTTAGTATCAGGATTGACAAGACAGGGATACTACATGCATGCATATGTCTCCTATATAAAGCCATTGAAGTAAAAAAAAAAAAAAAAGGTTGGGGGGAGGGGGATTCTAAGAAAAAAATACAAACTTCTTACACTTCTCTCATATTTCAAATATCATCTAGAATTAGAGAAAAATATTATTGTACTAACCATCTTGCAACCCTTTTGATTAATATCCACTGGAATTTGTGTTCGTTCTTTAAGTTGGCTTGAATTTTGTCTATACATTTTTCAACGTCAACAAGTTGTATTAGACTTAACTACGAAATAAAATAAATAAAACGAGTATGGTATAGAAAACATAGCATGTGCAATCGTTCAATATATATAACTTATCTATGATATTCTAAACAATATTTTTACTAATTTCTAAGAAACATTGAGAATACGTGACCCAAAACGGCATGTAGTCATTTTAAACGTACGCATATCATTTTTGCTAATTTCGTGTTCGTTTCGCTCCATTCTCACTCGTTTTCACATGAAAGTGTAAGAATGAAAGTTTTAACTAAATTTAGACATCACCGTTCACAAAAAGTTCAAACTATAGTGAGTCACATCATATGTCCGTTTGAAGATTACACTACACTTGACAACCAAAGAAAATGTATACAAAACATAGCATGTGCAATCGTTTAATATGTACAACTTATCCATGATGTTCCAAACATTATTTTACTAGTTTCGAAGAAAAATCGAGAGCTCGTGATCCAAAATGGCATGTAGTCATTTTAAATGTATGTATACCATTTTTGCTAGTTTCGTGTTCGCTTCACTTCATCCTTACTCGTTTTCACATAAAATTGTAAGAACGAAAGCTTTAACTAATTTAGACATCACAGTCCACACAAAGTTCAAATTACAATGGCAAGTTTGATAGTCAAAACATAGCACGTGTAGTCATTCAATGTGTATGAGTCGTGTATGATGTTTCAAACACCGCTTTACTAGTTTTGGAGTGAAATCGATACCATGTGATCCCAAACGGCATCTTATCATTTTAAATGGAGTGTTGTCATTTAGGGTTTAGGTTTTAGGGTTTAGATTTTATGGTATATGGCAAAAGAGAAAAACATGTGATTATTCCACATGCATTTTTAAACGACTAAGTATCGTTTTAACAAATTTTGTATTTGTTTCACTTTATGTTCACTTATACTCATATAAAAGTTAAACGAATTCAGATTCTTGCCATATTTGAACAACAAGTTAGATACAAAGTTCATCCGATAATAACCAACACTATGTAATTGCACTACACTTGACAATAAAGAAAACATAAGTAGCAAATATGGTATCCAAAACATAGCACGTGTAGTCGTTCAATGTGTACGAGTCATATATGATGTTTCAAACACAATTTTACTAGTTTCTGAGTGAAATCAATACCCAGTGACCCAAAACGGCATCTGGTCGTTTTAAATGTATAGATGACGTTTTTACTCATTTAGTATTTGCTTCAATTCATTCACGACCGTAACCACGTGAAAGTTTATGGATGAAAGTTTTAACTACATTTCGACGTTACGGTTGACACATTTATTCAAACTATAGTAAGTCACTCCATTATCCGATAGTAAACTACACTACGCTTGACAATAAAGAAAAACGAAAATAGCAAGTATGGTATCCAATACACAACACGTGTAGTCGTTCAATGTATACGAGTCATATATGATGTTTCAAACACATTTTACTAGTTTCGGAGTGAAATCGATACACCGTGACCCAAAACGGCATCTGGTCATTTTAAATGTATAGACGACATTTTTACTCATTTAGTATTTGTTTCGGTTCATTCATGCCGGTAAGATACTCAATAAAGTAGTTAATTCAACATGTACAAGTTTACTAAGATATTTCAAACTACGATCCACTAGTTTTTGGGTAAAATCGAGACATCGTGACCCAAAACGACATATAATTATTTTAAATGTATGGTTGACATTTCTACTCATTTAATGTCCGCTTCAATTCAACAACATTGTTCCATGAGTAAATTATACTATTTTTCATATGAATAAAGGTAAATATCCTAAATTTCATTATGTTTCAATTATAGATAAGATATTCAATGTTTATTTAATTTATATAAGTCTTTTAAGATGTTCAAAAATATGATCAAACAATTTTAAAGTGAAATTGAGACTCTGTGACCCAAAATGACATGTTGACATTGTAAATGGCTAGTTGTCATATCAACTAATTTTGTGTTCATTTCACTTTATATTCACTTATATTTATATAAAAATTAACAAATTCAAGTTTTTATCATATATGAACGACGAGTTAGATACAAAGTTCTTCCGATGATGTCCAACAATATTGTTCTGTAAGTAACTTACACTCTACTTCACTACGAATAAAGGTAAGTAATACAAATTTCATTATATTCTCAACAAATTAGTTAATTCAACATGTACAAATTTTCTAAGATGTTTCAAACTACGATCGGCTAGTTTTTGAATGAAATTGCACCCTGCAACCTAAAATGGAATCTGATCGTTTTAAATGTATGGTTGACGTTTTTACTCATTTAGTGTTCAGTTCTATTCATTCACGTTTGTTATGGATGGATGGATGTTAATTGTTGAATTTAATTTTGAAATTGTGATGATTATTTTATAAATTTTGATATCTATTTTTATAAGATTTTTGGTAACTATAACAGCATCACTCTTTGTGCAAACCAAAATGGCATATGGCCGTTTTAAACACGTATGATGTTTTTACTAATTTAGTATTCGTTTCGATTCATTCACGTCTATAACCACATGAATGCTTAAGGATGAAAGTTTTATCTATATTTTGACGTTGTGGTCGACACATTTTTTCAAACTATAATGAGTCACTCCATAATCTGGTAGGAAACTACACTATACTTGGCAATAAAGAAAAACGTAAGTAGCAAGTGTGGTATCGAAAACATAGCACGTGTAGTCATTCAATGTGTACGAGTCATGTATGATGTTTCAAAGCATCTTTTATTCATTTCAGAGTGAATCGATACCCCATGACCCAAAACGGAATCTAGTCGTTGTAAACGTATGATTGACGTTTCTACTCATTTAGTATTCATTTCGGTTCATTCATACCCGTAACTACATGAAAGTTTAGGGATGAGAGTTTTAATTCTATTTTGACGTTGCGATTGATACATTCAATGACGGAGCTAGGGGCAGGGGGGCGACTGCCCCCCAACATTATCCGCTGGTCCACTATTCCTAGTTAATTTTTAATGTATTTTTCAGTTTCACCCCTCCCCCCTTAAAAAAAAATGAATCGCCCCCGCAAAAATTTGAATTTTTTTTCCACTAATAAATATTGACCCAATAACTTACCCTTTAAAATTCAACCATACAAAAATCTTAGACTTAAACAAAAGATCCAATAGTTACTTGAATAAATAAATGGCTCAAATCCAATTTAAAAGCTAAGTTCCTAATTCCCAGACCCAACTAATTAAAACTTAATTTCCAAGCCGACCTAATTAAAAACCCTTACGGAATGACTAATTTCAGATGTCCAAGTCATCTCTACCATCTGTTATATAGATGGTCAGTTTATTTTTTGTCTTTTTGATGTCCATCTAACGTTCATGTTTTCAATTTGTATAGTGTTAAATACATAGATGGACATATTATTTTTGTATCGATAAACTGATTGTCTTTTTGGTCAATTAATCTAACTGACCTATTTTGGTACTCAAAATCGTCGTTTTCAATCCTCTTAGTTTAAAAACATTTCGGGGCCTCCGCCCCCCTCCACCCCCAGTATTTTCGCCCCCCAAAATTGAAATCCTAGCTACGTCCATTAATACATTTATTCAAATTATAGTGAGTCACTCTATAGTAGTAAACTACATTACACTTGACAATAAAGAAAAACTAAATAGCAAGTACAGTATCCAAAAACATAGCACGTGTAGTCGTTCAATGTGTACGAGTCATGTATGATGTTTCAAACATTGTTTTACTAGTTTCAGAGTGAAATAGATACCGCGTTTTAACAAAAAAATGTATTCGTTTCACTTTATGTTCCCTCGTCTCCATATAAGATACTCAATAAATTAGTTAATTCAACACGTACAAATCTATTAAGATGTTTCAAACTATGATAAAACTAATTTTTGAGTGAAATCGAGACATGTGACTCAAAACGGCATCTGATCGTTTTAAACGTATGGTTGACGTTTCTACTCATTTAGTTTTGTTGAATAAGGGTATATGAGGTAATTTATAAATTATAATTTAAACTATTTATTTTAAACATGTTTTTTTGGTCAAAGGCTAAAATCCCAAACTATATTATTGAAGAGGCTATTTGACCCAATTACCACATAAAGAAATGAGCATCTGAAAATTGGAGTTAATTGTTTGAACAGGAGCCGATCTTTGGAAAATGTCACATTTTAATTAATATACTTAAATTTGTATCACATTACTCACTAGTCACTAAACTTTATAAAATTGAACTTCATTATTCATTGGTAAACTTCCTTCTATAGTCATTGCCTACATGGATGACGGATTGCACTTCTGAAAGTTAAATCACACCAACACAAAAATCAAGTATCAAGTCAAAACTCACAAACACGCCACACCTATTTTAATGAAAATCGTGATATTGGAGATTGCAAGCTACCAAAACTAAAAGTCCAAATTCTCTATGAACCCTAATCATCCAAATAGATTTTGTTGCGCAATTGGACCGCAAAGCTTGATTCTTGTAGGAGAGACCACTTAGAAGTAATCCCAAAACATTTATACTTTTTTTCTTCAAAATTTTATGTATTTTTGTGATCATGCTTATGCTCGCACAACTTGCCATAACATGATAGCATCAAATGCAATGGGAATCCTAATTCCGATGTTTGTGGGCTTAGAAGAATGTATTTAGAATGCTAAATATCGATCTTTTTTTCTTTAGGCTAAACTCAGTGTGAATTTTTGATGAGTTGGCGCGAGTAACTTGTCGGAGCCAAGCTTGTACACATCAAGTATTTGTATTTATTGCAATCAGTTATTCAAAACCTATAAATTTTACCTACCTTGTCAAGAATAAATACATTACTTCCTTCATGATAGACTCCTACATCTGTTAAATATTTTAATTTTTAAGCAAATCCAAAGAGACATGGAAAAAATGGTGAATTACAAATAAAAAATACCTACTAAGAAAAACAAGTCCTCTAATAACTAATCATACTTGGGTACATTAGCCAGATACCAGCTTCACAACAATGCTGAGCAAGTTGAGAAGTATAAGAGGAACTTGTTGTGCTTTTTCTATCGTAAGTGTACAATATCGAACAAGTAATATAATGAAATTTTGAGTCCAGATAATCGTTCCCACGAGAACTATTATTTATTTGTACTTTACTATTTCAAACTTTAATCTGGTGAAGAATAGATGATGATTTGGTGATTGATTATCTAAATTATACTAGCTACTAGAAATTATCAAAGGCACATAAAAATCGAATTAGGGTTTTAAATATGGAAGGAATATTAGGGCTCACAATTTCATGTATTGATTACCTTTAATTATTTAATTAAGATTCATAACTTAATATAGTGTTCGGTTGAATTCTTCTAATGTATTTAATTTATCCCTCTCGTGTTCTCTTTAATTTTATTTAACTAAGTTAATACCATATCTCTCTGTGTATCAAACCTTAGTTTAACGTATTTAATTTCTAAGAATTCATGTAACGATCGCATTAACTAGCATAAGTATCTCTACATGTTATACTAGTTATCGAATTTTACTATGTGGCCTAAATCTAAAACTCATCTCTCGATTCGCAATAGATTCACAAAATCAATGAATAATTGACCAATGAATTCAAAGCATTAAGCTTCGTGAATAAAATCAACACAAGCATTTAAAAAAACTAGAATCCTGAAAATTGAATCAAAGTGTCTCAATAAAGTACATTGTTTTGTCCTAATAAAAGATTTAGCCGTTCATGATAGATGAAGAAAAATTTAGAATATTAAGGGAATGCACCATCGGGAATTTAAATAGGATTTAGAGAAGTGGATGACTCTTGCACCAACGTGATTTTCTTCTTTCAATTAATTCACAAACCCTAGCTTTGAAATTTTAATTTCTCGTTCTTCTTCAATGGATTGCTTGTCTAAATTCTCAACTTGTATCTTGTGTTTCTCAATTTGTAGAACCCCATTGTTCAATCTCTTGCCTCATCGAATTTCCCCGGAAAAAGTGTTCTTTAGAGTTGTATTTACTTTTTTTTTTTTTCAAATCTTGGAGACGTATTAGTTGAATTAGGCTTTTAAAAAGACTGGGGTAGGGGTGTCAATATGGCTCACTAGCTCTGATGACTCGTGGCTTGGCCAGGGAAAAGCTAGAGCCGACCTGACTTGTAGCTCGGGCCAAGCCCATCTTGGGATGTCGGTTCGAGCAGCCATTTTCGACCCGTGATGAGTTGAGCCTAAAAAAAATTAAAAAAAATATGAGTAGGTTCCTACAAAACTTTAAAATAAAGTTTTAAAAAAAGAAAAAAAAATTGACAAGGCAATTAACAAGTGCCTTGACAAGGAAGCACACAGCTACCTTGACAAGGCATCACACAGGTAGCTGGACAACTGCTGCCTTACTAGATTTGCACACACCTTATTTTTCAAAATGGCCAATTTATAAGTAAAAGAGGATTTAAAGTTTTTACTTGCAGATTGTCATTGTTAGTTCCTTATTTCATTAATTAAATAAATTGTAGGGACCGAGTATAAAAAATTATTAAATGAACTTATGAACATTTCATTTCATCTTCCCCAAAAAAAAAAAAAAAAAAAAAGATAAGGCATTTCATATAAAAATATACACACATACTCACAAACATATATAGGTATATGCATACACATATGAATATAAATTGTGTGAAACGTTTCCTTAATGGTTGAATATTGAAGGCATTAAACCCCATATACACACACTTATTATATGTAACACATATAATGAAAGAAGTGAAACCTACAATTAACCATTTAATTCCTTTTAATTGGAATTTGATGGTTTCCGTTAGGTTTATATATTGTGTTGACGATTTTGTGAATAAAAGGACCAACTTGAATGATTATAAAAGTTTAGGGACTAAATTTTAAAGTTTCATAGTTGGTAGGTTAGTTTAGGGTTTGGGATTTCTTGTTTGGAACAAGAAGGATCCACACCGATTTTTCGCTAGCTGCTTGCCAAGCCATGCTCGGGCGAATGAAGCAGGAACATCCTGACTCGATCTTTGCCCCGTTGTCGCTCGAGCAACAGATCATTTGTCGAGCAAACCATCTCCTCGCTCGAGCGACATATTATTCGGCTAGACCTAATTTTGATTTTCGAGACTTTTTACTTGGCCCATTCTACCTAAACTGTCCAACCTATAAATTGAGGCGCCGCATATTCTACGTGAAAGAGATTGAACATACAATTTTCTAGAGAGAATTCATCCTACACAAGATCAAAAGTTAAATCCTTCAATCATATATGCGCTCATCATATTGAAAACATCAAATCCATCAAATCAAATATCGGATTGCATTCTTCGCTTGGGTCTGTCAGAAAGATTGTGTCGTTAACTTTGCTACATCGAAGATCAAGGAAGAATTTGAAGAACGAGGAGTTCTTGGGAAGATCTATAGGAGATAAATTGCATAAAGAGTCATGATTGGAGTTCGTGTGCTCATTTCAGGAGGACTACTTTACAAACAAGAGGCATGATTTGTGTTAGTATGCACATTTCAGGAAGACTGCTTCAAACTTCAGATAGGAGATTAGAAACCTTGTGTTATCAACTTTGCTTGTAGTCTGTAAGTTTATCAAAAGTTTATAGTGGATCTTTGACTAACAAGGTGTCTGAAGCTTTTTCCCACGTTGGGTTTCTCCGTTAACAATCTTGTGTTGTTTACTGCTTTTCTTACTGTTTTGATATTACTGTTGTATTTAAAGATAGGATTAATTAAATTGTTTGACTAATTATCTAGACATAATTAACTAGTGACTCACTGCTTGTTAATTAAAGTTTTAATTCCGCATTTACACCTAATCACCCCCTCTAGGTGTAGTTCGATCGAATCTTGCATTTTTCAATTGGTATCGGAGCTTAATTTCGATTCCTGACCCTTATTTTTTTTTATTCTAGATGAATATTTCTTTGTCTGTCCCGTCATATTTTGATGGCAGTAATTATGCCTACTAGAAAGTTCAAATGAGAGCTTTTATTAAGGCATTGGATGAACGTATATAGATTTGTGTGCAAAATGGGTAGATTTCGCCTACAACAACAGTAGCAGGTATAGTTACACCCACTGATATTTCTTTGTGGACCAAAAGAAACTTGGATAAATGTAATAAGAATAGTAAAGGTTTGCATGCTTTGTTTATGACTATGTTTTCTGAGAAATTTAGGAAAGTGTCTATGTGTGAGACAGCAAAGGAAGTTTGGGACTTTTTGGAGACAACCAATGAGGGTACTAAAATTGTGAAAACTCCAAATTGCAACTATTGATGTTTAGATTTGAAGAACATATGATGAATGATGATGAGAGATTTGATGAGTTCTATGTAAAGTTGAACGATATTGTGAACTCTAGTTTTAATCTAGGCGAAAGGATCCCCGAGTCGAAAATCATTCGTAAGGTTCTTAGATCAATACCTGAAAGGTTTAGACCTAAGGTAACTGCAATTGAAGAAAGTAAAGACCTAGACATCTTTAAGGTAGAAGAACTCGTGGGACCCCTCCAAACTTATGAATTGACTTTAGCACATCCTAATAAACAAAAATCCATCGCCATGAACACTATAAGAGAAATTGAGAGCAAGTCCACTGACATTGAGATACTTAGGGACGATAAAATTTCTTATTTCATTAAAAAAATCCAAAAGGTGATGAGGAATAGGAGAAAGCCTCAAGAGCGGAATAGTGATGTCTCCAGTAAACTCTCGAGAGGTATATGTGAGAGAAACACCTCCAGGACTCCTATTAAGAAATCTCAATCTGTCCAATGTCATGAGTGCAAGGGGGTTTGATCACATTATGAGTGAATGTCCTAATTTGAAAAGAAGTTCGGGTAGAGAACGTCATAAGGCTTTAACTGTGATCATGAGTGATGAGGAGTCAAATTCCAATGTTGAGATATCTGGTGGTGAGGATGAACAATCATGGCCTTCACCCCGATTGCTAAAATCGAATCTGATCCTCAGAGTGAGAAGAGAGAAAGCGAGGATGAGAGTGAACAATTGATGAAGAGTCTGTGAGTGAGGAAGATATCCAAGAGGCTTATGATAAGATGTATGATGAGAGTCTTAAGATTCTTACTAAAAACAAAGTCTTGAGTACGAAGAATAAGGAACTTGAATTTAAAAATGAGACGTTAGTAGCGCACATTAAGGAATCTACCTCTATTATGAGTGAACTGAAATCTATGAATGAAAATTTAGAGACTCAGGTTAAGAACCTCACCAGTGAGCTTGAAAAGTTCTCTAAGAGAGTCAGTAAGTTGACCACTGAGAAAGAGACATTAGAAATTCAGGTTAAGAACCTTCTGAGCGATCTAGAGTACTCTGAGTCTCAACTGCTTGCCTTCTCTAGTAGTTCTGAAAAGTTGGATAATATTTTAGGAATGGGTAAGCTGGCTGGAAATAAGGAAGATCTAGGTTTTAAGGAGAAGAGTGTTAGTACTTCTAAGACCACATTTGTCCCTGCCACTGACCAGCCCAAACATGTGTCTAACCTCGATCTTAAGGATAATGGATTTGTTGGACAGAGACCTACTAGACAGCGTAGGACTCGTTGACCTAGGAGACGTCAGCATCCACATAACATTGGTCCTAGGTTTATCCCCACATGTTTTCACTGTGGTGAGTTAGGAAACATTAGGCCTAGATGTTATCAATTCCTGAATAGACAAAGAGTCAAGAGCTTTAATAATAATAGAAATGAAGAGTTTGTTGGTCAAAATGGATTCCTTACTAATCAAGTGAGTTGTTTGACCAAGTTGGTGACACACTTGTCTGGGAATGTTCCTATTACTAGGCAAGTTTGGGTGAAAAAAATTGATCTGAAAAAATCTTGATATCGATCATGGAGCTTTTAAAGGTATTATGCACACATCATGTGTATTCATTTTTTTTGTTCTCATGCATTTCTATTTTCTATTTTTGTGTTTTGTGTTTTGTTTGTGTGAATTGTTTTTTGTTTTGTGCACTTGGTGCATGCATGTTTTAATTTTAAAAAAAAAAATAAATAATTTTTCATTGTTATAATTTAATAGTGAGAACAAAAAGATTTTGATTTGGAAACTTTTTTACGGCATGATATACAATACACTTGATTTTGTTGTGTGTAATCAAGAATGAGTTTATGTAGTAAGCTGTAATATAATTTTCATGACTAGCTTATGATACTTATGGAGTATTTAATATATGTCTCTTCATATACCATCTGCATTGCACACACTATGATCTTGATAGTGGGACTCTACCGTGTGTGTGAGATTTGGGATGACAGTCACATGTTAGTAGGGTGACCTTGAACATAAATTGACCATTTTTATTAGAACTAAGCTCGATATGACCCCTGCATGAATCAACATCTGTCTGTAAAATAAATATAAGAGACTCAATATTTTAATGCTTCTTTTTGAAGCCTACGTGACTTGAGTAATTAAGCCTGCGGGGTTTCTCATAACATGGTGTCTATGGTCATCTGACTTGGGTTAACCGGCCTAAAACTTGTTATAGGGATCATGTCAGTCACTTAATGGAACGGAGCTTGCATTTACGATGAATAAAAATATGTGAATTCCTATTGAAAGTTGTGTTAAAAAAATATTTCTACTGTAAGTCAGGGGGAGAAAATAATTTCTTTATTAGAAACGAACTTTCATATGTAGGTTCTAATGTGCTATACAATTTGACTTTCATGAGTAGAAGAATATACTTATTAGCATTGATGTTTAGCATATCATTTTTCACAAGTTTAAGGTTTTGAGTCCTACTGCCAGATGATTATTGACACTTAACACATATGAGTCACTTATATCATTTACTCCATAGGTGCTTTAAGTTGGAATCGTGAGAAAATTTACTATTCACTGCATATGCTTGTGATTGCTTATAACTACATTATTGAGATATTGTGTGATTTTACTCATTCCCTCAGACATTTGTGACAAAAAGGGGGAGATATTATTTTGTGAGGGGGAGATATATCATATACATTTATTGTTTAAGCAGCGACTTATGTCTATAGGGGTCGATGGGGTGAGACATAGATACAGTTTGACATTTGACTTGATATACATTGCATTGACTTTTACACTTATGTCTCGAGGGGTCGTTGAGGAGAGACATAGATATATTTATCTACTGCTTTAATACTTTGAGAGTTTGCAGTAAGGGAGACTTGTGCATTACATTTGTATTGAGGGGGAGCATGTACATTGCGTTTGTGTTGCATTTCATGTATGGCTATTTGAGTTTTGATGTTTTGTAATATTAATGTGGTTATGATGTTTTAGTTAGCATTAATATTGCATCTCAAACTAGCTTATTTATTTGAGTATGCTTCTAAGTACTTTATTACTTATTTTATGTATCACGTTCTTTTACAATGGGTATGTGAGTCTTTGATTTCAAGATACAGGATGAATAAAGTGGAAGCTACATTCGATTGCTTCAGTTGGAATTGCGTGATTTTAATAATTTATTTTATGTTTTGTATTTGGTTTTGTCACAGAATGTCAAAGAGGGAGTTTGTTAGGTTTATATTTTGTATTGATGATTCTGTGAACAAACAGACCAACTTGAATGATTATAAAAATTTAGGGACTAAATTGTAAAGTTTCATAGTTGGTAGGTTAGTTTAGGATTTGGGGTTTCATATTTGGAACAAGAAGGATTCATGTTGGTTTTTCGCTAGCTTCCCGGAGTTATGCTTGAGCGGATGAAGTAGGAACATCTTAGCTCGACATTCGCCCCACTGTCACTTGAGCGACATATTATTCGGCTAGACCTAATTTCGATTTTCGAGACTTGTTACTCTCCCATTCTACCTAAACTGTCCAACCTATAAATTGAGACACCGTATATTCTATGTGAAGGCAATTGAACATACTATTTTCTAGAGAGAATTCATCCTACATAAGATCAAAAGTTCAATCCTTCAATCATATATGCACTCTCCATATTGAAAACATCAAATCCATCAAATCAAACACCAGATTGCATTCTTCACTTGGGTCTATCGGAAATATTGTGTTGTCAACTTTGCTATATTGAAGATCAAGGAAGAATTTGAAGAACGAGGAGTTCTTGGGAATATCTATAAGAGACATTATGCGTAAAGAGTTAGGATTGGAGTTCGGTGCTCATTCCAGGAGGACTGCTTTACAAAGAAGAGTCATGATTGGTGTTAGTGTGCACATTCCAGGAGGGCTGTTTCGAACTTTAGACAAGAGATCTGAAAGCTTGTTTCGTCAACTTTGCTAGTAGTCTATAAGTTTATCAAAAGTTTATAGTGGATCTTTGACTGTCAAAGTGCTCGGAGTTTTTCCCCGCTTTGGGTTTCTCCATAAACAATTTTGGTGTTGTTTACTATTTTTCTTACTGTGTTGATATTACTGTGGTATTCAAAGATAGAATTATTTGAATTGTTTGACTAATCACCTAGACATAATTAACTTGTGACTTGTTGCTTGTTAATTAAAATTTTAATTCCGCATTTACACCTAATCACCCCCTCTAGGTGTAGTTGGATTGAATCTTGCGTTTTTCAGTTGCCAACGTTTCTTTCAAGGAATTGGGACTAATTTTTCATTTACTTCAAGTTATTACTTTCAACAAGAAATTTTTTCAAAAGTAAGGAAAAAGAAAAAAAGTAAAGAGAGGCTGATTCTTTTAAGTGTAGGGTGCCATCTGGGAAACAACATTCATCGTCCAAGTTCATCCATTCAGAAACGTCAAACTAAAGTAGGTAGAGGTACAAGTGGTTATTTCATTTTCAAGTCACAAATGAAATGGGTGCCTTTGGGTACGGTGTTTCGGCACTACTGTAGTTGGAATGATCATTCTTGAACTATACGTATTATGGAAAATTTATAGAAATTGAATTTTGCAAGAAATCCATCTACATATTTTAGAATAAATTTATAGTTCGAATGTTCTAATTTGATAGTGACATGCACGGATAATATCTATGGAGTTTCAACTCGTTAGTTTATTCCCTTCATACAACTTGATTCATTGTACTTGGAGTGTGGATGATGGCAGATGAAGGTGCAACATGTTATGGAAAAGCTAGGCGAACTAACGTTTTTAGTTGAGTATGGAAAAGAAAATAAATGTTTACGTGTTTCAAATAAATAGTTTTAGATGAACATCATTTGGGGAACTACTCTAAGAATATTTTTCATGAATTAGTTATGTTTAATATAAATTAACTTACAAGTTCCCGTTCCTCACAAGAAGAAAATGTTAGCGACAAAGTTTATTGTTGCATTTTTTTTTTTAAAATTCCAACTTCTGCCCTTGATTTCAAAAATTCATAACTCATTCGTTACTTGGATGAAGCTAGTGGGTTTTGATTGCCTCAAGGATTAGCTACTGGATAAACTTGAAACCATACATGCCAAACCGAAATCTGTAGACTTTTATATGTCACTTTAAGTAAACAACATTGGTTTCCCTACCAAACCGAATCGTTGTATCATTTTGGAAAATATTCTAGTTCCTCATATGTTGTCTACAGAAGCCAATTTTTCGATATGTTACATTATAGGATGTTTTCTACTTTCCTTAAAGTTTTGAGAAGTTTCGGGGTCAATTGCTTTACAAACGACTTTATTTTGACACTTGCCATGCGAAATAGGAAAACAAAACAGTTTAGTTTTATTTACTATTTAAAGATGTCCATCCATGAAAATTTGTTTCAAAACCTTTTACTTATTTGGTAAACACATGCATGCCATTGTTCATGTAAGAAAATACGTAATATGCATGGAAATTGTATAGTTTAAAAAAAAAAAATTCTTAAATTAAATTTTTATGTTTTCCATTAAAATTACAATTAATAAATTGTTTTTTTAATAATTTATAAGTCTAAGTTTAAGGTAAAATTATTCTAGTAATGTTTCGATCCATGCAGCGTTACATCATGGTATCAAAGCATGAGTTTAGTCAATTTTGCAAACTTGTCGTGAAATTAAAATGAGAAAATGAAATATTTATGGCTCTTCATGGCATCTCACATCCAGGGGCGGATCCAGCACCCGGCCAGCCCCCGTGGCCGCTCGGGCTGGATCCGCCGGAAGTAAATTTTTTTTATTGATAATAGATATCTGTTTTAGATATATAAATGGTCATTCAGTTTATATTCAATCTTCTCATGTAGCTTGGTGGTGATGAAGCATCTATTTTTGCTTCATGTCTTGGGTTCGAGTCCTCCAACCAACTTTTTATGAAATATTTTTAGTTCTATTTGTATTTGCCAAAATTGATCAATAAAGAAAGGTTTTGAAGTTTCGAACCTGAGACCTCCGTTTAGCAATTTGAACATTGGACCATAATGGCAACTGCTAAAGCTTTTACAAAAATTTCATGAAATAATATATATTAAAGTTTTCGATTTTGATGCAAATCATGCAATTGCTATTATGAAATTTCACACCCATGCTCTTCCTTTAAATTATTTAAAACTTAAACTTGGATATGATGTAATTTGGTTAGGACGACTAATTTTTATCATATAATTTTATGTTTAGTTTGAACAAAATAATTGTTACATTTAAATTTTAGGCTTTGTTGATTCCCATTTTTTGAAAATACATTTTTCCTTTTTTTTAACCGCACATTCTCTAATAAAATAATATTACACAGAAATTAATTCTTTTCTTATTTTTAACTACATATTCTACATTAAATCACTATTTCAAAATGTATTTTTTGCAAAAATGGGCATCAAACGGCTCTTAATATTTTATTGCGACCGACGGGACTGGTCGAGTGGTCAACGACCGCCCGTGCTGACTTAGAATCCTGGATTCGCCCCTGCTCACATCCATCGATTGACCTCATCCCACGACCTAGAAACATTTAACTAAGCAAAGTTAAAAAAATTATTAGGAAAAAAATTATGATTCTATTGTTATATTTTTCATGTTGCAGTACATTTTACATTTTTTTCATGTATATCTTATATGCAAAGTGTAATTTGAAAAAGAAAATGTGTTGTTTAAAAGATATTTATGGGGCTAGAAATTAAAGTTGTCGATGAAAAATGGCTAGGGGAAGACAAAATTAAATGCCAGGGGGAAGAATCATGTTAATTAAAAGGAGATAGATATTTGAGGTTTCCTAGATCTTAAGGTAGATAAATCCTTAGACCTTGACAATCACATACAAAGCGTGTACCAATATTGGGTAAAAATAAAGAATGCGGGTTACATGATTAGTAATTGACAATATGTCTTTTGCTAGAAACTCTTGCACCCCATGAAAAACGTATTGAGAAACTTATACAAGACAATATGCTATCTTAAATTTTGGAAAGTGAACCTGAGCAACTTGACTTTGAGGATTTTTGCAAGCCTATATCCAGAATTGGGAGACTATGAATAGTGATGTTATCTTTCACTTAGGATTTGAATCGACAGTATGTCAGTAACTTCAAATGACAAAGTTGTACAACCAATTGTGGCAAATGCTAATGAAGAGGAAGAGGAAGATCTAGAAGAGGACCAAGAGTGAATTGAGTCAAGATTATGGAAATTACTTGTTTATTTGATTTTTTTTTCCTTATTCCAAGCTGTAGTCAACAAAAAAAAATCAATTATGTGATCAAGTTGTGAAAGATTTCCCTTTGTCCTTTCACTTCAAATACTCTAATATTGGTATGTAAATTTAATAAAAAAGATATTATTTCTTATTTCAAAGGAAATGGTTCGAGCAAATCAGAACAACTTGATAAGAGACCTCCTACAAGTAGTTCAAGACCTTGGCTGTATATATATATATATATATTGTTTAATTCACTTGGTACATTTTATTATATTGAGATGTTGAGGGATTAATATGAGAACTTGTTTCAATGTTGTTACTTTATTCGGTCGAATAATCAAGCATTCATTAACGAGACTTTCACTGTTAAAATTATACTTGTTTCGAAACTCATATTAAGTGGCGAATTTTAGACTCGAGGAAGAATTATTTTGGATAAGTTAAGCCCATGTTTTTACAGCTCAATGAAATACATATTTAACTACTGTTAATCAGGCATGTTCACATGTTTGGCCATCACGTGTCACTAGATATAATAAATTAATGTATAGATTTAAAATTTAGATATTTTGAATTAGTTAATTTGTGTCACTTTTTGCAAACCCAATTAACACCTATACAACTTAAATTAAGTGAAATTATTCCTTAATTGGGACCATAATTAAGCAGATTCCATTACTATCAAGGTAACAACAATTTTTCATTATAAGATTGATTAAAAAACTATGGAATCAAAATCATTTCATCACCTAATCTGGAGAGGCCCTAGTCACATTTCTTTTTCTTTTTCCAGAAGAGATTGTTTATACAATATACTACATGTGCATGCCATTATAGTTAAAAAGGAAAAAGAAAGACCACTTTGATATTTAAGATTTGAATGGAAATTCCATTTGAGGTAGCCACCGCTATATCATTTCGAACTAAAGTAGGAATGCTACACTAAGTTGATCGTTATACGGATATAATTTTCATTCATAACTATTATTCTTTATATTTTCTTTTGATGTGAAGTTCCTTTAATGGTTTTTCTTGAATGTGAATGGAAGAAAAGTTAGATGTTTAACTGATGGTCGCAGAGGCTCATCAAATCTTTAAGTGGATCATTTGATCAATGATTTGCTTATTAACGAAGGCAATGTGCAAGAATACAATGACATGCACGATTATTATGTCCATATGGCATGTGTAGCCTACTGAGTATTTTTTTGAGATGCTTATTCCTATTTAACATTTTCAAAATGATTTGCGGTGGCTCGACATTGATGGCATACTTATTATAGAGAGATATATTTCTTACGGCTTAGATTGTCATTTTTTGGTCAATAATCCTTGTGGAGTCTGATAACTTTTAGTTCGAGTTTACATTTTGAGACGGGAAAATTTTAAGTTTGAACCTGTGTCTTTCGTAAATTTTTAGCTTCTGTCACTTCTTTTAAAATCTTAGTACGATTTGTAAAATTTGAATTTTGGCATATTTAAAATTGGAAAATAATCCTTTATGACTTAGTTATCATATTCAACTGAAATTAGGACAAACGGAGTCCCGTAGAATTTATCGTGGTATTTTTTTGTAAGCTGTGAATGTCAAATCCGGGATTTCAGACTAGCATATCCAAAAAATATTTTAGTGCTTCAAACGATGTCGTAGAGATTCCAAATTCATATATGTTGTACTTATGTGGGTTTATTACTATCTGGTAAAATTTCACAAATTTTCGTCAAGGTTCGATAGATCGAATAATTTTTGTAAACTCACTGCATAAATGGAGAAAACTGTTCCAACTTGCTTTTAAAATAAATAAATCATTAATTTTGTATCTGGAAGTTAACCTAAAGGGACTCGTGTTGGTAATCCACCGTATTACTAGAATTCGGGGTGTTACATTGGTAGGATAAATTAGAATCAAGCTTCGCCAATACCACCAGCTCCCATTACTCTCCCCGCTCATGCCTCGATAGTTGAGATATGTCGAAGGCATGAGCCCCCTACCTTTGATGGAACATCAAGTCCGATAGTAGTTGTGGAATCACTTCGCAAGCTAGAACATATTTTTTGACTCATATCCTACACGGACACTCAAAAGGTCCAGTGTGTAGAGTTTATGTTCATCAGTGATGCCAGTCACTAGTGGGATTTGATGTCTCGAATTAGGACCCAAGAGCAGCAGCTAGCGTTAATGTGGGAACAACTCAGAGATGAAGTGATGGACAATAATTTTCCTTAGTCTCTAAGAAGTTTTAAGGAATGTGAATTTCTTTAGCTCAAGAAAGGTAGTATGTCCCTAACTGATTACGAGCGAAAGTTCGACCAACTCTTAGGGCATGCTTCACACCTGGTTGATACGGAAATTAAAAACACTTGGAGGTTTGAGCAAGGGTTACACCCAGAGCTAAGCATAATTCTTATGTGACATCATTTTACATTCTACCTTGAGATGTTGGAACAAGCTCACATTATTTGGTGCCAGAAGGCTAATGTAGAGGAACATAGTTAATTGTACAACTAACAGAATAAAGGGTAATTTGGAAAGAGGTGGAATGGTCAAGACAAAGGAAATGGCAAATGGTAGAATAAGAAAGTAATATCGGATCTAGTACCAGTAAGCTATAATAGCTATAGTAGTGTCGTGTCCTAATGCTTGTATGACAAGAATGTCTAAACGAGGACATATTGCTAAGGATTGCCCTACATTTACTAAGAAGAAGGATGATAATAATGATCAGAAAATAGAGGAAAGCACGAGTCTTTACACTAACTCGGAAGGATATAGCTTTAACATGAAATCATATATTTTACTAATATTGGATACACTATCTTATATACTATTTGATTCGAGATCTACTCATCCTTTTGTATCAACGTATTTCATTGCTAAATCTAGTATTACTTGTAATAAGTTAGAGAATACACTAGAAGTTAGCATCCCCTTAGACAAAATATTGATTACAGATCAGTTAGCTAGATCGGTGAACCTTAAAATTGGGGGAAAATATTTGAAGCTAATTTTATGTAATACATATGAAAGGATTTGATGTGATATTGGGCATGGATTGGTTCATTTGTAATTATGCAACCATCCATTGTAGAGAAATTGAACCGTCTTTTCAAAAATTAAGAGAAGAACAATTTTATTTTCCCGGAGTAAAGGTCAAACCCCATCTCCAACTAGTATCGGCCTTGCGAGCTAGGAAAATGTTGAAAAAAAAAACATATCAATGGTTTCTAGTTAACATCTCAAGAGAAAATAGGTGACGATAAAGATTGAGGACGTACTAGTGGTATAATAATTTATAGAGTATGTCTAGAAAACCTACATGGTACTCTACTAGATATATAAGTGAAATTTAGAATAGATCCGGTTCCTAGAGTGGCGCCAGTATCTAAAGTACCGTACAGAATGACTCTATAAGAACGTTAAGTGATGAAAATTCAGTTACAAGAATTGTTGGATATTGAATTTATTCGATCAAGTGTATCTCTATGGAGAGCACCAGTATTATCTTAAAGAAGAAAGATGGAAGTATGAGGATGAGTATCGACTATCTCGAGTTGAACCATTTGACCATCAAGAACAAGTATCCTCAAGATGGAAGTATGAGGATGAGTATCGACTATCTCGAGCTGAACCATTTGACCGTCAAGAACAAGTATCCTCTTCCGAGAACTGAGGATTTGTTTGACCAATAAAAGGGGATAAGGTGTTTTCCAATATCGACTTACGGTCTGGATATCATCAATTGAATGTTAAGGTGAGAGTCTAAGAGATATACCCGAGATGGCTATTAGAACTCGCTATGGACGTTAAGAGTTCACAGTTATGGTGTTCGGTTTAACAAATGCTCCAACTGTATTCATAGATTTAATTAATCATGTATTTCATCAATACTTGGATCAAATTGTCATAGTCTCCATCAACGATAGTTTAATATACTCCAAGAATAAAGATCAGCATGAGAAACATCTTAGAATGTCGTTAGAAATATTATGTAAGGAAAAATATGCCAATTTAAAAAGTGAGAGTTTTGGTTGGAGCGAGTCGGGTTCCTCAATCATATATTTACTGCCTAAGGAATTGAAGTAGATCCAGTAGAAGAGAAAGTGGTAACTAACTGGAATACACTAACTAAAGAGGGTGAAGTTCAAAGTTTTTTGGGATTGGCCAGGTACTATCAAAGATTTATTGAAGGATTCTCCAAGATAACTGGACGATGACACAATTAATAAGGAAACGAGTAAAGTTTTAATGGACAAATAAGTGTGAGCAAAGATTTTAGGAGCTACAACAATGATTGATTACAATACTTGTGTTAACCATACTTGAGGATTAGAAGGGTTTGTTATGAACAGTGATCCATCCAAACAAGGTTTAGGATATGAACTGATGCAGTAAGAAAAAGTGATTGCTTATGCATCGAGGTAATTGAAGTAACATGAGCAGAATTACTCGACTTATGATCTATAACTTTTGACGGTAGTTCTTGCATTAAAGAAATGGTGACATTTGTATGATCATAAGAGTCTCAAAATATTTCTTCACATAGAAGGAACTGAATATGAGGCAAAGACAATGGTTCAAGCTTAAGGGACTATTCATTACCATCCATGTAAGGCTAATGTTTATTGCCGATACTCTAAGTAGATAATTTATGGCACAATTGACGTTATTACCTATTATTCAGATGAATTTGATCAAAGACCTAAAAAACTTTGAATCGAAATGATTATCACACTAGAGCAAGTCATCCCTCGTTTAGCAACTTTAGTGATCCGACCTACTCTTAGAGATCGAATTATAGAAGCAAAGGCAAATATCCATTCTTACAAAAGATCAAGAACGAGATTGTTACCGATAAGAGAAATGATTTTGGAATAGTTTCAGATCGGGCGCTTATGTTTAAATGAAGAGTTGGTGTGCCTAAAGATGAAGTTTTGAGTAAGAAAATATTGGAAACAACCAATTTCACCCCATACACCCCACATCCCGATTGTATCTTCATAGAGGAATATGAAAAGAAGTATAGGCCTATTTGGGGCAAAAATGCACAGTGTGTTAATAAGTTAAAATAGAACATTAAAGACCCGTAAGTCTTGATGCATTTTCGTAGAGGAATATGAAAAGAAGTACAGACTTATTTGTGGCAAAAATGCATAGAGTGTCAACAAATTAAAACACAACATCAAAGACCCACAAGGTTGTTGAATCCATTGGACATACCTAAATGGAAGTGAGAGAATATCGCAATGAACTTTATAGTAGGGTTTTCAAAGCAAGTAAGGAGACATAATGCTATATGAGTAATAGTGGATTGTCTAACCAAGTCATCTCATTTTATTCCCGTGAAAATGACATTAGTCTAGATCAGTTGGCATAGTTGTATTGTAAGATTTCATAGTGTCCCCGTCTCATTTGTGTCTGATAGAGATTCGGGATTTACATCTAAGTTTTAGAAGAGTTTACAAAGAGCTATGGGAAAGAAATTGAATCTCAATATGACGTGTCATCCTCAATCTGATGGTCAATTTGAAAGGACCATTCAAACCTTGGAAGATATGCTAAGAGCATATGTTCTAAATCTGGGAAGTAGTTGGGAATCGTATTTATATTTAGTGAGATTTGCACATTATAATAGTTTTCAGGTAACTATTGGAATGTCACCGTATGAAGCTCTATATTGTAAAAGATGTAGATCACATGTTCATTGGGATGAAGTTGGAGAAAAGAGTATTTTGGGACAAGAGATCATTGAAAGGACAGTTGAAAGCCAGCGCAATATAGACAAAAGAGCTATATAGATACCAAAAGGAAGGACTTAAAATGTTAAGTTGGAGATAAAGTCTTTCTAAAGGTGGTACCAATAAAGGGCGTAATTAGGTCTGACAAGAAAGGCAAACTACAACCTTGTTATAGGGTTGGGAATGTGGCTTATAGATTGGCTTTTCCCCCCGAACTATCAGCGGTTCACGTGTTTCATATATCTATGAACATAAAGTATGTACATGATCCTAATCATATGTTCCATTAACATCATCTAGAATTACAGAAAGATTCATCTTAAGAGGAATTATCGATTATAATACTGGATCGAAAGGTGCATAAGTTACGAAACAAAGAGATTCAACTGATCAAGGTACAGTGGAGTAATCATGGAGTAGAAAAAAAATACTTGAGAAAGAGAAAAGGAAGTTAAAGACAAATATCCGACACTCTTTGTCCAACCATAAGGTAAATTTTGAGAACGAGATTTTTTAAGGTGCAAGGTATGTAGAAGCCCGAAAAAATGAAATTTGGCTGATATTTTTAATGCGATGATCTAGTACCATGAGCTTACTCCATAATTGAGCCTTATACTCAACCTACATAAGAAATGAAAGCCCAATATTGATTTTATAGGTCTTAAATAAATTTAATCTCAAGGAGGTTCAACAAGCAACCATGCACGTTTCTTTAAAAAGAAATTTATTTAAATAAGGTCGGATGGAATGTGATGTTTTACAAAGATTGGAACAGACAATTAAAATTTATTGTTGTATAGTAAATAATTCCAAGACTAAATTTGCAGACACACACACATATATAAAAGTATATACACACATTTATGTAGAAGGAAAAGATAAATTCTAGTATATGTTTTGATTGATAATGGTTTCCTGTACTTATACATCAAGCCTAAGGCTATTTACAGAAATAATGTATAAGGCAAAATTACATTCTGTCCATAATCACATCCCGTCCATATAATTTTCATAATTGATTTGTCCAATGGCTTAATCAATACACACATAGAGGAATATAAGTGGCCTGAAATATTTCATTAATAGTTGAATATTTAAGGCATTAAACCCCAAATACACACACTTATTATATGTAAAAACACCTATAATGAAAGATATGAAACATACAATTAATCATTTTAATTCTCTTTAATTGGAATTTGATGGCTACCAATGTTTCTTTCAAAGAATTGTGATTAATTTTCAATTTCCTTCAAGTTATTCATATCATTTCTAATATATATGCACAATGTATGTATGAAGAGATACACTTTCAATAAGAAAAATTTTCAAAATGAAGGAAAAAGAAAAAATAAAGATAGATATATTCTTTTAAATATAGGGTGCCATCTAGGAAACAACATTCACCATCCAAGTTCATCCATTCAAAAGCATCAAACCAAGACAGATAGATTTGCAAGTGGTTATTTGTTTTCAAGTTATGAATTTTTGCTAAAGTATGAACTAAATGGGTGCCTTCGGGTATGGTGTTTCGACACCACTATAGTTGGAACGATTGCTCTCCAACTCTACATGTTATGAAAATTGTATAGAAATTGGATTTTGCCAAAAATTCATCTACGTGTTACGGAATGAATTTAAAGTTTGAATGTTCCAATTTGATAATGAAATGCACTGATGATAGTTTATTCCCTTCCTACAGTTGATTCGTTGTACTTGGGGCGTGGATGAGAGTAGATGAAGGTGAACCGTGTTATTGAGAAGCTGGGTGAATTAACGTTTTTAGTTGAGTATAAAAAAAATGTTTACATGTTTCAGATAAATAGATTTACATGAACATCATTTGTGGAACTACTCTAAGAATCTTTTCATGAATTAGTTATATTTATTAGTAGCTATGTTTAACATTAATTAACTTCCAAGTTTCGTTCCTCACATGAAAAAAAAAATGTTAGCGATAAAGTTTATTGTTGCTTTTTTTTTTTAAAAATAAAAAATAAAATTACAGCTTGTATCATCGACTTCAAAAACTCATAACTCATTCATGGGCTTTGATAACCTCATAGATTTGCTACTGGATAAACTTGAAACCATGCCAATCGAAAGGATAGCATGACCCACGAGTCGGAGCATAACATGACCCACAAGTTGCTTGTCGTCCGTGCCCCCCATGGACCGAGCCCAACAAGCACATGATGTTATAAATGAAGATGTTACAAATGTTGAAGCAAATGGGTTACTAAGACGGGCCCAACAGTAGATTTTGAAAAAAGGAAACATGTAGAAGATGTAAATGAGGAGGTATGCTAGAGAATCTTAGTGATCCTGAATATGAACTTGATGAGAAACAAAACCAAAACCAAAACCAAGATCAAGATAATGACACATTTTTTAAGCTGAGTAAGAGATTTGAAATTGGAGTGGATGATACATAAAATTAAGAAGAATAGGAATGCACAACAATATGGTGTGGACATTCATTATTGACAAGCACAAAGGTCTGATTGAATCTATAAACCAGTTTTGCGAAAAACCATAACATATGCTGTGCAAAGCAACTGTACATCAACTTCACATTGAAACATAGGTTGGTACTAAAAAGCTTGTTCTAGGCTATAGCAAAAGTAACTACTATACTAGAATGGAATGTTATCATGAATGAAATGAAAGAAGTGAATGAGAACGCATTTAAGTAGTTAGTGAAAAACCAGCATCTTAAAGAACTAGATCACATTTTTTAGGACAACATCTATTTCAATAGAGAAGCCTCTACAGAAGAAGAAGTCCAAGGTCATAAGTGATGCAATCTAGGGCCTATCTGGGCCTGCTTTAAATCCGCTTAAAATTGGAAATTGGACCGTTGGATTATGCAACGGTCCAAAAACAAAAACGGATGACTTGACTTGACTTGTCAGTCCAATATTTCCAAATTCTACCCTCCACATACATTAGGCGTAATTGTAGACTCCACTGGCCACCTTCTCCTTCCACTTCCACAACAGTACCTAATTGCTTTCCCCTTCACATTTCTTGCTATCTACCGAAATCTCGCCAACTATAATTTGACATTGAATTAGACGCTGATCGAGGCAAAAGAAGAAGATCTGCAATAGTCGATTTCCAGCTGGTCTGAGGACGAAAAGGGAGAGCCACTTGAATAAAGGATCTGAACTCACCCATCCATCCATACCCACCGACAGCAGCTAAGATATTACACGGAAGAACCCAGGCGTAATGCCTACTATCTCCACCGCAACTCTCGATTCTTTAAGTTTCAGTGGTCGTTCGTTAGAACCGTAACCCGTTCGCGTCAAACAAGATCTCCATTCAGCTGGTCTTTGCTCCTCCACCACAACAGTGCTACGCAATTAAACCATAGACCCGTCCTCTTATCCGGTATGTCAAACACCCTTTTCATTCATTTTACAGTAGAGTGAAATACTTGAAAACTGATTACCGTAAGTGCTCCAGATCGACATTCCATTTTCTCTATATACTACACAGACTTACTACCATGCAAACTCCTCCAAGTCGACTGGGATGTCTGTTCAAAACCAACGGGTGCCCCATAAGAATGCACACTAGAATTCACATGAGATGAACATCTTCATCGCTGCCTCTGAGTCTGTTATTACTGATGAATTTAGGAACATAAAGTACTTCATGAAACACGGCTGGGAGACAATAATTCACTTGTTCAACACCAATTTCGGCCCCAATTGGAACAAACAACAGTTAAGAAATTGATAGGATGCCATTCGCATGAAACACAAACAATTTGAAGAATTGCTGAACTGCAGTGGCATATCATACAACCCGTCAACTGGGAAGATTGGCATCTCTGATGAGTGGTGGGCACGAACGATTAAGGTACAATCGTTTCATAAACATTCAGTTATTGATCATGTTTATGTGATAGATTGATACGTTTTTCTAACAACTCACATGTTTTTGGTTCAAGACATGTGGATAGGCTCTGTTTTCAGTTCTTAAACATGGCTGTCGAACGTACAAATTTATACGATAATCGTTGTGATTGTTCTGGGTGTTGTGTTCCATTATAGTTCTTTCTCACTTATCGAATTTATAGTTTCGGGATGCTTCATTGTATTGTCATGCTATTGCTCGAATCGTAATGTGTTCACCGTTGTTGCTTCTACATGTTCATTTGTTGTCCTCCTAATTGGAGCAGGGTATTGTGTCTGCGGTGTATTGTTGTCATGTGTTTTCTATAACGTGAATTTATACCGCAAGTATACGGTGTCAAGTTTTGTAATATAGTATGAAAGTTAGGATGTCGAACCCACAAGGACTGTAATTTAATTTCCACGAAGTACTATAATTATGTAACTTCTATCTTATCTAGACAATCGATAAATGGTTGAATGAATGGTCTTAAATTAAAATAATGAGATTGGATGAGACAAAATTGAGGAATACAAATCATCATGTTAAGAAAGACTAAGGAGTAATTTCACCTAACCTTCAATTACGATTCAACGATTTCCAATTATTCTAATTAATTTTCTCATATTTAAAAGCAAGAATCCAATTGTATTTTTCTCCCTTATCTCGAGTACCGGTTAGAAATTAATCTAGAATTCAATCCCAATATCTCTATTCCGAATTAAAGCCTAGAATTTATCAAGTCTCGATTCTTTGTGAAGCAAACCTCATAGATTTATTACCTTCTCTCAAAGTGTAAAAACCTACGTCGTGTCAATCCTATGATCGTGCCTAAATTCCACTATCTTGAGTGTCAAAATTGACTAGCATCTATTCATTTAATTATTGATCAGGTAATTGAAAGCATTAAAATCATGACACAATTAAATATATGGGAGAAAAATCAAATAAAAATAATCATAAAATCATCAACCCATAATTTCCAATTGGCTACATCAAATCCTAGATCTAAAATTTTAGTTCATAATGGATATAATTGGCAACATGGAATTAAACATGAAAAACATGGATAAGAAGACATGAGTTCAGAAAAAACTATTCGTTGCTATTTGATTTCTTTTCCAAATCGTGCCAATCGTCCATTCCTCAATTGATTTCTTCAAGGTTTTTGCCTTCCGTCTTCTTGCCTCTTCTAACAGTCCAAAGTCCTCCTTTTAGGTCTTCAAAATGTGTATTTATAGTTCCCTAAAATTGCAAGATGTATTGGAGTTGGTCTGGGCCGAAAATAATATGAAAATGGTTTTTTTTGGTATTTCTCAGGACGCGGTGCCCATGTCTCTGTCCATTTTCAGTATAATGGGCGCTACAGCACCCGTCTTCGGTGGAAACACCACTGTACGTCCTTCAATAGTTTTATCATAACTTTTGCTCCTGATATCCGATTTAGATGACTTAAGATACTTTGGAAAGCTGATTCAAAGGTCTACAACTGTTCGTCAAATGTAATTTTCCAATTCAAACGTTTTCTATGTCAAAATGAGTCTCAATATGAAACTAAAAATTTGAAGAGTAACTTTTTCGGTTGGAAATTGATGTGTTATCATACATTGACTATATTTGATCCCTTTGACTTATTTCTTCATCCAATTGACTCCAAACACTCAAATCATTATTGTGAGGTTCGACACAAATTTGGTGTATTTGCACCTTAATCCTCGAAATTTGGATCTCTTACAATTTTGCTCATTTATCCAATTTGCCAAGTTTTGCTTATTTCCTTCAATTTCATCAATCTATATCACAACATCAAAACACATATTAAAACGTCCTAAAACTCTCTCAAGGGTAACAAAATAATACATTTAGTGACATAAATATCATGCGTGTAGAACACTCATCAAATACCCCAAAACTTAGTATTTTACTAGTCCTCGAGCAAACATTAAACCAATGATAATGAATAAAAGCACAAAATCAAAATTAAGACAAATGAAATCACTTCAACAATTTTTTTTAGATATCTTGCCCTCGTAGATCAGGATTGACAACATGCATTAATTTTATGAATCACTTCAAAATTATAATGCACAAGCTAATTTCTCACTTCTTCAATGCAAAACGGGTGTGTGTGGAGAGTTAAGTGCAATGTTGTACAATAATAAGTTGATCCAATTCCCGATCTTAAAAGTTAAATATTTCCTTACTTCACTAGTGAGATTCATACACCCCCAATACTACTCCTTACACCACTCAAGTTTGGTCGAATTTCACTAATTGTAGTTCAATATATAAACAAATATAGATTCTCCTTATTTTTGAATGCTTCGACCTCCAAGACTCAACCAAGTTGCTAATCCCTTATTAAAAGTCTAATCCTCTAAAATAAGTGTTCGAGACTTAATCACGATATGTGGTGTGTCTTCTGTTTTATGCACCTTCCATTTCAGATATATATATATATATATATATATATATATATATATATATATATATATATATATATATATTATGTGGGGACGTTCTCCATTGAGCTTTCTAAATGACCCATGTAGGGAACTTTAGGCCAATGACTCCCAATTCAGATGATTTTAGGGCACCCGTTTTTAAACCTTTGCAGGCTTATTCACTCGAGTCATAAAGACTACGAAGAGATGCCTTACAATAAGATTATTATGATCGTCCTCATTAGGATCTTTTTAGAGTATCTTCCCTTTTCTGCAGTGATTAATACAATGCCCTTTATTAAACACTTATACTCGAAAATTGATCTTTAACTTAAGGGTTTTCACCAAATTTTCATCTTATTGGTCTCAGACAGTCCACACAACATTTTACACACATGGAATCCATATCTATCTCCATGTCTACCTGCAACAGTTCAACCAACCAAACATCCTAGATTTGGTTTAAGGGTATAATAATGTTTAATGGCTGTTTGGGTTTAGCATTTAAGTTCTCTATTACAACCTATAAACAATGGATCAACCGACTCATGTACAACGTCACAATCAATTTACATGCATAAATATTTTCCATTTCACATGAATAAGCAAAAATTTAACTCAAGCACATAACTTATCCACAACTTATCAACCAAAACATATTACCAATTATATATATCAATGCTGGCAAGGCTATCTAACTCACACAAACATGCAAAAATGTGTAATTAAAAATAAATTTTTTTCATGCACACAAATCACACAAAACATAAAAAAAAAAAAAAAAACCAAAGTAATTAGACACAATTTATAATACACCCCAAACTTAAATTAAATATTGTTCTCAATGTAAAATTAAAGAAAAAGGAGGATACTTCCTTGAATTGTCTGTATTGCCTATGCTTTTTGGTGTTGATGATGCTGAAGTTGATGAATTTTCTTTTATCTTTTTCCCCTCAAACTTGAGATGTATCATGTTTCTCCATGTCAATGTTGGTTTGAATGTTTCGCAACGTCATGTTCTTGAAAAAAAAATATCATATTTTAGATGTTAAAAACATGGAACAAGTGTTACTTAATTCGAACATCTAATGACTAACTTAATTATTTGAGACCTAAGGAAAGACGGGACATGGATGATGATTCCTAAGTAAATTGTAAAATAAACTCAACTATCCTGTAACAAAAAATAAAAAATAAAAATGAACAATTAATAAATAAATAACTAAAAATGAAGAAAGCTTGGGTTGCCTCCCAAGAAGCGCTTCTTTAACGTCATTAGCTTAACTTTAACAGTTGCATCATGGAACTTTGAAGAAAGCTTTTGATGCCTTGCTCATTTTGGTTCTTTTGATTTTGTGCCATTCTTCATTCTTTTTTCAAACTTCAACATTGTCATTTTTAATGTATTAGGATTTTTCCATTCCATCTAATACAAACTCAACAATGTAGACTTCCACTTCCTCATTGGGCTTAATCACAAAATCAATTTCTATACAATCAATGAATTTGGACGAATGTACATTGATTTCATCTTCATTGATTTCTACTTCTTCATTCGGTTCTTTTGTGATCAAGTTGTCATTCACTTCAAACTCCTCTACGATTGTTGAAATTTCTTTAGATTGACTAATGATCCACATTCTGGATCCACGGGCAATGAGAAATATTTTTTTTCAACTTTTTCAAGTGGATTGTTTTTCCACCTTTTAAGTTCACTCCAGTAACTCCAATCTCAAGTACATATGTCGCGCTCTTCTAGCTTGGCAAGTTTATTATAATACTTGGCAATTACCCTCTCATTCAATAGAGGAGGACCATTACCCACAAGTTCGATGTCCTCATCCCAATCGATAGATACATAATCTCCCAAAGGCATGTAGTCTTCATCAGATTTGTCAATTGCTTGTTTTCAACATTTTAAATATTGTATGAGCTTAGAAGCTTTACCATGGATGCAAACAATGTTCAGTATAATACATCCCATAACAAAACTGACAAAAGATGTCTTTTACAAGCATGTCATTTTTATACATGTCGAGAGTACTTATTGCAAGTGTTGCGCTCTCTTGCCAATATTAGAATTATACATATACTATTGAATAGTACCTGAAAAAAGTATCAAAGAGATCAAGATGGGTAGCTAAAAATTAATCAAAATAAAAGGAAAAAATGAAATAAAATAAAAGAAATTCTAAATTAAAATAAAAGCGACTTGGTAATAATATTAGTAAAAATCAAATTAAGCAATCCCCAGTAACGACGCAAAAAACTTGTCACGCGTTTTATATAACGTGAATTTATGTCGCAAGTTTACGGTGTCAAGTTTTGTAATATAGTATGAAAGTTAGGATGTTGAACCCACATGGATTGTAATTTAATTTTCACCAAGTACTATAATTATGTAACTTCTATTTTATCTAGACAATCGATAAATGGTTGAATGAATGGTCTTAAATTAAAATAATGAGATTGGTTGAGACAAAATTGAGGAATATAAATCATCATGTTAAGAAAGACTAGGGAGTAATTTCACATAACCTTCAATTACGATTCAACGATTTCCAATTATTCTAATTAATTTTCTCATATTTAAAAGCAAGAATCCAATTGTATTTCTCTCCCCTCACTCGAGTGCTGCTAGAAATTAATCCTAGAATTCAATCCCAATATCTCTATTCCGAATTAAACCCTAAAATTTATCAAGTCTCGATTCTTTTGTGAAGTAAACCTCATAGATTTATTACCTTTTCTCAAAGTGTAAAAACATACGTCGTGTCAATCCTATGATCGTGTCTAAATTCCCATCTCTCGAGTGTCAAAATTGATTATCATCTATTCATTCAATTATTGATCAAGTAATTGAAAGTATTAAAATCATGACACAATTAAATATATGCGAGAAAATCAAATAAAAATAATCATAAACACATAATTTCCAGTTGGCTATATCAAACCCTAGATTTAAAATCTTAGTTCATAATAGATATAATTGGCAACATGGAATTAAACATGAAAAATATGGATAAGAAGACAAGGGTTCAGAAAAACTATTCGTTGCCGCTTGGTTTTTTTTTTTTTTTTAAAATCATGTTAATCGTCCCTTCCTCAATTGATTTCTTCAAGGTTTTTTCTTTCGACCTTCTTGCCACTTCTAGCCATCCAAAGCCCTCTCTTTAGGTCTTCAAAATGTGTATTTATAGTTCCCCCAAATTGCAAGACGAATTGGAGTTGGGCCGGGCCAAAAATAATATGAAAATAGGTTTTTTTGGTGTTTCTCAGGATGTGGCGCCCATCTGTCCATATTCAGCATAGTGGACGCCACGGCGCCCAAAACTGGCACCGCGGCGCCAGTCTTCGGTGGAAATCACACTGCACGTCCTTCAATAGTTTTATCATAACTTTTGTTCCTGATGTCCGATTCAGATGATTCAAGATGCTTTGAAAAGCTGATTCAAGGGCTACAATTATTCTTCGGATGTAAATTTTCAATTAAAATGTTTGCTATGTCAAAACGAGTCTCAATATGAAACTACAAATCTGGAGCGTAACTTTTTCGATTGGAAATTGATGTGTTATCATACTTTGGAGTATTTGCACCTTAATCCTCGAACTTTGGACCTCTTACAATTTAGCTCATTTATCCAATTTGTCAAGTTTTGCTTATTTCCTTCAATTTTATCCATCTATATCACAACATCATAACATACATTAAAACGTCCTAAAACTCTCTCAAGTGTAACAAAATAACACATTTAGTGACATAAATATCATGAGTGTAGAACACTCATCAATTGTATGTACATAATTTTTTGAAATCTTTCTGTAAATACTTAAACAGGAAAATAAAGACTATAAAGAATTCATGGACAAAGATTGTCGAGAAGTGTACCGATACAAGGTGTTATTCGGGGATGTTTTCGACTGCGATAAGTACCCAGTGACACTATCGAAGCTATGTCGCACAGGCTTTGCAATGTTTGAAGATAGTGGACATGAAGATCACTGTGACGAGATCTTGGTTGATGTGGAGGGCAGCGGCTCCAGTGACGAGTGCGTAGAACCCAAATCGACTGTAGCAAGCATGGATGTGTTCGGCCCGCACAGTGGGGATAAACGGAAGGCAGGTAGGGATCAAGTGAAGGAGAAGAAGAAGAAGCTTTCGGCTCAGAACGTGTCGTACTCGGTGGATCATGCGACCACAGCTAGTGAGAAGATTGCTGCAAAATTGACCATTTAATTGGAACTATTGTTTCTAACCCGAAGACATGCCTGCATAAGTTATTGTCAATTGGTCGATTGAAAAAAAAACAAACAGATTTGTACTTCTGGTCGTGCACATTCCTCATAGATAAACATAACAGGGAGATCTTGGACATGTAAGATGATGCGAACGAAAAGTTCGAATGGACGGAGTGGAACTGACAAGAGTATAGGAGAGCACAACCTCGGTGAGATGTACGATTGAGATGGTTGCGTGGAGAGGCGTTTCACGTTCTTTAGTTGTTCTTTGTATTTTTTTTATATTTCATTTTATTACATTTCAGTTGAAAACAATTTCATATCTTGTAATTTATTATGGAATGTGACCTACATTTTCTATGTGCAAAAAGAAAATAATTTATTATCTACATTATTGTGATTCGTTGTGATTTTCAACAGGCTAGCAAACAACAACAACATGTGGATAGCCTTTATAATTGACGTAAAAAATAAATTGAAATAGGTGAAAAAGGTACTAAAATAGGGGAAATAAAGTACTAATAAATCACACGTGAAACAATGCACTTATAAACGAGGTAAAATATACACTGAAATAGGTGACATAATCTCTGAAGTAGGGAAAAAGTACTAAGTCACATGTGAAAAAATGCACTTATAAATAAGTTAAAAATATACTGAAATAGGTGACAAAATCTCTGAAATAGGGGAAAAAAGTACTAAGTCACATGTGAAACAATGCACTGTTTGTTTTATTTGGGAACAAATTCTCCATTTGTGCCATTCCATTTTCCTACAAAAGGCAACGAAATGTATATATCTTTGCATGTATTTTAGCAGTGTTTTCTTTCATCTCCAAGAAATAAGTGGTGGTATGACATATTTTGATATGAATTGTGATTTACAATCGTGGTCCGATGGCGATCACGTAGTTGATGATGAGGCATTCACGGAAGAACTATGGATGGACATTATTGAGTGATTTCCATACTATCATATTAGTGAGGTGACTGTACGTGACTACTATCGTGTACAAATATTTCATGTGTCAAAATATCCATTCGCCCGAAACGGTCATATGTTCATGCTAGATGCCATGAACCGTAGTCCTCAACAATGCTAAGCATAGTTCCATATGTACTCGGCGATGCTGTGATCATTTGCGCATGTGCTTTGAGATGAGTACGAATTGCGCGGTTAGCAGTATATAGACGTTTACAAACAATTTGGCATGTTTCTATACATTTTAGCGCATGGAAAAGGCTACGATAGGTCCAAACGCTCTTCAATCATTCACTGGAAACAATCGGACATTACTTTAAACTTGTTCTCGTAGCGATCGTCGAGTTGTCCCACAGTTTAATTAAACTGGACCTGAACTACAATCATGGTGCCGAGCACCACGTCCTTTAACAAACATTACATATTTCGGGATTGCATAAGTACTATTGACGGTACACACATTAGAGGCGTTCTACTGCAGGACGAACGAGTGAGTTTCATCGGACGCAAAGGAATTCTGATACAGAATGTACTAGCGGCCTATGATTTCAATTTGTATTTCACATTTGTGTCGGTTGGCACGACGGAGAACATTCGTGATACAATAATCTTGGCTAAGGCTATGCATAATACCGATATAGACTTCCCGAAACCGACGCCTGGAAAATATTACCTCGTTGACTCGGGTTTCGCGCATCGACCTGGGTACATGGTGCCATATAAGAGTTCAGATATTTTGTATGATTTTTATCAATTCTACAATGGGGCTACTGGTCGTAGGCGTAACTTTCGAAATGCACGGGAGAAGTTTAAATTTTTGGCACTCGTCATATAGGAATGTAATCGAATGTGCGTTCGGCGTGTGGAAAAATCGTTGAAAAATACTCGATCGGATGCCGAGTTATAATTTTAAAGTGCAAACAACTATTGTAATTGCAACTACGGGAATTTACAACTTCCTTTGACGAGCGGGTGTGGTCGATTAAGCCTTTACTAGAATAGATATGGACCCGACACAGCAGAGATGGAGCTTCCGGATGAACGGGACGAAGTTGCAGCAGAAATGCATACACCAGAAACCCAACGAAATGAGTAGGATATGTTTCGAGATTACTTGGCACAACAAGGTTGAGTTTTTTTTTGTAAATAGATTGATGTTTGTGTAATGAAGTTATCCCGAAAAACAAGCAATGTCCTTGCCGACATCATATTTCGTATCAATAAATGTTAGGAAAAAATGTGAACTTGTGAAAAGTGAAATATTTTCAGTTCTTACATGTCAATTTCCATAAACTTCCAAATTTCACTAACGTGTATCACAGTACAACTTGTTATGAGTTGAAATTTTTGACCAGGTGGGCCCACTTGCTTGTTGGTTGAATGTGGAAAGGTCAACATTGGTTTTGAAATGGTACATCTCACATGGTCTTGGCAGGGAAGGCAAGAATGAGATTTTGCTACGTATAGACAAATTACCCAGCTTGTTCGCTGTTGGTGACGTTGACAGCAAAATTGATTGTGAAAAATTCACAATTCCTCCCAAACAGGTACCTAGTGTTTTTTTTTAGAAGTGAACATCTTGTATTTTGTCGTTAGTAATTGCCCTAAACAACCTGTACTTAGAAATTCTGTTGGATATTAACTAAGTTTTTTTGGCTGTTGAACATAATGTTTGGCTGAATTTCTAATGTTTTAGTTTGTAACACATTGTTTTGTGTAATACATTGCCAGCATGTACTAAGAAGTTTCCACAAAATGTTGGACCTATGTAACAATTTATTAACAAGGTTTGGGGCCTTCATTGTATTTATTATTAAAAGTTTGAAGCTATTGTTCGAATACTTGTAAAAGGTTTGGAACCGTGTCTCCACTATTCATAAGATGTCCCATCTTCAAAATGTTTGGGCCCTATACCCACTTGTATATCGAACATCCCAAGTCTTCTACACTCTAGTTCTCATTGAACGGAGGGTCTTGATTTTAGCTTCCATTTCCCAACTTGTTCTAAGAAAGGTTTGATCAACTCAATTTGAGGCAACTGTAAAATATGATATTTCGTTGCTGGATCGCTACACCAGATTTTCACTTTGGTAGGTAAAGATGTAAGTATTGCTCCCTCAGATAGATTTGGATGGTGTGCTGTTTGAATTTTACACGTTTCTTTCAACTTGGTTTGTGGAAGGAGACAATGTAAGGTTTGAAAGACCCTATCACTGCTACATCTTCATCTTTCGAATAATATTCTTCAAGAAGTTTTGAAGGAAAAATTGTAGCTACATTATGGTTAAAATTGAGGCAATTATGCATGACAAAAAGTCGAACTAGTGAATTGCACTTGAAGCGACTTTTTTATTCTCACGTATGAAAAAAGGTACATTACTGAAAGACCACCAAGCTGTTTTTAACAAAATTGTTGCTAATCTAAAAACTTTGGAGATCAAATATGATGAAGAGATTTAGGGTTGATATTATTGTATTCGTTGCCCGCTTCATACATGTCATTTAGAACACAATTTTATACAGTCGTGATACAATTGAAGAAGTTTATGATTCTTTGTATTCAAAGGAAAAGATGAAGCATCTTGTTCGATCTGAGCCTCTTGGAGATGGCCCTGTTGCTGATGTTGATTATGAGTTGATTATCTTAAGGGTAGATCAAGGACTAATCACAGTAATAAAGTTTGTAATTATTGCAAGAGACGAGGGCAAATGAAGAAAGATTGCTATACGTTGCAGAAGAAGGAAAAATTAGTTGCTGCAAATTAAAAGGAATAATAAAAAAAAAACTTCAGATGAAGCTAGAATTGCGGTAGATTGCTACAAAGATGGCGAACTTCTGGTTATTTCTGATGGCTACTCCAAATCGACAATGATTGAATTCTTGACATAATTTGCAATTTTCATGTGTCTTAATCAGGATTTGTTCTCAATATATAAAACATTTTCCAAAGGCATTTTGGTAATAAAAAATAATGTACCTTGTTGGATAGTTGGAATTGAAAAGGTTAGAATTAAGATGTTTGATGGGGTTGTCAGACGACTTGATGCTATGAGACACGTTCTAGATTTGTTCTTATCTCTTTGAGTACTCTTGATTTAATATGGTATATGTATATTTGTACAGGTGGAGTCTTGAAGATTAGTACAGGTGTCCACGTTGTGTTTAAAGGACATAAGTTAAGGGTTTAGGATGATTTTGAGTTTGGTTGAGTACATGGTTTACGGTCCATATTAAAGAATACATCTCATTTGAGTCAAGAAAAAGTTAAGGTTAATGCCACTTTGCTACCATCACTAGGGGTGCCATTGGAACCAAAAGAGATCCTCCACAAAGGTACAATGAAGCTGATTTTGTTGTTTATGCTTTAAGTATAGTCGAAGGTGTTAGGTCTAGCAAAGAACTTTTTCTAGAAGTATTTTGTGTTGATTTTGTTACAAGATATGTTTATGACCTATTTGGTAATTATTAAATTATTCATGATTTTGTTGCTCGTGTAGATAATTCGTTTAATTTTGGTACCCAAGATAATCATGCTGAATGGTGCTTTGAATTATGTTAACACTGAATTTTTTGTGCTTGCCCTAGTTAGGTTTTGTGGAATATGTGGATAATTATTTTCTTTTGGAGCTTTTTTGGTGGAGAATTTTTTGGTTAAAAAGTTAAGTTTTATTCCTTACAGTGGAATTTATCTTCAGGTGGAGAATTTTTTTAGTATTGTTAATTGCAGTGACATTTGGTTCAAGGTGGAGATTTGTTAAAAATATGTTGTGACCTGAATTTTATTTGGAAGACTATTTGGGAATTCTATTTGAATACTAGTTGAAATATATTTGGGATTTTAGTTGGAACTCAATTAGGGAATGTAATTAGGGGTTCAAAAGTTATTTTAGATTTGGAGAACACTTGTAAGAGTCCAATTTACAATAGGAGAAGGAATCATTACGAACAGATGCTCGCTACGTGCTCATCTCTCGTTTGAGCGCCCAGAATAAGAGCATTGGCCTTCGCTTTAAGCAAGGCAGCCACTAGAGCGACATGCCACTGTGAGACCACCACTCGAGCACTGATCTTATCGGGTTTGGTTAGTTCGGGATTTAAAGCAAGTTTTTTTTATCCTATTTCATTCCAAACACTTTCATTATTGTATGGACTTAATTGTAGTTGAACCTCACATCTTAGGCTCTTCTTGCAATATATATATGAGGAGTAAACTTACATATAAATCAATCCTTACATATACACAATAATTTGTAATCCTCCATCAATAAATTAATAAAATTCTTCTCTTTTGACCGTGGTATATTTTTACCATGTAAACATTGTATTTTTTTTAATCCAATTTTCATATTACTATATTATTATATTTGTTTAAATCATAACTAATTTCTCTGTCAACTAGCGGATGAATGGATGGATTTCATCCCCATGTTCTACAGCTGCCATCGTCATTAAAGGTTAGTGACTCAGATGCAAAAATGAAATGTTTAGATATAATCTGCAATAATTTGAAAGGTTTGGAACCCCAGTTGCAATTCTTCCAAGGTCTGATCATAATTATTTATGTGAATTAGCAAAATGAACAGTACTTATAGAAAGCTATAAGACTATTCACTCTTTATTTATAAAAAAAGATTCAAGATGTTCTTTATATTTTAGTATATTTTTTCAAGATAATGTTATTCAAAACCATGGGTGTTCAACACTAGTTTATATGACATAATTTATATCATTAAATAGGTTTAATTAAATAAAATAATTATTATTCATTTATTATGACCTTTCATATACTTGCGCCTAAATTGACGCTATAACATTACTAGTGTTATTATTATTATTATTTTTAAATAAATAGCATTGTAGAAGATTCTCCTTCTCTAAGAGATTCTTTCAAAGTAAAATACTATTTATTTTAAAGAAAGCTTTCCAATAATCTATTTATTTTAACTTTTTAAATAGTGTGAGTTTGACTCTCTATATTTTTCGAGATAAACTCACGTTCATTAACTTTACTTTTGTAGCCAAATATCATATTTTTAGTAGATTTTGATAAAATTTGATTAAACGTGCGATTGTAAAGTCGATAAAATTTAGGAATTCCATGTAGCATATGATTAAAGTTAATTGTTGATTTCAACTTATGTTTTCATCAAATTTTCATGTCGCACCAAACATGGACTTATTATCCAAATATTTCGTGGGATCCATTACTATTTTTCTTGATTTATAAATTTAATAAATAGAGGCTAAATGATTATTGAAAAATTTAAAACAAAAAGTTTGTTCGAATTTGTAAAAATTTATGTTCTTTAAATTTAAAAATGATATCTATTATGTACAGAATACACTATAATATAAGGTCTTTTGAAGATGCTTTAGAGAATGTGACTAATAGAGTCTATTGGAAATATTATTAAATAATTTACTTATACGAGAATATTCAATACAACATAGCGTTTTAATCTCTCCTTCGAAAAATGTGCATATGCCTTTGATGTAAAATTAATTCATTTTCAATATTACTAGGTCTTTGATGAATAAGAGTAAAGAGCACGTTTAAAATGTAAACACATATATTCTTATAATCAATAATTATACTAAATGTTGTCAAAGAAAATAATCATGCTATATGTACATCATTTCTGACATATTTTTTTACTTTGTACCACGTGTCAACGCATCATCAGACAAAAAAATAAAAAAATAAAAAAGATTATCCGCCCACCAGATTTTGAAAACATTGAGATTGTCATCCTCAATGTAAGTTATAGCCTCAACGAGGGAAATAATGTAATTTATAATAGTGACTAATAGATAAATAAATAATATTTGTGAATCCATTGAAATATACGATTGAAAATGAAGTTTGACTATTTATAAATAATTTTATTTATTTTATTGAATGGTAACTAAGTGAATTAAAAAAAAAAAAAATTCTATAACTAAATTCAATGAAATCAACTCATTTGCTTTGACTTTCATGCATTTGTCGAAGTCTTGTAGAATTTTATTAAATTCCACCATCCTAAACCCTTATAAATTGTTTGTTTCGTCAAATATGATCGGATTGACCGGAATTTATATCTTTTAGTCTTGTAGCATGTCATCAACAAAATCCCACCTTTCTACGCTCATATGATGTGATCAATACATTAAACATAACTAGAGTAGCAGGAAAATTGGAACTTCAATAAATCAATATTTTTGGGACCATGAAAAATATTGGCCCTGTTTGATACAGATTAAAATCAGATTTTAATCTAAATCAAATTCAAACAATCAATATTAACCACATCTTTTATGAGTTTCATAGTTTTTCAACCACACATTTCAAAAACTTCTATTTCAAAAATCTAATTTTAGTCCCCACCAAACACCATCATTATTTGAGCGAATATTAATTCATCAACATAGATTCCTTATTTTTCTAAAATACTGCATCTAACATCCGTTTTATTGTACTTAAGGGAATTGAATGTTTCATTTCACAAACTAATTATACTTCACATATTTTATTCAAACAAGTAAAATTCACGAATTTATGTATTTTTAAGGTAGTATTTGTGTTTCCAAAATATGACTCCACATTGTTTGATACAATGCCCCTGTTTGAACTCTATTTTTCTCGAAACTCATTTTTACATAAAATAATTTTACACATAAATTCAATTATTTTTTTTCTAATTTTCAATCTCATATTCTCCAAAACATAACTATTTCAAAACACATTTTCCCTAAAAAAAAATGGATCTCAAATATGGGCAATATATTATTCATTATGTATCTATCATCGATCATGATTATCATCAATCTAAATTACAAGGAATTTCCCTATTCACTTTATTGGACAGTGAATCAGGAGGCATACTACTAGAAATAAGAAATAAACCTGTTAAATTCGATATTCGTGGGGCTCACCCTGAAGGGGGTGATAGTTCCACACCTAATTGGGTACATCGGGGATTGTTGTCTCGGTAAGAGGATTGGGTGGTTATGGAACATGGTCCCCGCCCCATTTAACGTCCATATAAAATATAAGTTTTTTATTAAAGAAAAATAAATGAATTATCATCATTTTTAAAGGAAATATATATTGTTCTACAAATTTAGAAAAAGTAGTGATTTTTACCCATTAAAGACATTAAAATATTAGGAAAAAATTAGATGGGTTGAGATAAACGGGAAACTTGCCTCGACTCGACCCATGTTAACCAAGTATGTAGACGAGGCATTGAGGCAAGAGTACACGAAGAGGTTAGGGATGAGAATGGTTGCCCCAATCTCGACCCGTCCAGTTGCTATCCATACTGTTAAATTCTTAAGCTAAACAAGAGACATTGATAAACTGTGAGTATTATTCATTCAACTAATGAATATATAATACATTACATAATCACAAGAATAATCTAGAAGCTAAGGCTGTTAGGTAGTTCCATGATTTGTATCATGTTGGGAATAATAGTACAACAGAAATGTGGTCCAAAAATATCAAGAAGAACACGTTAATGACAACATGGATGGATAATGCTAATTCATCAATGAGGTGACTAAAGCAGGGAGATGAGTTGGCTGATCTTTATTCTCAACACCCCCCTTCAAGCTGGATGGTATGCTAGTAACTCCAAGCTTGTCTTTTAGGAAAAGGGACCTTGAGTAACTCAGCCCCTTAGTTAGTAGATCTGCAATTTGGTCTGAGGTTGGTACATATTTAACTTCAAGCTTATTTCGCAGTACTTTATCTCCGATGAAGTGAATGTCAAGTTCTATGTGCTTCGTCCTAGCATGATAAACTGGATTAGCAGCTAAAGCTCCTGCACCCATATTGCCATACCACAAGGTTGGAACTTCAGCTAATGAAAGTTCAAGTTCTTGGAGTAATGACTATATCCATGCAACTTCTGAGGCAGCTGAGGCAAGTGCCCTGTACTCTGACTTTGTACTTGAGCGAGCTACAACGTGTTATTTCTTTGAGGACCAGGAAATCAAATTGTCACCCAAATAGATGCAATAACCCGTTGTTGACATTTTATCATCAGGACATAAGGCCCAATCAGCGTCTGAGTACCCATTTAAGCTTAATCTCTCACTTCTTTGTATCCATAATCTATGATTTATAGTGCTTTTGAGATATCTAAGTACTCTCTTTAAGGCCTGCTAGTGAATGGTTGTAGGGAATTGTAGAAATTGACTTAGCTTGTTAACACTGAAAGTGATGTCTGGTCTGGTGTGTGAGAGATACTGCAATGCTCCAACTGCACTCCTATAGATGGATGATTCAGCCAGTAGGGATAGGTGTACGACATGGTTTCAAGTTTTCCAGTTTAACCTTTTTAGCAAATCAGCAATGTATCTGGCTTGGGTAAGATGAATTCCTGAATTATGCTAGACTACTTCCACTCCAAGAAAATGGTACAATCTTCCCATATCCTTCAGTGCAAATTTTCTGCTCAGTGAGTTAATGAAGTCTTGCACTAGTCCCTTATCATTACCTGTTATAACAATGTCATCTACGTAAATGAGAGCAAATATCACTTGCATTTCATTCTTAAAAAAGAACAAGGATGTGTCAGCCACAGATTGCATGAACTCCCAACTCAAGAAGTTTATTTTTAGCTTGTCATACCAGGCCCTAGGTGCCTGTTTCAATCCATAGAGAGCTTTTTCGAGTTTGCAAACATGGTTAGGCTTCGTTTTATCCACAAAGCCTTTTGGCTGATTCATGTACACAGTTTCTTCCAACTCTCCATTCAAAAATGTATTTTTAATGTCTACCTGTCTGATCACCTAATCCTTTGCAACTTCTAGAGTCAAAATTATCCTCAGTGTTGATGGTTTAATGACTGTACTAAAAGTCTCATAATAGTCAATTCGGGCTTGATGAAGGCCTTTTGCCACTAGCCTGGCTTTGAGTCTTTGAACTGATCCATCAGAGTTATGCTTTATCTTAAAAACCCATTTGTTTCCCATTATGTTGTACGTAGGCAATGGAGGTACAAGTTTCCAGGTTCTTATTTTTGTCAATGCATTGAATTCATCTTCCACAGCTCTCTTCCAATCTGTATTCATCAATGCTTCTTCAATACTTTTAGTCTCAGATAGTTTTGAATCATTATTAGTCGACTCTGCCAAGTGAGCCTTTGGTTTGAAAATTCCTGCTTTTCCTCTTGTAACATAGGGTACTGGTTCTGAATTCTTGGTTTCTCTTGGAAATGATTTTCATCTACCTGTTGGATAACCTCAGCTCTTTCATCATTTTCCAGCAAATTTGATGCTGGTTCATCAGGTTCTTGACATCCAATTTCCATCATGCTATCCTCATCAGAGTTATTGTCATGGAAAGTATTTACCTTTTGATTGTCATTCGAGTCAGAGAGCAGATGATGCTGGCTAAGGGCTACTTCAGTCTATGTTGTATCAATATGAATTGAAGTGGATTTATTTAGATCAAAAGGAAGATGAGTATGAGGAATAACTATTTCAGAAACTACAGATGGTGATTGACTTTTGACATTGAACATAGATTCAAAGAGAAACTCAAATTCATTGAATACCACGTGTCTTGAGATATACGATTTTCCTAAAGAGCTGAGACACATATAACCTTTGTAAGAGTCACTGTATCCAAGGAAAATACACTTTGTAGAGTGAAAATTGAATTTTTGTTTTTGATAAGGCCTTAAGCAAGGGTACCAGGCACATCCAAAATTCTTAAGGCCTTATAGTTGGGCTCCTTGTTGTATAGAGTTTGATAGGGAGACTGTTGCTTGAGAGTAGGTGTTGGTGGCCCATTTATAAGATAGGTAGCGGTGTTAAAGGAATCCCACCAGAATTGTAAAGGCAACTGAGCTTGAGCAAGTAGAGTTAAGCCAGTCTCAGTAATGTGTCTGTGTTTTCTCTCTATTCTGCCATTTTGAGCTGAAGTATAGGGACAAGGGTGCCTAAATTCGATTCCCTCTAGTGTTAAAAGATTAGAGAAAGCTCTATATTCTCCCCCCCAGTCAGCCTGTAGTGTTTTGATTTTGTGATTCAATTTGTTTTCAACAAGAGTTTTAAATTGGCTAAAAACTTTTAAGGCTTCAGATTTGAGTCTTAAGGGGTAAATCCAAGTGAACCTGTTGTAGTCATCTAGGAATGTAATGTAATATTTAGATCCTGAGTTTGATAACATAGGCGCAGGTCCCCATATGTCAGTGTAAACCAATTCTAAAGGTGTTCTGGGATGAGATGAAGATAGGGAGAAATGTAGTAAATGAGACTTTCCAAATTGGCATGCATTGCAAAATGAACTAATGGTATTTTCCTTTGCTTTCAGATTACAAATTTTGAATACTTGAGTCATCACTTGGCTGGAAGGATGACCAAGTCTATTATGCCATACATCAATATTAAAGGACTATTGACTCGAATTGGTAAAGGACTTAACAGAGGACTCTTAACTGGGTTTAACTGAAGACACTTGACTGGTAGGAACTGAGGAAATGTTGTAGCAGAATTTATTTTGAATGCTTGATTGATGAAGAAGTTTTTGTTGAGGAAGATCCAGTTGATACAGCCCCTCCTTAAGCTTTCCTTGTAGTATCACCTCTTTCGTTGACAAATCCTTGACAAAACAACAATTAGAATGAAATTCCATGAAGACCTGATTATCTGAGGTTAATTGTGATACACTAATAAGGTTCTTCTTTTTATTTTAGGTACATGCAGCAATTTTTTCAGAGCTAGTGTTTTGTCATTAAGAGCAGGAATATGTGAAGTTCCAAAATGTGAGATGTGCAACTTATTTCCATCTCCTACCATGACTTTTTCCTTACCAGTGTACTCACTTGCTGAGGTTATGTTTCCTTTATCAGATGTGATATGATTGTTGGCTCTTGTGTCTGCAAACCATGCTAGATCTCCTACGGTGTTAGGCGTAGCAAGGAGAGCTGTAGGTGATGAATTGTTATAGTTTATCCTCTGAGTAGGTGGTGTACCAGTATACCTCTCATCATATCTAAAATTACAGATGTTTGCCTTATGTCCTATTTTCCCACACACTTGGCAAATTGGCCTATCACCTCTAAAACTATAGCCTCCTCTGTTCTTACCTCTTCTTCCACTTCTGTAGTGATTGAAGTTGGTGTATCTTCCTCCACTATTTGGCCTATTTGATCTAGAGTGATGGTGGCCATGACTTGATCTCTGTGTGAAATTTGCTGAGATTTGATCAAGGCTTATCCCAGCCATTTCATTTATGACTGTGTTGAGGTGTTCCAGTCGACTCTCATAAGTCATTAAGGTAGATTGGAGTTCACCCCAAGAGATGTGGTCTCTGCTGTTAAGTTCAACCACTATTGGTGTATAGTCCTCATCTAATCCAGCTAGAACTTGAGTAATCAAATCAGTGGGAGTCATAGTTTTGCCGACAATTTCACGGTTATCAACAAGTTGCTTTACCTTATTAAGGTAATGCTCAAACTTCTTTTCCTCATTTTTTGAAGTTCTCCTGTAAGGAAGATAATTCTTGATCTATTTTGGACACCACAGCTTTCTTCAATGGCAGTCCACAGTTCATTTGAGTTGGCTGCACCCATCATCCTCATTGTGATTTCTACAGTCATAGAGAAGTAAAGCCACCCCATCAACAGTTGGTCTGTTGACATCCATTGGCTGAATTCTGGATTTTTCACCATTTCAACACTGGTTCCACCTTCACCAGTAACTTAGGTTGCTGTGAACTCTTGAGGACACTCCTTTGTCCCAAGGGAGTACCCTTCTAGATTATGTCCTCGAATGACTGAGAGGATCATATTTTTCCACAGCAGATAATTATTCTTATCTAACTTCACAGATATGTTTTTAGTTAGATTTACACCAAAGGGTGAGAGATTATTACTTCCAAGTGATGGTACAGCAGTGCTGCTAAAGAGAGATGCTGGAGCTGTTGCTGGATCAGGATTTTGAGGAGTATTACTGGCGTTTGCCATGGTTGGGCTCTGATACCAAGTAAAATTCTAAAGCTAAACAAGAGATAGTGATAAACCGCAAGTATTATTCATTCAACTTATGAATATATAATACATTACATAATCACAAGAATAATCTAGAAGCTAAGGCTGTTAGGTAGTTCCATGATTTGTGGATCATGTTGGGAATAATAGTACAACATGAATGTGGTCCAAAAATATCAAGAAGAACACGTTAATGACAGCATGGATGGATCATGCTGATTCATTGATCGGGTGATTGAAGCAGGGAGATGAGTTGGCTGATCTTTATTCTCAACAAATACTTACTGCCATTTGAACCGATGATAAATAATATTACTCTACTCTATTTTTTGGACATTTGACCAAACAAAACTCTTTCTAAGGGTATCAATTTCACAAGGAAATAACACCACCAAATATATATACTTTTTATTGTAAATTCCACCAGGGTCTCGTGTCTTTATTAAGTGTAACATTCATGTTCTCAATCTACTAGTTTGTTACAGTCATGGCCCCAACCTTTCACAATGGCATAGATAACAAATTACATTAATGACTTTAACTTTCATTTAGAAATCTGAATAGCATAAGAGTGCCATAATTTTAAAAGATTGAGAATAAGTACAACAAATGATAGGTTGGAATATGGGTGCAACAGTTGCAAAAGGTTGAGGACCCCTGGTGAAATTTACCTTATATTTGACTAGGGCCACTTAAACATGTGGTATTGATATATGGATTTATGAATTAATTGGATTTTATGTACTAAATTTATTTCTTTAAAGTATTATCTTATAAACTTGTCAAATTATTAATTTAGCATTTGTTCGGGGAGAAATTTTTTCAAGCGAAAAATAATTTTTAGAAGAATGTGTGCTTGAAAATAATTTTGGAGAAAAATAGGTTTAAAAACATCTCCCAAGCAAGCCTTTCGTACGTTGGCTCCAGGTTGGGATAGAAAAGAAGCATCATTTTTCCCATTCTTTTTCTTTTTTCTGCAGGACTCTTTCCTATATCCTATCAAGTAAACCCATTGGAAAGGCAATTGATTGGAAAAATACCCGCGTTAATTTGTTCTCACTTGTAGACTTAGTCGAAGTTAGCAATGGGTGGAAAATTTCCCCCTTTATTATTGGTACGACTTTTTATTTTTCTTTTGGTAAATTGCAAGAGTGGTCCTTGGGGTTTAGGGTAACTCGAGTTGGTCATCTCCGTCTTTATCCCTTGATATTTATTTCTCGACTTTCCATGCAGAATGCTCTTTCCCTTTTTCTAGATTTCGCCCTTTTTGACGCAAAATATATATTTTCCTTAGCAAGTTCAAATAAAAAAAAAATCATCACTTGACCTTCTTTTCCACCTTGCAACAACCCCAAGTCTATAAATAGCGCATAACTTGATTATAATAACACCATCCTTCAAGTATTCCTTCAAATTCACTCATGGCTCTTAAAATTTCTGCTCTTTTTTCATGCATATTTCTCATTTTCCTCGTCCTTCTTGTCTCTTGCAATGCGAAGAAAACAGAAAGGACAAATAACAAAAAATCACTGCCTTTTGATTTCATCAAACGTTTGGAGGGCTGCCACAAGGGTGAAAAAATTAAAGGCATTCAAGAACTCAAAAAATACCTCGAAAAATATGGTTATCTTGATTATCATCATTCAAGAAATAAAACCCACGCGAATGATGACGACTTTGATGATTTATTAGAATCTGCAATCAAAACCTACCAGTTCAATTATCATATAAATGCCACTGGAATTTTAGATTCTGAAACGGTGTCGAAAATGACGACACCTCGATGTGGGGTGGCGGACATTATCAATGGAACAAGCAGAATGCGATCAGGTGGGATGAAAAATCAGTATAGCCATGAAGGAGGTAGAAGCTCCATTCATACGGTGTCGCATTACAGTTTCTTCCCTGGAAACCTTAGATGGCCATCTTCTTCAACACATTTAACTTATCAGTTTTCACACTCTACTCCTGCAGCAGCCAAGGAACCTGTTTCAAGAGCCTTTGAAAAATGGGCTTCTGCAACACATTTTAAGTTTTCATTGGCTCAGAATGTTCAAAATGCAGATTTAGTCATTGGTTTCCATAGACGTGATCATGGTGATGGAGCACCGTTTGATGGCCCAGGTGGGACCCTGGCTCATGCTTTCGCACCAACTGATGGGAGGTTTCACTATGATGCAGATGAATCATGGTCCGTTAGGGCCATCCCAGGTCAACATCATCTTGAAACTGTAGCATTACATGAAATTGGGCATCTTCTTGGACTTGGGCACAGCTCTGTCGAAAACGCAATCATGTATGCGAGAATTAGAGCTGGAGAGATAAAGAATTTGCATGCTGATGATATACAGGGAATCAAAGCTTTATATAATGTCTAAGAGAAGCAACTTCTATACAGCTGAGGTTTATGTTAATTTCTGCAATTTATATGAATAAAGAAAGACTTATGATCTCTTAATAATGCGTAGGAGAAATAGGAATTTCTTCTGTGCAAATATGTCACTATTTATGAACGTGTCTTTACATGGTTTTGTTTTAGCCTTTAAGGTATTAACGAGTAAGATTATAATGTTACAAATATTTAGTACTTCCATACGGGCTTACAAATATTAACGCATATATATTCAGAAGATGGAATTCTTAACTCTTCGTTAGATGAATATCATTGAACATTTTTGAATACTTGAGCTAATCTAAGCGTTTAGTAATTGAGTAAAGAATTTAGTGAGTCATTGTATTTGTGATCGAATCATCAATGGATTATAGTTTATAAAATGTGATATGCAGAGAACGAAATGAGGGGTAAAATGGTTAGTTTGCACCCAACTCCTATTATGCATATTTAATTGAGATATAGTTTAAAGTGTGTTGTAATGCGAAAATATATTTCGAATGTGAATTCCCGCAAGTGTACGGATCGTCCAAATAATAAGTGGACTTTTTAAGTCTGTGTATCGTTCACATAATTTTATTTAATTTGATTTCTTTTTACTATGACCTTAACCAAAACGATAATATTAACTAGAATTAAATCAAGTACGACGCAGGTGTGAATTACTAAACTAAATGTAATTGATGGTTGACTACAAATTTTATGTAATTTATTAATGAATGAAGCACTAGGATCTTAAATCCCCAAGTAATAATTATTTCTAACTCTAATTTTATAATTTGACAACACGAATCCAATTATTACGAATCAATATTCATATCCTATCCAACAATCTCTCGATTAATTTTGGACCTACTTCACATACAACCTGACTATATCTCTATGATGGATGCGAATGTACAAGAATGTATACGATTTTACGAACACTTAGAGATTCATTTAAGACATAATGGTATATTTTTATTCCCTGTCGGATCTCATAATGATTTATATACGTGCTTTTTGCGTCAAATATATAAAACTAAAGATCAAATTATCAAATTACAAGGTTCATCGTTCATCTAACACTGATTAACATAGACTATTATAGTAGAAAGAAGAAAACATGAAAAAGAATCAAGAAACGACATTACTCAATTAATTATGGATATGAATCTTCACGCCTTGGGGATGAATTTTGTGTTTCTTATCTCGTTCTATGCTCTCCAATTTGTCCTCTAGGTCTCCTTCGAGTTTTTGGACGGCTTTGTAGTTTATATAAATGTCCAGAGATTGATTTCCATAAAAGTTGGAATGAAATAAGGAAACCAGAAATTTGCACCCTGAAAAATACTATGTGACCGCATAGTTAAGTTGAATGCGGTCGTATAGAACAATAAATTCTCCCCTGAAATTCTCTGAAGTCTTCTTTGTGGTCGCATGGATTTATAAATTTTTTTCGTCAGATAGTTTTCAGTATTTTGGTCGTATATTTTTCTCCTGATATCCGATTGAGACGATTCAAAATGATTTGAAAAATTAACTCAAAGGGATACAACTCTTCCAGAAATATAAGTTTTCAAATTCAAACGTTTTCTATGCCAAAATAGGTCTCAAACTAAGAATGAAAATTCAAAACATAACTTTTTTTTGCTGGAAATTGATATGTGATAGTATTTCGACTATATTTCATCCCTTTGACTTCTTTCGTCATCAAATTGATACCCAACACTCTCAAAATTTCATCATGAGATCGACATAACTTTCAGTATTTGCACTCGAGTTCTCAAACTTTGATTTTGCTTTATTTTAGCCATTTTCGCTTGTTTTTCCAAAATTTCACCACTTTCATCGTTTTTAACCTACCAAACACAAATTATATAGAATTAAACCATGTTAACATTTACTTTCCACAATAATCCATGTTTTGTGACATATATAATTGTGTAAAAAAAAAAAATACACTTATCAAACCCCCCAAACTTGACCTATTGTTTGCCCTCAAACAAAATTGTGGCTTAATTCTACACAAACATGGTTTTTGCCGTGTCTCATGATTAGAATTCAATAATTACATAGTAGATAACTTCAACAATGCAACATCAAATCAACCTACACTAGTTACATGCAAAACTCAATGTGTGTATAAACTCATTCAAACATATTAAACTCATTGGTTCACTCCCAACCCGTAGTGGTCATGTATTTCCTTTCTTCGCTCGAGAGATATACACCCCCAAACTCATTCTCTTAGTTTGGATAGATCGTACTATCATAAGTTTACACTTCAATAAGTAGAAACTCTCATATTTTTGATTACTTCAACCTTTAACATTAAACTAAACTACTTGCCTTGTATTAAAGGTGTAGTTCTATCAACCAAATGTTTTGGGACTTAGTCAATGTATTTGGTATTTTTATTCTTTTTAAACATTTTCTCATTAACTTTCTATATAACCCCTGTAGCTAGGGGTGGGCGTGGGTTAGGTTGGGTCGGATTTTGTCCCAATTCAAACCCAACCCAACATTGTCGGTTTGATTGAAATTCAACTCAACCCAATCCAATTAAATGTCGATCGGGTTAGGTTGAGTTGGTCGATTTTGGACAACATGTCAAAAAATATTAAAGTCACAAAAATTTTCACTCCTTGAAGCCCTCCAGATAATTTAATCGTCACTATTCACTCACATCTTCACTTTTCAAGCTCATCGGCTATTTTCGAATAAAATGACCTCTCAATAAGCTAAAAAAATGCAGTATCAGTCACGAATGATACCAATTCATCAAATATGATCCAACCATACAGAAACAAACCCACCAAACCCAACTACTCAATTAAATCTAAACAACTAGTGATTGCAAAAACAAAGTGATAAATAACAAATACTAAATCAGTATGCATATGTAAAAGCTCAATTACCTCAAAATTAAGGGCAACTCATGTTTTATACCACAACAGTTTCTCCATTATCATCTGAATACTTAAGACTCCGCTTCCACAACAAGCTGCTGCACTCATTGGGATTAATCTCATACGTTGAAGCAGAAAAATTGCATAAACCATCTTCCCAGACTAATATCCTGAACATTATATCTTCAGCATAAATAAATCAACAAAAAATAAGTGATTTTGCATAATTTAGTACTCATATAATATGCAAGAATTTGATGTAAATTTAGCAGTATTTTTTTACTTTGGAGGGGGGTAATTTCTTGGTAAAATCCAGTGGTGATACCTGAAGGAAAAGGACTTAAACATTCATCACAAATGTTTAGAGTGGCTTGACAAACAATTCTAAATTCAGTGATATTTGTTTTATTTTTGCTCAACATCTTAGTTTTCCAATGAACAAATTAAAGAGCTCGCCATCGGGGTTGAAATAGAGTGAACAAAAATTCATGTGGGTATTGAGAGATTTGGATAAATGGGATGTCTTTGAAGGAGAGGCTAAGAGAGCTCCATTGCCAGAAGGGTTCAAAAAGAGAGTGGAAAGAAGATGACTTATTGTGAAAGACGGCGAGAGAGAGAGAGAGAGAGGCAATGGTACTCTTGAATGGCTAGGTAATGGTACTCTTTCTTGAATATTAAATTGTTAGGTTTTTAGTGTTGGTAATTATGTGGACAAAATGACTAATTTGTAACGTGTTGTAAAAATCAAGGACCTATGGTGCAATTTGTATAAATTGGGTTATGAGATCTAAGATTTGAGTATGAAAAGATGAGAGACACGACACCGCATTTTCGTTAACTTCTCGCCTAGTTGGCACTCAAGCGACAAAAATAGAATGCATGTTGCCCGTCTGACGCCGAGCTCTTGCTTGAGCGAGAGTGCATCACTCCCTTATCGCTCGAGCGATAGGTCGATCCGAAAACTCTAATTTTTTGTTTTGAAGTATTTTTCAGTCCATTAAATGTAATTACCTTCTCCTATAAATACACAAGCCAATGGACGAAATTGGTGTGGTTGTTCATTGTGCCTATTTTCTATAACACTTCCATATTATTCTTTGAATACTTAATGTAGTAAAGCTTATATCTTGCAAATGGGTATACAAAGTAAAAAGACGTTGAGACGAATCAATCGAAAGATACAAAGCTCGACTAGTAGCTCGTGGATTTTCGTAGCAATATGGTGAGACGTTTAGTCTAGTGGCAAAGTTCACTACAGTACGAGTACTAATAGCATTAGCAGCAAGTAAGTCTAGTAGTGTCCAAAAGTCTCGAATCGAATCGAGCGATTCTTCATAAGTTAAATACCCGAACGAGTACCCGAATCGAGAACCGATGGGTATGGGTCGAGTATCGAGTCTAGACCAAGAACCGAAGAGTCGAAACTAAATAATTTTGTTATTTTTTTATTGGATTAATTAAATTATTTTATTTTTTCTAAATAAATTAACAAATTAATTAAATAAATTAGATCATTTCATAATTTTAAGTCTTGGACCTCAATTTTTTAGAAATTTTTAATTTATATTTCATTTTCTTTGTGCAGGCACGCTGCTTGAAGCAAATTAATTGACATGGATCACCGACATTTTAATATTAATATCTACTTTTTAGTATTTGTATACATTGAATTAATGTTATTCGACAACTAGTTATTTATATATTTTTGGGTTACATTAATTTGTAAAAGTTACGAATAAAATGTCATTAGTTATATTTATTTAGTGTTGCTGTAAGTGTTAAAAAATTTAATTATGGTATGGAACTAAAAGGAATCGAACGAAACCGAACCCGAACGGTTTCATAATTATATTTGGACCTGACGGGTCCATTTATTAAATATCCGAGAATTTTGGAACCGAGCATAACCGAAACGAACTGACCCACGAACAGCCCTAAGTATGTCCTGGAAGCTATGACAAATGGATATGAAAAATGCATTTCTCCTTGGAGAACTTGATCGAGATATATACATGGAGCAACCAAAGGGATTCGAGAATAAAGAAAATTCAGGATATATTTGCAAGTTAAAGAAGACTATCTATGGATTAAAGCACGCACCACGAGCATGGAGCGTTAAAATAGCTTAATTCTTAGTTCAAAGAGGATACTCGGTAGCACCAGTAAACTCGAGCTTAAACATCAAAGCACAAAGTGAAAAACTAACAATAATGCTAGTGTACATGAATGATCTCATCATCACTAGAGATGCCAAAAATGAAGTCCAACGAATAAGAAGGAATCTATCAGTGAGATTTCAAATGAAATAACTTGGAGATCTAAATCATTTTCAGGGACTTGAGATATAAAGAACAAAATAAGGATTATTCTTGCATCAGCAAATCTTGCATGTTAGTTCCCAAATCAGCTACTGTTTATGTTAACTTTGCCACTGTTCTTGATGTTCTTCAAGTGTTTCTTGTTGCTGAAGCAATGGGACTTTTGTGCCCATTTCTTCTTGGATTTTCATCACTGTATGATCCACATCCACTCATTTTCTTTGGCTTTCTTTTTCCTCAATTGTTTTCGACTCTCGTGTTTTTGGCATTATTTTTCAGAGTGGACGCTAAACTATTAACCTCAAATAGGTCGGTCCTGTGATTTTTGGGGCCCGAGGCGAACTCTCAAAGTTGAGCCCCTCGAACCAACGTAAATGGAATGTATTGGTAACTTAGAACAACAAACAAATAAAAAAAAACAAATTTTTTTTTACATCACAACACCAGATATGTACATGTAGATCATCAAGATATTATGAAATAATAGTGATATTACAGATTCAAGAACAAGATTCTAGAGTTAGGAAACATAAATATTACCTTTTGTATTTCATCCAAAATTCCAGACACTGAGAGTTCAATTCATATTTCAGTCTTTTCCACATCCTTCCAAGCCCAAAATTATTCGTAAATTTACAATTCTAAAAAAAAGTTACATTTCATACCACAAAAACTACCTTTTTCCATTACAATTTATCAAATAATCATCAATGCCCGGGTTATTAGAACCCAGTAAATCACTCCCTTTAATATTAGTCACCTCAAATTTACATCTAAATTCACACCAAGACTTGTCAAACCCAAGAAACCCAACTCCCAAGCTTTCATTATTCACAAAACACACCACAAAAATCGATTTTCAAACCTCTTTCCAATCTAGCTCTTTAGAATTCCACCCATTCACTTTAATCCTAGCATTTTTAAACACTGGAAAACACTTCTGTTTCGCAAATTCACCGCACTTCGCTTTTGCTGCTTCAAAACACGCTTCCATTTTGAGCTCCTCGCATTTTGCTCTTTCACTAAAGTCCTGTTTAGCTAGACCTAGAATCTCTTCCCACCAGGGGGGGTTGGAATTTGCTGGAAGCGGAAATGGAGCACCTAATGCGGGCACTTGATTTGCATTGTTCGATTATTTGAGCCTCACAGGCCTTGTACGCGGTGGCCTAGGACTAGGGAGTGCGAATAGAAGTTGAAGTAGTAGACTAAAGAGAGAGAGACGATTGAATTGCAGAGGAGAGATAACCGGTGAAAGCAAGCAATTCATTACAATTCAATTAAAAAAACCCCCTTTTTTCCAAACTGAAAGTGCCCGTTTCTTGTATGGGCTGGACCTAACAAAAAAATAGGGCCGGTAAAAAATGAGGCCCCCTCCAATCTTGGGCTTAAGGCAATGGTTTCATGGGAAAAGTGCATGGATCATGCTTTTTCTTTCCCAAAATCACAAATCAGGTCCCAGGTTTTAAATTTGCAAAAATCAGGTTTTTCAAAAATTAATTAATTATATTTTACAATTATATTAAATTAAATATTTAACTATAATATAATATAATTAATCCACCCACCCACCACTTCCAGCCCCACCCCCACTGCCCCGGCCACCGTGACTGTTCCGACGACGGGGAATACTCCGACGACCACTCCGGTGATCGTTCCGCCGCCACTTAATTCCGGCGATTGGTCAGATTCCGACCAGTATAGGTCACAGATTTTTAAAATTTGTCGATCACAGATTTGATATAGGTAACAGATTTTTAATGTAGTCACGAGTTAAAATTAGTATAGGTCACAGTTTTTTAATTTAGTCACAGAGGTCACATATTTCCAAAGTTGTTAATCACAGATCATATATTTGTTGGTCACAGATTTTTTATTGATCACAGGTTAAGAAATTTTGTTGGTCACAGATCATTTTATTGGTCACAGATCAAAAAATATATATGTCACAAGTCACATATTTTCAAATTTATGAGTCACGGTTAAATAGCTAAGTCACAGACACCAAAATAATCAACTATAGCTAGGTCACAGTTCAATAACTTGGTCACATACACAAAACAAATCACAACGGTCACAGTCACCACCGCAAAATCAAAAAAATGTGCAACGCTACTGCACCTTCGCTGCTGCAAAACAAATCACATACACAAAACAAATCAATAACTTGGTCACAGTCACAACGCTGCTGCACCTTCGCTGCTGCAAAATGTGCAAATAATTCCACCTTCGCTGCTGCACCAGTAGCAGCAACGCCGCTGACGGTTCAGCAGCGTCGCTGTGACGCTGCTGAACCGGCAGCAGCGTCACAGCAAAGCTACTGCCGCTGCTGAACCGGCAGCAGCTTTGCTGCTGCGAATCGCTGTTGTCTGCAGCAGCGATTCGCAGCAGCCGCAACAGATGGAGGGGAAGGGGAGTGGAGAAGGGGAAGGGAGTGGGAGGGGAACAAACCGGCGGCGGTGGCGGCGGGCGGGCTTCGCTCCTGCGAATCGCTGCGCCGCAGCAGATGGAGGGGGAGGGGGAGCAGAGAAGGGGAAGGGAGGAAGAGGGAGGGGGCGGGATCGACGACCGGTGACCGGCGGCGGCGAGCGGTGGCTGCGGCGGGTGAGAGGAAATAGATAGGAAATGGATTAGGGTTTGGATAGGATAGAATGTTATATTTAAAATAAAGTTGGTGGGGTAGGTGGTGGGGTGGGTATATTAGATTAATTTAATTTAAAATGTTATTATTAATTGTGAAATTAAAACCTGATTTTTGATTAAATAAATGAAAAACCTGATTTTTTAAAACCTCAAACTTAACCCCTGGTTTTTGGTAATTTTCCCTGGTTTCATTCGCCTCTATGCAGGGCAGCCCTAACCTCAAATAAAGGTAGTATTTCTTAAATTCAATTTTGCATTCTTTTCCTCAAGTTCTCAAGAGTTTTTCTGCTTTATGCTTTCGGTGTATTTCAAAGCTAATTTTTTGTTGGGGGGGGGGGGGGGGAGAGGGAGGGAGAGAGAGACCTTCTTTTAAAGATTGATTATGGTATTTTAGTCATTTTGTGATATGAAAATTATTGTTTTTGGTGGAAACCATGATTAGGTTATCATTTTCAAAAATCTTATTGATATTTTTCACGCAACACTTGATTTGCACATAAAGGCATGATGTATCAACGTCAAGGTTGATTTATCATAATTCACAATAAGGGTATATTGGTAAAAGAACACAATAAAATATTCCACATTAGGAAACAAGCCTATATATTTGGAACAAGAGAAAAAGGAAACTCAACCTATATAATTGAGACGGAGGGAATATATTGCTTCCAAGAGGTTTGGTATAAATTTAGCATAAAGCAATAAAGAATGTGGGGTATATAAGGGGAGAATTAATTGATCTTGACAAAGACAATCAATTAATTTTGGATAATTTATTTTTCAACTAGGCAATAATAAATCTGACGGATAATCGTAAATTAGGGTTACAATGGTGAATTCGAAATTCTAGTGCCATAATTTGAATTTCATTCTAGAACTCATGCTGTTTAAATTGCTTATTGTAATTGATAATTAGAAAAAACTCACACTCAAAATCAACTTATTGAATTATGTGTAATCTCGTTAGGGTTAATTATAATAAAAGTGCAATCGACAAACAATTTTTATGAATATTATATTACTTGTTCACGGCTCTATATACTCTGAGAGATAAAAGCGCAACAACATATGACACAGACAGTAGACTATCCACATTCTAGTCCTTCGAATACGTTCATGTGCTCTTTTGTTCTTTGAATAATGCTAAGTGTATATTTCATGGATTACATCTTGTTTGATATAGTGCGGGAGTTCAAAAAGTATTAGGTGGGAAAGTGTGCGTGTTTTTTTTTTTAAAAACTGTCCAATCATGTATCGTCATGTGACACATTGTAAAAAAAAAAAAAGTACATATAGCATGATTGTTGTTCTTCATCCTGGGTATAATCTCATTCAAAGTAGATGTTGGTCAAATTGTGTGGCTGTCTGTGAAGAATATCTAGAAGGAGTAAGCAATTGGAGTCTTGAAAATCTGAGAAAAGAATACGTGAGTCAATCAAAACCATATCCCCGTCAATCAAACATTTGTGGTCATGACATTTTTCTGAATGCCACAAACAGACTCCTCCTGACTTCTTACATAATTGACGTAAAAAAACACAAAATTCCTGCCTCAATTCCTCTACGTTAGAAAGATTCGGGTGGATTTCAAGTCATTACATGTGTCATTCGTAAACATACGAGTACGAGACAATTATACAAGAGGAGCTTTTCTATCTCATTTTAAGAATCATACTTGTCATCTTAATTACATTATTAGTTGCACTCTAAAGAGTTTAAACTTTTACAGAACATTTGATAATTCATTATAATGTCTGTCATGTGAGTAGAGGAGTATACAGTTCAAGTCTTTTTTTCCAGAAAAAAAAAAAATTATACATGTATGTATAAAAAGATGGCATGCACGTGAAGAGCTAGCATGTTAAATATAAAGATGAAATCTTCTTATGTTTAATACTTTGTACTTATAATGAAATGGTCCAATTAGGTAAAGACGATATACTAGGCCTCCATTTATTAATTTATACATAATTTATAAAATAAATACTAGTAGATCCTATGAAATGTGTAGATAATAGTGAATGGTAAACATGAATATGTGATTGAAACTAATATTTGATATTGAGTGAATTTGTACAAAGGATTCTTAGTTTTAGACTTTTTATATATTTTGTGGTTATATTCAAAGAAATCAACTCATTCATTATTATTTCTTTTTGCCATATCTTTAATAGCAGGTTGATTACGCCTACAACCGAAATGAAAACTGAATGTTTCGTGGTTTAAAAATACGGAATCTTCGTAAACTCTTATAATTTGTTGAATTCGTCAAGCTTAGTCATTACATTACATTTTCTTAATATTTCATAAGCAAATTCCACATTCACAAACCTTTAGGATTTGATAAAAACGATAGGATAAAGTTGTGTTCACATCTTCTAGTCTTGCAGTCTTTAGTACTTCAATTGACTAAAATTAGTATGTTACACACTTCAATTCGTCAACATTCATTAGTAGACCAACCCCGGAAAGAAAATAATTTTCCCTCTCCCGTGTTATACATGCAACACTGTCCTCCTTTGCATAAATTGAATGCAAGGTCACCAACCTTTGGGTTTATCGTGAGTTAGTTTTCAGCTTTTTATTCTCATTTGTTTGTGTGGGTTCATTATAATCTAATTACGGTGAGAAATTATAGTTCCAAAAGAAAAATAATAAGTGCATAGTAGTTGTAAATGTTTGGTTAAAATTAAAGTTTGACTTAAAATTATAAGTTACTTTAAAAAAAAAAAAAAAGAGAGGAAATTTTGACGGTTTCTAAAATGTAATTTTTGCACTTGACCATTGTCTCCTTCCCACTCTCATTGTACTGCGACTCCCATTGGTATACGAGCGGGTGGAATGAAAAATGGAGTTTCAAGCTCCATTTATACGGTGTCATATTGCAATTCTGCTAGAAAAACAAGCTCAATGGACAAATTTTGTGACACATAAACTTGACAAATTTCCATTTGCAATTAAACAAAAAACTGCCAAGTTAGTGTGTCCAAAAATGGCACGTCACTACCGAGCCTGTTCAAGCAGCATTATTCGTCATATTATACTTTTTTTTACAGGGAAACCCTAGATGGCATCTCTTCATTACACTTAACTTATGGGCTTTTTACCCTCTACATAATATATAAAATAATTGTCTTTTATTCACAAAAAAAAAAAAAAACACTATTGACCTCCTTTCTAAAATCCTTCTCATACCAGCCATTTCATTGGCATTTAATAGTCTAGGGAAGTTGAATTTGGTCTTCTTCAAATGTGTTAGGTACAAAGAGATCATAAATATTACATAAACATTTCTCCAAAAACTTGTGACCAAAGAAAAGTTGATGACCTTAAAATTACAATTGATTCTTTCTCTAGAGGATGGAAACTTTGTCTTGAATATTAATCTGCTCAAGAGCTCGTCAGATCAAAGTGATATACTAAGGTATGTTAACTGAATTAACTACCTTACCTACCTTGCCAATTCATATAGCCACATGAGCTAAGAATCAGCCAACTCATACACCAGTTGGAGCATTGCATCAGCGACCTTTTTTTTCTTTTTTTCCTTGCTAAACTGACACGGTTTTGCTTGCAGTATTAGCATCAAATATGTTGTAACATATTATAGACAAGATCTACCATTTTAGGAACAAATTAATAGCTATCCATTCTAGATTATTCTTTGTACATTCCATTGTATTATTTAACCTTGATGGTCTGATCAATGATGCACCGAAGAAAACAGCTGATTGCAAATTCTATCTTCTCTTGGAATTTAACTTGGTATCAGAGCAACACTCCCCAAAGTGCTGATCTCATCTCTGCATCTACCTTAATCTCCAGTAGTACTGTTACTCCTCTGATTGGCAGAAACAACATCTCACCATTCATAGTTAATCTCACTCAAGTTGTTTTAGTCCAAGTAGACAAGAACAACTTCTTGCTATGGAAGAATATGATATTTCCAATCATACGAGGACACAACCTTGAAGGCTACATTCTAGGGACAAAGATGTGTCCCCAAGAATTCATTGGCATCCAAGTTATTGGTGAAGTTGGTACCACCATTGAGATGATTAAAGATCCTGAATATGGCCAATGGATGTTAATAGATCAGTTGCTTATGGGTTAGCTATATTCATCAATGACTCTAGACATTGCTATGAGAGTTATGGGTGCTACCAACTCAAGGGAGCTTTGGATATTAATTGAAGAAAGCTATAGAGTACAAAATCGGTCTAGAATAACCTTCCTCTTTGGTGAACTACATAAATCAAGAAAGGGAACAATGAATATTGATCTAAACTTAAACAAGGTGAAGCAACTTGCTGACAACTTGGAAATTGCTGGGAAAACTGTGGTGCATACAGACTTAGTCACTCAGGTTTTGGTTGGTTTAGATGAAGACTATACCCCCTTTGTTGTCGAGATCAATAACAGAGATCATATATCTTTGGGAGAGCTTCAATCCACATTTATGACTTATGAAAGTAGGCTAGAACACCTCAATTCTCTGAGAAATAACATAGTTGAAATCAACATCAATTAGACCTCAGCTAATATCTCCCAAAGGTCTGGATCCAATTACCATGGCTTTAGATCTTACGGGCTAGGTTTTAGGGGTAGGTTTACTAATTTCAGCAACAATAGAGGTGGAAGACGGGGGAGAAACAGAGCAAGCAACCTATATGGTGGTAGTGATAGACCAATTTGTCAAGTTTGTGGGAAAATTGGCTACAATGCTAATATATGCAATTTCAGGTATGATGGTAGATATAATGCAACTCTTATTGCATCTCACATCACTGTCAATGATCTAGCATGGTATGTAGACATTGGAGCCAGCAATCACATAACCTCAGACAAAGGAAATCTCACCTCAGTCAATGAATATGCTGGTAAGGAGAAAATCATGGTAGGAAATGAAAGTAAGTTGCATATCTCTCATTTTAGTACCACTCAAATTCATAAAATTATAGTTCTAGACAAACTTCTTCACGTGCCTGAAATTAAGAAAAACCTTATTAGTGTTTCTAAGTTAACTTCAGATAATGATGTCTACATGGAATTTCACCCCGATTGCTGTTTTGTTAAGGACAAATCTACGAAGAAAGTGATAATGCAAGGGAAGCTTAAAGAGGGGTTGTACCAGATGGACTTTCCTCACTAAACTACCAAGAGTCTTACTTAAGAGTTGGCCATCACAAATAAATTCTTCTGCAAGCTGTCTTCTAGTGTTTCTAGTCATGAGTCTTCGTTTTCCACAAATGTTGTATGGCACAAGAGTTTGGTCATCCTTCTAACCAAGTGATGACTAAAGTACTCAAATCGTGTAATCTCAAACTTAAAGGAAATGATATTAGACCTTTCTACAATGCGTGTCAATTTGGCGAATCTCACTTATTGCCCTTTTTTTAATCTTCATCACATGCCAAAGCTCCATTAGAACTTGTTTTCACAGACATTTAGGGACAAACCCCTATCTTATCTACCTCAGGCTTTAAATATTACATATCTTTCCTTGATGACTTTAGCAGGTATACGTGGATTTATCACTTGAAACAGAAGTTTGAGGCCTTAAATGTATTCATTCAATTCAAAAGGCTTGTTGAAAACAAACTGGCTAACAAAATAAAAACCTTGCAGGGTGATTGGGATGGTGAATATAGAGTGTTCTCAAAGTTTTTAAACCAAGAGGGAATTGAGTTTAGGCACCCATGTCCATACACATCAACTCAAAACGCAGGATAGAAAGAAAGCATATACATGTGACTGAAATAGGTCTAACACTATTAGCCCAAGCAAAACTACCCTTGAGGTACTGGTGGAAAGCTTTTCAGACTGCTACCTACCTTATAAATAGGCTGCCAATACCAAATCTTCAAAGAAAGTCACCCTATCAAATCTTATACAATAAAGAACCCAATTACCAAGCCTTGAAAGTGTTTGATTGTGCTTGTTATCCCTGCCTAAGGCCCTATCAGAAACACAAATTTAGTTTCCACTTCACCAAGTGCACATTTATTGGCTATAGTGAATCTTACAAAGGTTACAAGTGCCTAAGTTCAACTGGAAAATTATACATTTCAAGACATGTCATATTTAATGAGTCAGAATTCCCATTCGAGTTTTCAACCTATACAAAAATTCAATCAGAACCAGCAGTGTCAGAAATCATAGTGTCTCACTTTCATTTTCCATCTAAACCAAACAAAACAATATATACTTCAAGTCATGCTGATACAAGTCACTCTAAAGCTGCTCATGCTGAACATCACTTATCTTTTGATTTAAATGACAATCAGCATGACAATTTACCACTTGGTGATGACTTTGGTGACTTTGAAGGAAATGCTGAATTAGAACCTGCAATGCTAGAACCAAATTTGTCACAGATCAATGAAGCTCCTCTGCAATCAAATAATAATAGAATTGAAGAAGTGCATCAACATAGAACAAGAAACCTAGTTGGGCATCCTATGATCACCAGAGGAAAAATTGGAGTGTTCAAACCAAAAGTTTATCTTGGAAGATTAACTAAAAAAGTCTCAGAACCTAACAATGCAACTGAAGCCTTGATGAATGATGATTGGAAGAAAGCCATGAAGGAAGAATTCAATGCTTTAACAAAGGCTAAAACCTGGGAACTTGTACCTCATTTACCAGCATACAACATTGTAGGCAATAAATGGATTTTCCGGCTGAAGTACAACATAAATGGCTCAGTACAGAGATTCAAAGCCAGACTTGTAGCCAAAGGATTTCATCAAACTCCTGGCATTGATTTCTATGAAACATTTAGCCATATTATCAAGCCATCAACTCTCATAATAATACTTACCTTGGCAGTCACAAATGAATGGATGGTTAGACAAGTGGACATCAACAATGCTTTCCTCAATGGAGAACTTGAAGAAACTGTCTTTATGAATCAACCTGAGGGATTTGTATATGAATCGAAGCCTAATCATGTTTGCAAAATAAACAAGGTACTTTATGGATTGAAACAGACACCTAGAGCCTGGAATGAGAAATCAAAGACAACATTCTTGAGATGGAAATTCAAGCAATCAGTGGCAAATGCCTCACTCTTGTATTTTAAAAATGAAAGTCAAATAATTTTTGCACTTATCTATGTGGTTGGTATTGTGATCATAGGCAATGATAGGAATTCATAGATAATCTGAATAGAAAATTCACGTTAAAGGACATGGGAAGGCTGTACCACTTCTTTGGGGTTGAAGTATTATGGCATGACTCTATGATTTATCTCGCTCAAACTAAATACATTGCTAATTTGCTTAAAAGGTTTGAGTTGAAAAATGTAAAGCCTTGTATTACACCTATTCCTCAATGTCTAAAACTGATGGAGAAACATTGTAGAACCCTACAGCTTACAGGAGTGATGTAGGAGAATTACAATATCTTCAATATATAAAGCCAGACATTACGTTTGCTGTGAATAAATTGAGTCAAATCTTGCAAGCTCCAACATCATCTCACTGGCAAGCACTGAAGAAAGTCTTTAGATATCTTAAATGGACTATGAATCATGGACTTTTGATTCAAAGAAGTGATAGAATTACCTTAAATGGTTACTCAGATGCAGATTAGGCATCTTGCCCTGATGATAGAAGATCAACCTCTGGCTACTATGTTTACTTGGGTGATAATTTGATAAGCTGGTCTTCCAAGAAACAACATGTTGTAGCACGTTCAAGTACTGAATCAGAGTATAGGGCACTTGCTTCAACTGCCTCAGAAATAACTTGGGTTCAATTTCAAGAACTAGAATTACCTATGGTTGAAGTTCCAACTATGTGGTGTGATAATATAAGTGCAGAAGCCTTAGAAGCTAATCCAGTATACCATGTCGGAGGAAACACATAGAATTGGATGTACACTTCATCAGAGATAAGGTTATTGCCAAAGAGCTGGAAGTAAAAAAATGTACCTACCTCGGACCAGATTGTTGATCTACTAACTAAGGGACTAAGTCAAGCATGATTTATTTTTCTGAAAGACAAGCTGGGAGTTACTTTAGCACCTTCCAGCATGGGGAGGGGGGGGGGGTGTTAACTGAATTAACTACATTACATACCTTCCAATTTATTCACATTAAAATGGCCTCCACTTCAATTTTCAATTTTGATTGGAATTGTGTCTTAACGATTAATGGCCTTATCATAGCTTGTCATTTTTAATCAGTAAGTTATCAATTAATGGGCTCGCCACAATTGTCTTTAATAGTCTTTTTATGGGCTCTCCATAACAAATCAAACTGTGTATAATGTTTAAACATATGAGCTTGTCACAATAAATCAAACATTAAGTTTAATGGGATCGCCACAATTAATCAAACGGCGTATAACGTTTAAACATGAGCTTGTCACAACAAATCAAACTTTAAGTTCTGTGGGCTCACCACAATTAATCAAAACGACGTATAACGTTTAAACATGAGCTTGTCACAATAAATCAAACGTTAAGTTTTATGGGCTCGCCACAATTAATCAAACGGCGTATAATGTTTAAACATATGAGCTTGTCATAACAAAAGATAAAAAGGTACATAAGCAATGATTGGATCTTTTACTGACAATGCATCCTTAGATGCTCAACATTCCAAGGATGTGGGTGTATCTTTACATCAAAGTTCTCAATTAAGAAGGTTCATGGTCAAACTTCGCTTGATATACGATAGGAGGTTTCCTAGTTCGGACCCAGCGTGTTAGCTTCAGGCTCTTTAGAGGATAGAAAGACCCTTATGAGTACTAAATCATCTCTCCAAAATGATTTATTCTTAACCTTGTCATTTTTCTCTGATATGAGGCCAATCTAATTTGTGAATTATCTCTCGTTTTCTTCAAGGAAATCAAGCTCGCTTCGCCTTATTTCATCGTTGGATACTTGATTGAATTATAAGCAATGAGGAGAAGGAAAAACCACTTCGACTGGGCTCATGGCCTTAGCCTCGTATGCCATAAAGAAAGGGATTTTCCCTGTTGCAGTTCGACTGGTGGTGTTGATCGCCCATAATACATGAGGGAGATCGTCCACCAATACGTCCTTTGATGCATCAAGTTTCTTCTTCAGAAGGTGCTTTATAGTCTTGTTAACTGCCTCAACTTAGTCATTTGCCTGGGGATAGTGAGGGAAAGAGAAGTGTTTCTTGATACCCAGTTCGTCACTTAGGTCTCTAAGCTTCTTGTTATCGAACTGCCATTCGTTGTCTGTAACGATTGAGTGGGGGATTCCGAACTAGCATATGATATTCTTCCATATGAATTTAGAAGTGTTTGCTTCAATTATTTTCACCAATGGTTCTACCTCGACCTATTTAGTGAAGTAGTCAATGGCGACAATCACATAGCTCGCACTCCCTTTTCTTTTCGACATGGGCCCTATTAGGTCGATCCCCATTTGGTAAATGGTTAGGAACTAGATACTACAGTCAACCCTTAGGATGACTGTCTTTGAATGGAGGAGAAGTGTTGGCACTTGTCGCACTTTTTCACGAATTGTACAGTGTTATTCTTCAAGGTTAGCCAATAGTACCCTTGCCTCAACACTTTATGGGCTAATGTTGGGCCCTCTATATGGTTGCCATAGGTTCCTTAGTGGATTTTTCGTAGGACATAATTTGCCTCCTCTCCTCCAGTGCATCGTAAGAGGAAGGATGGGAAGCCTCTTTTGTAAAGTATTTCGTCTTGCAATACTTAGTGGGTGACTCTTCGTCTAAGCTTATGGGCCTCTTCCTTACTTTTCAATAAGATGTGATCTTTGAGGTAAGGTATAATAGGTTGCATCCATTGTGGGATTCTATCAACCCACATCACATCTTCTACTCTGGCTGTGGAGAGCCTGGGGAGGTATTCGACTAGTATAATTTTGAACAGTTCTGAGTCTTTACTGCTGGCTAATTTCGATAGGGCATCCACATGCATGTTCTCCATTCTGAGGATTTGGGTCAACTCAGACTTTGCAAAGTATGGGATCAGGTTCATAACCTTCTTCAAATACACTGTCATACCCTTATCTTTGGCTGCAAAACTGTCGCTGACCTGGCTCACAACCAGTTAGGAGTCACTGCAAACTATTAGGTTATTGACCTTCATTTCTTTGGCTAATCTAAGGCCCGCTAGGAGTGCCTCGTACTCTGCTACGTTGTTGGAAGACTTAAAGCTAAACCTTAGTGCACAATTAAGCTTGTGACCCTCTAGTCTTTCTAGCAGTACACTAGTCCTTGATCCCATTTCTTCGATGGATCCATCAACAAACAATTTCTAGGCAGGGGAGGTCAATTGGTTCTATCGTTACGTTGATATTTGTTGCCTCTATGAGTTCTGCTATGAAATCTGCCACAACTTGCCCTTTCATTGAGGTTCTTGATTGATATGAGATATCAAGTTTACTTAATTCCACAACCCATGTCATCAGTCTCCTTAATGCGTCTGGCTTTTGGAGCACTTGTTTGAGGGAAAGTCTTGTTAAGATACATGTGCTATGGGTCTAAAAGTAGGGCCAAGGGACAAAGCAAGCTTTTCCATATCAGTATAACGCGTTTCAGCCGGCAGGAGGGCCTTGCTTACATAATAAATAGTTAATTGTGTGCCACCCTCTTCCCTTACCAGAATCGAACTTACAGCATCAACACTTACAGCCAGAGAAGGGGTATTGGCCCAAGTGCTTCTTCAGCCCTTGGAATGACTCTTTACATTCTTCATTCCACTAGAGCCTTTTCTTCCCTTTTAAGATTTTAAAGAAATGAAGACATTTATCCATATCTTTGGGAATGAAGCGATTTAGTGCTACAAGGTGCCTTGTCAAACATCAAACATTGCACTTCCTTGGGCTTGCTGGGGGATTTTATGTCCAGCAAAGCCTTAATTTTCTCAGGGTTTTCCTCAATACCTCGTTGGTTAACCATATAACCCAAGAACTTCCCATAAGTGATACCAAAAGCACATTTTAATATGTTCAGTGTCATCCGGTACTCCCTCAAGATCCTGAAGGTAGCTTTCAAGTATTCAATATGGGCTACGGACCTATGGCTTTTTACAAGCATGTCATAGACATATACCTCCATTGTTTTACCTATGAGGTAGGAAAATATTTTGTTGACTAGCTGTTGATAGGTTGCACCAACATTTTTCAAACCAAACAGCATGGCTTTGTAGCAGTTGATGCCTCTATTAGTGATGAATAAGGTGTTTTCCTCGTTCGTTAAGTGCATGGGGATCTAGTTGTATCCATAGTATACATACATGAAACTTAAGAGCTTGTGGCTTGTAGTAGAATCGACTAGCTGGTCGATTCTTAAAAGCGGAAAACTATCTTTTGGGCAAGCTTGATTGAGGTTGGAGAAGTCTATGGAAACTCTCTATTTGCCATTGGCTTTCTTCACTAAGACAGGGTTGAATATCCATTTTGGGTATATTGCCTCTCTGATGAGCCCTACGAGTCTTTGCACATCCTCCTTCAAGGCTACATATCTTTTTGGGTTCAGGGCTCTCCATTTCTTCCTATGAAGGGTGAACTTCGAGTCCACATTAAGTTGGTGGCAACTGAGCCTGGATCAATGCCCACCATGTCCTCACACCTCCACGCAAATATATCTAAGTTGTTAAGTAGGAAGTCCTTAAGCCTGGTTTTTCTTTTCGATTCAAGCTCCCTCCCTATTTGTAACACCCTCGTAGGGTCATGTGAGTCCACAGGGAAAGATTCAAACTCTTCTACCAGGGTTGCCAGTGAGTTTGATTTTTGTGATCTTGGGGTTTAAATCTACTTCAATGATCCTCTATTCAGGGGCATACTATCATGTTGACGTCTTCTCCTTGTTCAAAGGTAGGACCTTCTTCAGTGCATCAATCATTTCTACATCCATCGAAACCATATTCACACTTCGGGGATCGGATCTTCTTAAAGAGCTAAGATAGCATTCCCTTGATCCCATCTGATCCCATCGTGCTGTGGCAATTCCTTCCTTGCTGGGAAACTTCATGTATAAATGATGTATAGATGTTACTGCCTCGAGTTATATTAAGGCGGGTTGCCCCAATACTCCGTGGTAGGCGGATTGATGGTTTACAATTAGGAACTTCATGATGTGATAAGCCTTAAATAGGGGTTCAGCCATTTCCACTGCTAATGCTATCCTCCCTCTATGGATGAAGCTATCACTAGTTAAGGCATATAAGGAAGTAGTCATGGGGGTGAGTTCGTGGTCTACCATTATCTTATCGAATGTGGTTCTGAACATGATATTAACGGAGCTTCCACTGTTCACTAACATACGTCTTAGATCATTCCTGGCTATGATGACTCGAACCACCAGTGTGTCCTAGTATGGGTAACGAACTCCCACGGTGTCTGCTGGGAAGAAAGTGATTGCTGGGTATTCCAAGATCCTCAACCAGTGCTATTGATCAAATAGCTCGCCATGGGAGGGTCCTACGCTTATCTTGTGTAGTTCATCATGACATTCTTGAAAGCTCATCCTATGTGTAAACCACCTATGATGGCGATGATTTCTCTTATAGGTGTATTATCATTATTTAGTTGAGGCTCCCTCCTGGGCCTCTGTCCCATTGCCCTATTTTTGTCTTCCTCATGCTCCCGTCGATGTGAATCGTTCCTCCAGTATCGCCTCACCTTGTTATGCCTAAGCTCTCTCTCTCTCTTGTCTAGGTTGGAGTACACTTTTTGTGTTTAATGGGCGTTTCTACCCTCAATACGGAGGCCAATGGGTTCTTCATGATATGGCATGGATAGGCAGTTCTCTGTACTGTGGCTATTAGTTCGATGATACGTATAGTATTGCCTATCTCGAAGCTCCATGTTTCTCCATCTGCCTCTTCCTCTGGATAAGTTTAGCTGCCTTTAAGCCTTAGGTCCAACCTCTTCATACGCCAGGTAGGGCATTACGTTTAGCGTGGCTGTGGCCAACGCTTGGCCTGAGGTGGGGACTATTGTTTGTTCTGCTTGGGTCCACTATTGGTCCACCAAGTCGGATACAGGGCCTCTTCACTGTCTTTGAGGTAGTGGGAGTCCCATTGAGGTTCTATTGTGGTGGTCAATCAGCTCTTCATTGACGATCTCGTTTCTCATCTTCTCTACCAAAGCATCGTAAGAAGTGAGATTTCTATTTTGCACGTCCCTTCACAATAGGGTATTCATGTTGAGCCCTTCCAGGGCAGAAATGGCCTCTCTATTCGTAACTTGCTCATAATAGATCATTTTGTCCATGAAACGAGCCAAGTAGCTTTTCAAGGTTTCATCTGCCTGCTGCCTCATGTCTTGCAGCCTCTGGATGGGGGCATCCCCTTCTTTACTACACATATACTGGTTTAAGAATGCCTTTTTAAGGTCTGCCACTTTTGATGCTGCTAGCTGGGATACGGTTGTACCAGATTTCTATAGCCCTCATTAGCGTGAGATGAAAAGCTTTGCATTTTAACACTGTCAAAGCTCCTTGTAGAGACATGTTGGTCTTATAGTTGTTGAAGTGTTTTATCGGATCACATTTTTCTTCGTATTTGGGTATCTTTGGGGGCACAAAGTGATTTAGAACCGAGACACTTCTCAATTCTTAGGAGAATAGCAAGCTTTCGTCATCATCATCATCCAACTCAAATGATCTACAGGGACCATCAGAATCATTTTCCTCTACCGATAACGAGGAGATTATGATATTTTCGCTTGATTTCTCAAGTTTGTCTCATCTCTTCTCTCTCGCCTTTTTCTAGGCGAAGGTAGAATCCCCTGAACTTCATATTCATCGTATTATCCTTGTCTGCTTTGAACAATGGGTGGTTGATGGGACCTATTTCTAGGCCTTAAGAGCCCAATTCGGTCAAAAACGTTGTTGGACCTTTGCGGTTCATGCTCTTGAGTGTATTCTGGTGGGAAGTTCACTTCTTGTGGCATTATCGCTAGGTCAGCTCGTAACGTAGTTAGTGGAGGTGTTCACATCCACCTCCCTTTTCGCTGGGCTGATGTTCCTCTCATGCGCTTGGGGGTATGCTGCAATGTCATTCTCTTAAGGAAAAGCTGCATGTTGAGTCGCTTGATATCCTGTCTGCTGGTGCTCTGCATGGAAGCATTCTGTTGGGCCTCATATTAGCGACCATTTCCCCTAACCCTCCTGCTAGCCATGTTGTGGTACCGCCTAGCTTATGTTGGTGATATGGACGATGTATGTTCACATTCGTGTGGAGGACCTCTTCTTCAAAAGCCTCTTGCTGTTTGTTTGACCTTGTGATCCATGGTGACTAGTACTCATCGCAAGTGTTTGATTAAAAGTGTTTTAAGATACTTCTTTGCGGTAGTTCTTTCTTCAAGAACTAGACTTTTTTCCAAGGCTTTATTTCGAACAGCTTTTACCACAATGATGCTTGTGGTTATGGTATTAAATATTCCCACAGACGACGTTAATTTGTTGACCCCAAAAAATGTACCAATGATGTGGCCAACCTAATGCTGCCAGCTTAGATACGACTGTACCAAAATTCTACGACCCTAGTTAATGTGAGATGGAAAGCTCTACACTTTTGAACTGGCAAGGCCCCTCGTAAAGACATGTGGGTCTTGTAGTTGTTGAGGTGCTTCATCGAATCACCATTTCTCTCGTATTTGGGTATCTTTGGTGGCACGAAGTGGTTCGAACCTAGGATGCTTCTCAACTCCTTGGAGAAGGGCAAGCTTTCATCATCGTCATCTAACTCAAAGGACCTGCATGTACCATCAGAATCATCTTCTTCTACTTGGTAACAAGAGGGTCGTGATGCTTTCGTTTGATTCCTCAAGTTCATCTCGTCTCTTCTCTTCTCTTCTTTTTCGCCTATTTCTAGGTAAAGGAAGGAGAACCCCCCCGAGGTTCATAATCTTGATTTTGTTCTGGCTCTCTTTATATGGGAGACGGCTAGTAGGACCTATTTCTAAGCCTTGATGGTCGAATTCGATCGAACACACTGGTGGATCTTTGTGGTTCGCATTCTTGAGCATATTCTGGGAGAAGGTTTTTCTCCTATGGTATGTTATCACCAGGTCGCTAGTAGCATAATTGGTGGAAGTGTCCATCTCTACCTCTCTCTGTACTGGGATGATCTTCCTTATGTGCTCTTGGGGGTTGGCTATCGTGTCATTCTCTTCACCTTCTTGTGGCGATACTCCCTATTGGGGCATTTGGTATCCTGCCTGCTGGTGCATTTGCATAAGTGGTTGTTGTATGGTGGCATTCTGATGGGCCATGTTTCTCATGTTTGCAACCATCTCCTCTACTTTCCTGGCCAAGCGTACTATGGTACCTCCTCGCCTGTCTTGATGGTAGGGGCGATGCACGTTCACATTTGTTTGGAGGACCTCATTTATTCCTTGTGATCCGTAGTTGCTAGACCTCATAGCGTGTATTTGGCTTCGAGCTAAAAGTAGGCGTTTTAGGTGTTTTCTCTTTGCAGTGGTTCTTTCTTTAAAAACCAAGCATTTCTTCAAGGTTCTACTTCAAATGACTTTTACCACAAGGATGTTCGTGGTTATAGTGTCGAATTTCCCACAAATAGCGCCAATTTGTTGGCCCCAAAGAACGTACCAATGATGTGGCCAAAGATCCTAAGGCCTCCCACGTCCATGCAAGTTGGATTCCTGTACACTTAAATATACTGTTAGTGACAGTTAGCCTTCTCCGAAAGGGATGGAGTTGGTCGCGCACACTCTGACGGTCAAGTTAGTTGGAGAAGTAATTCTGAGTGTGGGAGAGTTTTAAACTTGAACATCCAATGTAAAATGGGGGTTGTCTTTGGGATGGAAGAGTAAAATGTGTGTAAAGCAAGAATATAATTTTGAGCGTCTAAACTTGCATTATTCTTGAATGACACTGAGTGTGAGCTTTTGTACTTGGGTAAAACGAATGAGGTCAGCTGGATGATGGTACACGTGGCCTCATCCAAGCGAAACTGTTTCCTCTTGTCATTGTACATCAATCAATCAAAGTCTTAAATGCTAGAACCACTTTTGTGTCCATAAGGGCTAGCTTGAACTTTAGACTTGACCAAACAAGATGACGGCGATAGCAATGAATTATCTTGTCAATCATTTGGCACGAGATATGTTCAAGATCTCGTCATCGCCCCGTCCAAGACTGGCTTTTGCAATGGGGTCTACATGTACCAGGGCCGATCCAGGTCTTCTACGTAGGGAAAACGAGTTGTTTACACTTGAAGTGGTTCGCCTATGTATAGCTAGGTCGTCCCACGTTAGTGTATGAGGTGTGGGTCTTCGACCCATTCGCTACACAAGTAAATTGAGCTCATGTGTGGGTCTTAGTATTTTGAGGCATTTCAGCCATAAACTCTGAAAATTGATACCTACATCATCGCAAGATGATACACAAGAAATAGTTCTTCAGATGATGGATATTCCAAATCATCGGTCTCTTGGTATTCATCGTGCACCAGTATCACCTTATCCTCTACTTCTGTGAGATTACAAAATGAATTTCAATTTCATTGTTCAAAATGGTAAGGCGTGTTTGGATTTACGTACGTGGCAAGTCATTTTTCTGTTGGATTTGTTTTACGGCCACGTGTAAAAATCGGCTTCCACGTAGGCGCCTAGAAGAGACGAAAGTTAGACTATGAGCGGCAGAGTACAACTTAATAAAGTGCAGTGACTAATCGGGTACAAAGTAAAATATAGCGAGTGAAACGTAACGTTATGTAAAGTTCATTGCGTGTTTAAACATTTAACTCCAGATAGAAGGTGTATTCATAACAATTGTACCAAGGAACCTAATTGCAAACGCCAATTTTTTTTAATTGAAAAGATGACATATCCTAATTTTAGTTAAAATAAATATAAAAACGAAAAGAAGAAAAAAAATTATCTTTTGGGCTGTATCCTTCATTAGTTTGTTACTTTGTGAGGCATGAGACAAATTGTGGCTTACGCTCTGACAAAGTATGCTTTGTCATGTTCTAAATTCATTTTTTGCTTTGGAAATACTCAGTTTTGTGCATCAAACAAGAGGAGTAGATTAAATTATCAGTTGGTAGTGAGAGGAAATTATTTTTTCCATGGAAAAAAAATATTCTTTCGAAGGATTTATGTATCTGGCCCCCGTTTATTTCTCATTTTTCATCCATAAAAATGAAAAATATGATCGTTATCCATCATATCAAGCCATCAAATTTGAATTTCTATCTTTTGTGTGAGGCCCAATAATGGCTATATTTTTCATTCTCATTCTACAATAATGAGAATCTAACGGGTCCTTGGTTGATGAATCATAAGATGACACTTCATGGTTCATATTTTCAAGAAGAAATAATAATCAAAATTGAGTTTATGAATTTCTGTAGATCAACTAATGGACCAATAAAGAATTTTTATCTTCGAAAACCATTGAAAACGACTGTAAACACAATCATTTAGTCACACACCCAAAAGTTCTATAGGTGCTCGAATATGATGTAAGTAGTTGAATAGAGGATCGCTATGACTATAACACTCGATAAGTTTACCAAAAACGAAATGATTTATTTGATATTATTAATGACTAGTTACATAAGGCTCGTTTCTTTTTCATTGATGAATAAGTTACATGATGGAAATCACAAATAAGAAATCAAAATCAAAATTGAAGGTGTCTACAATATTGACCAATGCATGTAATATTTGTCAAATTTCACAATTTTGTTTTGTCCAATCTATAATCAATTCAATTAATTTCCATAAAAATGATCTACTTTTGTAGCAACTTACTTTTTTATTGAAACGACATATTTTACAACATTTTTTCTTGAACATGACATTTTTAACTGCATTTTAAACACAATCCAATAGTGCCAACGATTATTTCATCTTTTCTAGGAATCTCTCTTACCTTACTATTAATGCATCACATTCGCCACAAGCAAGAAACAGCAGTACATGAAAATTCCATTACAATTTAAAAGAGACGAATGTAAACTCTGTACAATGCAAACTAACGAATACAGCATTTGGCTATACCGTTCCATATCTCATCAATGTGGTCACATAAGAGGTTGTAACCACCACCGGAAAACTATTACAGAAAGAAAGAAAATGGGCTACTTTTGCTCGTAAAAGCAATGCTATCAAATAAACACGACTCAACAATTAATATGGGCAACCACTATATACAGAAACAGTGACATTTATGTCATTGACATGGGCTTACAAGATAGTGTAATCCCGAGAAACTCCGCTCCCTCTTATAGTTATTTGGTTAGTTGACTAGAATTTAAAAGAAAACCCTACTGCAACATCTCTATAGATCAAATGTCAAGGAACTGTACCCAAGAAGAAAAAGAGAATGTGTAAACGTGAATCTATAGATGTTCAACTTTCAATCTAATTTAAGAGTAAAAACAAATTACAAAATTTACGTATACCTTGTTTTTTCTATAATAGAAACGATGGGAGCTTTATTGTATAGAGGTTGACAAAAATTGGTGAAAGCGGTGTACTCTGGCCTGACCGTTACATGATGATCTGTTTCCTGATCTATTTCTCCTCCTCGCCAAACGCATAAAGAAGTCCTCTGTGTCTAGGACATAAGAGATCTGGAAATACGTTCTGTTATTAAAGGACAATTTGCCATAAAAAAATAAGGACTCTAAATTGAAACAACAGATTTTTATAACCACTAAGGTTTCGATGCTTTTACTAAACAGCATTTGGCTGCTAGTAATGTTCTTGCATAAAAACAACAAACTGTGCAGCAAGCATGGAGAAATGAGGGGGTAAGCAACCCAAGGAGATAACGAACGACCTGCCTGCAAAAGCTGCTAATTATATAGAGTGATAGAATCCAGTTAAAGCTAGAATTCTCTTCATACCCCACCTATAGCCCTTTCAACAACCAATGCCTTCCATCACATAATGCATTATTGAAATGTGGTACAATTCCACTAAGCCTACTTGTTTTCATAGAGAATATGAGAGTTGCAGTAGGTTGGCAGCCATCGTATAACTTCAATAAATTAAATGACATGAATCCTAATACACATTTCAAATGGTATCCTCTATTAGAGATGTGTTGATCCGGTTTAGGTGGAGTGAGAAGTGGGAAAAAGGGTTGGCTAGTACATCATATGCAACACATCACTTTGGCGCCCAAATGTAGGGAGAAGCAAGCAAAGGTTCTTGATGTTCTAGTTTCTTTAGATCTCGCAATAGATCTAACAATGAACAACGCACAATGACGAACAAGGATTCCTATCATCGATCTCAAATTCATGGAAAATAAGGTATAGATCGTTGTTGTTGGTACTATTCCACGGATTACAGTAAGTGCATTGCAGCTTATAATGATCACAAGATAGCACAACACTACAAATACCAAATTAAAGCTGCCTAGTAAATTTGAGCAAGCATACTCAACAAAAGGCATACGAGCGAACTTTTTCCCTTTTCTTTTTAAATAGATTTGATGGGTGTGATCGTTCTACAAGAGAGCATATGCTCCTATAAGCCACACCCAAAAAGGTAAGCTATATGTTCAGCATATCATCATAATACTAGTTATCGAGGATGAAGCTAAATGTTGAAATCCCAGGACCCACATAGCTATTATGTCAATAGAAGGGGTGAATGAAAATGCTCATAAATAGCAGCATCGGCATCAAAGATAGTGAAATCAATACAAGATGTAAATGTTGATGGAATTGAGCAATAACATCAGCATACTGAAATCATCGAGCAAAAATTGATGCCGATCAGATAAAAAGAATATACTGAACAGGTGGAAAAAGAAATCACAAGTGAATGAGAAGTTGTAAAGGGAAGTCTCTGAATGTGTCTCTGAGAGAGACAATGAGATGGCAAGGGGATCAATGAAAAATCAACAAAGAATGATGAAATCATATAATCCAATGGCATCTTAAAAAGGCCATACTATTGAAAACTCTCTACTTCTACTATAGCATAAATCACAGAAGTATACCTTGGATGAGCTGGATACCATCTTACATTCCAAATCATTCATAACAACGACATTTTCCATAGCCATGTACATAGAAGATTCATCAAGATTGGCAAATTTACGCATGTTTCTACTCGTGCATTACAAGCGACACCACATAATGAGATCAATCAATTAAAATGTCATTCAACTATTGACATTATTCACAGTTTCTTGAGCTCATGAAAAAAATAAAAAAATAAATACAAGAATTATATGGTGTATGACACAAATAAAATAGCTGAGCCATATGAGATGTTTTTGCTATCAATGCTTTTTCCTCGACATTTTTAGTCGGACCCTGTTAAAAGTGCCTAATTTTTTCCCTATCTTTTTAATAAGTAGGCTGTCACAATTTTATAAGTTGTGTAACTTGGAAAATAATAACACCACCTCTTAGCATGATGGCAGACAACTCCTTTCCATTTCTGTCACAAACAGCTGATAGATAATCATTGTGTAGGTAGTTTGCAAAATTAGGGTCCTTGGAAACTACCGCAACTTCAGACTTCTCATTTCCATCATCCATCAATTGGATGGACAAACGAGTCGATGGAGATGCCTGCAAAAAACATGTAATAATCAACACTCAAGCACACTTTTTCATACACGATGCAAATGTCTATAGATTTTTGATTTCAGTATCAGGAGGCCTACACATTGAAACCGGTATATGTTCTCATCATGTAAAACCACATGAACATTTTCATAATAAACTGAATCAACATACTTCTTACATTTTTGAGATTTTTCATACAAGTATAGATGAAGAAGCTTGCAGCCAACCTCTTCACATGAAACAGTCTGGAGCTGAAGGCAAAAAAAAGCATGTTATTCAAACCATATGCCTTGAAACACAAAGAAGAAGTGAAAAGGGTAAAAGATTACTTGTTTGACCAACTTATATATCAGCTAATCCAATGTAAATAGCACATAAGACTGATTTCCAATTAGTGATCGACAATCTTCCTCAAATTTTGAATTATCAGAAGATCCATCAAGCAAACTATATAGGGAATCCAAGAATCTGCATTGGACATAACACGCATAAAAAAACTAATAAAATTCAAAATAGCGTTAAAGCTGATTATGAACCATAGATATACTATTTTGACCTACCTGACATAAGGATCAGAAATAGCATGCTTTGATATTCTCTGTTTCGATTCAGTAGATGCTGAGTTCACTTTAGCCGATAATATTCTCTCATACAGCATCTGGCAGAACTGAAACGAAAATCATGTAATATGGTGGAGAAAATGAAATGCATGATCCCAACCTTGATATATCAATCATATATGCAGTTCCTTTTTTCTTCTGTGAGGGCATTGCCACTAGAACCAGATTAATGCAGGTAATAACAATATTAATGAATTGTGCACTCACCTGATACAGCCTAAAAAGCACATAAAAAGTGTCATTTCCATAAAAAAAACCCATCGATCCTTTTTGTCATCAACAACTGATGCAGAAGATACATGTTTTGACAGAGGCTTATAGGTCAGCAGAAAACGATCGGACTACGGTAGCAAGACACCGTCTCCTCCAATACAATGAGCTTCACTCATATTCTTAACCTCGCCTTCATTTTCGGCTTTTCGTTCTAGTTCATCGTGTTCTCCATCCCCCTCATCCACGCGCCCTTCCCGTGAGCACTCATTAGCAGCCGACTCACTACCCGAAACATCTTCACCAGACTCCGAAACATTTTCACTGGCATCATCAGCATCTGTATCATTTTTACCTGCAGCATCCAGACAGATCTCTAGTTTGCAATATTGAATGCCATCATCTCCACGATTTTTGTTGAGATTTTTTTTTTTGAATTTCCATCTTGATAAGCAACAAATTTATCTTCCATGTCACCATTGGGTGATAGCTCACCATCTTCTTTCTCATTTGTCCAGAGATCAAGATCTTGGTTATGTCCATCACATCTGCATCTTGCTGCAAAGGCTCCATTTGCCGATTCATTCAATCTTGATACCTTACCATCTTGTAGAACAAAAGGTGAACATGCTTTCATCTAACTAAACAACGTAGATGACTCAAAACGACCCTCAACCATGAAAAAGAAAGAAAAAATAAAAAAAATATAAAGGGGAATATACTACATAAAAATAAAACTACATTAGATCAATAATTAGAATCTGTAAGTCAAGCTAAAATCATAGACTTATACCTCAGAGGACAGTATATCTTCTGTATTGAGCTTGGCTCCATGGCCTTCCTCACTATGACCATTATTAACTAGTGAAGATTTTGCATTATGACCTTGAAGTTCAAAATAAATAATCCTTAATTGTGACAAAGACACTTAAATAAATAATCAATGCAGGAAGAATAAATATAGCATAAATCATTAATAAAATAGACCCTGTTACTATTTTCCTGCATACGTACCTAAAGTGATTTCCATGTTAATTCTTCCGTTATTCACATTTGCTCCTATTGTGGCAGCTGCATCAGAATTGGTCAATCTCTCATCAGAGGCAACTGTTAGGTCATCTTCTTTAGTCACAACATCCACAGTTGTGAAAACGGTCCTGCTGGAATTTACTCGTGGCGAAGTGCTTGAATCTCCATTGCAGCTAGGCTTTTGTAGCTTCATGTTAATGGTAGCAGTATCAGCAATAGGGCTTCCATCACTTCCATTTATAACCATAGCAGTATTTCTCACTGTTTGACACTTGGAAGCACTGTCATCTTTAGTAGCATCTGAATCACAAGTCTGGGAATGAAAACCCAGCATTGGCTCAAGAAAAGTAGTCCAGAGCCTCAAAACTTTATTTAATTGTTCTTTTGTTGAGCAGGTCTATTCGCATGAATAATTGATAAGTTTATAAACATCTTCGTAAATTTCAGCATCAGCATATTCATATTCAAGATTTGGAACTATAGAACGTCTACTTCCAGCAGCAATACTGAGAAGCACATCATCCTCTTTCTGCATTTTCTCCTTGATTTCTTTCATCTCAGCTGTAAATGCTGCCCATCAAAAGCATCAAAAGAATACATGAGAAGGAACCCAAAGTCAAATGAAAGAGGTACGGCTACAAATAGAAGTCAATAAAATGCTGGCACACTGATATAAATCTTGGAAAAGCCATACCCCAAAAGCTAGCGGTTGAAGTTGAGGAACTCAAATCTATATAAATCACACATAGAAGCCATACTTTCGATGTGGGATTCAAGTCTCATATCTTACAATGGGACCATGACAATCCACTACGCTTCACGATCTTCGAGTTCACGTACGACTAACTTTGTACTGTCCAATAACTAGTCCCAAACGAGCACTGTTATGCAGACATTTTGAGGTATGACACCATATCTATGCAATAGTATCAGAGTAGACACCATATCTTTCGGTCGCAATTGAGCAGCACAGATTGTAACGCCAGCATAGCAATGTTCGTTCGGAACTAATCATGAGCTAGTGCAAAGCTAGTCCGACGTAAACACGGGATCGTGGAAAGTGGTGAATTGCCATGGTTCCCATTGTAAGTTATGGGACTTGAACCCCACATACAGACTTGGACTCTCCAACTTCAGTAGTTAACTTTTAAGATATGGTTCTCTCAAGATCTATATCACACAAAGCTCGGGGGACGCAAAAGCCAATGCACATGAAGGTTGCCTAACTCAACTCCATGTGTGATTGGACTAACCTACCTCATAGTGTTAGCGCACACACCAGCCGGGCGTAGGAATTTTAGGGGTGTGACGAAAGCGTACTATCATGCAAAACAGGGTGTGGTCCACTCAGAAAATAAGAAGATACATCAGCTTAGCCTATTAAATCTGCAGATGGGCCCTAACATTTTTCCCTATATAAAAATTAAGGTAGCCCTCACTTATTTTGAAGTTCTCCCTAATTGCCACCTCAACCAGAGTGCTGACTTAAGCATAAGATTTAAAGTAGTCGGAACTCCTCCAACTTTCAGTACCCAAGCTCCTTCACCTGTCTTCTGGATATTATGGGTTCAAGTTCATGGCATTGATGGCAGTCGGCCTAAGCTTCAAAACTGAATTCTGATTTTCATACAATGTGCGATTCATAGTAAACTAACAATAGAGTGTTTCATACAACAAAAGCAAACTTATCAATCGTACTAAAAACTGGAAAAAGTAATGCATATGCCAGTATTGGAGCCATAAATACAACTGGCAATGATATATCTAACATTAGTGCTCGACTTACATTTTGTGCCCAAGTTCTTTGAATCTCGTTGCTTGAAATAGAAACTCCGATGGTCAAGAGACTTGTAATGGTTTTTAGCATAAATTTCAGCCCACACTTTGTTAAAATCTGAACAACACTTAGTCCACTCATCCTGCTTCTGCATAAGGCGGGATAGTATAGTAGGCAATGCCAAAGAAGGATTTTTATGCAAAATTTCCATCATATCAAGACCATGGTCACCATATATACGTTCTATGCATCTTAAATTTAAAGCTGTAGAAAACAAGAAAAAGATCTCACTCATTAGTTAATCTGCATATCTAACTGAAGTTTTCTTTATAGGTACTGGATTCTATAATCACAAACCTGTAAAATGATCATCAACACGTATGGGACTATTTGAACCAATTGAATTATTGTTAATACTGTTCAACAATTCCTCCTCGCACTTGGCAGTTGAACTCACAGATTCCAACATGTCTAGCTCAAATCTAAATCATCAAGTGAAACAAAGAGAAATCTTCAATTAACAAAGCTAAAAAATATTCACATGGGGAAACTCTATACCCTTGTCAAGATTATTTCAAGCAACGCATGCTGCAACCTAAATGCAAATTTGGGAGGGAGGGACGGAGAAGCAGATCTGAAAATTCTTAAATTTTAACATAAAATGTAGAAGAAAACAATGCAACAGTTTCCACCATTTCCACGTCCCATAAGATTACAAATTGGAAGCTAAAGATGAGATCACTAGACCAAGGAAGGATGACCTCAACAGTTCTCCATTTCCATTACTAATGATTAGGGAATATACAACAAAATAAAGTCTAGGTAAACCAAGCTTTTCCTTTAACATCATTATGAAAGGGGAGTGGAGTCTAATGAGGTTATATACCTGTCATCTTCACGTCTAAACAAGATTTTCTCATACTGGTTTTTACGCATGTGTTTAAATGAATAATCCTCACTTCCAAATGTCACAGAAACCTAATGATCATTCAGAACTTGAGCACAATCTGACCTCTGGCTTGCCGAAGTTATTTGATGCTGCACAGCCAAATTAAAAAAAAAATAAGAGGAATTAATATTTCTTAAAATACCCCACCCTTAATTCACCTCATAAAACTAAAATGCTATTAATTAGACCAGAACTCATTAAACTTTTTTGTAGCAAAAAAGCAGAGATGAAATGAATATTCGTACATCCTCAGGAAGAAGTTGGTAACTGGGAGTACAACGTTGACAGTTAGAAAGGTCAAGCTCTTGAATTGACTTTCCCCAAAACTTCAAACTGCATCTATCCTTTTCTTTACCTCTGTCCACTTCACGCTTTTGTTCTCTGTCCTTTACTTTCAAGGCTTTCGACAAATGACCTTCACCCCACAAAGTTTTTGCTATTAATTAAACAGCTTCATCACCGATCCAGTGAAATGAACGGCATCTTACCAGTTGAAAGAATTGTAACGTTTATTCTAAAATGGGAGGAAAAAGATAACACTCCACAAACTCGCATGAAATCATACAATATATGATTATATGTTGTTCACAAGATCTCTTTTGACAAAATAAACAAAAACTTGAGACAAAAATTACGTACTTTTGCCTATTACACCAGCAAGGAACCCATCTGCAAAAGGCATCAGTCAAAATTGAAGAGAATTCAAAATACTTCTTTATCCACATCAATATTTTATAAAACATACCAATTCGCTTGCATCGCTCCAAAAATTCATTAAATCCATCCATTAGATCAGGATATTTTCCAAGTAAATCAACAATCTGAAAGTACCTCGTGTTAGTACAAAATAAAGCTAGTGTCGCTGCATTACCACCCAGGGATTGAAACAAACATGCAGCCCAGATAATTGTTCATAATCTGATAGAAGGCAAAGGAAGGCCAGAGAAAGAAGTACTTCCAAGATGTCAAGTAAATAACAGAAAACTAAAATGTAAATGGAGCAAGTCACTATTTTTGGATATAAACAAACTGTAATGTTACCCCTGATACACTATTAAGTCACAAGTCAAATTACTGTAAAGCACTAATAGATAGCATAATACACCTACCAAACTCTGCAATTCATTTCTTGTAATTATTTATGTGCTGTAAATATGAAGACACTTCAAATATACCTGGTAATCATCTGCACTGTGTAACCTGTCCTTAACTTTTTCACAGAAAGCGAACTCTTGACTGTACATGCCTAGCAGGGTCAAACAAATAAGACGTTGAGAAGCTCAATTAATAAGTCAATACAAGGTATTGGTCTAGAAAGCCACATAAAAGTAACACTCTTTGCAACTTGACAACAAAAAGTATACTTGCACAGAAGGATTGATCTAAACAAATTAACTTCTTCCCCATTTTTGGGCCATGAAAGTTCTTCAAAGAAATCACAAACCTAAAATATAGTGCACTAAATACATCTACTAAACTCCTCAAGAATATCATCAAAAAGTGCTTCAACCTGCAAATAGACATATTACAACCTAAACTACTAGAAATAGAACACATGAAAACAAACTATGTCGAATTCCCATTAGATATATGCTAATATGATTCAAATAAAATCATTTCAGAAGCTGCATATACCTCTTGGTAGACCTCAGTGATACCCTTGTGCTCCTTCCTATACATATTCAAGATGTCCAGGAAAGACTTATAAACATGATCATCATTTTGAAATCGTTTATGCAGGTGAACAAAGTACAAAAAAATACTACTCCCTCCGTCCCAAAAAGATAGTCATGTATACTATTTTTGTCCGTCCCAAAAAGATAGTCTTGTTTCCATTTTAAGCATGTATTAAAATTTTCATTTCCACATATACCCTTATTTAATACATGTTGGTATAATAAACACCAACTACCTAGATATTGCATTTTCAAAATTTTTTTGGGAAACAAAGTGAGTCCATGCGTTCAACTGTGTGGGGATTCAAATAGGTATTAAACCTTTCACCTCCCTCTCTCAAGATCCATAAAGTGGCATGAGGTGTTAAAAAAGATATCACCTTGCTGGAAGGGAAACACCAGGATATAGTTGAAGATTGCAAATATACTGGCGGGTTCAAGATTGCAAATATACAGGCGGGTTTAGTTTTCAAATTTTATCATGTTACAAATTTTTTGTTTTCATTTAAATTTAGCTCCAAAATTCGTGGCAAATTTTTAAAATTTTCATTTTCACGTTTAATTTTGGAGTTGAGAAGTTGGAAGTTCAGCAGACTCACAGAAGCCAAACTCTCGGAGATAATGGAGGAATAATACAGCCACATGTTGGAAAATTTATTGGTAGTAAAACATTAATAAGGGATAAAGGGTATAAATGGAAAAACATAGTAAAATTTAATACTCTAACTATACTACCTACCATTTCTTAATCTGTGTGAAAATAACCGGAGGACTATCTTTTTGGGACGGAGGGAGTAATTGTTACTCGACTTCCTAGGAAACTAAGTTTAGCATCGATTATTATAGATAGAAATGGAAACTTGACCTTGATTTTGTTCACAAAACATATTGCCTCATCAAACTCAACAGATTTTTTAGGTAGAACCACTTCCTCATCAATGAGGGTGATTTCATAACCCTTGGGCAGAAAGGTGTTGAACCCAAGGATAAGATTAGAATGCCCCTTAAATAACTCTTTCACTCTTGCTATAACACCAGCAGTATCTATTCTTTAATAAAATAAAAAATAAAATAAAATTGATAGAATGTTGCAAAGATATGTTATATGAAAAAAACAAAGTGCAAAAAAATAATATTACATGAGAAATTCATTTACCTTTGAGACTTAAAATCTTTCATTACATCAAGGAACCTGTCATATTTTTCTCTTTCCTCCTGGAACATGTCCCCAACTTCTACTACTACACCTCCACTTCTAGGGTGTGGGTTTGTGACGGCCCATACCTTTTAATCACAAAAGGACAAATAAATGAAGTTGCAATCAAAATTGGATAACATTACATTGCAAACTCATAAAACAACAACTGTGCACCATATAAACAAGCTGTAATTGATTATTGTCCTCTCCCTTATGCTCTATTGCTCTTAAAATGATTTGTTATCATTCTAATCACATTTGATTACCTACTAAGTTAATTACCAAAGGTCATTAATTTGCCACTAACTGCAGTAATATTAATATCAAAGTCAAGCCTCCACTTAATACTGACAAAACATAATTATTAGGGTAAGTTGCAATCCTCCTCTTGCCCACACCCAACTCCACCCTTCCTGGGGAGAAATATATGAAAATGAAAATAAAAACAATGCAAAAAAGCAGCTATGCGAAAAGATATGCATTTTAATTTCCATTTCTGCCCCCACAACACAATCCAGCAACCCAAAAACACAATAGTTTGACCTAATTCTTCTTTCTTTCAGTTTCTTTTCTGCCGTAACTGCTAAGTAACCTACCAATCAAACTTTCTAGGAAGTGGTAGAAAATAGAATCAAATAATTCTGATCACAAAAAATAATAAAATCGAGTAAATTAAATTACAATTTCATAACAAACAAAGCCTTATCCTATAATAAAAAATGGACCCGACAGAACTTCAGAGTAAAATGAGATGATGTCACATATAATACAAAGTTAAATCAAGAAAACTAAAGGAATTTTATATGTAAAGAAAATGAAACGAGATTACGATTCTCCAAGCGAAGAAGAACCAAATGGCCTCTCAAACTGAGGGTTCACATACACCTCATCTCGTAATCGCTTCATCCCCTACAAAAACAAAATGAATATCAAACAAAAACCCAAGAAGAAGAAAAAAACTTCCCTTCTCATTTTTCATGAAAAAACTGACTTGTGAAGTTCTCTTCAGAAATGGAATTTGAGTTAAACAGTAAACATATATAATCTAACCAACCCAGAAATTGAATTTCAGTTCAATTCTTTGGATCAAAATATTGTCCAAATCGTTTTTCAGTATGAGAAATTAAGAGGTAAAGGCAAAAGGGGGATGGGAAAATATGAATTTTTATGAGGGAAAATGTAATCTTTTAAAAGTGACGCAATTTGCTTAGATATATACCAAATGGAGTGCTCTAATATGTAAATCGAAATTTCGAAATGAGTTCGTGAGGTGGCCTTTCTTAGGCTTTTTTGTGTTGAGAATAGCAACATCGTGCATATACAAATCTTGTGCATGTATGGTTATAACGGTATAAATGAGAGGAAATGACCTTAATTTTTTTTTTTTTTTTTATCCTCTTGAAAAATCACCAAAAATATAGGTTAAAATATAAATACTATAATTTCAATTATTAACAAAGTATTATTTACGTTCTAACCTACAAAAAGGAAAAGGGGCGATTAGAATATCAAAAAATTTGAATCCTTCATGTTCCAATCAAGAAAAATCAAAATCATAAGAATATTTTTTTTTTTTGCACAAATCGAGCGCAAACAAAATCAAGAACTGTTTCAACTATCTTTACTTCAAAATTTTCTTCTCTAAATATACAAATAAACAACCCAAATTTATAGGTTTGTATATTCTTGACTTTTGATTCAATCAATTCATATTTTGTTTGATTTTGATGTAGTTAAGTTTTTTCATTTCTTATACATATGAAAGTTCATCTTTAGATTAAAAATTTTGAGTTGGTATATATTAAAATTTAGATTTGTATGAATTGAATTGAATTAGTTTATATGAAAATTAACTATAAATCAATTCAAATTATGCATGTAAGAAGTTCGTGAAAATGAGAAAAGTGACACCCATTAAAAAAAAAAAAAAAAGGTCGCAACCTCTCATTTGAATTCTTTTGGATCATTTAAATAGATCCATACATGTTATTTGTAGAAATTTAAATATATGAATATCAGTTCAAATATTGTTTTACATTTAAAAATGATATGATATAACACTTTATTTGAATTTTGCATATGAATTAATGGGATGGAGTTTTAAAAAGAATTAATCTATTACATTTTAAAAAGAAAGTCTCACACAATTTCATTTGTATTCTTTTCGCAGATTTTATAAAATTATCATCTTCTCTTTGTTTCCTGGGTTTCTAGTGAGTTTCCATTTTTTTCAAATGAACAATTTACGATGGTCAAGATAAAGTGTCGAATCCCGCGAGGGTTTATTATGGAGACAAATTGTGACAAAATGACTTATTTATTGTTACAATAGAATGCACGTACAACAACTGTAGCGATAGAGAACTTTTAATTAATATAAAATTAGTTTTCTTGAAAAATTGTCGCTAAACTTTAACCCTAATTTTAAAGAGAAAGCGCGTTCGTCTAGCCGTTATAAAAATGAATTCAAATCTATTTGATCGAATCCAATCCCGAATAATAATTTTATTATCAATTCCGATTTATTTTATTTAAATCCAATTTTAATAATTTTAAGTCCAATATTTAGATCCCAATATTCGTAGTCCAATACTTTATACCTTAGGGTCCAATTTTATTAGTCAAATCCCAATTCAATTAGCCCACTTTTACTCAAACCCAACTGGAAAATCCCTTAAAGCCCAGACTTTTGGCCCAATTAGCTTCAAAGGGATTTGTGCCCTAATTGTCACTATTCATATATCCCACTAGCACTCTCACTCTTCACTCAATATTCACATAGCTTCATTTGGTAAGAGACTTTCCCTCCTTAAAACTCTCTCATTTCACTGTGAGACACCATTGATGCTAGAAAGTCCATTTCTAGCATCAACAATGAACTCACAAAAATACACAATGCAGCTCACCAAAACCTTTCACCAACATCTCCAAACCAAGAACAACCAGAACTCACTGCCTTTACCTCAAAAACACGCCACCCAAAATCGACCACCAACATGCCACACTCACACTGCCAAGCTACCACCAACCCACGAGCCCATCCACCAAGCAACCTATCATCCCCTCACCTCAAAACTGAGACCACCTAAGCTGCAACCTCAACATTGCAAAACGAACCATCTACTCACTGCCCCAAATATGCAACCAGTCACCACCATTTCACCTCCACCATTCATCACCACCACCATTGTTGCGTTTTTTATATCGCAAGTGTACGATATCGAACAAGTAATATAGTGGACCTAAGAGTCCAGATTATCGTTCCCACGAAGACTATACTTTAGTATTGGATATATTTCTCCTACTACTATTTGATGAAATTAAACAAATTCTAAATTCAGATTATGAAGAATATGGATGTTTTTGAAAAACTAAATTCCTAGAAGAATGACAATTGATGAAAGAATATTGGAGACACACAAATCAAAGGTTCAAATATGCGAGAAGTATTAGGGCAGAACAATTTCACCTAATGATCACCTTAGTTATCAATTCAAGATTCTAGCCTAATGTAGTGTTCGGTCGAATTCTCCTACGGTATTCAATTTACCCCTCTTGAGTTCTCATTGAGCCTATTTAACTAAATCAATTCCATATCTCTATGCAAATTCTCCTTAGTTAAACGAATTAAGGCACTAGAAATTCATATAACGACCGCATCACTTAGTATAGGTATATCTACACGTTATACCTCATTACCAGATTTTATTACATGTTCTAAGTTTTAAACTCACTTCTCGACTCGTAAGAAACTCAATAGATCATCAAATTATTGGCCAGATAATTTAAAGCATTGCACTCATAATAAAATCAACACATGGAAGAATAAACTCAGAAATTCATGAATTTAATAACTAAGGGTTCAAAAGATTACATTGTTTGCCCTAATAATGAAATTAGCTACTCATAATCAAAGCAATGAAATAACTAACAAAAGTTGAATACATCACCGGATTTAAATGATACAAAAGTTGGAAAAGAATTATTTCTTGCACCAAGATCTTCTTCTGCTTTCAATTCTTGATTTTGATTCGAATCCTTAATGTAAGTCTTCTCACAAATTCCACGTTTATCTTATGTTTTTCTCTCTATTTTGCAAGGTGTGGAACCCCTATTTCGTGTCTCTCTTAGCCTATTTATACTTCTCATACATCATTGGCCAATTTGAAGTCCTTTTTGTGGGCTTTTTCGTAGCCCAAAAATACCTTAATTTTCTTCGCGGCACGGCGCTTGAGCGCTACCCTCAGCGCTTGAGCGCTACACTTCTGTTGAAATTTGTTCAGTTTTGTTTTCCGGCGCTTGGGCGTTATTTTCGGGCGCTTGAGCGCCAAATTCCTGCTCCCTTTCTTTGTTTATTTTGCTTCAAAAACTCTTTTTCATCCTTTCATCATTCCTTCAATCAAAACACTAGCAAATACATTAAATTCATTCGATAATCAACATATTAATCAAGCAAATGAGGCTCCAATGGTACAAAATTTATGTGCAAAACACACTCATCAAATACCCCCAAACTTAACATTTTGCTAGTCCTCGGGCAAACTCATACACAAAGAAAATCAACTAAAAGAGAACACAGTACCCAACTTAGTTAGATAGTCTGTCGTTACTCAGGATTGAGATCAATGTATCACATCTATGAATGACTTCAAAATTACATAACAAGAGTCAATTTTCAATTATCCCATGCAAACGGGTGTGTGTGTGAATCAAGTATAGCGTTGACATTCACAATTTGATTCAGTTCCCATCCCGAATGAACAATTCTTTCCTTACATCGCTCGTTAGATTCACACACACCCAAACTTGTTTTCTTTTATGCTCGCCCAATGGTGTATTCCTAAACTCAGTTTCATTCTTTTATGTCGTTACACCTCTCAAATTTGGATTCATTTAACCGACAATATCAACTGTCTATTCATGTGATGATCCTCCCAAAAGTGAGTATTCAACAAACTAGCTTACGCTAAGTGATTCAAACCCAATAGTTATCTAAAGCCCCGAAAACAAACATCAAAATATTCCCTTTTTGTTAGCCTTTTATTAACATCACCCATATTTCTCTTCTTGACCCATGTAGCGAGCTTTTAGTCGGTAACTCCCCAGCTTTTGAATGTCAAAAGGGTAACAGGTCATAAGATACCCTGTAGACTTAATCACTCGAGTCAAAAAGGTGTCGGCGTGAGACATAAGCTAAATTAGAACAGTTTTTTTTTTTGAACTTCAAACACAATAACAGGGGGTTAGATTCCTAGCATACGGTCATCACGAAGCATCTACTAGAGAGTCGAAACACTCTACACAAATTTTATAGCAAGCACGGAATCATCACAATCCTAAACCATTTCTTTCACCAGTTAAAATGTTCCAAATATAGTTGTAGTCAAGGGATTTTGTGAATCGTGAAATATGGGGTTAAGTCTCTAGGTAATGTCTCTAACTTAAGTATGTGAACCTCATGTTCGTGTACAACGCTATACCTCAATTCAGTGCATCAAAATCTTCACATTTGTCATGGATAAACGAAAATTACGACTCAAGCACATAATTTATCATCATTCGTAAACTAATTCATTTTCTCAGCTATATTCATTATGGATGCACGACTATCCAACTCACACAAGCACACAAAAGTTGTAAATTCATAAAGAAAATGCAGATTTTTTTTTAAATAAAGCACACAAGTCAATCACACAATTACAAAAAAACGCATAATATACTAGCCATGCACACAACACATAAGCCAAAAAATACCCCCAAACTTAAGATAAACATTGTCCCCAATGTTAAAAAGAAGAATAGAAAGGAACACTTACCTGAGAAGATACTAAGTGTCATTGAAAACTTAGATTGGCCCCCTAATCGGTATAAGCTTCTGTCCCATGATGAGTTAAATGTCAATCTCCATGCCTCTTGCGCTCACCCCCAACTTGAGTGTAGGCTACAATTCACCAAGAGAGATAGAATAACACAAGCAAGATAAACAAATGAATAAACGAACTAACAATGAAAACGAGATAATAAAAACAAAGGATAGAAATTGGGTTGCCTCCCAAGAAGCGCTTCTTTATAGTCTTTAGCTAGACTGTGTCCCGTGACATGTTTGATCATGGTGGCTCGAACCATTTTATGCCATCATGACACGTTGTGCAATTTTCATTCATACACTCTTTTTGTGCTCTCCATATTTTGATATTTCCATTTTTATCTCTGCCAATAAGTCCAAAGAAATTTGGTCTTCTATTCTTACAGCTTCGTTGACCAGGAGGTTTTTCTTCATCAATTCCACAGCAAATACTGTTCTTGGAAGGTGTCTCAAATGGGGTATAAATATTAAATATCTCTTGCTTGTCCTCCACCCTCAATATTAGCTCACCCTTCTCCATGTCAATTAGAGTCTGACCCGTTGCTAAGAATGGCCTACCCAATATAATTGGAATGTCTCGATTTTCTGGTGTGTCCAGTACAATGAAATCCACCGAAAATATTAAATTTTCTGCTTTTATGAGCACATCCTCAACTTTGCCAAGTGGCTTTGAAATTGTAGTATCAGCTAGTTGTAGCTTTATTGATGTTGGTTTGACTTCACCCAATCTCAATTTCCTGTAAACAGAATATGACATTAGATTTATACTAGCACCTGTATAACATAATGCAGCAATTGTACATGTATTTCCAATTGAAATTGGCAAAGAAAAACTCCCTGGATCTTTCAACTTGGGAGGCAATTTGTTTAGCACTCTTGCACTACTTTCCTCCGTTAATGCTACAACTTCAAACTCAGAAAGCTTTCTCTTCTTTGTCAACATCTCCTTCAAGAATTTTATGTATCTTGGAATTTGTAATATTGCATCAATCAGAGGAATATTGATCTGAAGTTTCTTGAGAACCTCAAGGAAATTGTCAAATTTTATATCTGGTTTGTTTTTCTTGAGCTTTTGAAGAAAGGGTATGGGAGGAACATAAGCTTTGACTAGACTTGGTGCATTGGTAGTGAATGCCTCTGTACTATCTTTGTTCTCAATTAAGGCGGGTGTAGATTTTTCCTCCATTATAGTTTCATCAACACTTTTCCAATCTTCTTTTCTTTCTGGTTGTTTCACAGTAATCTCTAGTACTTGTACTTCGTTCCTTGTAGTGATAGCATGAAGATTTTCCTCTATTGATTTCTTTCGAAGTCTTTGGGGGAATGGAAGTGGAGGTACATATGCTTTAACCTTTACAGGAGCCCTGGGTGGATCGTTTTCCATTACCTCTATTGCCATCACTTGCTCTTTAGGATTCGTCATTGTATTGCCTGGCAATGATCCCTGTGGACGTTCTGAAAGTTGTTGAGCTATCTGACCAATCTGTATCTCCAACTTCTTGATGGATGCTTGCTGATTTTGGAAATTAGTATCAATCTGTTGGAATACTTTGTCTGTTTTCTGCACATATTGATGAAACATCTCCCCTAAATTTGGTTTGTTCTCCTGCTGAGCATTATTTGGAACATGTCCTGACTGATTTTCAGACCATCTGAAATTTGGGTGCTGTCTCCATCCTGGATTGTAAGTCTGAGAATACGGGTTAAAATTGCGGGATCCATTTTGAATGAAGTTGACATGTTCCTCTGGAAAACCCATGTACATACAGCTCTCTGTTGCATGATTAGCTCCACAATTTTCGCAAGTTGGACTACTTATTATAGCATGTGCTCCTCTCGTCTGTACCTTCACCAACAGTTCCACCTGCTTTGTCAACGCTGCTATCTGGGCATTAGTGGATGTAGGGTGATCCACTTCATACACTCTAGTTGCTTGGGGTGGTGCCACTCTTTCTGAAGAAAACATTGAGTGCGAGGTAGCAATGAGCTCAAACAAATCCAGTGTTTCTTGTACTAATTTTCCCATAACTGATCCTCCCGCAGAACAATCCACCTGAGCTCTCGACATTGGTGAGAGTCCTGAGTAAAAGTACCGCACCTGATCTCCATTTGGAATTCCATGATTTGGGCATCTTCACATTAGCCCTTTGAATCTGTTCCATGCATCGTGAAAGCTCTCTCCATCATGTTGTTGGAAGGTTTGGATCTCCAACCTCAATTTAGCTACTTTAGCAGGTGGGAAGAATTTGTTGCAAAATTTTCTGGTGAGATCTTCCCAAGTTGATATACTTGCATGAGGTTCAGCATCTAACCACTCCAATGCGACATCTCGAAGTGTGTAAGGAAATAACCGCAATTTGATGGCATCTTCATTGACCCCCGGGGCATAGAAGTTTTGGTAGTTTCGGAGAAATCCGAGAAATCTTTCTATGTGTGTATTTGGGTTCTCGTGAGGTAACCCGTAAAATTGAAGAGTGTTGCTCACAGGATTTATTCCATTTGCCCCTTATCTGAAAAATTGGTACTCCAAAATTGGTACACAATAAATGGAGCGGCGCAGTGCAGCAACAGTGTCAAGAAATGGGCAAAAAGGTAAAATCTCCCTCATTTATTTCCCTTGGCCTTTGTGGCTGATTTGGTGGTGCATCTGCTCTGGCCGCAGCTTGTCCTATTGGGGCTGAATTTGAAATGGAATAGTTTGGATCATCCGCCTCCATTGATGACGTTCTATTTTGTTGTTGTTCCTTGCGTCTTGGTCGAAAGGTGCGTTTTATCTCCGAGTCCAAAAACGTTTCAAGGCGTCGCCTGGACACGGGGAGGGCATGTCATGACAACCACCAATTTTTTTTTTTGAAAGAAAAAATAAAAGACAAAACATTGGAATTGGAAAAATTAAATAAAAAAAAAAAAAAAAAAAAAAAAAAAAAAAAAAAAAAATGAACAAATCAAAACAAACAGTAAACAAAAAACTAAACAAACAAAAAAGTAAATAGTCCCGGCAAACGGACACCAAAAACTTGTTGCATTTTTTAATATCGCAAGTGTACGATATCGAAACAAAACGTAATATAGTGGACCTTAAGAGTCCGGATTATCGTTCATACGAAACTATACTTTAGTATTTGATTATAATTTCTCCTATACATTGATTAAATTAAAACAAAAACTCTAAATTCAGATTATGATGAATATGGATGTTTTGAAAAACTAAAAATCTAGATAGAATGACAATTGAGGAAAGAATATTGGGAGACATTACAAAAATCAAAGGTTCAAAATATGCGAGAGTATTAGGAGCAGGAAAACAATTTTCACCTAACGATTACCTTAGTTATCAATTCAAGATTCTAGCCTAATGTAGTATTCGGTCGAATTCTCCTTACGGGTATTCAATTTACCCCCTCTCGAGTTCTCCCATTGAGCTATGTAACTAAATTTCAATTCCATATCTCTATGCAAAATTTCTCTTATTTAAACGAAACTAGGTAATAGAAGTCATATAACGACTGTAGTACTTAGTATATGTATTTTTACACGTTATACCTCGTTACCAGATTTTTTTACACGTTCTAAGTTTCAAACTCACCTCTCGACTCGTAAGAAACTCAATAGATCATCAAATTATTGGCCAGATAATTTAAAGCATTGCACTCATAATAAAATCAACACATGGAAGAATAAACTCAGAAATTCATGAATTTAATAACTAAGGGTTTCAAAAGATTACATTGTTCGCCTTAATAATGAAATTAGCTACTCATAACCAAAACAATGAAATAACTAACAAAAGTTGAATACATCACCGGATTTAAATGATACAAAAGTTGGAAAAGAATTATTTCTTGCACCAAGATCTTCTTCCGCTTCCAATTCTTGATTTTGATTCGAATCCTTGATGTAAGTCTTCTCACAAATTCCACGTTTATCTCGTGTTTTTCTCTCTATTTTGCTAGGTGTGGAACCCCTATTTCGTGCCTCTCTTAGCCTATTTATACTTCTCATACATCATTGGCCAATTTGGAGTCCTTTTTGTGGGCTTTTTCGTAGCCCAAAAATACCCTAATTTCCTTCACGGTGCGCTACCCTCAGCGCTTGAGCACTACACTTCTGTTGAAATTTGTTCAGTTTTATTTTCCGACGCTTGGGCGTTATTTCCGGGCGCTTGAGCGCCAAATTCCTGCTCCATTTCTTTGTTTATTTTGCTTCAAAAACTCTTTTTCATCCTTTCATCATTCCTTAAACCAAAACACTAGCAAACACATTAAATTCGTTCGATAATCAACATATTAATCAAGCAAATGAAGCTCCAATGATACAAAATTTATGTGCAAAACACACTCATCAACCATCAACTCACAGCTAAAACCAGTGCAACCCAACATCAACTCGAAGCAAAATCGCTACCATTTCATCACTCTCAACACTGAAACCCAAACTACCAAGCCAAATTGACCACCACCTCTCACTGCCCTCCCCAAACCGAGAACATCAAACCACCAAGTCACTCCACCACCAAGCAAGCTCCACCGACACTGCCTAACACCCCTCACTCCAAAATCGAAACCCAACACCATCAATCAAAATCGACCACCAACACTACCACCACAACCGCCACGCTCACACCACCAATCGAGCTACCAAACTGCAACTCTAACACCCAATCGACAATCATTATTCCACCCAAGAGAAAAATCAACCCAAATCGACCCCAAGGCTAAGAAAATCATTGAACCCCTACGCACTACGTCTCCATAACAAAAAAAGTGGGGGAACCCCACTTACCTACCGTCGACACCACCCTTAGTAGTGGTGATGCCACCACCGGCGGCGGCAGTGGTGGAATCAGGGAAGGGCTGCCCTTCCCTTCGTCGCCTCTTTCTCTCTCTCTTAACAAAAAAGAGAAAGAGAGAGTGTGATTTATTATTATTATTTTTTTATTTTAGGAAATTTTCCTTTTAGTCCTTAGTTTTAAAAGTTATTCATGATTAGCCCTATAGTTCAGAAAGTTTCATTTTCTGTTTTTAAGTTTTATGTATTTAAATTACAGTTTCATAAAACTTTCATTTTAGTCCCAAAATCTTTAAAAGTCACTGTTTCAGTCCTTAAACTCCTATTTTTAGTTTAAATAATTTCAATTTAGCCCCAAGTTTAGATATTATTATTTCAATCCTTAATATTTTATTTTCAGTTTCAGCAGATTTTCAATTAAGTCCTTAATTTATAAAAGGTACAATTTCAGCCCTTTATTTCTATATTCAGCTTTATTATATTTACAGTTTAGTCCCTAACTTTCAAAATTATTGTTTCAGCCCTTAAAATTTTATTTTCAGATTTAATAAATTTTCAATTGAGCCCCTAAACTTTATTTTATCATTTTAAGCCATTTATTTCAGTTTCAATAATTTTCAATTAAACCCTTAAACTTTATTTTATCACGTTAAAACTTTAAGGTTTCGAAATACTAATTCAAAACTTATTTTCCATTTTGGCTAGACGAAACGTACGGACGATTAAGAGGTTGAGATCACTTTCCGCTTTATTTTTGCATGTAACTCGAGATATTAAGGTAGACTCGCCTCCATTAATTAGTTTAAATTATAATTACATGTCTTATGTGAATTTACGTGAATTATATGCTTTAATACATGAGATGAAAATATGTCATATGAAATATATGATGTTGTTATGCTTGCTATAACTTATACGCTTTAATGCATGAGAAAGACGAGATAAGATGAGAATGTTATGCATAACTTATGTACTTTATATGCACAAGAAAGAAACACTACCCACATCCTATGATTTTAAAGAACCTATGATTTTCAAGAAAATGAGCCAAAGAAGATGATGATATCACGTTGTATATTGCATAAGTGTGTAATCAATTATTCTGTAAATTAATTATCGCAATTATTAAATTTTGAAATTTATGTATTTGAACATTGTTAACGTATTTGTCGTTTCCGCTATTCCAAAAACATGATATTTAAATTTTAAAACAATGATCCTATGAGTTTTCTTGCCGACGAAGTTTTTAATTACAAAATGTGATTTTAAAAATTAGGTTATTTTCGCAAATTTTGATTACAAAAATTAGAGCAAAAGATGATGACGTGACTATTCGGATTAACGAAACTCGGGGCACTACAGCTTGGTATCAAAGCTGGTATGCGTTTCTGTAGACTGACAAATTTTCAAAAAGGGAAAATTTTCAAAGAGATTTTTCTTATTATTATTTAATTATTATTACTGAAGGTCGCCACTGCCATCATTCGATCCACCGACTCTGAAAGGTAAAAGAAGTTTTTGAAGCTTAACGTTATTTTATTTTGGATACCTGTTTTACAATTTACGAGATTTAGAAGAAGAGAGAGAAATGTATCCGAATTAGAAAGAAAGAAAGACGAGTTTGTGCATAATTTACAAGAGTTTTTAAATTTTTACGTCCTCGTAATTTTAACTAAGAGAGATGATTAACCTCGCATAACTGGACTTTGCATAATTGATTTAGGACATGGCACACATCCGTAGAAATACACCCAGTGTGCGGAACAAGCCGTTAGAGACTACGATCGTTTCAGGCCTAGACTCGATTGGACTATAGCCCAACACGTAGAGCAACTGAACATTGTACGTGATCGTGCCATACAGCATGGCTATGTGACCAATGATCATCGATCGATCCATCATTTACTCTCGACCTTCCGGGATGACTATGCGGAGGTAGCTCGCAGCATATACATAGATGCACTATTGTCACCTAATGTGGAGGTTGAATATGACACCTTTTGCATGAGATTTGTGGCATATTGGCCTATGTATTTTGAGCACCGCTTTAGGGTTGCACCTGAAGGGGAGCCAGAACATAAGCCAATGCCCGAGCAGAACTTGGGCATAGTTTAGCCTCTAGTTGGATTATAGCAGTTCAGTCGGATTCATCTAGATTTCTGCAATACATCAAAATACAGATTCTATGTGGCAATGATCATCTATGTTTTTCGTTCCAGTGGCGAAGTTTGGAGATGCACCCTTTCAGCCTTTTTTAGATCAATAACCCATCTCCAGTCGCCTAGCCTTCTTTAATTGTGTCAATATACCCCTCATCTTAGAGCTGGAGGGGTCCAAATCTGAAAAAAATGCTTCACTCTCTCTAGCCCGTATTGTGTGGCTTTAACTCAATAACTTAATGTAAAATCCAAAGAAATCCTTATGTATTACTCAAGCCAAAGTTAAATGGAGAGCCACTAAGAGCAAGCTAACCCAACGTCTTTTATTTCCATCATACATCCCGTATCCTGAGATATTTTATTCCAAGATAGCCAACTCATAATAATGGATTATCTGTTGGAAAACTACCATAGTTCGCTATGATATTGTTGAGTCCACTCCCTTTTAGACAGCAAGAATAGTTTATTGAAGTCCCCAACGAAGAGAATGGGCAATGGGTTTCCATGACAGAGGTGCCTCATGAGTACTCAATTATGCCTTCTTTCACTTTGGACTGGATTACCATTCATGGTGGATCTAGAATCTTGAGTGAGTACGGGCAGCCTTTGACCATCAACGACCACAATAATAACTAATACCATGAATTGAAATTAATTATAGGTAGTTCGAATTGTAAGTGTGAATGTAGGTTATTTACCTGTCTAATAATATTTATTGTGTGAGAATTTCAAATTTGAAAAATGGGTTAAACAACTTACTTTCAGGGTTCGATTTGCTAATAACATCAACGTAACAAAAAAATGACTATTTCTTGGTTTTAAATATGACAAAGATTTTGTCATTGGATGTATATTAAGAAAAATTGATGTCAATGTATCCCTTTTGCTAAATATTTTTGCTGATTAAATAGTCTCTAATGACAAGACTAAAACAAATACATTTTTAGGTTTCAGTAAATGTCAACTGTCAATTTAATTTTTTTTCTTCGTTATCCTTTCACTCTTGAAAATAGTTATCATATTTGATTTGATCGTTGACTCGAACAAATTATCGGGTCATTGAATATGTGGTTTAACCGCTGAGTCATTGTAAGGTCATAATTTAGTTGAAAAAATTAAAAGAAATAGAGAATATATCTATTACTTGATGAAAATGAACATAAATATTATTTTTTACATATGGTATCAACATCCTCCAAAAGCCATAGTGGTCAAGTGTTTTATAATATCAAAAGAACTAACGGATTTGAATCTTCCTATTGCACCGATTTTAATGCCTATGCTCCAAAATGGAGAAAAATATTAAACTAAAATATTTTGCACAAGGGATTGAAATCGTTGAGAGTGAACTTAAGATCTCTCGTTTCATTAATGGAGACCAACTGAACTTGATAAGTGCGTTTTTACACACTTATTTTATTGTCAAAACATGAAAAATTATTAATTAATATGTTAGAATTTAGCTTAATTCTATGTAATTTACGTTTTGCAAGACAATGTGATGAATCTAGCGTAAATAAGGAGAAACAAGTGGAAAAATGACCAAATTGAAGGAAATGAAATTTCGGTGACCGAATTGAAAATATCCAAAAGATAACTCGGAAGACAAAACGATGACATGAAGATGACGAGGTCAAATTGGGCTAAGGAATAAAGCATGGGAAGAAGAAAAAGTGGAGAAAGAAGTCACAAAATGATGAATGAAGTTGGAGGACCAAAACGCAACAATAGTGAAAGTGTGATAAGCTATGTGGTCGCATAGCCAAATCCCTTATGCAGTCGCATGTGCCCTTTCAGAGAAATTCAGTACCTAGTTTAAGACTTCTATACGACTGCAACACCTATCACTATGCGATCGCATAGTAGTAATTTGTAACGCGAATCTCAGTTTCCTAATTTACGTCAAATTCTTATGGAAACTAACTTCTTTCATGATATTTCAACTCTAGAACATACCAGAACAGGGGAGGATGCCTCCATACATATTTTTCTCTGGTTTTTGCTCAAGATGTTCACGGAGAACTAAAATTCTTGGTGAAGTTAAGAATGAACTCATTGGATTTGGAGATTTCATACCCTCTGTTCATGTAATTTGATCTTTCTTTGTTGAATAATTCTATAATTTAGACTTTTCCTACATGAGTTTGTTTGAGATTGATTTAAATTTTATTAAATTGTTCATAGATTTAGTCACGTTCTTTCTATTGAATAATTGAAGTATTTGTTAAATTTAGTCTCAAATTTATATTATTGGTGTGATTAATTAATGTTTTATGCTTGATGTATATGGTCGTTTCTTAATCTTATTCCAATGAAAATTGTGGGAATGTGTTATAGGAAATCTAGATTCTAGGATTACAATTGAAATAAATTGATTTCCAACGATATATCTCCCGATTAGAGAGTTGGGATGAAAACATCTAATTGCGTAAAAAAAAATGAATAATTAATGTTGAATGACTCAATCCAATTGAGGGAATTGTGGCGCTTCACTATTCCAAACATTGATTTTAATTTCGTTATTTCAAAATTTAATTTAAATTTTACTAAAACAATATATTCTAATACACATTCCAAGAGAACATTTACATTTTGATCATTTGAGCAATTTTCCATCTCCTTATGGAATCAACCCCAAAGTTGTACTACAAATACCGTGTTATTCTTTGGTCGTAATCAGAACTGCAAAAGCTTCTTGGAAACGAGAGGAAATTATATATATATATATATATACACACACACACACATTGACAAAAAAAAAAGAATGTCGGTGGATCCAATACGGGCAGCCGCTCGTGCTCACGGGGTGCTGGATTCACCGCCGGCTACCATAATAGCCAACGTTTCTCATGCCATGACATGTTGAAATTCAACTTGAGCATCAATATAGTTAGTAGAAAACTCATTAATTATAACTAAAATGCTCGCTGGCAAAAGAAGAAGCAGTCCTCCAATCCATTGAATGTTTTCAGCTCCGCTGTTGTTTGGACAATTCCAGCAAGCGTACAAGATAAACGACACGTAATAGTTTTGATAAGTTGAGAGTATCATCTCCTAGGGAGTAAACTTTAAATTGTATTATATCAACTCGTTATCAAACTTGAACGTAAAGCAACAAAATAGATGATTGTTTATTATTGTAAGTTATCTAGTAATTATCTAAGATACTACCTAGACCTTGTTTGGTAAAAATTAAAATTCAGATTTTAATTTAAGCCAAAGTCAACAACTAATTTTAAGTATACATTTTATGAGATCACAACTTTATGACCACACTATTATCTAGGCGATAATGCATTTAATAACTTGATTATTTAGGTAATTGTATGCGCAGTATATGTTATTCCTAACATTTATTGCACGTCTGTTAATCATGTTGCACTACAACATGCAACTAATTACCAAATTGGTGATCAAGCAATTAAATAATACAACGAGTATGCATAATTAATGAAGAAACACAAGTACTAAACTACTTGTCTTTGAATTAAAAATAAATAAATAAAGATTTCATTTTCATTCAAGACAAAGTAATCTAATTTAATATGTCTCTAAATATAGATCAATAAAAAGAATGAAAAAATATCACTCAAAATTTATAAATATAAGAAAAAGATGTTACTTCTCATTCTTTTTCTTCATTTTCAACTTCGAGCTTTGATTCTTCAATTTCATGATGTTTCTTGATTCAATCCACGTGCTGGATTTTTTTCTCCTCGCCAATGGATATTGAATTGGCCCCTCATTTCTTCATAGATTTTAGGTATAATTGCAGCAAAAGCCCCCAATCTTTGAAATACTAGCAGATTTTCTCCAAATCTTTGATTTGTTGAAATCGTCACTCCTAATATTTTCAAACGTTGTAGGTAAAGCCCTTTTGGATAATTTCCATCCATAATTATATTAGTTGACCAAAAATTTAACTTTGACCACATTTCTAATGTTTTAGAAATGGACAAAATAGTAACTTTTCATTTATCACATTAAATAATTAAATTTAAAAATAAGAAGCAACACTCACACAATTGTCTTCTTCCTCTAGCCCGTCACCCATCCCCACCCCAACTCAAAGCCTCCATTTGGATTAGATTTCTTCGTTTTCTTTGAATTCACAAATAGAGAGTTGATAAAATTTGCAAGGCAGGCTCCACGGGAAATAGGCTATTTCACCTTACTTAAATTGACATAAATCTTCATGGCCTTAGATTTCGATTTGGTCAAATTGTCAACCACTTTATTTTCCTAGTTTTTTTTTTTGCAATGAAACTCATTTTGTTATGAAATTAGTGATTTTCAACCCCGCAATTGTTCTTACAGGCTTAAGCTTTGGTGTAAAAAAATAAAAAACAATTCTTGACTTCGTTGAATTTGAATCCCCAAAAAACTTCGAATCAGCTGAAGAAAGTGCTCCAAAACTGTCTGAAGAACTCGAATTTGAACCGAAAACATCAAATCATTTTCTTGTAACCATAAGTTCTCCAATTTTGTCCTTCTTCGAGCAATAATTTTCTCATTAATTTCCTTCTCCCTCCACAGAATTCTCATTTCTTAATCTTCTTTGCTGCTAGTTTTTACCCTTCCAACACCATGTTTTTTTGTCGAGCGATAGTAGGTGGTTAGTGGAAATGGTCGGTGTGGATTTTGGGTTTGAGGTGGAGGTGGGGTGGGTGGAAGAAGATGATAGTGTGTATTTTTTTTAATTTAATTTTTTAATGTGATAATAAAAAATTACTCTTTTGCCCCTTTCTAAAATATTAAAAATGTGGTTAAAGTTAATTTTTTTTGTCAGCTGACAGAATTATGGATAAAAGTTGTCCAAAAGTGCTTCACCTGCAATGTTTGGAAAGGTTAAGGGTGGCGGCTTCAACAAATCAAATGTTTGGAATAAATGTGCTAGTGTTTCAAAAGTTTGGGACTTTTGCTGCAATTCTCCCTACATTTTATGATATGAATGGATTTGAAAGGAGAGAAAGAGAGGTCCCTGAATGTTTGCGCACGTTTCTAATTTATAGAAGGTGAAATTAGATGAAGAAACATATCCAAATTGGGTTCTAAAAGAGTTCCAATGAAGCCCCTATTTGCTATAGATTAAAATCGGATTTTTAGTAAATTTTGATAAAGGTTGATGAAATGTGTAGTTGAAAAGTTATGGGTACCATAAAATGTGTGGTTAAAATTAATTGTTGACTTTGATTTGAGATTAAAATCAGATTTTAATTTGTACCAAATAGACGCCAAATAAGAAGAATTACCTTCGCATCACGCATGGTTATCCCTTTGCACATCTATTGGTATTTTTATCATACCTTTATTTTTCGATATCTAATTGAGACGATTTAAAGTATAATGAAACTATAACTCAAAGGGCTACAATTATTTTGGAATTATCATATTCCCAATTCGAATGTTTGCAATACGATCGGTGGGTCTCAATCCGAGGCTAAAAACCTAAAGCATAACTTGTGCAGCTGAAAATTGATTTGTTAAAATACTTCAACTATATTTCACTCTTTTAACTTCTAATTGCACCCAATTGACTCCCAGCATTCTCAATTATCATTTTATAGTCCGAATCAACTATTGAATATTTTTACATTGGTCCCCAAACTTTGAATTTCTTTCATTTAGCCTATTTTTCGTTCATTTCCTCCAACTTTCACTTCAATCACTTAGTTTTACTTAACAAATGATAATTATACGGAATCAGGCTATAGTTTATCAAAAGTAATACAACATATTATAATTTAATGGCCTTGATAAATATATGAAATACGCTTATCAACTGCCATAAAGCTTAGTCTCTGTGATGAACATCAAGCTTGGGAAGTCTTCAGGACTAGAATATGCAAAAAGTCAATACACACCCCCATCCCACGTGCATTTTGTTGGATTATGTGCCCATATAGTATAATTTTACTCTAATAAAATAACAACTTTATAATAAATAAATTCATTTTTATTTATTTATTTCTATTGCATTTATTTGATATTGAGCATGAGAATAAAAAAGATAATGATCACTATGATAGTATAAGTTGGGCGATTTTTGTTGACAAGTACAATGTAACACAACTTATATTTTGATCATAAATAAAATTATTCACAACATATGTATATAAGAGTTAACACTTTGTACTAGAAGGTTATATGGTTGACTAGATTTGTCTTTATTACAGAAATAGTTTAATGGTTACACTAGAAGTGTATTGGGCGGACCATGTATTGATTTTAATTATATATCATAATCGAGCAAAAAATTAAATTTCACTTGATCACCGAATATTTCATCTACGTATCTTGATATGGTCATATAAATCTTCTATGAGTTTAATGGTCATATGATTCACCAATCGGTGAGACCAATTTGGTTAATTAAATATCTCCATAAGTTGGGAGTTTTAAAATTACTGGAGTAGAAAACACAAATTTGTGTCGGTGATCGTCATCTAAAAAACAGGTCGATTGACTGCTTAAGTATTTTTTGTTGAATGATTATGAATCTGGGCTTTGTATTTGGTGATGACTAAATTTTGACATTTATGGTTGATTCATATGACCATTAATTAAAATATAACTTAAGTTGGTGAAAATAAATAGAGAGGTAAAATAGTCATTTATGCTCGTTCCAATATAACTTAATATATATATATATATATATATATATATATATATATATATATATATATATATATATATATATATATATTCAAATTAGGCCTAGGGAGGGATAGAAAGGTGCAAGAGTAGGGATAAGATAAAAGAATTTTTATTTGATTGAAATAAATTTTTTGAAATTACAAGATTGAAGATTACAATTGACAATTCAAATTGAAGAATACAAAAGAAAGCTTTAAAATTACAAAAATAATCTAAAACTTTCTTGAAGGTGAATATATTCCGCTATTTCACACTTGAAGAAGTCTTCTGCCTCTGCTTCCTTATATTGATAAAACTTTGGACTTCAAAACTTCTTGAATTTGATTAAAGAATCTTAAAGGACAATTTGGGAGCATCAAAATCTGTCAATTGTCCTTTGTCTAGCATATTTTGAATACTATTTGAAAATAATTTGTCCTTCCGCCCAACTTTTTAAATTATAGACTATTACTTTAATAAAGGAACTAAAGTTTTTTGTTCATTTTTTATTACCGGCAAGGTTAGTAAGAATAGTTTGTTTGATGGCAAACACATACTGAAAAATAGATTCTTTTGTTTTTTTAGCCCTGTATTCTTTTAACTCGTCAAGAAAACTGGGTTCATATAGTCATTTGAATGAAGTATTCATCAGAGGTTCTTCTTCAATTAGATCACCAATATTATCAAGACCAAAGCACACATCTGTTCATAATTTGATGTATCAGCTTGAGAAGAACTTTCCTCTTTGGATCCTGGCTTTTTTGAAGATGCTTCAGCTAAAGAAGCAATCATTTCGAAACATCTTGAAGTTCTTCCAGATTTTTGCATTGCCTAAACACAGTAATGAGTCTTGATTTTTCAGCGAGGAAATTGGCACTTTTGTCAAGTTCATTTTTTGATAATTTTAGGATGCCAGCATTCTTCTATTCTTGAATCCAAGAATTTACTGCTTTAGGGAAGCAGTCATTTGAAAACTCGTAAGTGCACGGAATTGTGGTCAAATAATATGATGATGAATAGAGTGTCGAATCCACGAGAACTATGGGTTTAATTTAATCGAAAAGTAAACAAGTTTTGTGATTTTTCCTATACTAATACCTAAATTATCAATTAAAATAGTGAAAGTAAATGTGTTTTTCAAATATATGCATTGCTAAGATGTCGAATCCCTCTTATTATTCTTTTTTTAGTATAACAATTAAAATGTCGATTTGAAATCATCATATTGGTCAATGTTCCTAATTTAATTAAAAGTCTCTCTCGATAGCGATCAAATCTATTCTCCTCATGTAACCCTTTTACCTCTCGATGAAATATGCAAACATGATAAATGTATTAACAAGTGCTAGAACACGTCTTAAAATCATATAAAGCATAGATGTATATCTCTATCATCTATCAAACATTATAATGTATATTATATTATGTTTAAATCCTATTGTCTCTCTTGATAAAAATAAAATCCACTATAAATTCAATTGGTGATCAAGCAATCGAAAAAAAATAATAAAAACAACAATAAACATACACAAATCAAATCAAATTAAAGTCAATATAATTAATTAAAAACTTGAAATATCATAACAAGAATTCATCTCCTCCTAGCAATGTATAAAACTAGCCTAACATATCGAAATTACAAGAAATCATATTTAAGTGAAAAGACATGACTCAGATTTTTTATAAATTGAGAAGATGAAAATGAATCTTGAATCTCTTTAATGATTTTTTGATGAATCTTCACTTGTGCATTCTCTTTTTTGGCCAAAATTATGCTTGAATCTTCACTTGATTGAATTCTTGCAAGTCCCCTTCAATTTTCTCACAAAACTATGAATTTTCCTCCCCTGATGATAATTGATGAATATTGTAGTATAATATCTATATGAGAGGTCTCTAATATATATTCTAATGTTTGAAATTTATTAGAGTAGAGAATTGGTAGAAAATTATGTCTAAATTGTTTTTCAAAAGAGTTCCAATCAAATAAAGAAAGTTGCCTTCACGCGTGTATTTTTTTATTTTTTTTTTTGGTCTATGCACAACAGTCAGTATTTTGATCATAAATTTCTCTCATGATATCTGACTGAGAGAATTCAAAGTGCGTCATACAACTTTTCTAGAGATAATTTTTTTCCAATTTGAACGTATACTATACCAAAATGGGTGTCAATCTTTGACTAAAAATTTGGAATATAACTTATGCAATTGAAAATTATTTTTGATAATATTTTGATCATATTCCATGAGACTTTGAGACATTTACTTGCTTTCATTAGTTGATAATTTAGGGATTAATATAAAAAATCACAAAAATTGTTCGCTATTTGATTAAAGTTGAAATTAATTTTGACTCGATCAAACACGTAGTTCTCGTGGGTTCGACACTCTATTCATTACTTTATTACTTGTTCACAATGCCATTCACTTGCGAGAAATCAAACAATTTGGCGCAGTTGCCAGAGGCTATTGTATTTAATTAGTTTTAATTAATTTTAACTTTGGTTTGAATTTTTATTGTTTATTTATTTTTAATTTGATTACTACTTTAATTAATTTTAGTTTTAACAAAAAAAAATTATTTACTTTTCTTTATTTTCATTTTTTATATCATTTAACTAACCCCTACAGTTTTAATCTATCTTGTATTGGTATTCCATCTTTGTACTTTTCAAATATTTATGCATGATTCTAACATTGGTTAAGTAACAAAATTGTTGCAATGAAAAATCTTCACATGGATTGTCAAGATATGCTTTGAAGATATCCAAGTTGTGAAAATTGTTACGCCGTACATTGTATTGTCACAGTTCAATTAAATCGTTGGTCACAGATTTCAAAATTAGTTGGTCACAGATCAAAATTATAGGTCAGCAGTCACAGATTTCCAAATTCATTGGTCACAGATTTTTAACGGTTGGTCATCAAATTTTATAGGTCACACAGTCACATATTTCCAAATTAATTAGTCACAGATTTTTTACGGTCACAGATTATATAATTTCTAAGTCACAGATAAAAAAATGCTTAGTCACAGATTACCTAATTTTAAGGTCACAGATCATATTTTTAGTCACAAAATCAAAATTACAAACAATCTTCATCCCATCATCAATGCCACAACCACCATCGTCACCAACCACAGCACACACACCCACAGACCCACACACCCACAGACCCACAGCGCACGCACCATAACCACAACACCACCACAGTCACAACCAACAACCACTACAGTCACAACCAACACATATACGGTCGCAACCAACCGCCACAACCACACAACACTTCATACACAGTCACAACCAACAACCACTACAGTCACAACCAACACATATACGGTCGCAACCAACCGCCACAACCACACAACACTTCATACACAGTCACAACCAACAACCACCACAACCTCACACACACACACTGACGCCGGCAGCCAGCAGCAGGCCCTTATTTAAACCCACACGGCAACAGTGTTGAGAATTACAGCAGGCGCACCACAACTTCACACACCCACTGGCAGCGCTGCTGCTGCGATTCACAGCAGCAGTGCGATTCACAACAGCAGCGACTGCTGCTGTAAATCGCAGCAGTGGCGCGAATCGCTGCTGCGATTCACAGCGGCGTCGAGGCGCTGCCCGACGCTGCTAGGGAGGGGATGAGGGATGTGGGGAGGTGAGGAGAAGGCGGTGGAGGCGCTGTCGGTGGAGGAGGCGACTGATGGAGGCGGCGTGAGAGAAATAGTGAAGAGATGGAGAGAGTTATAGATAGAATAGGGTTTGAAATGATTTGGATTTAATATTTAAAATAAAATACCTGATTTTTAAATAATTAAACTTCTACCCTGATTTTTGGATTGGTGTAAATTTCCCCTTAAAGAGAATGACTAGTTTTGTAATTTCCCCTTAAAGAGAATGACTAGTTGATCATAACGGAATCAAATGAAAACATGACAATCAATGAGAATGAAATCAACTCACATTTTTCCAACTTTATTGATTGTCCAAAAATTAATTTTGTGATTAAACCCGATGTTGGAGTGGAAGTCTACATAGTCGAAATTGAATTGGATGAAATGGAAAAGTCCTATTATATCGACAAAGGTAAGGTAGAAGATTGGAGACTAAATAAAAAGTTGATCAATGTCAAACGAAGGAAAATGACAAAGCATCCAGAGCATTTTTTAGGTGCACGTGATTCAATTGTCAAAGTCGAGCTAAAGACTATAAAAAACGTTTGTTGGGAGGCAACCCGATTTTCTAACATTTTTTATTTATTTTGCTTTCTGTACTGCATTGCATATAGATATATTTTAATTATTAGTTTGCATTAGTTTTAGGCACGTTTCAATTTATAAGGTAACACCATCCTATCATGTTTTCCCTTAGGCCATTGAATTTATTGTTTGTTATTTCGATTGTTTGGGCTAAGTAACACATTTTTTATGTTATTTGATCTTTAATTTTTGATTTGATGACGTCGCGAAATACTCAAATCAACATAGACCAAGAGGAAAGCATGATGAAGAAGATTGTCTAGCTATCACACATAATGTCTTGCACCTTCAACAAAAAAATTTGGTAAGTACCTTCTTCCTTTTCTTCTTCGTCCCTTTATATTTCTATTTACGCTTTCAGACATTGAGGACAATATCGGTTTTAAATTTGGGGGTGGAAAAAAATTTGAGTTTTTAGTGTTTTTCAGTGTTTGTTCTTCATTATTACTTTAATATATAATAGAAAAAAATTAAAAAATGAAAAAAATTGAAAATTTTCAAAAAAGAAAAAAATGTATTATTAGGATGTGTGCTTGTGTGAGTTAGATAATCTGACCGACAATAATGATTAAATTTGAGATTTGATGTTGATTTATGAACTGTGGATATGATGCATGCTAGACTGATTGAGACTTAACCTTGCAAAATTTGATATTATATGTGCACTAGAATTAAGTTGGACAATGTGATGCTATGAGTTGATTCATATAATTGATAAATTGATATGTTGGATATAAATGTTTTACCCAAACCATGCTAATCACTTATCCTTAGACCAAATATAGCAAAATTTCGAGATGATTCTGCTGTTGTAGGAAGATACAAATGTGGATAGGGATTCCATGTGTGAAAATTTGTGTGGATTGTCTTATATTAACGTGATAGAATTTGGCGAAAATCTTAAGTTGGAGGTCGGTTTGCTTGAATATGTGTTTGATAAGGGGCATTAAACTGGTTGAGGCATAAATTTTTAAATGTAAAACCTGATGCCCTAAAGTCATGTGACTTGGGAGTTATCGGCCTAAAACTTGTTACATGGGTCATTTAGAAAGTTTAAGGGAGAGAATGTAAAAAGAAAAACACTTTTGAAAATCAGAAAAAGCAAGTGCATGAAAAAAAAAACATTATATGCCTTGGTTAAGCTCCAAACACTTGTTTGATGAGATTTAACTTTTGATGAAGGATAATTACCCTAAATTAAGTCTTGGAGGTTGAAGCAATCAAAGAACTGGAAAATTATTGTTTATTGATGTGTTGACTTACAATTAGTAGAGTCCAACTGAACTAGAGAGAGTGATGATAGTAATGAAAAACTCAACATTAAATTACACATTGGAAAAAAGAGTGAAAAAATAACAAGTTTGGGAGTGTGTGAGCCGTACGAGAGGTGAAATGATATATTTGACCACAGAGGGTCGGGAATTGGAGGAACTGGTAATTTATGATTGTTTTCTTAATTCTTCACACACACTTCAGTTTTGTACTGGAAAAGTGGATATTAGTTTGGTATTGTGACTTTAAAACAATTTGTAGATTTAGTACTGTAATTTCAAATACTAAGATAAAAAGCTAGACTGTATAACCAAATATTTTTGCATGTTTGTGTGTTTGTTATTATTTAGGTTATAATTTTGTTTGAGGACAAACAAATATTTAAGTTTAGGGGTGTTTGATAAGTATATTTTATACACTTATTTAGGATACTAAAATATCGATATTTGGTAGTTCTTTAGACAAAATATATCCTAAATTATTGTATTTTATGTTATCTATGTAAAACTAAATGGTTGAACGAAGAAGCGAAAATTGGAGAAAATGACAAAATTCAAAGTCTGAAAACCAAATTGAAAATATTCAATAGTTGATTTGGACCAAAAGATGACACTTGAAAGATTCTTATGAGACAATTGGATGAAATTAAAACTAAAAAAAGAATGGAATATGATAAAAATCAATTTCCAATCGCACAAGTTATATTCCACATTTCTAGTCGAAGATTGAAACCGATCTTTGGCATAGTAAACATCCGAATTGGAAAATTCATATTTTATCAAAGTTGTAACTCTATGAGTTATCTTTCCAATTCACTTTAAATCGCATCAATCGGATATTGGGAGAGGAAGTTATAACGAAAATACGGACTGTTGTGCAGAGACCAAAAAATCCGCGCGCGAATGAAACTTTCCTTATTCAATTGGATCTCTTTTGGAAGTCAATTTGGACGTGAATTTCAACCGATTCTCGACTCCTACAAATACATAATATCAGAATACATATTGAAGAACTCTCATGTACATATTATACTCCAATACTCATCAATTATTATCATAAAAGGAAGAAAATTCATAATTTTTGTAAGATGATTAAAAGGGACTTGCAAGAATTTAATCAAGTGAAGATTTAAATCTGATTTTTGGGCCAAAAAAGAGAAGGCGTAAGTGGAGATTCATTAAGAAACCATTGAAGGGATTCAAATTTCAAGATTTATCTTCATCTTCTCAATTTATAAAAAATTTGAGTTATATCTTTTCACTTAAATATGATTTCTTGTAATTTCGATATACTAGACTAGTTTTATACATTACTAGGATGAGATGAACCATTGTTATAATATTTTTAGTTTTTAATTAATTATTTTGACTTTAATTTGATTTGATTTATGGATGTTTATTATCATTTTTATCGTTATTTTCAATTGCTTGATCACCAATTGAATTGTTAGTGGATTTTATTATTATTAAGAGAGACAATAGGGTTTAAGCACAATATAATAAATATTGTAAGGTTCGATAGAGGATAGCGATATACCTCTAAACTTTATATGGTTTCAATAGATGTTCTAGTACTTGTTAATGAATTTATCATGTTTACATATTTCGTTGAAAGCTAGAAGGGTCACATGAGGGGAATATATTTGATCGCTATCGAGAGAGACTTTCAATTAAATTAGAAACATTGACCAACATGAATAATTTCAAATAGTCACTTTAATTGTTACACTAAAAATTGAATAATAAGAGGGATTCAACATCTTAGCAATACATCTCATATATTTGAAAAACACATTTACTTGGTTTCATTAGTCTAGTTGATAAATTAGGGATTAATATAAAAAATCACAAAATTTGTTTGCTATTCGATTAAAGTTGAAATTAATTTTAACTCGATCAAACACGTAGTTCATGTGGGTTCAACACTATATTCACTACTTTATTACTTGTTCACGATATCGTTCATTTGCAGGAAATCAAACGATCAACAGACAAAGCCAAATGAAAATGAAGAAAAACGTAAATATGTTGAAATAGAAGAATATAAAAGTGACGAAGAAACTAGTGCATTAGATGAAGATAGTGAAGACGAAAGCGAAGATGACGAAAAAGAATTTAAATATATAGATATGGAATATTATAGGAATTTTAGAAAGTAAAGAGAAGTTGAAATTAAAACTCTAATAGAGGAAGATCATATGAATGAAGAAATTAAAATGGAAGAAAGTATTGAAAGTATTTTAATTAGAAACAGTTCAACAATTTGGAGAGAGAGAGAGAGAGAGAGAGAGAGAGAGAGAGAGAGATCACATAAATAAAGAATATGATATTGGAGGAAAGTATATTTTTCCCTACAAAATTATATGAATGGGAAGATAAAAAAGATCAATTTTTAGGAAAAAGATAGGTAGAAGAAGGATGTAGGTTACTTGTAGCAAGTGATAGATGATTAACTTTATAAATAAATAATTGTAAACATTAATGCGGACCTAGTACAACAACTAAATGGGAAAAAATCTTAATTAGAGCATATAATAGTGTATCTAAACAAATGACTGTCGAAAAAATGTATGGAGATATTTGTTACAGCTAAAAGACTAAAATCGGAAGAAGTTAGCTTAAGAATGACCAGAGGAGAAAATTCAAGAAATTTTACTAGCTTTATTAAAGAAATAATAATCAGGTGTGACCGTAGTATAGATAATCCTTATGAATAAAATTAAGTTTTAAAAGAATTAGAAAAATTAATCATAAGCAATATGAAGTACATACAATCATTTTTATTAGACTTTGAAAGTCTAGTTAGTACTATAGCAGGATTAGTATTAGATGTATGTATACTTGACACATTATATTGAAATATACCATCACGTTGGAATGGTAAGAATGAAAATGATGTAGAATTACCACCTGGAATAAAAAGAACAACTATTAGTGCTATTATAAAATTTATAACTGATAAATTAAAAGAATATTGTATGGAAGAAGTAGATAGAAAACAAATAAAGAAATTAAATTATTCGTTTTGCTTATATTAATATATACTACAGACCTATGATTGGGGAAGAAGAAAGAAAAAAATTATATAAAAGAAAATACCAAAACAAAAAGAGTATAATATTTGATCAAATAGGACATATTATAAAAATAAAACCTTATTATAAAAAATGTAAGAATGAAAATGTTAAAAAGGTCAAAAAGTATAAAAGAGTCAAAGGACTGTAAATTATATTTATGGACATCCTAGACATTTTGCTAAAAAAAGTCCCAATAAAAATAAAAATAGAGAGCCTATCAATAAATCTATGGTAATATTATAGAATTATCTGATAATGAATCATGTAGTTTAGTATATAGTATTATACATATATGTATGAAGAATTAGATAACTTAAGATATATTAAGTAATTCTGAAGACAATAATAATAGTTTAGAACAACTAAAATTTTCAATTTTAGATATGAAAATGATGAATATAGAGTAGGAATGTGTCCATAAATTGATTAGAGGACAATGATCAGTAATGGATAAATGTAAAAAATGTTAAATATACCAAGGATATAATTAGAAACAGTAGTTATGATGAAAATACAAAATACAGACTTCAAACTTGTGACAAGCGGAATAATGAAATAATTTTTTGCCCCAAAAATCAAGATAGGAGGAAGAATTTTGGTGCCAAATATTCAACAGAAAAATTTATATCAATAACTTTTCAAAACACAGAACGAACAATCAGAAAATCAATCAGATACAAAAAAAGAATAAATATTGAACAAAAATAATAATAATGAAATTGATACTAATCTTGAAGAAGCATAAATCAAGATGAGGGAAAGATAAAATTCAGTACAATAACAATCATCAATGGTGCAGAGATTCCAAGAAAGGTACAGTAATTCAAGAACAACGTACAGTAATCTAAAAACGGGTTTTCCTTTCGTACCAGAATTTTGGTGCCCGAATCAAACCCGAGCACCCCCCCTATTGTCAGGCCCCCACCAATAGGAGGGTGACTCGGACACCAAAATTCTGTGAAAGTGGCTTTGCCCTCTAAAAACAGCGTCCAATGATTATAATGGTCGTACAAGGTCACATGGGCCCGTACTTACCGGGGTGCCAAGTGGCGCCCATGATTGAGTTTACAATGATCTACAATGATCTAAGGATCATGGCAAAGGAACAATTATTAAAGGCAATTAATGAAGAAGGACAAAAAAGAAGAACGTGCAGAAAATTTTTCAAAGTTAGGTGGTTTGTTTTTCATTTTAAACCTTTTTAAAGAACACTTGTAAGAAATAGTACCAGTCTCTATTTCCTTATAGCAATGTATGTATACAATAGAGGACATGAAGAAAAAAACAACACACATCATATCTCTTGTACTAAAAAAAAAAAAAAAAAACACTCAACCCCTTGTAAACTCGTACAACAAAAATTCTTCAAAGTAACTTCTTCATTACTTTCTTTTGCACTATATATATATATATATATATATTATTATTTTTTACTTCATTTTATTTTCGGGCAAGGTTTAAAAGAGGAAACACCAAGTAAGCAATTAATTTTTTCGAAAGAAATATAATATTTTTTGTTTAAAACTCCTTGTTTAGCATTATTTTAAAACTTAATATTTTTAACGCTCTTAATCTCTTTACTGTGGATTCCATGGTCAAAAGATGAAGAAGTAATATTTTGAGTTAAGTAGGCTATGTTTTTTTTTTCTGAGTGAGGGAGTCTGTTTATAAACATGATGAGTTTTTCATTTTTTTTTTTTTTTTTTGTTACAGTTTTAAGCCTTTTTAGAGGTCAAGAAAAAAAGTTAAGAGAGAGTTAAATATAGAACTCTAAAAAGGCCATTACAAATATATTATTTGAAAAACTTCTACTAAATTTATGTCATTAGATAAATATACTTGCAATATATACTCTACTTGATTGTTCAATAGAAAGATTTTATGAGTTTACTAATATTTGTTTACAAAACGAAAGATTAATAGATTAGTTATTTTAAGCAGCCATATAATATTCGTAATAAATAGAAATAGAGGAAAATATTGTAAATATTTTAGCTTCTATAATTTTATATATTTCGGAAGTGCGGTCTTTTGTCTTTAATGAAAAAGCAAAGATTAATAATTAAATTGGATGATTTAGGGTTGAATAGACATTATCTAATTGTTGGAGTTTAGAAAATATTTGTCCGAATATATCCATGTGGTAGTTCTACAAAGTTTTGAACTCAACTGAAATTATTTTGAAAGCTTTGGACTCATTAATAATTACAATTTTATTTAATGTTTAGGGACTATGTATAAAACTAAACCAATTAGGGCCCAATTAGACTTGAACATGACCACTTTTGTCTATAAATATGGACTTAGAGGTCAATGGTTTTGAGAGAGAAAAAGCCCTAATTATTCTAATTAAGAAAATGTGTACTTTTGGAGAATATCATATAAGATCAAACTATAGGAGGTCCATGTCTTGTTATGAGCTTAATCTTTGTAGCAGAGCTATTGGTTGGATGAATATTAATGAATCATGTATTGTTGATCCGAGATACGGAAGCCAAAGATGTGGCTTATATAGTGACTTTGGTTACTCAATTAAAAACATTAAGATGAGTTGCAATTACATCCAACCAGAATTTTTAAGATGTAATTTTGAAAATCAGATATAAAGTTTATTTATACAAAAATAAGATATTAATTCAAATATTTAATACTATTAATAACACCAAAATTCATCTCAATCCCTAACTAATCTCTAATTACTCTCTCCTCTCATTTCTTTCTCTCCCTTTCTCACGCATCCCCCTCTCTTTCTCTCTATCGCTGTTTCTCTCTCTTTCTCACACATCACTCTCTCCCTACCCGTCACTACACCGATCTGCTCCTCTCAGGAAAATGCCATCACCGTCGCTGCCGGTGTGAAGCGCCACCACCGTCGTCGCAACAATTGTGAAGACGCCACCACCATTGCGCTCAAGATACCACCATCGAGTGGTATCGAAGCGCCACCACCATTGTCGCGACAGTTGCAAAGACACCACCACCACTGAGTTCATGATGCCACCATCGAGCGACATCATTCTAAAGCAGCAACGTCGCTACGAAGGTGCTACTGAGGCCCATCACTCCGTAGCACTGCATCTCAATTTGCGTAATGCCGGGGCTATGTTGACCGGCAATGTCAAACCAATATTGTGGGTTCTGATTTGTAGTTTGTGGTGAGAGCCATGTTTGTAGTTTGTGGTTTCTAGCAATGAGCGTCGCTATTGTGGTTTTTCGGCCAGGTTGTGTTGGTGCGAATGGATATGTTGTGTTTTTTTGGGGTGTGTTTGTGCATCCAGGTGTTTTTTTGTTGGGGGTGATGGTGTTGCATTCTGGCCATTTGTGAAGTGGTGTGATGGTTGATCTAACACTATTAACGGCATTGGTGGTGGATTTGGCAGTTGCGGTGATTTTTGTTGAATTTAGTGGTGGTAGATCTTGCGGTGACAGTGATAGTTTTGTAATTGAAAATGGTGGTCGAGAGGTGGTGGTTCTGGCAGTGGCGGTGGCGGCGATGGTGTTGTTGGAGGGAGTGGTGAGGTGGTGATTACAAGTGTTGATTGATGTTACAAATTATTTGGTTGATTGTGACCATTAAATTGGTTAATCTGTGATCAATAAACAATATGTAACTAATGAAAAAAATAAATTGTGACCAAAAAATAATGTGTGATCTAAAAAATTGTTAATTTGTATCGATAATTTGAAAGTGTGTGACCGTCTGATAAGTTGTGACTTATAATATTTGTGACTGATAAATAAATTGTGAACTATAAAATCTCAGAATTGTGACCGTAAAATAATTTGTGACATATAAAATTTGTGATTTGTTACCAATGAATAATATGTAAATTTGATAGATTTATGACCAATGAATAAATTGTGACGTATAAATTTATGATTTGTGATCGATAAATAAATTGTGACCTATAAAAATATTGAATCGTGACCGTAAAATAATTTGTGATTTGTGACCAATAAATAATATGTAACCAATTATATGAAATTTATGACCAAATTTTATGGCATTGTGACCTTAATATATATGATTAATAAAATATATGTTTAATTAATTAATTTATAAATTAAAAGTAAAAAAATCTGAAATTTTAAATTTTAAACCTTGAAAATCTGAAATTTTAAATTTTAAACATTTTCTCTTAAATTTGAAGTGAGTGAAACTTAGCCTCTTAGTTATGAAATTTTCCCTTAAGATTAAATCCAACGTATTGCCGTTAACTGCCCACATCTAAGTAATAAACACGCTATTTATTACATAAATTCAGCCAAAATTGGAGTTAGAGAATTGGGGATTAAGCACATTCTAATGATAACCCCTAATATGGCTTTAATTTTGGTCAGATGTATGGGCCTAAAATGTATGGTAACCCTATAGTCGTCTTTTGAACAATGACTTTTGATGAGTTGACGTAACAAATAACACTGTTTGGTGACATGCTGGGAATTAGCAGTGATACGTAGAATTTAACTTTAATATTTTCTACCGACTAACCATTAGTGTAATCATAGGAAACTTGAGAGGTTATTATAGTATGAAAATAACTTCAATGATAAGTTAATCAATACTTTAGCGACCATTGTTCGAATAATTGAATTTCAATATCTCTCTTTTTTGTTCAACATATATATAACTTGATCTCTATCTTCTAATTTTAGAGGGTGTTTGGTGTATATTAAAATCAGATTTTAAGTGGATTGTGATAGAAGTTTTTGAAATATATGGTCGAAAAAATGTGTGACTCATAAAATATGTAGTTGATATTGATTGTTTAACTTTGACTTAAATTAAAATCAGATTAAAATTTGGCCCAAACAAGCCCTTAGATAATTATAGAAGTCCTTTGTCAAACCCATATCTACAAACCCAAAAAAAAAATACTTCAAACTGTATCTTATTTTTTCTAAGTAGATTTCTTAGATTAGACCAATCCATGGAATATTATATTTGGAAATAATTCAAATGCATATGAAGTGTTCTCTTAACACTCTTGTCATCATCACGCATACAATTATTTATTATTTCCCATGGCTGAAACATATCAATTATAAGGAATAAATGCAAACATTTCTTGAGTATAAAGCTATTCGGCATGGATATAGTTAGTCCAACAGAGAAAAGAAAAGAATAAAAATTTGTAATGTATAACAAAAATTATAAGATCAAGAAACTGTGCACTGGAATCTCTCCCAATCTTGAAGCTTTCTACTTTAGCGTATATATACAAATGACAAGTCACTGGTACATATTGAGCTCAGAGCACATGAGATCACATTTGAATGTCAGCCCATCTCAACTTTATAAAACATTAAGAACGTGTTTGTTATTGAGTTCTAGCTCGCAGGTTAACACCATCCAATATTGTCCAATCCAAGTTACCAAATGTATTGTTTAATTACCTAAAAGGAAGTTAGTTGATTTCGGAGTTGTTGGGTGTTCTTTGAAGACAAACAAGTGAATAGTATGCTCCGGTTGGCCCTTTAGCCAACAAGGAAGAGTGAGTCCCCTTTTCGACCACCTTTCCTTTGTCTAAAACGGCGATCATGTCACAATTTTGTATGGTACTTAGCCTGTGCGCCACAACTACACTAGTCCTTCCAACCATCACGCGTTCAAGTGCATCTTGCACCACTTTCTCCGACTGACTGTCGAGCGCACTGGTGGCCTCATCTAATAACAATATGGCAGGATTTTTCAAGATGGCACGGGCTATCGCGACTCTTTGCTTCTGTCCACCAGATAGCTGCAGCCCTCTGTCTCCACACCATGTGTCGTATCCATCCTTCAGGCCAGCAATGAAGTCATGAGCATTTGCTGCCTTAGCTGCCTCGATAACTTCTGATTCATCAATGTCTTCAGATGCACCATAGGTAATATTTTGACGTATGGTACCAGCAAATAATGTTGGTTCTTGACTAACAAGTGCAATGTGCTTCCTTAGTGATCTTAAGTGATATGACCTGATATCTCGCCCATCAATCTTCACGACACCTTTAAGTGGATCATAAAATCTTTCTATTAAGGCTATAATAGTTGATTTTCCCGAGCCACTTTGTCCTACTAATGCAGTCGATTGTCCTGCCTCAATGTTAATTGAAAAGCCTATGAAGACCATCACATCGGGCCGGGCAGGGTAGGCGAAATCAACACCACGCAGTTCAACATGGCCCGTTAACTTATTTGGTTTGCACCCCTCTGGATCTTCGGGTTCGATTAATGAATATCGATCCAACACTGCAAATACTGAGCCAACTGCATCCGAACCTTTGGCAAGATCATTCGTCATAGTCCCAGCATCGGCAATGACGCGCCCAGTGCTCACCAAAACCATGAAAGTTTGCAATAGTTCTTGTGCTCCAATGAAGCCTTCTGCAATGAGTTTTCCGCCATACCAAAAATCTAAAGCCCAAGTGCAAGTCATTAGGCTTTGGGAGGTACCCAGTCCAATACCAGCAAACCATGACTGGCAAATACTTTCCTTTTTTGGGCCTTCTTGGGCTTTCTCGAGCATATCAAGAATTCGAGCTTGGGACGAGAACGCTGTCACTGTTATGAGATTGGATACAGCTTCTGCTGCAAGCTTGCTACTTTCATCTTGGGCTTTAATGGCCTTTTTGGACATGTTTTTCAGAAGGACACGCTTGCAGTAGTAACACATTATGATAAGTGGTTGTACGGCTATCATTACCAATGCAAGCTTCCATGCAATAACCAGACCCATGGTGCAAGCAATTGTAACTGCAGAGAAAGTTTGGATGAGTAGAGCCATCCGATCACCCACCAAAGACCTTACCTGCAAAATTCAAGGCCAACAATCAGTAACAATTATTCTGACTCTTGCTCTCTAAGCTATATTCCCATCACTGATTGAGGAAAAGCATGAAATTTGTTCCAACAGAAAATTTGAATCTTGAATAGAGCTAAACCTTTACTCAGTTGTCTTAAAAATAAGGGAAAAAAAAATCACTAAAAGTGTGGTGGTTAACTTAGCACGTTATTTTCATTGACACCTGACTTTGAGATGTGGATCATCCTATGGGGTAATACTGTCAAAACCAGTGTTTGAAACCAGATTCTCAGCGCTCATTATAAGTACTAATATTACGTCCTAATTATCAACCAACGGAAGAATATAACCAAGACGATAATAGATAGCATCTTCACGATAGAAGGTATAGTTGGTAACATACCACATTGGCATCTTTAGCCAGCCTCAAGCAAACAGAACCAGTCGCATTCTCATCCTGATCAAACCACCCAATTTCAAAAGTGAGCATTTTTGACAGCATTCTCTCTCTGATTCTCTTTGTCAAGTGCTCCCCCATGGCTGCAAAATTATAATGCTGACATATATTGATCAAGAGTGAGAAAATAGCCAGCCCAAGAAAACAAAAGGCATATATTGTTGTTCTCTCCTTAATAACACTATGATCTGGTAGGAAATACACAGAGATCATTGACCCCATTGCGAATGCATACACTGGCTGAACTGCACCAAATAATACTGCACCTGTACACCCCAATATAGCTTGCCTCCACTCAGGCATGTTCATTGCTAGTAGTCTTCTAAGTGAAGGTACTGCGACGACTTGATCACTGGAAACAATTGCAGTTTCCAATCCTCGACTTGGTGCAGCTGAGTTAGCTGAACTGGACCGACTCATAATTGATAGTCTCCGACTGCTAGTGTTGTGAACATCAGCGTTTGCAATGGATGCTGATGCAATAATACAATTAGCACTTGTATATTGATCTCTTTTCTGTGTCTGTTGAAGGAGGACAAGAGACATGTATAAGCCATGTTCATCTTCAATAAGCTCATCATGTGAGCCCATCTCCATAACCTGACAATTTTGCACCACTGCAATGAGGTCAGCATTTCGGATAGTTGAGAGGCGGTGGGCTATGACGATGGTTGTCCGACCCATGGCTGCCATATCCAGGGCTTCTTGAACCACTCGCTCTGATTCTGAATCCAATGCACTGGTGGCCTCATCAAGGAGGAGAATTTTGGGTGCCTTAATTACAGCTCTGGCTATTGCTATTCTCTGCTTTTGCCCCCCAGACATCTGTACTCCTCTCTCACCCACCTGCATTAGCATACATGTTTGTGTTACCCATACATGAGCAAACATGATTAGTTAACTGGTAAGAGGGATTATGTTAAGACAAAATCAGAATCAATCAACCATGTAATTAATTGTTAATGTAGCGAATAAACAACCATGGTATAGACTTTGACGAGTTGCTAATACATGTTTTCTCAAATAAACAAATGAACACAGATTACGTATCTGGTGGACGTAATATACGATGCTGTTCATGTCCGAGTTCTCTATAATTAACAAACTAAGCAATTATAGTTAAGTTTATTTAAATGCTCTATGTTTCTGAAGGTAGCTGGGGAGGGTTGATCTAGTTCCTTTCTTACAATAGTAATAGAAAACTTCATGTTCTATAAAAATATTACAGGTTATGTTCAACATATTTTAATAATTTTTAATGTAGATCCACTTGACTATAAAAAACACACAAAAATAACAATATGCTAACAACCCAAGTATTTGAATTGTTTAATATTCTTGGACCAACAAACAAAAAGAATAGAAGATCTCGTGTCAATAATGAAAAAAATATAAATAAATAAAAAATGCTAGAGTTAGCATAATGACATCAAATTACTTTGTAAAGACGAGAGTTTAGCTCGTGGAGAACAAGTGTATAAATTAATCTAAACTTGTGAAAGTGAGGGCAAGTAGTAGGATAAATTAATCTAAAACTTGTGAACACAAGCCTTGAAGAGATTCAACCTACATTGAATCTTGAAGAACAAAAATAAATCCTTCCTACCAGTGAAATTCATATAAACGTATTAAATATACTAGATTACTAATATATACGCACACACATTAAACTGAATGCTCAACTACTAGTATAAATATGAGTCCCAAGTTTGTATAACTAGAAATTCAATAAGCAATTGAGAGAGGAAACTACTTCCTTCAACTAAATCTTCGTTTGGGAAGAATTTACAAACGGTTTAACTTATGAATAGATAGAAATGAGTGATGGATAATTGGATAATACTCGTGAGTCAATTGGAATACGTGATTGAAAATGAAGTTTGACAATTTATAAATGACTTATAAAGTTTGTCAAACAGAGGTTAGATTTTTTCTTTTTCTACACCTCAGGCATTGTTATGAATCTCCGAATTGTATTGTGCACCCACATTAAACAAAATGCTTGACTACTACGAGTCCTAAGTTTATAACTCAAGCATTGCGAGTGAAAACTACTTCGTTCAATAGAATAAACTTTTCTCTTAAGCATTCCTACGAACATCTAAATTATTGTGAACCCGCCTTCGCTTCGAACAAAAGCCAAAATAATCTATGCAGCTTCAATAAAAAGTAAGTTTTAAGTTACTTTTAAGGATGATCAAATGTAAAAGTGCAAGCCACACGAACCTGGGTGTCATAACCTTGAGGCAACTGGGAAATAAAATTATGAGCATTTGAAGCTTTGGCAGCTTCAATAACCTCTTCTATGGATGCGTCCTCTTTCCCAAAAAGTATATTCTCTTTTATAGAGGTAGCGAACAGTGCCGGCTCCTGACTCACCAAACCCATTTGTGATCTCAGCCATTTCAATTGCAATTTATCAATTTTGACACCATCAAGCGAAATTTCACCACCCAAAGGGTCATAAAATCTCTGCAAAAGAGCAACCACCGTTGATTTTCCAGACCCACTTCCTCCAACCAATGCTACTGTTTTTCCTGCTGGGATTTTCAGATTGAAATCTTTCAAAATTATGCTTTCTGGTCTTGACGGGTATGCGAATTCAACGTGTTTGAATTCGACTTCTCCCGAAACTTTTTGTAGGATTTGGCCCTCTAAATTTTCTGAATCAATTTCGGGCACTCTTTTTATGACTTCCGTTATCCGTTCACCGGCTGCACTTGCTTCGGAGAAGTACTTTAGGTTTGATAAACCAGAACCCAATGCTCTGTTCAAACAGTTCAAGAAAATTATAAACAGTAAATTCATCAATGCAAAAGCGTTCAGATTTTGTCCACAATCAGCATAGGATTTTACGTTTGCAAAAATTCAGGTTTACACTTTACATACTATCAAAATATTCACTTTCAGTCCGGTGCGGACCGAGTCAGGGTCAAAAATGAGATTTCAAAAATGTTTAGATTAAAAAAAAAAAAAAAAAAAAAAAAAAAAAAATTTGTGGGATCATCTGACCCCACATGACCCCATGTGGGTCCGGCCCTACTTTCAGTGGCTTTTAAACTTGGACAAAGCATAAAAAAATTTAAGGCTCCTTTGAAAAGTGAAAGATAGCTTTTGAGACTTAAAAGATGTTTATAAATCCAGTTTCGTTAATTTTATGAAAATGGTTTTATACTTCAAAAAAGATTTTAAAGGAAGCTAGTTTACTTGACTTCCTCTAAAAGCAATTTCAAATTTAAAACTTAGTTTTTAGAAAAAAAAAAAAAAACTTTTTTTCTACGAAAAGAAAAGTAAAAATCATGTCAAATGACTCAAAGAAAAGTTAGTGACACTCACAATCCGCCGATGGCGATCGAGGCGCCGACTGCAAAAATAGTGCCACCCTGAGCCCCATGATACATGACCAATCTGCTCCCATAATAAGACATGAAGGACCAAATTGCAAAAACCACGGCATTACTTCCAATGGCCAAACCTTTAGCCAAACCCTGTTTTAATCCCAATTCAACAGTCCCTTGAAGAGCAGCAGAGTATTCAGCAATTGTTTTGCTTTCTCCAACAAAAGAATACACTGTTCGCATAGAAGAAATTGCTTGTTCCACTACTATACCAGCTTTATTGTACTCGTCCCTCATCTTTCTTGCAATGCTCATAAGAGCCCTTCCGTACATTAAACCTGGGATGATGAGAAGTACGATGAAGGGAAATCCCACAATTGCTAGCCTCCAAAACAATATGAATCCCGCTACGTACGAACCAATGAATGTTGCTAAGTTCATCACAAAGATTGGAACCTGTTATTTGAATTCCAGATGAGGTTAGAATCCCAAAAATTAAATAGACCATAATCTCAATCACGAGAACATTAATAAGTAAACGAATATGTTCACTTGCAAGCTTTTATTACTAAGAGAAAATTTATGATCCAAAATGTAAAATTTGTAAATAGTTTTACGTCGAATTCCCTACATTTAGAGAATGATCGCACGTTCCTCGTCTAAAAAATGATCTCTTCAAAAATCTAGTAATTTTAGGTGATCTGTAATCAATGAATAGGTAAACCGTATAATTAGTCTAAGCATAGTCTAAAATATACGTCTATGTAACTAACTTTTTAGTAGATAGTATGTATATATGACATATTTGGTAGTATAAATAATGCTACTTGTATATAATGATTTATATACAAATGAGGTTTCATAAGAGAGTAGAGAAGTGTGAGTGCGTGTGTTTATTTATTTATAAGAAATTCTGACACAATAATATCCCACAACATTATGTGTATGTAAATCATTATATACATATAGCATAATCGTGATAATAGAACATGAAAGCTTACCCTTTTCTCTTCTTTAATTACGTTCAATTCACCATACATGAGCGACTAGCTTGATAAGTGATCAAATTAAAGAACGTTAATAGCAAGGTTGATACGCACAACAAACAAAAGTGTTTGAATAATGCTATTGTACATATGATGTATATAATGGTATACATAACGATGATATAGAGGGGAGAAAAATATTGTAATAACTAAATTTCTTTTCATTGCGTCTCTTCCTTATTCTCTCTCTCTTTCATGTCATCATTATGTACAGATAACAATACTAAAAAATATTTACTTTATTTTCTTCTTTAATCTTATATAATTTACTTATAGCTCGTTTTGCAGAATTTATGCTTCAACTTTTCGTAGAAGAATTTTATAAAGAAGCTAACTTAGTTCATATTAATTAAAAAACTCTTTAAGTCGAAAAAGCATTTTCCAAGAATTATTCAAAAATATTTAAAAGTAGATTCTTAGAGCCTGTTTGGTACGACTTAAAATCCAATTAAAATTGAAAATATGACAGTTATTGGATCACACCCGTCTAATAAAAGTCAACAATAACGGCTATATTTTCAATTTTAATCTGATTTTAATCTCTACCACACACCATTTTAATATCTAAAACGACTATCGACTTTTCAAATGGGCTCATATGAAACTTATTAGATAGAGAAAGAGTCAAGTTACCAACCTTTTCACTAATGACCTCTTGAATAACAAGACTATCATTGGAGACACTTGAAATAACCTCTGCAGTACTAGTTACATGCAAATCAAAGTAACCCACATCTTGTCGCATTATTGCTTTTAAATATCTTGCTCTTAATCTCGAAGCTTGTCTTTCTGCCGTTCTTGTCCAGCAATACCCCTCTAAATTTATTAAGAACAAAAATAAAAAAATAATTATTGAAAAATCACCAAAATAAAAAATTAAGGGCTAAAAATGAGAAACTAAATTTTGTAGTAAAATTACAACAATACCTACCAAGAAAACAAGCAAGCCATTGTCCACATGCAATGTAGCATAAAACCATTGCATTCTGCAACACAAGTGCCAAAATCATGTTAGCATTCTGGGTGTGTCCGGTAGAAATTAAAATTGAAAAACTAGCCGTTATTGTTGTGTTATATTAGATTTTAAGCCGTAGCGAACAGACCCTATTTATCGTTTTCAATACCGTCACTAAAGTTATCTCTTCTAAAATTTAAAATTTGTTGAAAAGATAATATTTATTTATTTAAAATCCATTTTTAATATGATATTCACATAAATCAGATTTATTTTTCAATTAAATTACTAATACGTACAAAAATTTCATAAAAAGATGACGACAAAACTTGAACTTTAATCTTTTATAAGTTAAAATTATTAGAGAAAGAGTACTACACATGGACCTATTTGATCTTCATTTTTTTCTCAAAATACATTCTTCTCTGTTTTTTTTTTCAATAATACATTTTTTATAAAATAATATTATACGCAACCAATAAATTTTTTCATCATTTTTAATCATACATTCTACACCAAGGGTCAAACACACTCATATGTTAATTTAAGTGACTGGCCATAATATTGTCTTCCACAAAACCTGAAGTGCATTTTTGCCTAAAAAAAATGCTTTTTCGAAAAAGCCAACTTTTCTAGAAAAAAACAAACAAAAATCGTCTGCGCCGTACACTTCACTTGCCAGTGGGCCCAAAATTAAAGAGAAAAAAAATAAATGAAAAAAAAAATCTCATTTGAACCAAGTTCTTTAAAAAAAAAAAGAAAAAAAAATTCGAATTCATTTTTACTCATATTTCACCAAAAAAAAAATGTAAATTATAATTATTTTTTCAACGTATATCCTCTCAAAAATCATTTTTTCTAAAAATATAAGGGCCTAAATTGCATACCATGAATGTCTGTAACTCTTAATCCTGATGAAAAAGAACGTAGCGAAACTGTAGAAGTAATTATCTCTGTTGTCTGCCATTATCGTGTTGGCTCTTTCTTATCCGACTCACCACAAATAATACACACACACACACACACAGAGAAGGGGTGGGGATGGGTGGGTGGGTGGGTGGAGACAAACCTTGTTGACGTTATGAGTGAAATTCTCTGTAATTGAAGTAGTTGCACTGCCAAAATTGTTCATAAGCTTGCTAGTGATTAAAAGCATAGCCGGCATGGAAATTCCATCACCAATGGCTCCCAAGAACCCTAAACTCATCAACACGGCGTCGTGACTATCAGCATGCATGAAAATTGATCGAAAGGAACCATTTTTCTTCTTATTATTCTCCATAATCTTACTCTTATTCCCCATATTCTGATTTTACAACTGAAAAACAAAACAACACGCACAGAGATTAAGAGTCTCTACTGTTGTTGTTCTTGTTTTTTTGATACAATTATTTGCGGGCTTACTTCTGCAAATATTTTATCATTTAACGAGCTTGATGAGGACGAATTTAGAGATGATATCCAATGTGTATTTATAGGGAAAGTTTTATTGGGATTGATTGAGACTTTTAGGGAGGTTTGGGGGTGGTGGGGGTACTGGGGGTACTGGGGGTAGGGGTGGGTGGGTGGGTGGGATATACACATACATCTTTCTATATATAAAAAGTGTCTATTTAACGGAATTTGTTAGTTTAACGGAAAAACTAACGGAATTTCTTGATTTATCGGAAAAACTAACGGAATTTCATGTTTTTAACGGAAAATCATTTTTCATCACCCATACTTTCAAAATTATAATTAAATAATAATAATAATAATAAATTAGCTTTTGATAATTCCTTCAAACTAAAATATTTTGGAGCTAACTTATCCGAATCAACTTTTTCTCGAATCTGATTTATGTATCTAATTACGATTTATCCAACGAGACCAATATTCATATATTTACGATAACTCCATCAATATCTAAATATTTGACACAAATAAAATATAATTTGATAAATATATCATTTAGTCCATAACTTTCAAAATATTAAAATATAGTATATAAAAATTGAATTATATTTTATGAAAATTTTTGGGGTATTACATTCTCACCCCCTTAAAATATTTTCGTCCTCGAAAATTTACCCGTCACTTACCAATACTAAGTCTAACACATGATATACATATATTATCGTAATACATATCATACTTTAGCGATAAAATGAATTGCATTATTACTTAAAAAAGAGTAAAGACTTAAGTCATGCAAAAAGTTTAAACCTCCGTTTGTTTCTCATTAAAAACCCATCAAAATGAAAAATATGATCGTTATCCATCACATCAATATATCAATTTTGAATTTCTATCTCTTGTATGGGGTCCAATAACGGCTATATTTTTCATTCTCATTCTACATTAATAAGAATCAAATGGAGTCTAAGTAAACTCATCTTCTTACCCCTTAACATACCTTGAGTTTTCTGTTTGTGATTTTGAGTTGGAAATGACAGAGAGAAGTACTTTATTTAATTATTTATCAATTACATAAACATTACATCATTAATTATTTAATTAACCAAAAAAATTACATCTTTATTAATAACAAATTAATTCTTAAATAAAACTATTAAATATAAACTAAGCAAACGTGCATTGCACGTTGCTTATACCTAGTATAAATAAAGGTTATGTTATGTGCACATAGCACAATATGTATTCATTATGGACATCATTATGGGAGTTCTGCGTACATATAGCATTTCCCTAAATAAAGGGTATAGAATTGTACAGAATTATGTTATTTGTACATTTTTGTTGACATGTTCGCTGAGATGTGTAAATATTTGTGTTATTGATTATTTTAAATATTGTTAAAATCAATGACAAAAATATTGGTCATCTCATAAACGTCAATTAAACTGTACGTATAGCAAAATTAATAACTAATTTGTATATAAATTGGAAGTTCAGCCCCCTGTTTGAGTTACATTATTTCCACAAGAATGTATTTTTTTGTTTGATGTGATGAGGAATATATGGTTGAAAAAGAAGGAAAAATTATTGATGTGATGAAAAATATTATTTTATCGAAAAATGTGTGATTGAAAATGAGTAAAAAATGAGAATGAAAAAAATAATGTGATTCAGACGCGCCTCAACGAGCATGTGGTGACAGAAAAGATCATGAACAGTTGTTGACTTTTAGTCTCCCACAAAATGTCGTCATGAATGACGATGATAGGTTATAAGCTCATTTGTGAACTGCATTATTGGTGTTTAATTACAAAAACATAAACCTCCCCAAAAAAAGTTATTTAAATCTTAAATTTTTTATGTTAACATATCAGAAGTTTCTAGGTTCAAATGATTTTATCACTCTTGTTCTTGATTTTGTGGTTCGAATATGATGAAATATTATGTTTCTACAATCTCGATTCAAATTAAAAATAATTTGATTTTACTTTAAAAAGTGAACTAAACCATCATCTAAAATTTTAAACTTTTAAATATGAGATGGGTTTGTTTATTTATATGTTTTTTATTGACCAGATGTCCTCACATTCAGCCAGTCCTCATTTTTCTTCGGAAGTACGGTAGAATCTACGATGCTGGGAATTTCTTATACTATAGCATAAAAAGAAATAGCAGAAAACAATAACAAGAACACCCAAGAAATGTTGACCAAGTTCAGCCAGAAATGGCCTAATCTGGGGGCTCAGGAATAGTCCAATCCACTAGTGCAATCACTAGTGCACACTGCCATCCACAAACAGAGAAATATTATAGAGAACACTCAAAAACCAATTTTGGTCATCAATCGAAAGAGATTTCCCAAAACTCACAGATCTAGCCACACAACTTTGAGAAAATCTACACAACACCAGCCACTATTTCAAGTCTGGTAATCCACACGAGATCTACCTCCAAATCACTAGAAGAATTACAAAGAAATCACCAAGAGAAGAAGATTACAGACTCTACACGAAAGGAGCCGAAAGGACATAGAGAAAAGAAGAGTCTCGAAGAATGAGCAGTAAAGTCTCTAAAAGAGCTGAAGAGACTATAATATCTTCTAAGAATTAATCTCAGTCGTTCATCTCATCCAACAGTCCTTATTAATCCCAAACTAGCACAATCCGTGAGAAAACCCAGCTACCAGTAAGTGATTGACACTTAAGTAGCTTAATTGGGCCATTAATCAAATAATACAAATGACACAAATAGCACTAGTTCAATAATGTTTTGAAAACACAATTCTCACATTCTTCACATTGGTTCTCATAACACACACTCCCTCTCTTTCGGTTGCGGAAGTGCACATGGTGGACTATTCATCATCATTGCCTAATACCTGCAAGAAAATTAACCCGTGTCAATATGTCACAAAGACAAACACAATTTAAATTTTCCTACATGCAGAATCTTTATCCCCATGTCTGAGAGATTTTTACGAGTATGAATCTTAACAAGATCAACTTCACATTGAGACAATTTTTCTCGAATAAAATGATACTTCACCTCAATATGTTTTGATCTTTCATGATAGACAAGATTTTTGCAAAGTAATAAAACACTTTGACTATCAGTAAACATAATAGGTGTATCATGTATGAAGTTCAACTATTTTAAGATCCACTTTAACCAAATACATTCCTTAACAGCTTCTGTTATGACAACATATTCTGCATCAGTACTTGAAAAAGTTACTAAAGGCTGTAATTGAGATTTCCAGGTTATGCAGTTATCCCCAAGAGTAAAGTAGGAAGCTGTAGTTGATTTTCTACTGTCTTTATCATCTGCAAAATCAGCATCAACATAACCTTTAAGGGTTAAATTTTCAGATCTTTTCTCATATACTAAGCCTAGATTTAAAATCCCAATTAGATACCTTAACAACCATTTCATCCCAGCCCAGTGTGGTTTACCAGGATTGGATATAAATCTACTTAGGAAACTGATGGAAAATGCAAGATCAAGTCTGATAGTAATCATAGCAAACATAATAGAACCTATAGCATTTGCATAACGTACATTTTCTATCTCTTTTAATTCTGATTCAGATTTTGGAGAATATGCATGAGAAATATTCATATGGCCAGCAAGAGGCACATTCATAATTTTACTATCTTTCATTTGTTACCACTTTATTCAAGTATGCTTTTTGCAAAATAGTTAACCTATTTTTAGCCATGTTCCTTTTTATCATCATTCCAAGAATCTTTCTAACATTTCCTAAATCTTTAATGTCAAATTCAAATTTTAAAAGATCTTTCAGTTTATTAATTTGAGAATTGCTAGGTCCAGCCAAAAGCATATCATCAACATAAAGCAGCAAATAAACTTCACAACCACTCTTCATGTTATTAAAATACAAGCAAACATCAAATTCACTTCTTTTAAACCCTATTTTTAACACATAGACATCAAATCTCTTGTACCATTGTCTTGGGCTTTGTTTCAGCTTATACAATGACTTTTCCAATTTGCAAACATGATCAGATTTACCGTTAGCCATAAAACCTTGTGGCTGACTCATAAAAATATCTTCTTCCAACTTCCCATGCAAAAAGGCGGTTTTTACATCAAGTTGTTCAAATTCCCAATTGAATTGAACAACAAGAGCCAACACCAATCTGATTGTCTTATACTTAATCACGGGTAAAAATATTTCATTGTAGTCTACACCCTCTCTTTGTGTATACCCTTTAGCAACTAACCTTTCTTTAAACCTCACCGGATGACTAGGGTTCAACCCCTCTTTCAATTTGTAGATCCACTTACATTGAACCAATTTTTTATCTTTAGGTTTCTTAACCAGTTCCCAAGTTTTATTATCATTCAAAGATTGCATTTCTTCCTGCATAGCCTTTAACCACTTCTCCGAATTTTTCCTAGTAACTACTTCTTTATAAGAGGTGGGTTTAGATTGTTCTAATGTTTCACTTGAAACCAGGTCAAAGTCTGTCGTGTTAAGAGACTCATACCTAGGGTTATGTCTGATTTGCCTTCTTTCCCATCCATAGTAAGTTGATAATCTTGATTAGATGGCTGGACATTAATCAATTCAATTTCAACAGGTTCAATATCAATTTTAGGTTCAGTCATCTTAGCAGATTCTGATTCTGTTTTTGATTCATGATGTGTAGGGGTATTTTCATTATTTCTAGGTTTAGGTAAATCAAACTTGGCTAGCTTCACTTCAGTCTGAACATTTCTTTCAGTTTCAGATTTGTTTGATTCATCAATTTTCTGTTTTAGGCATGACATTTCAGATTCATTAAAGACTACATTTTTTCTGTTAATAATCGTGATGCCTTGGACCTCTAAAACCCATAACATATACCCTTTCACACCCTCAGGATAACATAACATCACACACTTGACAGCCTTAGGCTCAAGTTTCCCTTCTGACTAATGTGCATATGCAGTACATCTAAAAACCCTTATGTGATTTAAATTTGGAGGCTCCCCTCTGATGCTTAAGTTAAAGGGAGAATTTATACAAAAGGTTATATGCTAGAAATTATGTAAAAGCATACATGAATTAATGAACTTGATAGTGTATTTATAAATATTGGTGATGGAGTTTTAAGAGGATCCAACCACTTGTAGTCCTTATCCTTATCATGCAAGGTGTTTGTGTTATATTGAAAGTGTTCTGTTTGAGTCTGAATCAAACTTATGGCAGGTTGGCAGTTTGGATGGGATAAAAGTTATGGAGAGTCACAATTGGAGTTGGATTAATATTTCTAAAAGGTACCGGATAAGGACAAGGTAATCATTATCGCAGAGCATGACCCTGACCTATAAGGCTCGAACTCAAATTTTAGCCTGATTCTTGCATGTATATTTTGGTGGAGGTGAGATTGGGCTTATGAACTCGAGTTCCGAGGACATCATATTTTCTCGTATTACGGGCTCTCGTACATCCAGATTGTTGCAAATGGTTATGTAATCAAACTGCAAGGTGAGATGTAAGGAGGTTAAAAAGCTTAAGGTCGAACTCCATTGTTGACTGTGGGTAACAGGTGGGTGTTTGATACTTGTTGGACACTTGTAAGGCGATGAGCAAGCGATATTGAATGATCACCACGTGGCACGAATCAAAAGGCCAGGATTGTACGACGTTTGACCGTCCTAAGACCCCTATAAATACCCTATTTTCATCCCTCATTTTTCACTCTCGACTCTCAGTAAAAGTAGTTCGAGTTCAGAGTTAGTTGGTTTTGTGAGCGATACCTTAATAGGTAAGTGTTCGAGCTTTTAAGTTATTTATTTAATATAAGCAGTATAATGCCGAGGGTAGTAGTAAGGGGTCGAGTGATAGTAGTAGTCATTCTTCTAGGAGCTTGACCTCTAGTAGCCCCAGGGCCCTGGTATGTCCTTTATTACTATTGACGTACCTGTGAGCTCGTTCCTTGAGGACTAGACAATATTGACCTTCTCCAAAGAGCCAAATAGGTATAAGGAATACTTAATTATTAAGACGACTAGAGAGTTCAGGGTCATGCCCCTGCATGACGTTAAGGCCACCGAGCTGACTGAGAAGTACTAGATGCTTGAGATGGGGAGATGAATTTTTTAGTGATGCGCTTAAGGCCAGACTTAGGTAGCTTCTCCACCTGTTCTTCATCCGCTCCTTGACTTCCTTTTTTATGTGTCCAAGCCAACTATCCCCTAATGGGTGGAGGCTCTTGAAATACTTTTTTATTTTATGTAGATGCATCGGGGTCAAGCATAGGCTCGATCTCTTGAGGACGGTTTTGGACATGAAATTCTTGCAAGGGTACAACTGCTTCGTGTATTTGTCCACAAAAGGGGGAGGGGGTGGGGGGTTAGGACTCCTAAAATCCCAAGCTCACTTTAAGGTTGGAAAAAGCATTTTTTAAAGCATCAAGATCGCGACCACCCCTTTAGCATGAAGTGGGAAATCCCCGATAAGGCGATATTTAATGAGGGTCACAAATACCTCGAGGCTTTAGAAAGTGATAAACTGAAGTTCGTAAAGTAAGACCCTCTTGTACCAAAAATTGATCGTCTACTCAAGGATGACACCTTCGACCTTGCCAACATGAGAGGGCATCGAGGCTATGATCTTTATCATCTTTTATTTTTCTATGCATTTCTTGTGTCAATTTTGCAAAGTTATAGATGTTTTTCAATCATTCCAAACTCCTCGTAAACGTCCACTGCAAGGCAAAGGGCCTGAAGCTCAAGGTACTCGTCCCATCAAAGGAGAAGAAGAGGGTGTGAGAGGTATCCCCAAGCAAAATTCCAAGCGGGGTCAAGCAATCATAGAGAACAAGGAGTCCGGCCCCTCCACTATAGTCTTCTCCTCGAGCAAATGCTCGAGCTTCTACTCCTTGGGGCGTACTCAAGATTGTCGACGTAGACAATTATATTATTTCCCTTATCATGATGGACAAATATGCAAAATGCTCACTAATCTTGAGCATTGTGAAAAAATATGTTGAAGAGGTCGAGTATCATGAAAAGACAAAGACCTTTGATCTATTGACACTAAAGGTAAAAATCTCGATCTACAATTATTTTTGCTTTCTTGCATCTTTCGGGCTTGATCTGACTTGGCCTTGTTTTCCCTTCTCAAACCTTGAGTGTGGCTCGAATGGTTAGCCTTGAAGGTGGCCATCACTTCGCGCAAAATAGATGAGCTCAAGGAGGAGATCGAGCAAAGTAAAAGGCGTGTTCACGAGTTAGATGTCGAGCATGAACTGGCAAGGATTGAAACTTGAAATGCTCGGGATTAGGTGGGTGCTGCAATGGATGAGGCCAAAGAGGCCAAGCTCGAGCTCATTCATGCCAGAAGGGGTTTGAAGACCAACTAGTGAAGGCTCGAGCTCAGGTAGTAGAGGAGTGTAAGAAATCTGAAGAGTCCATGACGCTAATTGGAAAGTATGGTTTAGGCACTTACCACTATGGCTTGAGGCTTGCTCACTCGTTCTTGTGAACCAAGTTATTCGATGACTTGAAGCCCTTTCTTGAGAAACTCAGGACAGTCAAGGAGCATGTAAACGAGCTCGAGCTTTTTGCGTCCGAAGATAAAAGAGAAGATGTTAGAGGGAGGCTAAGACTCAGATCATGGCACTCATATTGATGTCGAGATTGATACTGCCAATGTGACAAATTTAGATTAGGCCCCAACCCCCAAACTCTGTTATTTTTTATAGTTTTTGAAAGTGTAACGAATACATTGCCCGTCCTGGATTCTTTTGCTTAATTTTTGTCAGCGCTAATAGCTTTATGTATTATTACTTGTTATTCGTATGTTTGTGTATTTAATATGGAAACATAGATCGAGCTCAATGCTCATAACGCTCGATATCTAACATAGACAAGTGAAGCTCGAGCTATTAGTAGCCTCGAAATAGCTCGAGCTCCTAATGTCGAAGCTTAATGTTTTCATGCTTCAGTAGATAGAGCTCGAGCGTGGCACTTGACAATTATTTTTTATCAATAGCTCGATCATTTTGTAGAGGCTTTAACATTTTTAATATTTTGACGAGTAGCTCAAGCTTTTGTTTCAACAGCTCTGATATTTTTGAGCTTTAATAGAGCTCGCGCAGGCTACTTGGTCGTAGTTCAAGTGTGAGTATCGTAATGTTTCTAAACTTTAATAAGTTGAGCTCAAGCTCACTACTTGACTATTATTTTGGAGCAAGTAGTTCGAACTTTTGTGAAAGTTGTAATATTTTTAGGCTTTGATAGGTGAAGATCGGGGCTATTTGTAAATGGTGAAGAAGAGCCCGAGTTCGGACTCAGTATACTTTGGCATTATAAGATATTCAGGTCGGGTCACAAAGGTCAAGAGCAGCTGCGTGCTTGTGCACGTCCTTATGCTTATTTGCATGTGCAGGATACGACCTTACGCTAAATAGATGTATTAGCTATATGCGAGGAGCACAATTTTATGCTAAATAAATGTAGCTGCATACACGGGGCATGACCTTACGCTAAATAAATTTATTAGCTGCATGCGCCGGGCACGACCTTATGCTAAATAAATGTATTAGTTGCATGTGCAGAGCATTGCCTTACTCTAATAAGAGATGTTTGGGCAAGTTTTTATTGTCAAAATGAACTCATATAGAATAATATAAATGTACATGGGCGCGTAGGCCTGAAAAAGAAAACAATATGAGGGCATGCAAGCCCAAGCTAAACTTTTTGATGCTTCATCTACGAATACTTCCCAAATTTCCAAGGTCTTACTCGGGTCTTCATCCTCTGGCCGTCGAGGTGTTGGGGTGAGTTCTGCTATAAAGTCATCCAAGACCTACACATTAATTGCGAGCTGCGGTTTGAACTCTATATCAAATTCACCAAGTTCGATCATCTATTTCAACAATCTTCCCAAGACATCTGGCTTTCGAAGTATGTTATGAGGGTTGATCTGTGAGTTCAACAATTGGATGAGATTGAAAGTATTAATGTAGATTTTTGGTAGCTATGACCAAGGTAAAAGCAAGCCGTTTAGCTAATGTATATCGAGTTTCTACCTCAAGAAGTACTTTACTCACATAATAGATGGGTTGCTGGACCTTTTCACTTTCCTTTACCAATACCTCACTCACTGTATTTTAAGAAACGACAAAGTGTAACAACAAGGTATCACCAGATTCCAGCTTGGTGAGAATTAGAGGTGTTGCCAATGTTCTTTTAAGTTCTCGAAAGGCTGAATCACATTCATCATTCCAATCAAAGCTTCGGTTGCCCCTAAGAACTTTGAAGAATGAAATCACTTGTATTTTACTCGAGATATGAATATGTTCAAAGCCACAACTCAACCTGTTAATTTCTGAATATCCATTTTGTTCTTAGGGGGCTCCATAGAAACCAAAACCTAGATTTTTGTCAAGATTGACCTCTATCCCTCTGTGTGTGATTATGAAACCTAAGGATTTGCCTGAGGCCACTCCAAATGCACATTTTGTAGGATAGAATTTTATCTTGTATTTCTGCAATGCAATGAAGACCTTCTCAAGATCACTAATATGACAATTTACTTACTTATTTTTAACTATCATGTCATCCACATATGCTTTAATGTTCTTCCCTATCAAGTCAGTGAAGACTTTATTGATAGGTCTTTGATATGTTACTCATATGTTCTTCAATTCGAAAGGTATGACCTTGTAACGGTATATTGCTAAATTGATCATGAACGAGATCTTTCCCTGATCCTCTTTTGCCATGAAGATCTGGTGATATCCAAAGAAGGCATCCAGAAAGCTGTATAGTTTATGACATGACATGCTGTCAACAAGATTATCAATTCGGGACAGAGAGTAGTTGACTTTAGTGTATGCTTTGTTTAAGTCAGTGAAGTTAATGCAAACTCGTCACTTTCTACTGACTTTTATGACAACGACAATGTTGGCGAGCTAATCGAGATATTGGACTTCCAGAATGAATCGTACATTAACGAGCTTAGCAATTTCTTTTAGTATGACCTCCCACCATTTTGGTACAAACCATCTCTTCCTTTATTGACGAGTCTTGCATTGGATTTATATTAAGTCTGTGTACTTCAACTTTGGGGTTAATTCCCGGCTTGTCTTTAACTTTCCAAGTGAATACGTTGATGTTGTGGAAGAGACAACTGATAAGTTCAGCTATGGTTGTAGCATCAAGATCGTGACCAACAGTAACTTTTCTATAGGCTCGAGCTCGAGCTTGACCTCCTCCAATTATTCCACTGGGCAAGTCTTCCACAATGCTCAAGATCAAGCTCGAGCTTCGAAAGTTGGATGACATCAGCTTTGATTTTTCAAACACTGTTAACATAGCATTGTCTAGCCATTGTTTGACTTTCCCGAACTACCGAACCCTATTACTTGTAGGAAACTTCATTGCTAGGTGAAAAGTTGAGACAATGGCTTTAAATCTATTAAGTAGTGGCCTTCCGAGTACGGACATGGAAGCACATACTACTTGGATGGTTATGATCTGTGTTACCTATTTCCTTTCTGATCTTAAAGTAAGAGATAATTCAACATTGCCTTCTGGATTGAGGAGTGGGTTTTGATCGGCTTAAGTTATTTGGCTGAATGAAAGCCTCATGGACAATACATTAGCCGTGCTTCCATTATCCACTAGAATTTTTCTTACCTTAAAATTAGCAATGATTGCCGATATGACTAAGGTATCATCATGAGGAAAGGATATGCCTTCTAAGTCCTTTGATCCGAAAGTGATGTCTTTCACATCACTAAGATCTACGCTTGAAATTGATGGATATTGTATGGTGTATTGTTTACGGCCACTACTTGAGTCCCCTCCCGAGGTTATCCCTCCAATGATGATATTAATGGTATTTGTTGTTGGTTACTTATTTCCCCGATCTTCAGGAGCCTTATCCTTACTCTGATGGTTCATCTAACACTTCTTAAGGCTGATGTAAGCACCCAGAAAACCCTTCTTGATGAGAGCTTCAATTTCTCGTTTCAGGGCAAAGCAATCTTCGGTCATGTGCCCGTGATCTCGATGAAAATCACAGCACTTGCTTTTATCACGATCGTCTGACAGAGCACGCAACTTTGGAGGCCATTTTAGATCTTTAAGGTCTTTGATCTACATCAAAATGTTAGACCTCGTGGTGTTCAATCGAGTGAAGGATGTCGGAGTAGGGTCTTGCCTTGGCTATCTCTAAAAAGGACCCGGACGTTGGTTAAACTCATGCTGCCTTTTTTTTATTTTGCTCAGGCTTACTTGATGAAGGGGTATCTCTCTTTGGAAACATGGGTTCCTCCATGCTAATGTATTTCTCAGTTCGGGTAAGTAGGCCGATCATTGATTTGTGAGGGGTCTTTGACAAATATATCTTGAACGCTTCACATCTTATGGCGTATGTTAAGGCATATACGGTGGTTGTGATATATAGATATGGAATCTGAAGTCTTTCTTTATTTAACATTGTCATGAAATTTTGAAGTGTTTCATTGGTCATTGACGCATCTGTAAGAGTGATGTGGTTGTCTTCCTGTTACGCTTGCTGTTTGCGAAGATAGCATAGAATTTATCGACCAAGTCTGAAAAATAAGTTATGGTGTTGGGTTCCAATGTGGAGTGAGGGTTTAAGGGAAGGCCTTGCACATTACTGCATCAGGTGCAACCTGTAAGTTCATGATATCTGTGTATATGTTGAGATTATTGATGGGGTCAATTGTCCCATCATACTCATTTACCCAATGATACTTAAATCTGTCTGGCAGAGGGTATGATAAGACTTCAGGGTTAAAAGAGGTGTTAGGGATAAACTTTGTTGTTGCTTGAGTATTTTGAAGCATACCAGCTGCGATCTCGTCCTGAATAATCTTGGTAAAATTAGTAAAGTCGAGCATAATTGATCTCAAGCCCGAGGTCAAATGATGTATGCCCTAGGTTCTGACATCATTGTTGCCAGGAGCTCGAGGTCGAGCATCTACCATAAGACTACCATGTGGTGGTAGTGCTGGGTGCGGATTTTTTTGATTCAGTAGCTGAGTTAGAGTGATGACTTGTGCAGAGCTCCTCAAACGCTCCAGAGTAACGACTACTGGTGGAGGTGTTGGTTCTTTTGATGATACCTCCTGCGGACTTGAAGGATCTTCGGCGAGGGGCTGATTAAGAGCGGATGACCTTGTTGGAAAATGTTCTGAACGAGTGTTAACCATGATTTTTGGTAGTACTTCCCACAGATGACGCCAATGATGCTACCAAAAATCTGAACATGTGAGATATCGATTTGGATGTTTGAATACCGCACAAACTGATCTTCAATGCTTGAAACAAAGGCGTCGAGGCGTGTCTTCGTCGCCTATCCGATACTTAAGTTAGAGAGAAAATTTATGCGAAAGTTTATACGCTGGAAATTATGTAAAAGCGTAGCTGAATTAATGAATTTGGTCCTATATTTATGGATGTTGGTGATTGAGTTCTAATAGGATCCAACCACGTGTAGTCATTATCTTTATCATGCAAAATGTTTGTGTTATATTGAAAGTGTTCTATTTGAGTTTGAATTAAACTTGTGGTAGGTTGGCAATTTAGATTGGGATAAAAGTTATGAAGAGTCAATATCAGAGTTGGATTAATGTTTCTGAAAGGTACTAGATAAATACAAGGTAATCGTTATCGTGGAGCATGACTCCGACCTATAAGGCCCAACCTCAACTGTTAGCCCGATCTCTTGCATGTATATTTTGGTGGAGGTGAGATCAGGCTTATGAGCTCGAGCTCGGGGTGTCTCGTATCATATATAAAAATATATAGCGTAAATTTATAAGTGTAAACGTAAAATAAAATATATAAAGTTATAAAAATCATCCCCATTTATTTGAGTTTGGGATTGAATACAATATATAAATAGAGTTAAGTTGTACAGAAATGAATATTTCGTGTACAATACTTCAAATAAACAAATAAAATAAAATAAAATAACGATTAAGAATCAAATATATTTACATTTAGCATAGCAATCCACAATTGCACATTTGAAAAGATGCTGCAAGGCCACATTCATCTCTTTGAAGCCATTGATGACAAAAACATGTTCTCTTTGAATTGTAATATTGCCTAGGTCAAGTGATGCATCTCTATCTAGTATATATTCTCCCATGATAGATCTTATGTCTATAAATATTGATGAAGTCGCATGTACTGTGAACAAATTTGATATCGATGTCGTTATGCTGTTCATTATTAAAGTAATAGTAGAAGTGAGCCACTACTAATATCTCGTCTCAGGTTGATGTTTAGAGCATGGTGAGAAATATTTTCCAATATATTTTTTTATTGTGACACATACTTTGGATAAAGAAGAATCTCTACCTCTGCAGTGTAAGAAGATTAAAGAAATATTAACAGAACTTAAATTCGTAAAATGGGATGCACATGGCATAAAAGACAAAAATATGTTTGACAAATTATAAAACAAAGTGTATATATATTTTCCACTCATCATTAGTCAAAACAATTTCATTTCCAAATTGATGACAAAAAAGATTATCCCATTTCTGTAACGAATCAAAATTTCTACACTATTATAATTTCGTTCAAAGAGAAAAAATAAAATAAAATTATTCCACTAATACAATTTTCGTTAATCTGAAGAAAATTATGGTGAAAAGCAATGTTTACGCCTCCATATTTCCTAATTTACCTAAAATACCTTACAATATATTTTCCACCATATTGTATCATGGAGATGCCGTAAAATATTAATCATGCATCTTGTGCAAGGTACACTAAATATTTTTTTTAATCAAATAAAAATCTTGTGAAGAATGAGAAATTATTTGTGTAATGTGATGAGTAGATTTATCCATTGCAATATGTTTAAGAACATATACCTTTTTTCATAAAAGTCAAATTATCATCATCAAAATATAATGCTACTAATTATATGTACCAATGATTACCAACATAACATATAGTATCAAAAGTTAAAAAATACTACCTCCACATATTAAGAATATAACTTTAATTATTCCTTCATCTTATTGAAAGCAGTCAAGCAACTAGCATTTTCATCGAATCTATAAAATTAAGACAAGCAACTGAACAAATTATCTTCGTTCCAAGAATATGATCATGATGTGTTGCATTACGTAAATTATGTAGAGTAATGCAAAAAGAAAAAAAAAAAAAATAAGTCGTTCAAATTTTTTATCTCCAAACAAATTGTGAAATCAAGAATTGATAAGTTGCAAAATATTACCCTGCTTATTTTTCACTCCTAGTTACACCATGCAAAAACTGAGAATTAATGAAGTAATTAATATTCTTCTTAATTAACTAAATATAATTAAAATATTACCCTGCTTATTTTCATTTATGCTGAGATACACTCTTGCGTCACTCTCTGCAGAAGTCCTCTCGTACAACACAAATCAGTTCAGCTTTCTTACTTATTTTCCCATGCAACTTTGTTGAAAGAAAGCTGCTTTGGAAAAAGCAGTTAACTTTAGTTTACAGAAAATCAAGGCTGCTTATCAGATGGAGCGAATCATGGAATTGCAAACTTGGTCCATGTTTGATGTCAAAGTAAAGTAAAAGCATCTTCAGTGGATTCTCTTTTTTTAAAGACTAGTCTACGCACGTGCAATGCATGTGCTGTAGTTTAGTTGAATATTTAATAACGTGGAATGATTTTAAAGTATTTTTTCATTATAAATAAGGTAATATTTGTATAATTATATGAATTGATTCTTTTGTTAGTTAATCTCTCTTACAATGAAATATTATAATGTATATATGTTATGATATTAGAAAAATGATTGCAAATTGATGCAACTTGTATGAATTGCATGTTTTTGGGTTTTTCTTTGACTTTGCAATGGCTTCCATGCAACTTAAGTTTATATTTATTCCATTGGAATTCCGAACATCCATGACAACAATATGCGAAATAGTTGAAACTAAAAGCAACAAAAAAAATGAAGAAAGTTGAGAATAAAATACCCATGAAATATATTAACTTATTTAACCTATTTACAACTAATGTGAAATGTCCTCATGAAACCAAGTCAAGAGTACTCCACTCAATATTAATTTCTTTTGCTTTGACTTACATTGTTTTAAAATGAAATCAGACAAATGTGTTATTTGAATTTCTCAAATTAGCAAAAACAAATTTCCAGCTCAGTCTAAGAAATAATTAAATCTCATGCCAACAAATAATAATAATAATACCAACTGTAGCACAATGTGAAATAAAATTGATGAATAAAAGTCATAAAACTCTATTATATAAATTTAAAGTCAAGTAACGAAACTGTAAAATTCAATGCAATAGTAATAAACATTGAAGTCGCTGCTTCAAATATTGATGAAATGAAATCAAAAGAAAATTATAAACATTTTTTATATGCTACTATCAACAAGTAAATACTAATTAAACATAATCGAATAAAGTTCAATTTTTATAAGAGAATAAATTCTTACATTTTCACCCGAGCAAAACGAAGAGAAGAAAATTCAAGAGATGGATAATAGTCAGACCTTGCAAAATGTTAATGAACGAAAACCAAATATGTTCAAAGCGTTGGAGACAATTTTTTGTTTAATAATGAGAATAGTAAAGTCCATTTTACTACCTCAGGAACAGTATGAAATTAGGTGTGAGAAATCGAAAATAATAAATGTACTGCATAAACTTATATATAATACAATTAAAAACATGGATAGTTCAATTAAAGGAACTTACCCAAGATAGAGTGCACTACTGTAATCAATTATAATTGGACACTATATACAAGAGAAGAATAAACACAAATTAGAGTCTACAATTTGTTAATAATAGTTGAATAATAAATATTATAATAGAAGCTTTAGGGAAAAAATACAAAGTCTAACTAAAAATTAAACTCTACAAAATCTAAAAAAAAAAAAAGAACAAAAATATCATACATCAAGATAGCAAAGTTCACTTAAAGTTGAAAAGTTTAAACTTTTTTTAATTTTGAGAATGATATGTTACAAACAAAAAAAATTGGAAACAAATTCAGTATTTAACAGAATCAGGAATGACTAAGAATACGATAAGTAAAGAAAATAAAAAATCGAAGTATATGAAGTAAATTACATATTTATTAACTGAATTGACAAGTGAGACACTCGTGGAGGTTCGGGGGCAACGTTTCCTACAAGGATTGACCTGCCCGGTTAGGTCACGGGGGTCGAGGGGGCAGTGCCCCTTGTGGGGGTTGCCCCCGAAAAGAATTTTGACTTTGATGTATATATGGAATTGAATATTTTCTAATATTTTTGAATTAAATTATTAATAAATGAAATTATATTTATGTAGGTATGGAATGAAGCAGAAAACTTAAAAAAAAATTAAAGGGTCAAAAAAAAAAAAAAAAACTTGCTCCGCATTGTGCGGAGCACTTCCTCTGCACAATGAAGGGGGCTTTTGTAGAAACACAGGTAATCAGTGAGAAATCTTAATTATAACACTTTATACGTCTAAATCTACATAAAATCAGAAATTAACATAAAAACAAAAAACTAATTCGCTCAAATCATATGAGATCGAAAAATATGAGTCAGTAGTACGAAATGGACGAATCAATACTACAAAATGCATGAGTAATTCTCATTTTTCTTGGGGGTGGGGGGCCATTACCTTTTGACAGAGCTATAAACATAGAAATTTGAGATTCTTTAACAATGGCGTGAAGAAAACGATAGAGTTATTGGAAGAGGGAAAATAACTTATTTATGCAATGGGTACCAAAATTCACAAACACATAAAAAAAATTAATTAAAAACACCCAATAATTTGACATGAACAACAAGAAAAAAAACTTTCTATAAAAATTCAAAATGAACCTATCAAAGAAAAGTAAAATTGAAGAATCGATTTGAAGAACTTCGTACTTTCTGGCAGAAAACTTCCTTCCTTCCGAAACCCTCATTCTTCCGACGGCGAAGAAACAAGAAATGTCGCACGAATGGAGAATGAAGGAGTAGGAAATCAAGGGCCTTATGTGGGTTTCAGAAGGATTTTGCACAGATTAAGAGTGACAGAAGGGATTCACATGCAAACGAAAATGAAGGAGGGAAACTTCAGAAGAATTTCGCAGACAGAAAGAGTAACAGGCAAAGGGAAATGAAGGGCAACGAAAATGAAGGGGAAATAAAACAGTGTCGTATAGGTTGACGATTATTGAATAGTGCCTTCAAAACAGCCTTTTTTAGATGTATAGTGATTTATTATTTTTCTTTATCTTTTTATTTTAACTAAATTTTATTTTGATTATTTTATTATTTTTCTATATTGAAAATTGAAATACATTGAATGCATTTAATTATAAAGAGTGGGTTTGACTCTTCAAACTCACTCTCTAAATTAAAATATTAATTTAAACAGTCTCTTGGTGCATAACTTTAGATGTTGACTCTTAAAATGGAGATCATATCATATTTAAAAAGTCTCTTGGAAATACTCTAATATTATTTAGCACCATAGGTGTTTTAATACTAGTTTATGTGGCAGCACTACTAGTATTAAATTAAATGTTCCATTAAATGAATCATATAATTGGAAGTCCAAAATTGGCTAATTAAGAGGGGGTGAATTGATTTTTAAAACGTTTTCGAATAATTAACTAAAATCACGTAAGTTAAAAAAACAAGTTGATAACTTAATAATCGTAAGTTAGTTCAAGCAAGTAGATCAATCAAATAATAAGTATAAATAAATGAAGACAACTAAACACAAGTAAGCAAATAAGCGAGACAATGTAATTTGCACAAAGTAAAAACATTAAGTAAAAAGGGATAAAGAGTGCAAACGATATAGTTATGGAAGTTCGATCCAATACAATGATCTATGTCCCCTGTTATCGATCATTATACAACGTTGAGCTTTACAGAACCTCAACACGATCCACGCTATTGAGCTTTACGAGACCTCAATATGACTCACACGGTGACTTAGAACATAGATCATTGATCTTTATACAATGTTAATTTTTAAGGGACTTCAACACGACCTACAATTCAAATAAATTTTACAAATAAAATTTTCTCTTCTTAATGAATGATAAATTCAAAGTTGAGTACAAGAAGAGAAGTATGTTAACACTTTAATAGATAGCAATGAATGAAGTTCAAGTGTTATGTTAGAAAAACTTTGATGAATATGATAATCAAAACTTAAATTCAATCAATCAAAGTGTTTCAATGAGAAGATGAATAAATAAATACAATGTAGGTTCAAAAATTTCTCTTTTAATGAATGATTATAATAAATTAAGTGATATGAGAAAAATGAGAAATTTTGATGAATAAGATTGATTTCTCAAGTTTGATTCAATCAATCAAAATCTCAATATGAAGAAGTAGAAGAGTTTATACAATGTAAATGTAAAAAACTTCTTCAAAAATATATTTTTCTTTTAAGATAGATATAAATAAGTTAAGAATAAAGAAAAATAAAAAATTTTGATGAGAGAAATGATTTTCAAAGATAAATTAATCAAAAGTTTTTCCAAATCAAATAAATTGATAACGATCAAATAAAGAGTAAAGATCAATTATTTTATCTCAAAAAAACCTCTATAATGTTCTTAGAAGTATATCTTTTGAATGCAAGAACATCTTGTATTTGTAGCAATACAACGACCAAAAATCTGTCCAGCACCGTACCGAACGTCCGCTACGTACCGGAGGGTCAACTAGCCGTTGTGTCAGAACGGTCAAAAAACTGACCGTTGCACTAAAACTGTCATACCGGACATTCGGTATGGCATACCAAACGTCCGATACGGACGTTGACCATTGACCTTTTTTTAGAGATGTGATCTAAGTTCAGGTATCATTTTGACAAATCAAATTTACTTTTGATAAAAAATATTTTATGCAAGTGATATGAAAATAACTTTGTGTACAAAATGAGTTTTGAGCTATTGTCATTCATTACTAAATATCAAAGTGTTATACCTTTACATATAATCTCGAAAGTCTAGTATTTGACCTTGTTTCAAAGTTTCTTTCATGTTCGGCTCTTAAACTCTTAGTCTTGATTTTTCTTGACATTTAATTTTAATGCTTGACTTCGATCTTGATCTTCTTCATGAGCCTGATTTATAATGCGTTGTTTTTGGCAATGCTTGATTGATTTTAACATTGAACTATCATCACTTAAAATCAATTGTTAGAAATAGTATTAATCTTGTTTGTTATGACCAAAACATTAAGGATGAAATCAACCATATGTCAGCAATTTCTCTCTTTTTGATTATGACAAACAAGATAATTTATAAGGTAAGATTGAACAATTGATAATGGAATATATATTATAAATTTATCATGTAATTCATATTCTCTCTATCTTTTACAAATCAATAATCATATATTCAAAGCATATTATATTTTTAAATCAAAGCATGCATAATCATCTCACTTCATTTCTACCTTTTGGCATGCATAAGCAAAAAAATATAGTATTTAAATATCAAAACACAATTTTTCCTTATAAGATAGCACATATGAGAGGAATAATATGACATATAAGATTAAAACTTTAAATCAACCATAAAAAATAATAATATATTCCCCCTCAATTAAGTACAAGATGCCAAATATATACAAGTTTAAATAAAAGAATAATCATCACATGTATAATAAAGTAATAATCAAAGTATGAGTGATGAAATTACGAAAGCATAATCATTTAGGTAAAATTTATATACATTCCAACCAATTATTCATATAGAATCAATTATAAGAGAACATTTAGCATAAATTCAATTTAGTCACATACTACACATTTATTGATAATTTTCAAACCTCTTTAAATATATGAAAATATAATCAAGCGTCACAAGTTTAATGAGAATATCGACCAATTTATTTTCCTTATTCTCAAATTCTAATACAATATCCCACTTTTGGGTGCTTTTAGAATACCATAGACGTAATGTCTTAAAGCCATTAAGATATCTAAAATTCGTTTTATGGCACTAAAGTGTGATTTTTTAGTATTGTGTTGAAATATAGCACATAATCACACACAAAACATAATATGGAGTCTACTTGCGATTAAGTAAAGAAGAGATCCGATCATATCTTGATATTTTGTAATGTTTATGGAAGTACCTTGATTGTCTTTGTCGATTTTGATTGATAAGCCATTGGAGTGTTCATTTCTTGGATTTTTCTTATTTTTGTCCTGAATAGTTATTTGTTTGAAATGAGTTTCCATCCTATATCATTAGTAATACACTTCTCACGATCAAGAATGTTAGTTTCATCAAAAGTGTCATGTATGGATTTTTCAATGACTATACTTCTTTTATTAAAGATTTTATGAATTTTGCTAGTCGATGAAAAATCTAGAAGATTCCAATATCGGATTTTAAATTAAATTTTTCAAAATTTTCTTTTGTATTCAAAATGAAGCATTTGCAATAAAAAATTTGAAATAATCGATATTTGAAATTCTATTTTTCCAAAAGTCATAGGGGGCTATGTGTTTTCTTTCAACTAATTGAAACTCTATAAACAATACAACAAGTAGTGTCAACAGCTTCGGCCTGAAAATATTTGGTCATGCTATTTTCATTTAGCATGATTCTAATAATTTCTTACAATGTATGATTCTTCTTTTTACTACACAATTTTGTTGAAGAGTTCTAAGAGCCGAAAAATTATGTTCATGGCCATAATTTTTTGCAAAAAAAAAATCATTAAATATAATATTTTCAATTTCTCTATCATAATCACTCCTAATGGTAATAATATATCTCTTTTTATTTTGAACAAAAAATGTTCAAATGCACTCAAAACTTCATCTTCTAAGTTCAAAAATGGGACTCAAGTAAATCTAGAAAAAGTCATCAATAATGACGAAAGTATATATAATGTTTACCATTTAAACTTGTAATTCTAGATGGTCAAAAAATATTCATGTGGAGAAGTCAAAAAGATTTGTAGTTGAAGAATGTTGCTTTAATTTTAAAAAAACTATTTACATGTTTTTCATACATCACAAATTTTGTCTTTCTCAAACTTGACAAACCTTTAACAAAACAATTTTTGAAAATTTTGAAATTAAGTAGACCCATGCTGACATGACCTAATATTCTATCTCATAACCAAGTGCCATATTTTAAACTTGATAAACATTTTTCTCCGCATTCAAACTTAATGTTTATAACATAAACATTCGTACTTCGGCTTCCTATAAACATCACATATTTAGACGTAGTATCCTCAATGATGCACTTGAAAGAATCAAATTTGATATGATAATATTCATCACACAATTGATTAAAACTATGTACATTACGTATAAGGTTGTCTACTAAGAAGATATTTTCAATAAAGGGAGATGAATGATTACCAATAATTTCAATGTCAATACTTTTTCCTTTCGCATTATCTCCAAATGTATCATTACCTCCATCCTTTATTCTGAAACTTGACAATAAAGCTTGATTTGCGATCATGTGCTTTGAGCATTTATTTTCTCTCTATTTTTCCTTGGTACCTACAAAGATAATTCGATTTTTTATCTTTGGTACCCGTACATTCTTGAGTCCTTGATAATTAGTGTTAGTGGATTTTTGAATCCAATTATAGTTGTTTTCAAAATGTAATTTCTTTTTTATAGAACAATAAAAAGCTACATGCTCATTTTTATTGCAAAATTACATGTGACATTTGAAATATGAAAAGTTAAAGTTTTAACAAAGAAATTTTTAGAGACTTTTGTTTCAAAAATAGTTGATATCAAATTCCTCCTTTATCAAAAACACAATTTTGCTCACCAAAAATCAAGATTTTTTCTGCCTTGAGTAAATTTGTGAATAATTTGAGTCAAATCTAAAATCTTTTCTTGTAAAGAAGAATTCTCCTTAATTAAAGAATCTTAATCGACTTTTCGTTTTTCTAAATCATTTTGAAATTTTAAAAGTTTATTTACCTCAATTTTCAATAAAGAATTTTTCTATTTGATGATCGAATGATTTAAAACAAGTTTTTCAAATTCTTCAAAAAATTCAACATAAGAAGTAGATAATTCATCATATAAACAATTTTCATTCGAATTTACCTCATCATCAATAACCATGAAGCACATGCTAGCAATTTTCTCTTGACTTCTATTTTCTTCATGGTCATCATCATCACTCTCATCTCATGTTGATTGAAGCGCTTTCTTTTTGATAAATCTATTCTTCTCTTCGCACTTTTCTTCTTCCTTTTGGAATCGACGATTATTGCGAAAACTTTTTCATTTTTAACAAGAAAAACTAAATCATCAAGTTCTTTATCATTCATATTTTCCTTTGAAGTGCCTTTATCAACTACGGATTTAAGAGCAATTTGACATCTTTCTTCTTCTTTGTTTTTCAATGTTTTCTCATCTGTCTTGGTGTGATTTAGCTCATATGTCATCAATGTTCCATAGAGCTCTTCTAATGGATATGTGTTGATATCTTTGGTATTTTTTTATCAACACTCTCAATGGACTCCATTCTTCCGAGAGTGACCTAAATATTTTACTTTCAAGCTCACCATTAGTAAATTTACGATCAAATCATTTCAGGCTATTAATAATATCGGTGAAGCGAGTAATCATGTCAACTATAGGTTCATTCCCTTTCATGAATTAATTTTCAAAATATTTAACTAAGAGATTTATCTTAGTTTCTTTTACTTTACTAATTTTAGCATGAGTAAATTCTAAAGCATGCCAATATTATAAGCGGAATCACATATACTAATACGATTAAATTCATTTCTATCTAAAGCAAAATAGAGTAGATTTTTTACTCTAGCATTTAAAGACAATTTTCTTTTATCCTCTTCGTTATATTCCTCTCTAGGTTTAGAAATTATTTGATCCGGTTTACCATCCTCTTTAATAACCTTTTTAGGCACATATGGACCAAATTCAATAACTTCCCAAATATTATAATCTATTGATTAATAAATATCGTCATCCTAGTCTTTCAATAATTATAATGACTACCATCAAATAAAGGAGGACGATTTGTAGAATACCATCTAGATTATGAAGGATGTGGTTATCCATTCTTCAAGATTGTGAAATCTTTTAAATAGGGCACATTGCTCTGATACTAATTGAAAGCCCAAAATTGGCTAACCAAGAGGGGGGTGAATTGATTTTTAAAATTTTTTCGAATAATTAACTAAAATCATGTAAGTTAAAAAACATGTTGATAAATTAATAATCGTAAGCTAGTTCAGACAAGTAGATTAATCAAATAATAAGTGCAAATAAACGAAGACAATTAAACACAAGTAAGCAAATAAGCGAGACAATGTAATTTGAAAAAAGTAAAAGTGTTAAGTAAAAAGGGATAGAGAGTGCAAACGATATAGTTATGGAGGTTCGATCCAATGCAATGATCTACGTTCTCCGTTACTAAGCTCTCCGGTATGAGTAAGGTCTTTTCATTATGTTGATTGATTTATGGTGCAATCCAACCCTTTACAATGCTTTCGATAACTTACAAGCAAGGAGTATCGATCCTTATACAATGTTGAGCTTTACGAGACCTCAACATGACCTACACTATTGAGCTTTACGGGAACTGGATATGACCCACACAGTGATTTACAACAAAGAGCACCGATCCTTATACAATATTGATCTAAAAGGGACTTCAACATGACCCACAATTCAAATAAATTTTACAAATGAAATCTTTTCTTCTTAATGAATGATAAATTCAAAGTTGAGTACAAAAAGGGAAGTAGGCTAACACTTTAATAGATAGCAATGAATGAAGTTCAAATGTTATGTTAGAAAAACTTTTATGAATATGATAATCAAAATTTAGATTCAATCAATCAAAGTGTTTCAATGAGAAGATGAAAAAATAAGTACAATGTATGTTCAAAAATCTCTCTTTTAATGAAATAATATTATAAATTAAGTGATAAAAGAAAAATGAGAAACTTTGATGAATAAGATTGATTTTTCAAGTTTGATTCAATTAATCAAAGTTTCAATATGAATAAGTAGAAGAGTTTATACAATGTAAATGCCAAGAACTTTTTCAAAAATATATTTCTCTTTTAAGATGGATATAAATAAGTTAAGCACAAAGAGAAATGAAAAACATTGATGAGAGATGATTTTCAAAGATAAAATTAATCAAAAATTTTCCCAAAGCAAATAATTTGATAAAGATAAAATAAAGAGTACAGATCAATTATTTTATCTCAAAAGAACCTCTATATAATGCTCTTAGAAATGTATCTTTTGAATGCAAGAATATGTGGTATTTATAGTAGTACAATTGCCAAAAATATGTCCTACCGAATGCACCATATCGGACGTCCGCTATGTACCGACGGTCAACTAGCCGTTGTGTCAGAATGATCAAAAAACTGACCGTTGCGCTAAAACTGTCATATCGGACGTCCGATACGGCCGTTGACCGTTGACCTTCTTTTTATTATAAAGAGGTGTGATCTAAGTTCAAGTATTACTTTAAAAAATTAATTTTACTTTTGATCAAAAATATTTTATACAAGTGATATGAAAATAACTTTGTGCACAAAATTATTTTTGAACTATTGTCATTGATTATTAAATATTAAAGTGTTATACCTTTATATATGATATCGAAATCATAGTCTTTGATCTTGCTTCGAAATTTCTTTCATGTTTGACTAATAAACTCTTGATCCTGATCTTTCTAGACATCTGTCTAGGGGTGACAAATTGGCTCGGCTTGGCTCGTTGCCCACGAGCTCGTGGCTCGTTATAAAATGAGCCGAGCTTCTGCTCAGCTCGTTGCTCGTGGGCAAGCTCTGATCGGCCCACGAGCTCGTACTGTAGCGAGCCGAGCCGAGCTGTTCGGCTTGGGCTCGCCTATTTTGAATTTTTTAAAACTATCTTTCTATAAAATAATAATAATAATAATAAAAATAGACGAGCTGCTCGTAAAAAATGAGCCAATGAGGCTCGGCTCGCCTACCGAGCCAGCCTGCTCGGGCTTTTTTTTGACGAGCCCGAGCGGCTCGTTGGCTGCTATAGTACGAGCCGAGCGATCGAGCCAACGAGCCACTCGACTCGATTGCCACCACTACATCTGACTTTAATGTTTGACTTTGATTTTGATCTTCTTCTTGAGCCCAATTTATAATGTGTTGTTTTTGGCAATACTTGATTGATTTTAATATTGAACTATCATCAAAATCAATTGTTAGAAATAGTATTAATCTTGTTTGTTATGATGAAAACATTAAGGAAGAAATCAACTATAGATTAACAATAATTTCACTTTTAATTGAACATATCACATATTGATACATAAATTGGTGTTTTAGTACTAGTCCTAGATAACATTATTTTTTATGCCATTATTTTGAGAAAATAGAGTTTGAATAATAATATTTTGGGAATGTATGATTAAAAGGTAAATAAAAGTGTTGAATTTATGTGCAAAATATTTTATTAGGTAAATGTGTAATTGGAAAATATTATAATAATTAAATAATTTTGAGATAATGGTTGTGAAATAGATTCTTATTTTGGCCTCACATGAAAAAAAAAAAAAAAAGTGTTTTTATGAATTTCTACTCTTTTTATGAATTTTGTTCGACTCTTTTTATTCCATTTCGTCAGCAGTGTCCATCCTTATTGTTTTCTGCCTTTTCTTTTTTACCACGTGCATGTTTGTATATTGTAATTGATTTGAATTGACTAATGACTATCTGAGTAACTGACTTTGATTTATTGGATTGCATAAAGAATTTGAAAATGCAAAAGTAACAAAAGGTAACATTAAAGGAAGAAAGAGGAGTAATAAAGCGAGTAGACGAGAAAAAGTTTAATATGTGTGTGGTACTATAATAAAATATCTTATCTAATCAAGTTTAGTCCCTGTTTGGTGGCCTTAAAAATGTTAAAAACATATTCCCTCCATTCCATTTATATAGACTCACTTCCCTTATTTTCTTGTCTCAATTATATAGTCTTGTTTCTTTATTAAAAATGTTTTACTTTGTTTATTTACTAATATACTCTTATTTTTTTACTACTTCCAGTAATAATTTACTATTAATTATTAATAATTAAATGAGGGTAGAAAAGTTTTTAGCAAAAATTGTTTTTCCAATAATATTAAATAAGATTTCTTAATCCGTGTGAAAAACAAAACAAACATATATAAATGGGACGAAGTGAGTAGTTTTTAATAACGTTTTCTTGAAAAATGTGATTGAAAATGATGAAAAAATTATGAATTTACGTGTAAAATAATTTATTGTGTAAATGTATGACTCATAATAATTTTGTAGCAAAAATTAAATTAAACTAAACATTGTCAAACAGTGGCTTAATATTGTGAAAATACTGTATAGTAATCTTTTCGGGGACGAAAATATTATAGGTATGTTTTAATGCTATAGTGCGATGGACATTGATATTTTATAAATTTGCAAAAAGATGAACGTGTGGAACTTGTTGCGTTTCCATTTGTATTAAAATATCTCTACTAAGAAGAAGAAGATATTATAGAATTTGTAGGAAGATGATAGGATCTACAAGTACTACATGTTGAAATAGAGAGAGGAGTATTGAGAAACAATGTCTTGGCTTTTCCATTGAATATATATATATATACACACAAAGTTGGGCATTGTCGTGAGTTACCCAAAACACGGAAATAGGAAACTATCCTAGAACTAGGGGATTACAACTAATTACAATAATTTATAATATAAAGGAAATCTGTTGTAATTAATTCTCTAATATGCCTCCTCAAGATGGAGCTCTGGAGGAGACGCCAATCTTGACCCTTAAGTCTTGGAAGTGGCTTCGTGGAAGCAGTTTGTTAAGAGCATCAGCAACTTTATTTGCCGAGGAAACATGAGTAACATGAATAGCACCTGTTTGAACTTGATCATGGATAAAATGATAATCGATTGCCACATGTTTCATGCGCGAATGAAAGACTGGATTAGAACAGAGATAGGTGGCACCAACATTGTCACAATAGATAACAGGCGGTGTAGGAAGAGTGACGCCAAGCTCCATGAGAAGGGAACAAATCCAATGATTTCTGAAGTAGTAGCGTCAACTGATCAATACTCAGCTTCTATGGATGATCGAGCAACTGTACGACCAAGAAATAGGATGACAACTAAGATAGACAATATAAGCACTCATAGAGGTATAATTTTCTTTGTTGCGGGCCCAATTTGCATATGAGAAGGCATGAAGAGAAAGTGGATTTTCCTTATGAAGAAATAATCCATGAGTCAATGTGCCACATAGATATCGAAGCATTCATTTTGCAGCATTCTAATGTTCAGACGTCGGGTGATGCATGAATTGGGAAAGCTTGTTAACAGCATATGCTATGTCTAGGCGAGTGAGGCAAAGATATTGTAGACTGCCAACAATTGTTATATATTGTAGTTAGTCTGGCTGTACCTGGATAAGTGTGAGAGTTACATCTGTAACAAGTGGTGTAGCAACTGCTTTTGAACCAAACATTTTTGTCATGGCAAGAAGATCGGTGATGTAGCGCCTTTGTGTAAGCAACATACCAGATGGAGTGATGAGAACCTCAGTGTCGAGAAAATAAAACAATGTACCAAGATCTTTGATTGAAAATCTTTGTATCAGGAGGTCAATGTAGTGCTGAATAATATTGGTGTTGGTACCTATGATAATAATGTCATCCACATGAACAAGTAGATATATAGTTATGTCACTTGTGTGGAGAATGAATATAGAAGTGTCTGCATGAGAGTTTGTGAACCTAGACTCAATGAGAAACTAGTGAATTTCAAGGTACCAAGCCCGTGGGGCCTGCTTGAGTCCATATATAGCCTTCTTTAATTTGCATACATGTGTTGGATTGTCTCTATCAACAAATCCCAGAGGCTGGGACATATAGACATCTTCGGAAAGATGGCCTTGAAGAAAAACATTATTAACATCCAAATTGTCGCAACTGCCAACCTCTACGGCTGACAGGCTTAGAACAAAGCGTATTGTTGTTGGCTTGACAACCAGACTAAAGGTGTCATGATAATCAACTCCAGGTCGCTGATGCAAACCTTTGGAAACTAATATGACTTTGTACCTGTTAACAGAACCATGAAGCCATTTAATATGAAAAACCCACTTATATCCAACAAAATCTTGTAGAGAAGTAGATGGAACAATTTCCCAAGTTCCATTCCAAACAAGAGCATCAAATTCATCATTCATAGCTTGTCTCCATTTGGGATCTTTTAGGGCTTGGTTAACAATACGAAGCTCAATATCTGATGGTTGAGAAAGGACAACAGTGATATTTATCTTGGTTAGGGGTTTGTGGATGTTGTTTTTTGCTTTAGTGGTAATGGGATGGATATTTTGATGGGTACGTTAAGCTGTGGTTAAAGCAGAAGAGGTCTCAAAATTGTGTGGTTCTGGTGGTAAACGGTCGACTGTGGTTTCTTGGCGGTCAACCAAACCGTGTCCAAGTAAAGGAATGTTTGTGGACAAAGGTCGATGGCTAACTGGCGAGGAGGGGCGATCAACCATTTGGGCATTTTGTGAAGGATGTTGACATGAATTGAGTGAGCCACTTGAAATGGGTAGAAGTTGGACTGAGGAAAGCCATTTGGAAATGATCTCTGGGGTGGGATGAGCTAGACGGGATTTGAGAGTGGTAAAGGGAAAAAGAGTTTTCAAGAAATTTGACATGACGAGAAATATATGTTTTAGAAGTGGACAAATCAAGACAAATATAGGCATTTTATGTTGAAGAGTAACCAAGAGAAGCACAAGGAGTGGAATGAGAGTTAAGTTTATGTTGAGAATAAGGATGAAGCCACATATAACATAAGCAACCAAACACTCGAAGTTTAGTGTAGTTGGGTTGAGACTTAAAGAGTTTTTCAAAAGGAGATGAAAGATGTAATATGGGTATGGGCATACAGTTGATGAGATATATAGTAGTGGCATATGTGTAAGTCCAATAAGTTAGAGGCATCGTTGCATGAGTGAGAAGAGATAGACCAGTCTCAACAATATGGCGATGACGTCATTCGGAAAGACCATTGTGTTCTGGTGTATGGAGGTGGTGTAGTAAGATAGGATATACGATTGGTAGAGAACTATCAATGGCTTGATATTTGCCACCATTATCTGAATAGAGGGTAACAATTCGATGTTTGAATTGGTTTTCGACTAATGCCTTGAAGCGTACAAAGACATCATACACATGAGATTGTCGTTTAAGTGGATAATACCAAATATACCGTGTATAGTGATCAACAAAAATAACATAGTACTGAAAACCATCAACATAATAAACATGAGAGGTCCACACATCAGAAAAAAGAAGTTCAAGCGGATGGGATGAGGTTAAGGTAGAAGAAGAAAATGGAATTTTATGACTTTTATTACATAAACAGGCATTATAATGTGTGGAAGAGGATAACGGACTAGACAATGGTGAAGAAAACTTGGAAACAATATTCTTCATAATAGTAAATGATGGATGACCTAGTCTAGAATGCCACTCGGACGAAGTGGTCTTAACACTAGAAAATGAAAGCAACGGTGAAGAGTTGACCGAAGGGAATGTAGTCGGCCACTCATATACGACATCCTTAGGTTGACACATCAAAAGGATTGCCCTCGTGTTTAGATCCTTCACCTAAAAAGCAGAGGGTAAGAATTCAATAGAAACATGGTTATTAGAGCAAAATTGATAAATAAAAATTAGGTTCTTTTTCATGGAAGGGACACAAAGGACATTTTGTAAAGTAAAGGTGCGTCGGAAGTAGGTATGGTGGTAGAACCGGCGTGGGTGATGTGAAAGGCCGATCCATCGCCGATCATAACATCATCAGATCCTTGATACGGGCTATGAAGAGAGAGATTTCTCAAGTCAGACGTAACGTGGTGAGATGCTCCACTATCAAGCAGCCAAGTATGAGTAGTGTTGTTGCCGAGAACAGCATGATTGGCTCATGGTTGCCAAGGTGTGGAGGAATGATATCCCTGGGAGCCTTGAGGACGAGATGTCGGGGATTGTTGATAGCTGAAACATCGGGCATCGTTTGGTAATGTGTCCTTGAATGTCGCATGCTTGACAATGACCTAAGTAAGGTTTGGGTTAGCGTTGATCATGAGGAGAAAGAGCAGAGGTAGGGCTTGGTTGTTGTGGATTGGTAGCTGGTGGACGCTAGTTTGGACAATTCCGAAAGGCTGTAGGATTTGTCGTTGCTGGTAGTGATAGAGAAGATGGTTGAATAGTCTGAAGAGATGCTTCTTTCTTGAGAAGTTTCTCATGGAGCTCAACAAAGGAAATTGACGTTTCATGGGCATTAATTGCATCAATGATAGATTTGTACTCATCACCAAGTCCTTCAAGAACCCGATCAATAAGATCATCATCATCAACTGGCTTTCCCAGAAGAGCAAGTTCATCGGCACGAGTCTTTATCGCCTGGATGTATTCACTAATTGATTTTGAGCCATTGTTACACCGCTTTAATTGTTCATTCAATTGTTTAATATGACCACGAGATGGTTTGGCATAGGTATTAGCTAAGGTTTGCCATGCATCAAAGAAAGTGGTGGTACAAGCAATAAGCTGTTGCAGTGAAACAGATATAGCACCAAAGAGAGCACTAAAGATGAGACGATCTTGATGCTTCTAGGTTGTGTGTGCCGGATTTGGGGATGCAACACGGTGACGGTGGGTGGTGGTGGAGTATGAGTGCCATCAATGAAGTGATGAAGATCATAGCCTTCAAGAAGAGATTGGATTTGAAGGCTCCATGTAATATAATTGGTGGATGGCAATTTGGTGATATTTGAGAGATTGATTGTAAGGAGGGGATGTTGAGGATTCTAAGAGTTTTGGATGGTGATAGGATCGTTGGGAGAAGAGGGGGTCACATTGAAAGCCATTAAGGAGACTGGCGGCATAGTTTTAGATTATTATTTTTTTATAAAGGATGTTGATTGTGGTTTTTCTTAAAAAAAAAAAAAAAAAAGGAAGAAAATGCGCTTAAGAAGATTAGGCTCTTGATACCATGTTGAAATATTTTATCAAACTCGATTTTCAAAATTCTTTTTCATTAACACAAAAGAGAAGGGGTGGCCTGCAAAATACCAACCCTATCTCATAGCGTCCTCAACACAAACTGGACAAAATAAATTTGACGTTCACTTCTAAATGCATACGTTGAAGAAGGCGTTGCCTAAAAATGTAGAATTAGAACGGTTTTGTCACAACCCCTAGAGGATGGTAATTACATGTGCAAATGTTATTTTTTTTTAAGTAACACTTTAAGCACAATCAACCATGCTTTCGTAATTTACCTTTTCACTTTAAATAAATTTTGATAACCATTATTTTCAAACTCTATAGACTCATTTTCAAACACATTTATACACTAAAATATTCTGCATATAAATTTAAAATATTTTCACTACTTTTTAACTATATATTCTTCTAAAAAATACTATTCAAAACTTTAATTTCTTCAATTAATGGTTGTCAAATAGGGGCAAATCTACGATCGACTCAATTCACGAGTAGTTGAACTTATGTTTTTCACGAGTTGACTTGTGGGCCACTTTGTGACCATTGCCAAAAGATCACATGACTATTTGGCTCAAACGATCATATTTATTGACCGTTTGGCAATGGTCACAAGAGTGACAAAATTTCAAAATAAAAACAAAAACAAATTTTAGACCGTCATTTTGTTTTCCTATACAAACCTCACTTCACTTTCTTTTTCTTTTATTTTTTTATTTTTTGAAATTCTCTACCTTCTCAATTTACAATTGTTGAAATCACCATATTAGTTCTTTTTTGCGCAATCTAAAGTTTTATTTCTTCTATATTTACTTATTTGGTTATTTTTGTTCAATTCTAGTATAAATTCTATTTTTTTCCTTTCTTCCATATATTTTCCAAATGGATTACAACAGATTGTTAGAAACTGGTGACTTTAACCAAATCTTTGGTGCTTCCTATTAAGTGTATTTTATACATTTATTCGGGGTCCTAAAATATCGATATTTGGTAGTTCTTTTGACAAAATATATCTCAAATTGTTGTATTTTATGTTATATAGGTAAAACTCAATGATTAAATAAGGAATCAAAAGAAAGAAGCGAAAAATGGTGAAAATGACAAAATTCAAAGTTTGAGGATCAAATTGCAAATATTCAATAGTTGATTTAGACCACAAGAAGATACTTGAAAGATTTTTAGGAGAATATTGAATGGAATTAGAACTCGAAAATGAATGAAATATGATCAAAATCAATTTTCAATTGCACAAGTTATATTCCAGATTTTTAGTGGACGATTGAAACCGATTTTTGGCATATTAAATGTCCGAATTGGAAAATTTATATTTCAGGAAACGTTGTAGTCCTTTGAGCTATATTTCCAATGCACTTTGAATCGCCTCAATCGGATATCGGGAGAGAAAGTTATGACCAAAATACTGACTGCTATACAAAGACAAATCTACGCGTGAAGACAACTTTCCTTATTCGATCAGAACTCCTTTGGAAGTCAATTTGGAAGTGATGTTCAACTCTTGCAAATATATAACAGATAATACATATTTTGAACCTTTGATATATATATTATACTCAAATATTCTTCAATTATTATCATCAAAGGAGGAAAATTCATAGTTTTTGTGAAATGATTAAAGGGGATTTGCAAGAATTCAATCAAGTGAAGATTAAAACCTGATTTTTGGGCAAAGAAGAGAAGATGCAAGTGGAGATTCATCAAGAAACCATTGAAGAGATTCAAGATTTCAAGATTCATCTCCATCTTTTCAATTTATAAAATCCGGGTTATATCTTTTTACTTAAATATGATTTCTTGTAATTTCGATGTGTTAGATTAATTTTATACATTACTAGGATGGGATGAACCCTTGTTATGATATTTTTAGTTTTTAACTAATTATTTTGACTTTAATTTAATTTGATTTGTGGATGTTTATTATCGTTTTTTTTTTCAATTGTGTAATCATCAATTGAATTGTTAGTGAATTTTATTATTATCGAGATGTACAATAAGGTTTAAACACATTATAATAAATATTGTAAGGTTTGATAGAGAATATAGATATACCTCTATGTACATGATTTCCATAGGTATTCTAAATCGCTTAATGTATTTATCATGCTTGTATCTTTCATCGAGAGATAGGAGGGTCACATGAGGGGAATAAATTTGATCGCTATCGAAAGAGACTTTCAATTAAATTATGAACATTAACCAATATAAATGATTTTAAATTGTCAATTTAATTGTTACACTAAAAATGAAATAACAAAGAAGATTCGACATCTTAACAATGCATCTCATATACTTGAAAAACACGTTCACTTACTTTTATTAGTTTAATTTATAATTTAGGGATTAGTATAAAGAATCACAAAATTTGTTTGCTATTCGATTAAAGTTGCAATTAATTTTAACTCGATCAAATACGTAGTCCTCGTGGGTTCGACACTCTATTCATCAATTTATTACTTGTTCACGATCTCGTGCACTTGTGGGAAATCAAAGGATCACTTCCAACACTCCAGAAACTATTCCCTCAATAGATCATGATTTAAGTGGTCTAACGATGTTTGTATTCTTGATAATTTGGGTGCCGACCATGGTGTACTATCAAATTGATTTGGATGATATTGAATATGATGAAACGATAAAAGTAGGCTCAAGCATAAACGAAGAGTGAAGAACACAAAAAGGTAACGTGTTGGGGAACACTTCAAATTGGTGGCTACAGGTTCATTAGTAGATGGACAGCCTTGTACAAAGCACAATGAAAATACTGCAAAGAGATATTAACTTGGCAAAAGGATATCGTCACGATCAATCAAATAGACACCGCTAAAGATGTACAATCAAACTAATCAGCCTCAACTCCAATTTGATTCTCCTGGTGCAAGTTCTAGTTCGGGTCTATTCACAAAAGACGGTACGCGAAATGACGAGCTAGTAGTGAGTTTCTGCTTAAAATAGTGGAAATCATTCACTTGACCAACTTTATACAAAAATATCTTCAACTCAAGTCTCAAGTACAAATCCTATTGAAGAAACACTCTTCGTTCAGATGTTATTAATTTATACAATAAAAAGAAGTCTTGAAATAGAAGTTATTTAAATAAATAAATTGACATTTTATCGTTTAGACTCGACTTGTAATTTGTTAATAACCATAAATGTTACATAACTGCTAATGCACAGTATAAAGATAAACAATCGATAATAAATAAAAAAATATTACATTTAAAGTAATTGAATATTCCATATTGGAGTAGAAAATTTCAGTATTTTAATGAACATGATTAGATGATTTAATTGTGAAACTAAAATCTGTAGTTTTACATTTGACAATGTGTCGTTAAACACAATGAAAATTATGTGCGTCATATAACCTCGAATTTGGTGGTATATAATTTCATATCAGTTGTACTTCTCACTTTTTAAATTGAATCATGCTACATGTATATTTTCTTTGATAACAAGTTTGACATTGTGCCACGTGTCTTGACATTACTGGACAGATTTAAAAAATAAAAACACATATTTCCGCCCATTTCAATTTGAAATTCAATGGAATGTAAACCACAATGTACACAAGAGAATGTACAAGTGGTTTTATCCTTTTAAATTTAATTGTAAAAGATAACAAAATTAAATGAAAGACAGTTATAAAAAATTAGGTGCGCTCTTTAACTATATTATGATGTCTTCTAGTAGAAAACAAGTATTCGAGGATTTATGTATGCAAAATGGACCAAAAGTAGGAACATTTATCACGAATGTAACCCATAGATGACTCATCTTATGCTACACAATCTTTGACGATTACAAAAATTGCATTACTGTTTATTATAACGGCCAACACTCACTTGATCCAGATTTTGATTTTCAAGACCATGAGTGGCAAATTTTATTTCATGTGAGAATTTTTTTGAAAGTTTTTTACAATGCTATGAACGTATGTTTAGGCGTCTCATTCTCATTCTCATTTATTATATTGTTTTATTCTAGGAGTCATTATATTGTTTTAATTCCAGTACGTGTAAAATATTTTTCATTATGTCTGATATCATAGTAGCAATGAAGGCTAAGTTTAGAAAATATTGAGAGAAATTACTTATGATTTTTTTATTAAAGGAGGGCGGTATCTCCGAAATTTTATTAATATGCCCTCACTTGTGGCGGAGGAATAACGTAGTTACATAAAAATAATGAAAGCAATAAATGAGGAAGTACTACTTCCCTTACAATAAAAATAAATGACGAAGAATAAAGCAATAAACAAGGAAGTACTATTTTCTTTACAATAAGAACTAATACAAATTAAGACAAAAATAAGAATTGGAAGTAAAAATAAACATCAAACTCTGGCATTGGGCAATCCATGTCTGTCAATTTGTACTAGTGCACTAAGATGTTGTGGTAAGTCAAGTAGTCTATATACTTGATATCGTTGATTATCCCAACTCTCAACATTAAGAGCATCTGCAACCTAGTTTTCTTCTCTGTAAATGTGAGAAATTGTATCTCTGTCAAATGATATGATATATGTGATACGTCTAAGTATGCCCCGAATAGCACATGGTCCTCCTCCTTTGGTGATGCAGTGAATATCTACTGTAGAATTGGATCAGCCCAAATCGTTGAAAAACCAAGTCCTTGAACTAGTAAAATCCTATCAAGAATAGCCCGGAATTCTACCTCTAATATCAAGCGTGATCCATACGAAGTTGAGAAAACCCTAATACAGTGTCTTACGTGATCTCTGATGATGCCTTATCCACTCGCAAAATCATAATTGACACATTCATCAGTATTGATCTTGACAGATCCAAATGATGGAGTTCACTACCAAACTAGAATAGAGGGAAATGGGAAATGGGGGTCCATAAAAATACTAAATATGGGTGTAAGTGTCCAATCCCCTCGCCAATGCACCACTCGAAACAGTCCTCCCATATGAAGAAAAGTGATCATGCGATAGACCCTCCAAATGATATGTCTGGCTATTATGTGAATCCCTCTATGCTTCGCATCATTTCTCGCGATCCCTAGACACCAAAATATCAGTGGATGAATGATAATACGAATGTGTCCACAATGAACATAATGTCCAGAATACCTCCATCTCTGAATGAAATTACTTATGCTTTTTTCTGTTAGCTTCATCAATGGATCCTAAGTTTGGGTGTGTTTGACCCATATTATTTTGGAAGAATGTATTCTAGAATAGTAAATTGCTAGAGAATGTGTGGTTGAAAAAAAAGGATTGAGATGCATTGTGCTTTCAACCACTGTTCTTTATTGAATACCGTGAAATTATTAAGTTAATTCTTATGGCGTTCAACATTGGGTACGTATCAACGTATTGTGTAATCAAGATGTCATTCAAACGTTGATTTTGTCTAGTTGTTTGATTCATTAACTCTTGGTTCAAACTCAAAATCGAGATTATTCTTTGGGCTTTCTTGTGATCTTCAATCTCATTATGGGTCGCATAGTGTTCGTTGCTACGTAGTTCTCATCACAACGGGAAACCAAGAAAAAAAGAAGAAGAAGAACAATTCGAGATGAGTGATTTTCACTATTTTCTTAAGACAAAATTGCCTCGCAACAGTGCGACGGTTCACAGCACTTGTCTCCCAAGATACAACGATTCAATTTGTGGTAGAAGCATTTTAAACCACAATTTACAACGAACTTTTGATGGAGTTTCTCTCTACAAAGAGGAATACAGTTTTGAATGATTTTGGAAGTGATTTGCAAGAGTTTCTTAAGCAATGCTCAATACAAATATGGTATAGGATGCCTAACGGACATCCAAATGATCTTATATATAGAGATGAGGGATTGTGAATGAAGTGCCGCATCCCAAATTGAGCAACTCTTGCCAAATGTCGCACCATTTACTGTCGCAATTGCCTCGCTCGAGTGATAAAAATAATGACTTCGTCGCTAGCTTGTCACTCGAGTGATAGTCCAGTCTCGGCGAGCGACACATTTAGGCAAATATCTGACGGTTTCCTCTATTATTTTCCCAACTTTGGACCATAATTTCTCATTCATTCGAAATTTATTTTGAGATTCCAAATATATCACGATGATCTACTTAACAAGTAGAACAAGTTGGTATATTTTTATTTGTAATTTGACCATCGGATCAAATCCAAATATTTGGCTAAACTTGACACACAAGTTACTTTTCTAAGTTTTTGGTTTTGACACTTAACCAAATTTTCAATCTTCTAAACCATTTCCAACAATCCCCCTACATGAATGGAAATTCGAACATGTAGATGTTATGCGAAATTATGATGTATTGTAGAGAGGGTGAAAAAACACTACATCAGGTAAGGTAGCTTCTGTTTTTGAACCTCCCTTAGTGAAATAATATTGGACTTACTTGGCTAATTGGTGAACGTGATGTCTCGAACTATTCAATCGTTAGTATAAGCCAAGACAACAATACTCACACAAATATCTTCTCTAATCCATTTATAATTCTCATGACTTGGTTCATTTTGGCCCTGAACCTCCCTTGAGATTTATAGGTGTTTAGAAAATTGTAGCCTCAAGCAATTCTCATTGAAGCGGCCTCACTTCACACTTACATAATCTATGGAGACGATGCCATTAGAGATTAGTTGCTTAATGGTATTATGTTTGCAACGATGTGTCTAGACTTACCATTATACATGCTGCTTCTAGCCCTTCCAATAGCTGATTAACTATTAAAATATATATTTATTGTAGGTACTGACTTGGGCCAACATGGAATAACTTTCAAAAAATTATGAATCCATTATGTCTCTTCTCCAGGTTTATCCAAAGCAATGAACTCTGATTTCATTGTTGATCGAGCTATACACGTTTGTTTTTCAGATTTTCATGATATAACAGCTCCATCAATGGTGAATATACAACCACTAGTAGACTTAGAATCCTTCATGTCGGATATCCAATTCGCATCACAACATCCTTTCAATACTGTATGATATTTTGTGAAATGTAATCCATATGTTAATGTATATTTTGAAGTACTTAAGAACTCTTGTTAAAGCCTTCTAATGATCATGGCTCGGATTACTTGTGAATCTACTAAGTTTATTCAAAGCATATTCTATATCCAGTTGCAGTTCGTAATATCCATTAGACTGTCTATAACATGTGAATACTTTAGTTGTAACACACATTTACCCGTATTTTTGACTAAGTGTAAACTTGGGTCAATAGGGATTTTCGCAGGATTCTCCTCAAGTATATTATACTTTTTTAGTACACTTTCAATGTAGTGGGATTGGGAAAGTATGATTTCTTTCGGTGTTCTAGAGACCTTAATCCCTAGTATCACATTAACAACACAAATATCTTTCATATCAAAATGCTTCATTAGCATTTTCTTGGTTTTTAGTAACACTTCGTGACTATTGCCCATTAATAACATGCCCTCTACATATAGACACACAATCACATTGGCATTTGGTGTATGTTTTATATATACACACTTATCACACTTGTTTATCTTAAATCCCTTTGACAATATCGTTTTGTCAAACTTTTTGTGCCATTGTTTAGGAGCTTGTTTTAATCCATACAAGAATTTAACAAATTTACAAATCTTATGTTTGTGATTACGAGAGATGAACCATTCAGGTTGTTCCATGTATATCTCATCTTCTAACTTAACGTTCAAGAATGCAGTTTTCATATCCATTTGATGAATCTCAAGGTTGTGTATTGATGCAATCGCAATTAACAACCGTATCGAAGTGATTTTAGTTACGGGTGAGTATGTATTAAAGAAGTCAAGTCCCTCATTTTGCCTATATCTTTTGGCAACCAATCTAGCCCTATATTTATCAATGGATCCATTTGGTTTAAGTTTCTTCTTAAAAATTCATTTGCACCCTAAAGACTTATTTCCAGGAGTTAAATCAACAAATTTTCAAGTATGGTTTTGCATTATCGAATCCATCTCACTATTGATAGTTTCTTTCCAATGCAGTGCTTCCGATGTAGACATGGCTTCATCGAAAATCTTTGGATCATTTTCTATCATATATGTTAGAAAATCTGGGCCAAACAAAATTGATATTCTTGCTCTTTTACTATGCATTGGTTTTTCTTTATTTGAAATACCATTTGTAGTATCATAAGTTCTTTTATTTGAACTTACATTTTTTTTTGTTTTTACATGGAAAAATATTCTCGAAAAATGATGCACTTCTCGATTCAATTATGGTTCCCTCATGTATATCTTGAATCTCGAATTTGTGTACAAAGAACCAATATGCACTACTATTATTGGCGTATCTAATAAATATGCAACCAATCGTTTTTGGACCAATCTTTACTTGCTTAGGCTTAGAAATTTCAACCTTAGCCAAACACTCTCACACTTTCAAGTGTTGGTAGGATGGAGGATGACCTTTCTATAATTCATATGGAGTCTCTTCCATTTTCTTAAGGGGTTTCCTATTAAGAATACTATTACCGTTAAAATAGCTTCCTCCCACAAGTTCTGAGACAACATCGAACTCAACAACATTACATTCATCATTTTCTTAAGAGTTCGATTTTTGCATTCAACAACACCATTCGATTAAGGAGAGTATGATGTAGCTGTTTGATGAATAATTCCTTGTTCAGAACATAATTCTTTAAATGATGCCCGATATTCACATCCTCTATTGCTACGAATATTCTTTATTCGTTTATCAAGTTGAGTTTCAGCTTCCGCTTTATAATGCTTAAAGGCATTCAACGCCTCGTCTTTACTTCTTAAAACAAAGTATTCTTACCACCTTTAGTTTGAAAATGAGCAATTCCACTTGTACATCAAGTGGATGTACATAAGGGGTTACACCCCCTCACATGGGAGGTGGGACCCATTGTATAAAATATTTTTTTATTTAAGCGACACTATGATGTATCCATAGCAAAGCTCTTTGAAAATATATCAAATCAAAAATGTCGCTATGTATTAGCTCTAAATGTGTAGCGTTCTTTGAAAAGAATGGAAATGTGTTTTAGCCAATTTTGCTTCAACACACACTTCGCGTTTACGATTAGGATCGATCTTAAGCATTGGAATTAAACTTTGATTCATAAGTTTGTGCAAAGATTTATAATTCACATGTTCTGATTGATTATGCCACAAATAAGACAACTCAAGCATATAAAAGGAATTTAAGGTTTTATTTATAATACTTTGCCTTGATACAATAGTAAGAACATTCAATTTGAACATTCCATCACACAATATCCTTTTTCTAAATACATTTCATTCTTAGTGAGTACAAATTTATCAGATACAAATACAAATTTAAAGCGATTTTTGCTTAGAGATCTAAACACTAGATCCTTCCGTATGTCTGGCACATGTAGGACGTTGTTGAGGACAAGTTTTTTGTCGAATGTCATCTTCAAAGTGACCTGCCCTTGTCCTTCAACTTTTGGAACTTGCTGAGTTTCCCATGAAAAGTTGTTCTCCATCCAATTTTTGATAGTTGGAGAACATCGTCTTATTTGCACACACATAACGGGTAGCACCAGTCTCAATCCACCATTCCCTTGAGTTTCCAATGTGGCTGTACTCAGAAATAATTACACATAAATTCATCTTTGCATGCCTTTATAAAGGACGTCTCTTTCAACCATGTTAGCATGTGCATTCTTCTTTGATTTTCAACATTCACTTGAGCGATGTCCCGTCTTTTCACAATTGTAGCAATCCCCTTTGAAGGCCTTCTTGGAGTTATCTCTTCGCGGTACCTCACCGGAGAACCTTCGCTTCTTGTTGACAACTTTCGAGTTGGTTTCAACAAAGTTTACTCCAACTTGGATAATAGGCCTTTTATCAGATTTCATATTATCTTTTTCGATCCTCAAGCAGACAATCAACTCTTCCAAGTTCATTTTCTTGCATTTATGTAGCTATGTCAACGAGCTGAGCCAAGCCCGAGCAAAAAAAAAAAAGCTCGGACTCGACTTGAGCTTTTTTGGATCGGGCTTTTTTTTTGCCCGAGCTGAGCCGAGCCGAGCTTTCGGCCCAGGCCTTAGCGGGCCGAGCAGAGCCGGCTCGAGTTTATTGGTTTTTTTATAAATATTAAAGGCAGCAAATTGCCTACAGCAGCAAGCTACATGTGCTTGTGTAGGCAATTTGCTGCCTACGCTGCCTTTGCTTTTAAAAAAAATTAATTTTTTTGGGTAGGCTCGCCCGGCTTTGACTCGAGCCGACACCCTAAAATGGGGCTCGGTATGCCCGAGCCTGAGCCCCTGAGCTTTTTTGCTATCCCTACGTTTATGTCTAAGGTAGTTCTTGAAGTCTCTCCACATATGAGGGAGCTTTTCAATGATGGTAGCAACTTGGAAAGATTCACCCGATTCCATCTTCTCGGCATGAATATCATGTAGTAGAACTTGAAGTTCTTGCACTTGACTAATCACCGTTTTGGAATCCACCATCTTTTAGTCCAAAAACTTGTCTACTATGAACTTTTTAGTTCTGACATCTTCGATCTTGTATTTCTTCTCCAAATAATCCCACAATACCTTGACCGAGTTCTTCGAACTATATACTCTATTTAGTGTATTTTTCAATCCATTCAGGATATAGTTTTTGCATAGAAAGTCCAAGTGCTTTCATGCATCTAAAGCAATAATCGGTCTGAGGTAGTTTTTGAAGTCTCTCCACATATAAGGGAGCTTTTCAATGATGGTAGCAACTTAGAAAGATTCACTCGATTCCATCTTCTTGGCATGAATGTCATGTAGTAGAACTTGAAGTTCTTGCACTTGACTAATCACCGTTTTGGAATCCACCATCTTTTAGTCCAAAAACTTGCCTACTATGAAGTTTTTAGTTCCGACATTTTCGGTCTTGTATTTCTTCTCCAAAGAATCCCACAATACCTTGATCGAGTTCTTCGAACTATATACTCTACATGGTGTATTGTCTAATCCGTTCAGGATATAGTTTTTGCATAGAAAGTCCGAGTGCTTTAATGCACCCAAAGTAATAATTGATTCACGATTATTGTCTACTTCTTGTACCGTTGGTGCAGTCTCCTTCAAAAACTTTGTCAAGTTTAGAGTGGTAAGATAGAACAACATTTTTTGTTACCATCTCTTAAAGTCCACACCTTCAAACTTTTTTCGTTTTTCCCCATACGAGACTGCAGTATTTTGAAGTGGTATAGCCAATGGCGGAACCACATGGTTTGAACCATTTTGACTCAAAGTAGCTTCAATGGTGGCCATTTCTCTTACACAAACAGAAGTGCAACGCAAATAAATCAAAAGAATGGAATATCACACGAATGTGTATTCCAAAAGATGAAGAGAAAATATAACAACCCACAGACACAAAATTTTTATCTTAAGATTGTTGGATATGAGGGCTAAATATACATTCGACTGAAAGGTTGTTGTATATCGAACAAACAAAAGCAAAATTTAATATGTAGGAGCGTGACTAAATAATATAACAAGGTAATTTGAAATGTAGTATGAAAACTACAAACGAAAACAAAGGGCAACTAAGAAATAAAAAAGAAAAAGAAAAAGAACAATTTGAGGCAAATGATTTTCACTCTTTCCTTACGAAAAAACTGCCCCACAACGGTGTTCACGGTTCACAGCACTTGTCTCCCATGATACAACGAATTCAACTTGTGGTAGAAGCACTTCAAACCATAAGTTACTGCGAACTTTCGACGGAGTTTCTCTGTACAAAGAAGAAAGCATTTTGAATGAATTTGGAAGTAATTGGCAAGATTTTTTATACAATACTTAATGCAAATATGGTATGGGATGCCTAATGAACGTCCAAGGGGCCCTATATATAGAGGATGATAGGTTGTGAATGAAGCGTCGCGCCTAAAATTGAGCAACTATTGCCACATGTCGCAACATTTACTGTCGCTAGCCTATCGCCATTGCTTCACTCGAGCGATAAAAACAGTGAATTTGTCGCTAGTCTGTTGCTAGCCTGTCACTCAAGTGTCAGTCCAGCGTCAGACAAGCGATACATTTAGGCAAATATCTGATAGTTTTCTCTATTTTCTTTCATACTTTAAACCATAATTTCTTATTCATCCAGAATTGGTTATGAGATTCCAAATTTAACACGACGATCTACTCAACGAGTAGAACAAGTTGATGTATTTATATTTGTAATTTGGCCATCGGATCAAGTCCGAATATTTGGCCAAAATTGACATAAAAGTCACTTTTCCCACTTTTTGATTTTGATACTTCACTAAATTTTCAATCTTTTAAACTAATTTCCAACAGGATCGACTCAACTCGGTTGATTATCACCCTTATATTACAATATGATTTGACAATGTGATTAGCTTGAAAGAGTTCTGATTAACCTTCCATAACAAGTTGAGCTTATGGACAAAAAATAAAACAAAATAACTATAAAATTGGAAGAATATTTTATCATCATTCATCGAATAAAAGCTAGGTCGGTCTATCATCAATAATTCTTAGTCTCGTAAGTCGTGTTTTAAGTCGCCTTGGGAACCAGACCATAGAAGGCCGCAGTCAATATCTAGACAATGTAGGCAGACTACTCATGCCGCAAATTACAGAAACATTGCATTTATCTAGGAATTGTCACTACTCGATCAACACAGTAAATGCGACATTTAAAGATTAGAATATAAAAAGGAAAAAAAAAATTATTTTTTATTCAACTGTTTAATTTTTTCGATAAAATATTAGACCAAATCAAGACAAGTTCAAGTTTTGTTAATATCTATAAAATAACATGTCGGAGATGATAGTTTATATACCTTTTTAATTATTGTCACTAGTTATGCATTGGGTTTCTTTAATTTATTGTATGTGTTTAATACTGTGGCATTTATTTGTCACATTATCTCTATTATTTGCACGGAAAAGAGTACTTTATCATGTTGAACACATCCATCTGAGAGAAATAGAAAACCACATAAAACACCCTTAACAATTTTAGCATATTGAGAAAAAACTGCACTATCTAATTTAGCATTCCAATCACGACTTATCAAGCTTTGGACTTTGTCTTTAATATATTGTATCGGGAAAATAATTTCAATTGTCACTTAACTTTCATAGAGTGAAAAATGAGAAAACATGATGTTTAAGTCTGTAACTATTAAGAGGAAGGGAGAATCAATGTCAATGCAGAAATCGAAATAGTCGCGTTTTAAAGTGGAATTCTTCTATGTTTGATTTTGATGCATGTACTACTCCCAAAATGCAGAGAAGACTTGTGCATATCCGAGTTGGTTCGTCTGAAAAGTCATGAAAGTGGCAAGCTAATTCTTCATAAAAGAAAGAGTTGCTTCCACATATTTTCTTTGTTTAGATATGCAAGAGAAGGAAAGCATGAGCATGAATGAGCGATGATTTGAGTTTAGTTCTTCAGTTCAAACATTAAAAGTAAGTTCGTTCATTTTCAAATCATCGGTATAATCAAAGTCAATTGGCTCACATAGAATTAGGTGAATTTTCACTGAGCTAGTTAAGATGTTACATGTACATTGGGCAGGAATCAACACAATTCATTTTAAAAATTATTTTTTAAATCAATAGCACGGATTTTGACAATATATGGATTGTCAATAAATATAATACAAATAGCTTTATTCTTAAATTGACAGCAATAAGTAGCTTTGTGAAGGGTAATATATTTCTTTAAGGTTGTTTAGAATGAATTTTGGTTTCTATATTATTAGAGTAATATCATTCATAGTCAGCGACTGCATTAATCATCATAATAGGATGTTAATTAAGACATTAATTGACTATGAATAACATTATTCATATTATTATAACTAAACTTGTGAGCTCTCTCCAACTTTGCTTTTATTATGAGGGAAAAAAAAAAAAAAGACTTTGTAATGTCAAAAAGAAAAAAATGAAAAAAAAAAAAAACATGCATGTGAATTAGTTGACATGGTTTGAAGTTAATTCTCAATATTTAAAAAAAGAACAAGTTGATTTTTCATTTTTTTTTTCATATCTTAGCACATCTCAAAGATATTGTTCTCTATTTTTAAAGAGCGTTATTTACAATTTAGAGGCATTTATAGATTTAGAGTAAAAAATTTTAAATAGTCCAAAAACCTCTTTATCTTTCACACTTAATTTTACTACCCCAATATGTATTTATTATTTTTTCTTATCTTTTATTTTCACTGACTTCCCTCCAAATTATTATATTATTTCTTTCCATTTTTATTGTATATACTATTTAATTGGGTCGACATATATGGAATGTTGAAAATTGGAATATTTTGAATGTATTTAATGAGAGAGAGAGAGAGTCTAGCCCACTTTCTATTTTAAAATATAAATTTGAAGAGCATCTTGTATCATAATTTTAAAGATTGACTCTTTTAAAATAATGAGTATTTCACTTTTAAAGAACTTGTTAGAAATGTTCTTAAGAGTATTCTCTAAACATGACAATATTCAATTGAAAATTAAATAACACCATTATCAATTTGCGCATATCAAGAAAAAATTGCATTTTTGGTTTGTAAAACTCCACTCTAGCTAAGAAGAGGTTTTTAATAGAATCTCGAATTGGCTCATGGATTGCGCAAAGAAAGTATGTCACATCACATCACCCAAAATATATTTTACATTACAAGAAAAAATATGGACCACTTATTTTTTTTCCTTTTTTATAATTTATCTCTATTAGAGAGTGAGCTAGAGTGACCCTCCATTCAATTTTTATATTTATATCCACCATTTCTCTACGTTCTCTCTTGTACACGTAGTCCACAATTAGAACAATTCAAGTCCCATTGAAAATGTTCTTCTCTCCATTTCCATTTAGTTTGCCACGTGTACAATAATTCACATTGTTGCATTAGAGATGATCTGAGCCTTCACAACTAAGTTGAATGGGGGTTTGGGATTTATCATTTTACCTCTATTATTAGCTTGTGAGGAATAAAAAGAAAGTACAGTTAACTGAGTAAACTGACAAAGAATTTCTTTATAAATTAAATATATTTGTTTGTAATTAAAGAAAATAAAGAAAGAACGAGGAATAGTTGAAGCGCAAATAATATAATTTTCTACACTAATTGCTGAACTGTGCTGTGGATTCTGTGTATAAGAATCAATTTACAACCCTAATGGCACTAGACAAGAATGCAAATGACTTGGTTTGCACTTGTCTATGTTTTATTTTACATAATTAAACAAAACCGAATCACCTTCAACTAATGCTTTGTCTTGATCAAATCAATGTACTAATGCGTTGGTTGAAAATGGTAATCTTATTCTCCTGCCATCTTAGATATTTTAACAACAATGAATCTCTAAAATATCTGGTTAACAACACTATCATCTAATTCTCGACAAGGAGAGTTCTTACCTTATTTCATTGGGCGATTTGGTTCCCGAGACAAACAAAATTTATTTTTCTAGTTAGTTAGTCACTGTTCATATTTTTTACGTCTAAAAAGTTATAGGGTTATGGATTATTCACACGTGACATAAATTGATACTTTAAATGATTCATGCTCAAAACATCATATGTAAATGTTTGGAGAATGACTCATTTGTTGTCTATTTGAATTAATTCGACCAACAACTTTTGTATATTGGTATATGGGATCGGAGATATCCATAACATGAAGAGATTAATGCAATATTTTGCCCGCAAACTTAATTGAAAGGCGTGAATTGTGAACAAGCTCAAAAACGTTGACTCTTTAAAACAAAAATTATGATTTAATTTCGAGCCATAGATGTATGAAGATATTTTGCATTTGTTTGGGTTCCAAGTGAAAAATAATTTTATTTTGAGAATTAATTGTTAAAAGTAAGGAAAAATTACGGATTCTATAGAATGCGTAGTTGAAAATGAATTTTTTTGAAAAAAAATATCTCCCAAACAAACCCTTAAAAGCAGTAGAGGAAATTGATTCAAACATTAAGGTTTTAAAAATTCAACGTATTTTCTTTTTCTTGATGGCATACAAATTTGAGTTGTTTTTACGTTAAATATGCATACAAATTGAGCATTTACTCGTACTAAAATTCAAATATATCCGACCTCGCATTATTAATATTTATAATTAATTTTCTAATTGAGCAAGTTACGATCGAAGACACCCACTGAGATACATGTATATGATTGTTACAGATATAGTCTCAGCCTTTCTAGTAATTATAGAAATATCCTTTGTAAGCAAAAATAAATATATATTTTCTATTTTATTCTTTATTTTTTATACAGATAAAATAAATATATTTCATTTCCTTTTTGCATAAATGGTGACAGCTCTAGTAGTGGTTTATTTATTTATTTATTTTTTGTTATGACAAAACAAATTAAAACTGTAGAAGAAGATATAAAGAAGAAAAGGTAAATAGTATTTTTAGACGATGAAGTGGTCACTACCATCCAATTTTCGAAAGCACTCATATACAACAGTAAAGTCATATATGAAGAATGCACATCGTCAATTATCAGACTCCAACTTGCACCACCATCATTGCATAAGACATTTTAAATCCTTTTTCTAAAGTTAACAAACAATAAGTGCAGCCATGTTTTGAAAAATGATTTTTGGATCTTCTATGTATATCAGTTTGACCCATATTTTTTTGGTTTAGCAAAAATCAGATTTTTATTAAATTTTGATAATTGTTGATAAAATACGTGGTTGAAATGGGTTTCGAATATTTTTTTATTTTTATTTTTTGAAAAAACGGTGACCAAATGGTGACTAATTATGAGTTTATAAAATTAGTTTAGTTCTAATGTGGAACGACTATACCTAGTCTTCTAGAATAAACAATCATTACTAGCCTTCAACAACTAATTTTGTGGAGTTTAAAACCTTCAAGGCAAAACTAACGGTTTTATACTTCATAAAGTGGTAATTTAAAGAAGAAGAAGAGGCAAATGATTCGGCCATAAAAAGTCTTGAAATTTCAATTTATATATAAAAGTAAATCTCTTTGAAACTCAATTTTTTTTGCTACACATAATACAGTTTTACAGTTTCCAAGACATCTTTATTGCAAATTCAAGACCATGTTTGAGTGCAAGATGGCTTGTACTTACAAGTAGAATTGTGAAAGATCAAATTTTGGGGCATAGGGAAGGTGAAGTTGGGATCTTATCATGTCAATTTTTTTTTTTTTTGTCTCTTCCTATGGATACAAAACAAGAATTGATGGGCCACTAGGAGCATTTCAAATGGGTAGGGAAAGTTACAAAAGCAACACAAATTGTTGATGAACAATTGCAGCCACTAATGAGTTCGAATTGACAACCCTTTTGTGCTTTTATTTGGAAATCTTTTTGGCCTTTTTTTTATCAATTATAATTCAAAAAAAAAAAAAAAACCCCTACTTATTTCCATTATTGATGTCAAAGGTTAAAGAGGACTTGTTACGTTAAAATATATACTTTCATATAAACTTTATTAGAGAAGTCTTTCTTAAATATAAAAAAGGTCACAAGTTTATCTAATTTTGGAGACATGTTAGGATTTAGGATAAATGTGAACAAGTCCAACTTGTACATGGCGGGTATTCATGGACAAAAATTGGAGGACATTCACCAACTAACATGCATGGCCAAGGGTTCCATTCTATTTCGTTACTTGGGTATACCACTTGCAGCGGAAAAATCGAAAGGAAGCTTATATGACTCTTTTATCAACAAAATCTCAGGCCTTATTGGAGTATGGTCTAGGATATCCTTGTCTTATACGGGGAGAGTGGAGCTTATGAGAGCCGTCCTTTAAAGTGTTGAATGTTTTTGGCTTTCTATTCTACCTATTCCGGCCCGGTTGTTTCAAGGATGGTTACTATTTGTCGTAACTTCCTTTGGGGATCTAAGAGGCCATTGGTTGCTTGGAATAGTGTTTGCTTGCCGAAACATGAGGGTGGACTTGAATTTAGAGATATTAAATGTTGGAACTTGGAGTTACTTGCTAAAACCCTTTGGAACATCCATAGCAAGAAGGATACTCTTTGGGTTAGGTGGGTGAACCAATTTTTTCTGCGTGGGGCTGAAGTTTGGGAGTATACGGCAAAGAAAGGCGATTCTCTGCTGATTAAAAATTTAGTATTGTAGCGGCCCATGATTTTTTCAGATTGAAGGGACCAAAGGTAGCATGGGCTGCAACTATTTGGAATGCTTACATTACCCCGAAGCATGCTTTTACCCTATGGCTTGGAGCTAAGTCCAAGTTGTTTACCAAGGATAAACTTACGCATATAGAGATTTACCAAGCATGCTATTTTTGTGGATTTGGGATTGAGATGGCGCAACATCTCTTCTTCACTTGTCAATTTAGTGCTTCGGTTTGGGATAAGGTAAGAGTGTGGCTTGGCATTAGACGATCTATGTCTACATTAGCAAGTGCATTGAAGTGGATCAAGAAGGAGGCTCGAAGCACATCTTGACAAAGTAAGGCAAAACGAATTGCACGTGCTAGCATCATTTACCGTTTATGGACGGCAAGGAACATGAACATTTTTGAGGATCTAAGATTACAAATTGATAACGTTGTTAGGCGGATTAAAACACTTATACAAATTTATTTTTTCTTTTTATCCACATATTTTTATTTCATTTTGAATTTATGGCATTAGGTCGTTAGATGTAGTCATTGGTACATCTTTTCATTTTGTAAGTTCGGGTATGCCCGATGTATTTGCATGTGCACTTCATCTTTGGTTGCTCGTATATGCCCGGTATACTTTTACATGATTTTTAATCTATATAATTCACATTTACCGATAAAGAAAAAGTCACAACGCATAAACTAATGTGGTTGTCACATCGCAATTTGGGACCACTTTAAGACATCGAAAGTTCCTCTTTGGCCCATTATGTGTTGAATATAACATGAAAATAACTAGTACTCAACGCATGACAAAATGGTGCCTTTGAAATTCTTGAAACAAGACAGGTTACTCTCAAAGGTAGGATGAAAAATTGCAACAGTGAAGTCCTGATCTTATGCCCGACTGAAGACCCCCCCCCCCCCCCCCCCCTCCCGGCTCTCTTCCTCTAAAATCGAGTTTAAGGTAAAATAAAATAAAATAAATCTGAAAACTGGCTCAAACTCTATCAATTTACTTTTATATATTTTATTTGTTCTATCTGTTAGTTTCCAATTTTGTCCTATGATTGAACATTCCATGTATGTATCGTATCATCATAGAAGGTATCAATTCTAATTCTCTAAATTTCATATCTTATGGCACTTTGCTCACAGCAATTACTTTTGTTGTTTGATGATGATTTGCTTTTTAAAATTCTCGATATTTTTCTTGTCCATTCAAAGTTCCAAGCTAAATTAATGGTATTCGACCTCCAAGCTAAATAATTTATTTATTTCAAACATTTGCTAATAAAAATTATTTATTCGATCCCAGTGGTATACATAAAAAATTGAACACGAAAACAGCTGACCGTAAAAAGTGGAAAAGGAAGCGTAATGAACCATACTTAGTGGAGTGCACTGAATTATTCCTCTTATAAATTCATACAACAAATCGAGTTGACAAGTACCTTACAGCACAAATAATTGTACAAGTCACTATATAATCATTTCTTCCTATGAAATTATTACAATTTCCAGCAAAAGGCAAATTCTTCGAGTACCCCTTATCTAGCGACCTTGGTCGTGCTTTTTATTGGTAAAAGAATAATCAAGCTTACAGGCATACGACTTTCTTTATAATATTTTAAAATACAAATGTTACAATATTAGAGAATATTAATAAGCTTATTAATATTATCGTGTTAAGGAATAATTATCATATCGAAAAATATAGATATGGTAGACCTAAGAAAATATTAAGATTCTGCTATCAACAACTATTCAACCATGTCCTTGCTAACTTGTATGTTTTCTTCACTAGAACGAATTGTTAGCGCCAAGATCACCGGGCCAAGGGAGAAAATATGACGATGATTGTTGATACTTCGACAGTCAATTCAACTGTCAGTGCAATTTGCAAATGGGAGACAATCATGCAGAGATTTGGCTAAAGTTTAAATAATATTCTTCTATCATTATCTTTACTTGTATGTTCGCATTTGTTAAGGACCAATGAGATTGCTATAATACCACTTGTTAAGAATTATGTATTTTTCAGATCTACTTGTTATAATTAAGGATTAAAATATCGAACTTGTATGACAAAATATTAAGTATATGATCGTAAGCAAAAGAATAATAAAAGACAAAAAACATGATAGAGGAATTTGGAAAAATATATAATTGATCTGAGATTCTAATAATCGCTAAGGCTAAACTATCATATTTTCTCAAAACTTGTCTACTAAATTGTATAGAATAGCCAAGTATATATATATGCAATTATGTAGAGCAACATCCAAATCCTAATAGATGAGTTGTAGTTAAAGTTGAATGTCAAAAACGTGTTAAAACGCAAAAAGGGCATTGGCCGGATAACCCTATCGCTCGAGCGATAAGCTAGCGACGGTCTGTCGCTCGCGAGCGCTAGGAGGGCGATAGGCGAGCGACCAAGTTTCGGGAGAAAACTTGCAGATGTTGCTCGGCCAGCTAGTGCTAGGCTAGCGAAAATGCGGCAACCTTTCTTCTCGGTCTACCTCTTCAAGTTCAATACAAATTCCAACTCCCAATAAGACTTTCAAATAAAATTTCAACTTGAACAAAACTCCAAAACATTTCAAACTGAATTTCTCTTGACATGCACTTCAATTATAATTCTTTAATTACTTTTACAAGGAATTCGGGTCACACTCAAATTCTAATAATCTCCACCTTGACACGAATTCCACTTCAACGAACAAAACTCCAAAATTCTCTAATGAACATACTTGTGGAGGGAATGCTTATAGTCCTAAAGCACTTATGACAATCAACATTTATTAAGTTCTAATCATGATTGCAGCCATTTCATAATATGAGACATTGGAATTATAACTCAACCGTTAAGCTATGAATGGTACGAAGGTGCATGGGTATATGCGTTCATCTGAGACGTTTGTTTTCAGTTTGTGATTACTGTCATTTTAAACTCAAGGGTTAGGATTGCTTCGCCTTTTCCATGGTCGAGATGCATTTTTAAGATCCAACGGCTCATATGCAACAGGATTCACCTAATAAGGAAATGCCCTATTAGTTCAAATTTTACTTTTGCAAAATATTCTCTCCCAAGTTGTGATTTCCGATGAACTTACGACGTTTACAACAAAGAAGTTCCCAACTTGTCTTGATTAGGTAAACACTTAGATTTTCTTGTTCAAATTTGATTTCTTTTTTTAGTGTTGTTCTGCTCTATCTTGGAACTATGTTGGACCTAGCTGAGGATTTGAGCATTTAATGCGTATATGAAGCAAAGCTCATGAATATGGTTCTGGATTCCGGACAGCATTCGCCTTCTTGTTCGAAAGGTTGTGTTACAATATTTGAACAATCCATGGAGCTGATAGCTCAAGAATAGCTAACCAAGAGGGGGTGAATTGATTTTTTAATTTTTTTTTCCGAGAAATTAACCTAACATCAAGCACGTGATAACTAGATAGATTAATTTAAAAAGCAAGCACGAATATAAAAGCAACAAGTAAAGAGGGATATAGAATGCAAACGATATAATTATGGAGGTTTGATCCAACACAATGATCGACATCTTCTGTTATCAAGTTCTCCGACACGAGCAAGACCAATTTCACTATATTGATTGACTTGTTGTGCAATCCAACTCTTTACAAAGCTTTTGGTGACTAACAAGTAAGGAGCACCAATCCTTTTACAACGTTGAGCTTTCCAGGACCTCACACATCCCCACAAGTTTAAAGAGAATTGAATTTACAAATTGAAACTTCTATCTTAATAAATTATATGACCACAATTAAGTACCAAGAGAGAAATATGCTAACACTTCAATATATAGCAAATGAATGAAGCTTAATTGTTAGGTAAGAAAAACTTTGATGTGTAGAATGATTTTCAAGATTTAATTTGATCAAAAGTATTTCAACACCAAAATGATTTGATAATAAATGATACGAGAAACCAATGCATTTTTGCTCAAAAGAATCTCACTTGAATGCTCTTAAGTTGTTATAATAAATGACAAGTGATTTGGTATTTATAGAAGTGAAAAATGTCAAATTTTCTGTCAAACCAGAAGACCAGTCCGGTTTGGGGAAAAACAATAATAGTTTAGAAAAAAAAAACCAAAATTACATTGATTAAGCCCTAAGACGTTTGGTTGATAGAACTATACCTTTGATATGAGACAAGTAGCTTAGTTTAGTCTTAAAGGTTGAGACAGTAAAAAATAAAGCAGAATCTCGAGTTATTGAAGTGTGAACTTGTGATAGTAAGATCCATTCAAATAGAGAGAGGGTAAGGAGTAGAATTAAATAAATTTAACTTAGAATGCACCCCGAGAAAATTGAGTGAAAATAATAAATTTGGAAGGAAGTGTATCTCTAGAGAGAGAGAGAGAGAGAGAGAGAGAGAGGAAATATTTGACTACTATGGGTCAAGAATTGAACCAATCATGGCTTGATATGTTTGCATGAGTTTACACTCACAGACATTGAGTTTTGCATATAACTTGTAGAGGTTGATTTGATTTTGTAATGTTGAAACTATTCATTGGGTTGATAGTTAAATCCCAATCCTGAGACACAACATGTTGTCAAACCATGTTTGGAAATAAGTTACACTTTATTTGAGGACAAACAATTGTTCAAGTTTGGGGGATTTGATAAGTACGTTTTACACAATTATTTAGGACACAAAATATGGAAAATTGTTAGTAAATATATTGAAATATGACTTAATTCTATATAAATTATGTTTTGTAGGATAACATTGATGAACATGGTGGAATTTAGGAAAAAGAAACTGAAAAAAGAATTAAAATGGAAGGAAGCCAAAGTTGAAAGACCAAAGTGCAAATAGTCGAAAGATGACCCGGGAGAAGAAACGAAGATGTGAAAGAGTCAAACACCAATAGATGAGGACTAATATACATTTGAATAAAAGTTGGAGTACTAAAATTGAAGTACTTTGATGTGGAGGACCAAGATGGAAGAAAGAGTGAAGAAAATGGCTGAAAGGAGAATTCGTGGAATTTTTATAACTGAGCAGCCACCCAGTTACCCGCCCGACCCTAAACCTCAACAACAGGATGAAAATATTATGCTTGGGCGGCGGCCGCCCCATTTTCTACGGATCGCTCGCTCAGGCCAAGTCGGCGAAAATTTTCTAGTTTCCTAATTTGATTACAATTATTATGGAAACGAATCTTGGGGTGTCTTTTAAAACCCTAGAGCCATCCAAAGTGAGGGGAGATGCATTACAACATATCTTGAAGAGCTTTTGGATCATAGAACAAGCGAAAGAACACGAAGATCGAAGCCAAGAACATAAGAATAAATTTAAGACTCATATTGGGTGATGTCAATTCTTCATTATTCTTTGTGTTTTCTTTTTCATATTATGCTAGGCTAGCTTTATTTGTGCTAGGAGAATGATGAACAATGTAATATGACTTTTATTTCTTAGTTTTACATTCTTGACAATAAAAACACATTTTGGATTGAATGATTTATATGATCTTATTTTCTCCATAATTATTGTGTGAGTGTGGTGGCTTATTTCATGCATTCGAAAGAAGGGATTATGTTCGATATATATAAATTGTTATAAGGATAGAAATATACCGCTATGCCTTGTGTGAATCTTTAGGTGTTCATAAAAACTCATGCAGCGTTATGTTCGTATTCGTCATAGAGATATAGTCGGGTCATATATGAGAATAAATTTGGCATTACTCGAGAGAGAGTGTTGAATAATTTAGGAACATTGATTTATCAATATTTTACCATGTTGTCTAAGTATAGAACCGAGTTTAAAAATAATTATTACTTAGGGATTCGTGATCTTAGTACATTCATCGTAAATTCAAACACTCCAACCTACATTTAACACTGTTTGCATTTAATTTAGTTAAATCATTTTTACTCACATACTTAACATTGTTTTATTTATAATTTCATCACAACAAAATGTCCCTTTATTCTAGTTTCGGTTAAGGTCAAGGTAATAAGAATTAAACTAATCAATTTTAGTGGGACGATACTCGGACTAAAAAAGTTCACTAATGAGGCGGTCGACCGAAATAGTAAGAAAAATAAAATTGTAGTGGAAGAAAAAATTGGGATTTTAAGATTTTGGAGGAGAATAATTGATGGACTTTTGAAATCTTGTAGAGATCTAGATGATTAATTGAACATTTGGTGAGATTGAAGGTGGATCTATGGAGGGAAAGAGGAAAAGTGATAGAAGAATGAAAAAAATGAGAAAACAAGGAGACGGGAGAGTTTAAAAACCCGACAGTCCAGTCGACCGTAGGGCTGGTTCGATCGATCGAACAACCCCCAAATTTTTCTGGTTTTCTAGTCGACCATATCCGATCGATCGAACGTCGTCCATTTTTTTAAATGATATAACATTCTAAATTATATATAAATATGATGTACATGAACTAAAGTGAAAACATATAAAGGCATGCTATTTTAATCATGTACTTCAAATTCATCAGTAGTACCTAAACCTTTTATAATGAGAGTACAACAATCGTGTGCAAGAGGTTTGGTGAAGATGTCAGCCAATTGGTTTTCTGTGTCAATAAATTCCAGTGTGATGTCGGCCTTTTGAACATGATCGCTAAGAAAATGATATATAATTTCAATATACTTAGTTCGAGAGTGCAAGACGTGATTTTCGCACAAGTTGATAGCACTAGGGGTGGGCGTGGGTTGGGTTGGGTCGGTTTTTCCCCCAACCCATACCCAACCCAACATGGTCGGTTTGACATAAATTCAACCCAACCCAACCCATGTAAAGATTGAAACCCAACCCAACCCAACCCAACCAAATGTCGGTCGGGTTGGGTTGGGTTGGTCGGGTTAGGTTGGGAGTTGGGACGACCTATGAACAAACATTAAAGCCACCAAAGTACTAAATTTAAAGCAACATGAATATATTGCGTTAAAGAGAGATGTATTGGAAGATAGATCTCATCCAAAATCACAACCAATGTTGATGATTTGGTGAGACGACGCCCGCCGCGTGAGAGAGATGATGAAAGATATGTTAGTATTTTTTTTTTGTCTCTCACTTTTTTTTTTACCGGGTCTCTCACCTTTATTCTATTTTAGTTTGGCAAAGTTTTTTAGTTTTTTAATTAGTGGGTCGGGTTGGGTGGTTTTTGTCGGGTTGGATGGGTTAACCCACAACCCAACCCAACCCAACCCAACCAACTTAACATTGCCACCCAACCCAACCCAAGAAAAAAATGAAAAAACCGACCCAACCCAGTCGGGTTGGGTTGGGTTGGGCGGGTTGATCGGGTTGGGCGGGTTTTTGCCCACCCCTAGATAGCACTAGTGTTATGCACATAATAGGAACGTGATTGTAAGATAAATGATAATCATTAAGAGTTTGTTTCATCCATAGCACTTGTGCACAACAACTTGCGGCCGAGATATATTCGGCTTCAACTGTAGATAATGCCACGGAGTTTTGGTTCTTACTAAATTATGATACAAGTGCGAAACCTATAAAGTGACATGCTCCACTAGTACTTTTTTGATCAATTTGGCATTCGGCCGAATTGGCATCCGAATAACTAAATATGTCAATCTTAGTACTTTTAGGATACCAAAGTCCTAAGGTTCGAATCCCACTAAGATATCTAAATATTCTTTTCACGGCATTAAGATGGGATTCCTCATGATTATATTGAAATCTAGTACATAAACATACACTAAACATAATATCTGGTCTACTAGCAGTTAATTATAGAAAGGATCCAATCATACCTCGATATTTAGTGATGTCAACGAGAGTGCCTTGATCATCTTTGTCAAGCTTTATCGATGTACTCATCAGAGTGTTCATAGGCTTTAGGTCATCCATTTCGAACTTCTTTAGCATGTTTAGTATGTACTCATTTTGACTTATGAATATCCCATCACACGTTTGTTTAATTTGAAGTACAAGAAAGAATTTAAGTTTTCCCATCATTCTCATTTCAATTCCATGCTCATGTTTTTTGAAAATTCTTCACAAACACAAATATTAGTTGCACAAAAAATAATGGTATCCACATAAATTTGAACAATACGCACGTCTTCCTTATTAGTTTTAACAAAAAGTGTAATATCCGTTTTTCCAATCGAGAATCCATTTGAGAGTAGAAATTTGCTCAATCGTTCATACCAAGCTCTAGGTATTTGTTTTAGACCGTAAAAAGTTTTTCTAAGTTTAAAAACATGGTTCAGATACTTATTATCTTTAAAATCTGGAGGTTGCTCACCAAAAACTTTTTCTTGAATAAAACCATTTTGAAATGCAATTTTAACATCTATTTGATAAAGAATGAAATTTTTATGGCAAGCAAAAGTAAGAAGCATAAGAATGGATTCTAATATAGCAACTGGTGCAAAGGTTTCCTCATAATAGATGTCTTCTTCTTGATTGTAACCTTAGGTCACTAATATAGCCTTGTTATGCACAATTATTCCATTTTCATCCCGTTTATTTCTAAAAATTCATTTTGTACCAATTACGATTTCATCATTTGGTCTAACAACTAAATCACAGACATGATTTTTTTTTTTTTCAAATTGATTTAGTTCTTGTATTGCTAGTATCCAAAATTTATCAAAATCGGCTTATTTAAAAATTTTAGGTTCAATTTGCGAAATGAATGCACAACTACTAAGATGATTTCTAAGAGAGGTTTTAGTAGTGATACCTTTTGAAGGATCGCCTATTATTAATTCATTTGGATGAGATGGAACAAACTTCCATTCTTTTGGTAGCAGGCGATTGCTTTGAGCCTCAATTGACTTTTCTTCACTTTCTTGAATGTTTGCGCTCATTCGTTTGTTCTTCGTTAGGCACTCCCTTATTTTGGTCTTGAATGTTCATTTGTTCAAATGGAACTTCCAAACCTACATAATCATCAATACCATTCTCACAATCAAGTGAGTTAATCTCATCAAATGTGACATACACGTGTTCTTTAATGACTAGAGTTTTTTTGTTAAATAGTTTATAAGTTTTGCTAGTCGATAAATATCCTATAAAAATACCAATATCGGATTTGGAATTGAACTTTCCCAAATTATGTTTTGTATTCAAAATAAAATATTTGCAACCGAAAACTTTAAAGTAACTAATATTGAGAATTCTATTTTTCCAAAGTTCGTAAGGAGTTTTAGTTTTCTTACGACTAACCAAAACTTTATTTATAATGCAGCAAGCGGTATTAACGGTTTCGGCCAAAAATATTTTGGCATACTATTTTTATTTAGCATGGTTCTAGCCATTTCTTATAATGTGCGACTCTTTCTTTTTACTACATCATTTTGTTGAAGAGTTCAAGAAGCCAAAAAATTATGTTCATATTCATTTTTGTTGCAAAACTCATCAAATGCGAGAATATCAAATTCTCCACCATGATCACTTCTAATGGTTGTAATGGAGTGTCCTTTTTCATTTTGAACCTTTTTGTAAAAATGTTCAAAGGTTTTTAGAGTTTCATCTTTAAGACTTATGAAGAGAACCCAAGTAAATCTAGAAAAATCATCAATGATAACGAAGCATAGTGTTTTCCACCTAAACTAGCGGTTCTCGATAGTCCAAAAAGATCAATGTAAAGTAATTGAAGTGGTTTTGTAGTTGATGAGTACAATTTGGGCTTAAATGAACTTTTTACTTGTTTATCAAATTGACATGCATAGCAAATTTTATCTTTTTCAAACTTCAAATTTGGTAAACCCTTGAAGAAACCATTTTTTGAGATTTTTGAAAGAAGATCCATGCCAACGTGACATAATCTTTTATGCCATAGCCAAGTATCCTCTTTCAAACTCACTAGACATTTTTCATCATTTTCAAAATTGATATTTATGATATAAACATCTTTGTTTCAGTTTCCTAAAAAACAATACCTCTTTAAATGTAGCATCCTTAATGAGACATTTAAAATAATCGAATTTAATATGATAGCTTTTATCACATGATTGACTAATACTAAGTAATTTATATTTAAGGTTATCTACTAATAATACATTTTCAATGGAAGGGGAGAGATGATTATCAATATTTCCAATTCCGATGATTTTTCCTTTTGCATTGTCTCCAAATATGACATGAATTCCATCATTCTTTTTGAAATTTGATAGTAAAGTTCTATCTCCAATCATATGCTTTGAACATCCGCTATTCAAGAACTATTTACTCGTCATTTTCTTCGGTACTTATAATAACAATTCAAATTTTGATTTTTAATATCCACACAAGCTTGAGCCCTTGGTAGTTAATTTTAGTGGATCCCCAAGTCACTTTCTTTTTTGTTACACAATTGTAGGCAATATGTCCATCTTGTTTTGAGGGAATTGTATGCGAAGTTTTGAAAAATAAATTTTTGGGAGGTTTTTGTTTTAAAAATGGTTTATATCCAATGTCTCATTTATCAAAAATACATTTTTGATAATCGAATATTAAATCAAAATTCTTCTTCCCTTGAGTGAATTTGAAAACAATTTTTGTCAGGTTTTCAACCTTTTCTTTTAAAGAAGAATTTTCTTTGTACAATGAACCATAATCAATATTTTCCTTTATAGTTTCCAAAATTTTCTCTATTTCACTTTTTAATAATTTATATTTTTTTTAAGAATAGAATGACTAAGGACAAGTTTTTCAAATTCTTCTAAGATTTCATCATAAGAGGAAGATAAATCATTAGATGAGAATCTTTCAATAGAATTTACCTTATGATGGATTGCCATGAAGCACATGGTACCAATTTCTTCTTGACTTTGATTTTCATCGTGATCATCATCGTCGATTTCATCCCATGTTGTTTGGAGTTCCTTTTTCTTGAAATTTTTCTTTTTGTTTGGACACTCAGTTCTCTTATGATCGGATTTGTCATGATCATAGCAAACAATTCTCTTATTTCTTTCATTGCTCTTTTCTTCTTTCTTTTGAGACTTCGATTATTTCGAAAGCCTCTCAATTTTTTGACAAGAAGCACAAGATCATCAAAATTTTCATCACTCATATGTTCACTTATAGTTCCTTCTTTAATAGTCTAGGAGGCTTTTTTAATTCGTCCTTGCTCTTCCTCGTCTTCTCTTTGGTTCCGATTTTGTTGAGCTCGTACATCATCAAAGTTCCATAAAGTTCCTCCAAAGGATAAGTGTTGATATCTTTGGTATTCTCTATCAACGTCCTTAATGAGCTTCAATCTTCCGAAAGTGACCTAAGCATTTTACTTACAAACTCACCGTTAGTAAGTATACGATCAAAGCCTTTGTGGCAATTAGCAATATCGGTGAAGCGAGTAATCATGTCAACAATGAGTTCATCTTATTTTATGAAGAAATTTTTAAATTCTATGACAGAGATTAATCTTGGTTTCTTTTACCTTACTCGTGCCAACGTGAGTGACTTCTAATGCATGTCATATATCGTATGTGGAGTCACATGTACTAATACGGTTAAATTTATTTCTATCTACGGCACAATAGAGTAGGTGTTTGGCTATAACATTTAAGGACAATTTTATTTTATCATCTTCATCATATTCTTCTCTAGGTTTAGGAATAGTTTGATCTGGTTTTCTATCAATTTTAATAATCTTGGTAGGCACATAAGGACCATATTCAATGACTTCCCAAATAATATAATATATTGATTGAATGTAAATTATCATTCTAACTTTTCAATAATTATAATGAGTGTTATCAAAGAAGGGAGGTCGATTTGTAGAACACCCCTCGAGATTTTGAATATTGATGTGATTAGCCATTACTCGAGATTATAAAATCTTAATTTTAAAATGAGCACCTTGCTCTGATACCAATTGATAGCTCAAAAATGGCTAACCAAGAGGGGGTAAATTGATTTTTAAAACTTTTTCTAGAAATTAACCTAAAATCAAGCACGTGATAACTAGATATATTAATTCAAAAAGCAAGCACGAATATGAAAGCAATAAGTAAAGAGTGATAGAGAATGCAAACGATATAATTATGGAGGTTTAATCCAACGTAATGATCTACGTCTTGCGTTACCAAACTTTTTGGTACGAGTAAGGACAATTTCACTATGTTGATTGACTTGTGGTGCAATCCAACCCTTTACAAAGTTTTCAGTGACTTATAAGCAAAGAGCATTGATCCTTTTACAACGTTGAGCTTTACGGGACCTCAACACGACTCACAAATTTAAAGAGGATTAAATTTACAAATTGAGAATTCTGTCTTAATAAAAGATATGATCACAATTAAGTATCAAGAGAGAAATAAGCTAACACTTCAATAGATAGCAATGAATGAAACTCAAGTGTTAGATAAGAAAACTTTTGATGTGTATAATGATTTTCAAGAGTTAATTTGATCAAAAGTATTTCAACACCAAAATGATTTGATAATAAATGATATGAGAAATCAATGCACTTTTGCTCAAAATAATCTCACTTGAATGCTCTTAAAGTGTGATAATAAATGACAAACTAGGACCGCCAAATTGCTAGGGAGGTCGATCGGATTTCTCCAACGGTCCAAAATTTGACCGTTCTGCTTTGAGGGTTTTGAAAGGGTGGTCTTTCAAATAGCATTTTTCACTAACTTTTCAAGATACAAAAATATTTCACAAGTCCAAAAATTATTTTTAAGAGTCATTTTTCACTTGATCAAATCATTGTATTTGAATCGCTTTTTAATGCATCAAGTTCTTTTTAATGCATGGAATGGTTTTGAGCTGTTATCATTCATGACACATATCAAATGTTAGTACCTTCACATTCTTAGCTAAGAAAACAAGTATTTGATCTTGCTCCGAGGTTTGGTTCTTTACTTCTTGAATGTGGTTTTGATCTTGACTTTCTTCAAGAGTCCGATTTGTGATGATAACTTTTGATCTTTTGACGACCATTGATCAATTTTCCTTTGTACGCGTTGAAAGACTAATAACTTGAATTCAAGTTGTTAGTAAATAAAAACCAACTTGTTTGTTATAATCAAAACTTCGAGATCTCAAATTAACCATAGGTCAACATGAGCAAGGTTTCGTCTACTTCTTCACCACTTCTCTGCTCGATTTTGATGTACTTCAACTTGTCCTCTTTGCAAGTGATGCCAACTTCTGGGGCTAAATGGAGGAAACAAATTAAATCGTCAAAAACATGCATTAAAAGAAAGATAGTAATTTCAGAAGACCATATTTACAACTAGCTGGTGAGGGCCATAAACCAAGTGGAGAAGCTCTGTAAGGATCTATAGAAGCTGGAGTCCAAGAATACCTAACTGACTCTAATAATGTTTGCTTTCACTTAAAGGTTGATAATTTAAAAATGATGGAGCTTGACCTTTTGGCAGTAAGAAAACTCTTTTCCATCCATGAGGTGAAAAAAGATAGTGAAGGGCTAGATGGTGTCCTTATGTTTAGTCTTAAGGAGGCGTAACAAATGGAGGAGAATAGAAGAGGAGAAACTTGTCATAGAGGAGGCGGATGCTGTGAATGCTATGTGCGACTATGATGCCTATTCGCTAAGAAAGATAGGGACATCAGGAAAGCGAAAGATTGGGTTCACTTGTGATCAGATTTTGATGAGTAACACAGAGGGCTGGCTAACAAGGTCAAGAGCAAACAAGATCAAGAAAGCTATGCAAGAACTTGTACAAGCTACGTAACCAAAACGTTCAAGTGCAACAAGCAAGATATCAACATTCGAAATGGACATGAAAGGAGAACCAACCTTAGTGCATTTTATTCAAGCTAATGTGGAGAGGACGGAATTGGAAAGCTATGCAAACGCATGGCTTTAATTCATTGCATGTGCATTTCCCTAGTTTGATCAACCCAAGGCTAAACTAATTGCCCATGTGTTCACAAGCAACTCTACCATGCGTACACAGTTATTCTGACACAATCGATATTAGTTTCTTAGTTTAATTTGGACTCCAATTGTTAAGTTTATTTATTTCCTTTTTTCAAGTAATTATGGGTTCTTTTAACTCCATCTATGTAGGCTATCTTCATTCTATGAACATTTAATTTTTTTTTTTTTTTTTTGATTTGTGTGAATTAATAAAAGTGAGGATTTGTTTTTCTTCTTGTTTTTCATTGAAGTATCAAGAACTTATCACAATTGAAAGAATAAAGGTCTTGTATTCTACTGATAGTTCTTCAGAATGGGATCAATATGCTCTTTTTCAGTCATTGAATGAGCTACTATCTCTTGATCAATAGACCTTCTAATCTTCAAGATATTCATGCATAGTCAGGGAGGTTTTCTTGTGCAGCAGCAGCCATTTGTTTGTTCTGGTTTAACACTGAAGTTGTAGAGGATGTATTCTGATGATTTGGAGCGAACAATTTGAGGTTGTAGTTCAATCGTTAACATCAAGCTAAAGTGTTTTACCAGAACTAATGTCAACTAACCCTGCTAACAGAGTTAATAAACCAAGTAAAAGCATGGGCACAAGTGTATCTCAAGCCTTCCACAGATTACACTTACACTGTTTTCATTTATCAAAGTGAACAATACTCACCACGAACCCTCACACTGGACCGGATATGAGCATCATCTGCCAGATATTTCTCCAGAACATCCCTAAGAACAGCCTGTGCATTGAAACATTTTCCATATTAAATACTTGGATTTTACAGTGAGATAAAATAGGATATTGGGTAATTTTTTCTTAGCCTTCATATGCTATTTTAATCCCTCTATGCTTGAACCAAAGGACTATTTGTACTATTCATTCTTATTCAATACCACCCGAGGAGAAATGATAAGATATACTAGTTCAGCTCACCAATTTAACTTGCTAAATACTGGCATTTTAAACAAAAACAAAACCAAGCACAACAGCAGGAGGGGAAAAGGAGATTCTTAAGCCTTGCCACCAATGGTCACTTATTTATTAGCTATCAAAACCATTTATTTCATTCATATTGAAGGTTGTCCTCTTTTTCTTTTTCTTCAAAATTTCATCTTCAGCCAACACTTTGGTAACTTCTAAGGCTTCCTGCATACTGGCTCCAGATGCAATCACAGCACAGACAATAGCACCAGCAGATGAATTGGCTAATGGTGTTGTCTCCTGTGTCGGAAACAAATACTGAAGTAAAAAAACTAACTATTATTTCTGCATCAGAAATGCCCAGTAATATGGAAAGGACCCTCACTAAAACTATAGAAGGAAAGGTCCTTCAGTAGGAGAAAAATACTGGAAAATAATAAGTTTCTTGTCATCTATATTCAGAACTACTGCATATATATATAATTATATCTCACATTGCAAGCAGTAAAACCCCTGAAGAAATTCCGCAGCCTCATTTAGGGTCAGCAAAAGCCAAAAATGATAAGAATTGAATAAAATTACCTTGATATGACCCTTCTCAATTAGAAAATTGGCCACGCCAAGGTGATAAGGAAACAAAAGCTCGGCAGCTGAGAAACTGAATTCGGGACTAGTAACCGCCTTGCGCCGCTACTCGGCCTCCACATCCTTAACCCTCTGCTCCCACACCACCTCTGGCTGCACAGGATCCTTCACCACAGTGGCAATCCTCTCCTTCCTCCTTCCCTTCCACCACCACTCCCCCTCTTCCTCCGCGAACATCTCCATCGCCGGCACCTCCCTCCCTTCTCCATTAATCGATTTTCCACCGCCCCTTATCAGAATACGCGATGCAATGCCAAGGAAGAGCTCCCCGGTGGCGACAGAAAATGACTTCTTATCTTGCAATGGCCCCGGTGTCGGTGGTGGAATGCAGTGTTTTGGTGTTGAGGTGAGGTGGCTTTTGTAGAGAAGGAGAGGGCGCGGAGTGGGAGTATGTTTGGGTGGCAGTGAGGGTTGAGAGAGATATGGAAGCATAGTAGGGATTGAAGTTTGCGTTAATTTGGATTTTTAAGTTTTGATGACATTTAAATGTTGTAAAAAATAAAATATCTCATTTTTCGCAACGTTTATTAAACGATACGAAAGGTCTATTTTTCGCAACGTTTAATAAACGTTGCTAAATGTTTACTTTTCACAACGTTTAATAAACGTGAAAAATAAAACTTTTCACAATACTCAATAAACGTTACAAAAAGATGTCTAACTCAACATTTTTCTATAAAATATTGTCAAAACTCATTTATATTAATCAATGGCAATATTTACTTACTAAAATGCTGTCAAAGACCTTTTTAGCAATATTTATCGACAAATGTTGTCTTTTTAGTATTACAAATGGCTATTTTTGTAGTAGTGAATTAGGGATGGCAAAAAAACTTGTCCCGCCCCGCCCCGACGGGTTGGCGGGGCGGGGCGGGGCGGGGAGGGGCGCCCCGCCCCGTTTAGTTAAAAAAAAATATTTGAACGTTGTTTATTTAATTTTGGACATTGTTTGTTTTTATTGTTTGGTTTGGATATTGATGTAATTATTTTAAATATTATTTGTTTTGGATTATAAAATTTTGAATTGTATCTACTTGGAAATTTTTGGTTTTAAAAAAAAAAAATAAATAAATAAATAAATGGGGCATTAAACGGGGCAAAAATCCACCCCGCCCCGCCCCCCCGCCCCATCAAAGGCGGGGCGGGGGCGGGGATTGGCGGAGCGGGGCGAGGGTGCCCCGCCCCGTTGCCATCACTATAGTGAATATTTCTACTTTTGTGGTTTTTAGCCCTAAAATCTTAGTTCTCGATTCAAGAAATCAATAGGTCAAAATTCTTCAATCTGATTTTAGCTTTCTTAAGATACGTATATCAAATCTTGTTGTGGTTCCAAGGTTCATCCTTCAAGGGTTCACATTAGCTGGTATTAGAGTTTTGACCTTAAAATTTGGTTTTGTTCATTTTTCTTTCCATTCTAATTCTTTGTTGCGTATCTTTTGTTGACTTTTCATCACAATCTTAGAGTCATTCATATCAAAAATCATGCCAAGCATATGCCAGAATTGATTAGCGAACATCACATTAACCCTAGTGCACCATCGCTGATTTTTTTTAATTTCTTACTTTTTGATTGCTCTATTTCTTTAAGTTAATTGCACTTGTATAAAAAAAGAGTGGGAAGAAGATAGAGAGATGATTGAAAATAATAATAATAATAATAATAAAAAAAAGAGTAAGGCAACAAGAGAAATGGTTACACAGCATGCAGAGAGAAATGAAAGAAAAAAATGAGTTTTATGTAAAAGAGAGGGATTAAGAGGGTTTTATGATGAACTTTCTTACCATGTTGTTTATTTGTTGTAGGAATTTAAGGACGTGTTTTCTGAAGAAATGCCTAGTGGGCTACCACTCATTAGAGGCATTGAGTACCAAACTAATTTTGTACCTGGAGCTGTTATCCCCAACTGACAAGCCTATAGAAGTTATATGGAGGAAACAAAGGAGCTTGAAATACAAGTTGAGGAATTGATGAGCAACTGATACGTGAAGGAGAGCATGAATCCATGTGTTGTACTAGTGTTACTTGTACCTAAAAAGGATGAGACATGTAGAATGCGCATTGATTACAAGTCAATCAACAATATAACAGTAAAGTATCTTCATCACATACCTAGATTAGATGATTGAGTTGCATAGGTCATGAATTTTCAATAAAATAGATCTTAAAAATGCCTATCAACAAATTAGGATAAAAAAAAAAAGGAAATGAGTGAAAAACTGTTTTAAAACTAAATATGGGCTATACGATTGGTTAGTTATAGCATTTGATCTTACTAATGCATTTACACTTTCTTGAGATTAATAAACCATGTACTGTGTTCATTCACAGGCAAATTTATAGTAGTATATTTTGGTGATATGCTAGTTTACATCAAGAGACATCTGAGATGTGTACTTGATATTTAGAGACATGAATGAAAAAGATTGTTTTCTTTGTTATGCTCTTAGTACACAAGGTATTGAGATGGATGAAGAGAAAGTTAAAGCCATCAAAGAATGACCAACGCCATTGAGGTAATAAGTTTTCATGGTTTAGTTCATTTTTATAGACATTTTGTTAGAAATTTTAGCACACTTGCTAATCAGTCACCAAAAATTGTGAAAAAAAGAATTTGGATCTCGTTGGGGCATTGAACAAGAAAACACATTTAATGTTATTAAGGATAAGTTGTGTTTTGCACCTATTTTAGCACTACCTAAATTTAACAAAAACTTTTGAGATAGAGTGTGATGCCTAAGAGTAGGAATTGGAGCCATTTTGATGCAGATCGCGGTCCACAGCATTTTTCAATGAGAAGCCAAGTAGGGCAAATTTGAATTACCTCATATATGACAAAGAGCATTATACTCTTGTCTGAGCTTCAGAGACATGAGAACACTACCTATGACTAAAAGAGTTTGTAATCCAGACCGACCATGAATTGCTGAAATATCTCAAAGGCTAAGATAAGTTGAATAAGAGGAATGTGAAGTGGATGAAGTATATTCAGACTTTTTCCTATGTCTTTCGGTATAAACAAGGTAAGGAGAACATAGTTGATGATGTATTATCTAGAAGGTATGTACTTTTTACTTCATTGAGTGCCAAAATGCTTGAGTTTGAGTATGTTAAGGGTATATATATGCCATAATGCAGATTTTGTTAATACATATATGTCATCTTAAGGCTACAGTTGATAAATTTTACAAGCATGATGGGTATTTATTTAGGCAAAGTAAGTTATATGTGGTTAAATGCTTTATGCGTAAATTAATGGTACGTGTAGCACATAGTGTGGGGATTGATATGCCATTTTGGTGTTAGAAAAACCTTAGAAATGTTAAATGAACATTTTTATTGGTCAAGAATGAAAAGAGATGTTATTCGCATTTGTAGTAGATGCATACTTGTAAGAAGTCATAAGTATATCTTATACACTTATTCGGAGTCTAAAATAGCAATATTTGATAGTTCTTCTAACAAAATATATTCTAAATTTGTTGTATTTTATGTTATATAGGTAAAACTCAATGGTTGAACAAGAAATTGAAAGAAAGAAGCAAAAATTGGTAAAAAGGGCAAAATCCAAAGTTTGAGGACCAAATTGCAATTATTCAATAGTTGATTCAGACCACAAGAAGATACTTTGAAGATTTCTATGAGACAATATGATGAAATTAGAACTCAAAAGGGAATGGAATATGATCAAAATATTATCAAAATCAATTTTCAATCGCACAAGTTATATTCCAGATTTTTAGCTAAATATTGAGACCTATTTTTGACATAGTAAACGTCTGAATTGGAAAACATTATGCTTCTAGAAATGTTGTATCTCTTTGAGCTAGCTCTCTAACACACTTTGAATCGCCTCAATCAAATATCAAGAGAGAAAGTTATGGCCAAAATACTGATTGTTGTGCATAGACAAAATCCGCGTGCGAATAGAACTTATTCGAAACTCTTTTGGAAACCAACTTGGACGTGATTTTTAACCAAGTTTTGAATCCTACAAATATATAATAGCATAATACATAGTGTAGGGGGGACCTCTGATATACATCTCATACTCCAATATTCATCAATTATTATCATCAAATGAGGAAAATTCATAGTTTTGTGAGAGAATTGAAGGGGATTTACAAGAATTCAATCAAGTAAAGATTCAAACCTAATTTTTGAGCAAATAAGAGAAGGCGCAAGTGGAGATTCATCAAGAAACCATTGAAGAGATTCAATATTTCAAGATTCATCTTCATTTTCTCAATTTATTAAAAACTTGGGTGATTTATTTTCTCTTAAATATGATTTCTTGTAATTTCAATATGCTATGCTAAATTTATACATTGCTAGAATGAGATAAACCCTTGTTATGATATTTTTAGTTTTTAATTAATTATTTTGACTTTAATTTGATTTGATTTGTGGATGTTTATTATTGTTTTATCGTTATTTTCCAATTGCTTGATCACCAATTGAATTATTAATGAATTTTATTATTATCGAAAGAGACAATATGCTTTAAGAATAATATAATAAACATTGTAAGGTTCGATAGAGGATAAAGATATACTTCTATGCTTTATATGAATTCAATAGGTGTTCTAGTGCTTGTTAATGCATTTATCATGTTTGCATCTTTCATTGAGAGATAAAGGGTCACATGGGAGGAATATATTTGATCGCTATCGACAGAGTCTTTCAATTAAATTAAGAGTATTAACCAACAAAAATGATTTCAAATTCTCACTTTAATTGTTACACTAAAAATTAACAATAAGGGAGATTTAATATCTTATCAATGCATCTCACACATTTGAAAAATATATTTCCTTATTTTCATTAGTTTAATCGAAAATTTAGGGAGTAGTATAAAAATATTACAAAAGTTGTTTACTATTCAATTAAAGTAATTAATTTTAACTCGATCAAACACATGGTCCTCATGGGTTCGACACTCTATTCATCATTATATTACTTGTTCATGATCTCATTCACTTGCGGGTTTTCAAAGGGTCAAGTTTTGGGCGCCATTGCCGAGCAGTATTGTTTTTGATATGTTTAGTTAATTTTAGCTTTAATTTGAATTTCACTTTTTTTTAGTTTAGTTTATTAAAAAATCATAGTGTTTCCTACATACTTTTTCAAGACCTTGTATGCGAAGTTTGAGAACTAGTAATTTTTCTCAATTTGACCTGGAAATTGAACGAGCATTCAACTTTCAAAAAAGACAATAGTTGGAAACACACCAAAAAATAAAGAGGAAGACATGGCAGAGGAAAATCCAAATCAAATAGTCATAGGAGGCAATCTGGAAGGAGCACGACCGAATGTGGCTGCGGCTAATGGAGGAGTATATGGTTCCACCGGTTGTGGAAAGTCAATCTAACATAGTATATCCGGTGTTTGGTCAGGCAAAATTTCACCTGAAGATTGATGTGATCAACATGTTCCAAAACGCGCTATAATTGGGAGAGCTTCGAAGAATCCCAACACTCATATATCAAAATATATGGACATGAGTGCAACTATCGAGTATCCAGGGGGTATCCAGTGAAGCAATCAGACTAAGGCTTTTTCCATACACCTTGAGAAACTCAGCCAGAGAGTAGTTAGACACTTTTTCACCTCAAAGCATCACTACATGGAACCAATTGAGTCAGAAATTTCTTAGCAAATATTTTCCACCAAAAATGATTGCAAAGCTAAAGGACGAGATTACAACATTTCAACATCTGGACTCAGGATGCTATTCAGAGGCTTGGGAAAGATACAAGGGTTTACTCTGCCAATGCTCACAACACGAATTACATAAATGACTTCAGGTACAGTACTTCTACATTGGTTTGAATTAGATAAGCAGGGCTAACGTAGACTCTGCATGCGAGGGTTCTATTGCAAAAAAGAACTGCGTATCAAGTCTACCAAATCATGGAGGATCTAACATTACTAGTGCACTTTGGCCTACTAAAAGGACGAGTGGAAAAATAGATGTTGGGGTATTCGAAGTTGATTCTTTGACAGCAATTTCAGCACAGTTAGCATCATTGACACATACGGTGGATCAGATGAACATAGCCCATACAATAGGACTAAAATGCAACCATTATGGATGAAACCACGAGAGTGTTGATTGTAATGTAGGGTCTCCTTTTGTTCAAACACTAGAGGATTTGAACTACACTCAAAATTTTCAAAGACAACAATACAATCAAAATCCTAACACTTACTACCCAGGCTGGAGGAATCACCCAAGTTTTCAATGGAGCAACAATTTGGGAGCTCAGATTGTGCTACAATAGACTGCATCACTAGGTTTTCAGCAAATTGAAAATAAATCTTCATTAGAAGATCTTGTGACCAAGTTGGCAAAGATATCTACACAACACATGCATAGAACAGATAAAACCTTACAAGTTCAGGGAGCTGCAATAAAAAATTTGGAAAATCAGATGGAATAAATAGCGAAAGTACTTTCAGATAGACCACCAGGAGCATTGCATACTGACACTGAGATAAATCCTAAACATCAGGTAATAGAAGTGAAGGTCATGGAGGAAGAACAAATTGAGGCAATAACTACCCGTAGTAGAGTTCAACTACCAGAGATATATGTAAAGAGACTAGTTGCTATAAAAGAAAAAGTACATACCATGGTTGAGGAACAATTAGAAAAATCTGAGCAAAACAAAGAAGTAGAGACAAAAAGAGCACCATAGGATCCAAAGATTAAAGAAATCACTTATAATAAAGAATTTGTGCCACCACTACCTTTTCCATAAAGAATGCAAAAGAAAAAGATCGATAGTCAATTCGAGAAATTCCTAGATATGCTGGAAAAGCTCCACATTAATATCCCATTCATCAATGCAATTCGACAGATCTTGATGTATGCAATGTTCCTAAAGACATGATATCTAAGAAAAGAAAGCTTCGAGATTAGGAAGAAGTGGCATTGACTGAAGAGAGCAGTGCAACGCTACAAAATAAATTGTCACCAAAACTTAAGGACCCTGGGAGTTTCACTTTACTCATTTCACTAGGCAAAGAATTTCATTTTAATACTTTATGTGATGCAGGTTCAAGTGTAAATTTAATACCTTCGTCCACTTTTAGGAAACTAAGAGTTAGGGATGTCAAATGATCGAATGTAACGTTGTAACTGGTAGATAAGAGCATCAGATACCCATGGGATAGGGTTGAAGATGTGCTCATCAAGGTTGGAAAGTTGTATTCCCTCGGACTTCTTTGTTATGGACCTCGAAGACGTCCATGAAATGCCAATTATCTTAGGTCAACCATTTTTAGCAAAAAGTCGAACTTTGATTAACATGGAGAAGGGTAAGCTGATTGTAAGGGTGGATGGCGAACATGAGATTTTTAAATTACATAATCCATCCAAACAACCATTCGTCCTGGAGGAGGCCAAATATGTTGCTGAAGAAATTCATCAAAGGTCGAAGGAGACAAAGCCTAAACATCTAGGGAGCCTTGCTAGAGAAGATAATAGAGAGCTCAAGGTTTGGAGGGCAAAAAGAGAATGCAAGGCTGGAAATGGCAAGGAGTGTAAGATTGCAAGATTCCAGCATGAGCCACCATGACCAATTTATCCATACAGTCTAGCTAAAGACTATGAATTAAGCGTTTTGGGAGACAACCCAATTTTCTAACCATTTTATTTATTCTTCTTTCTACACCGTAATGCATATAGATTTACTTACTTTCATTAGTTTAAATGATAATTTAGGGATTAGTATAAAAATATCTCAAAAGTTGTTTGCTATTCAATTAAAGTTGTAATTAAATTCAACTCGATCAAACATGTAGTTCTCATGAGTTCGACACTATATTCATCATTATATTACTTGTTCACGATCCCGTTTTCTTGCAGGTTTTCAAAAGGTCAAGAAAGCTAAATCTAAGGTTTTGCTACATATTAATGTGTCTATGTACTTTGTATTAGAGTTGTCTGGGACTAAAAGTGGTAGATAGTCTATATTCATTGTAGTTGATAGGTTTAGTAAAAATGGCACATTTCATTTCATACCTAAAACAAATGATGCCAAGGATCATTTATTTATTTTTCAAAGAGATAGTGCGACTCCTTTGTATGCCAAGGATAATTGTATTTGATAGGAATCTTATGTTTCTTAGCTACTTTTGGAAAGTTTTGTGTGGTAAGTTCGGCACCAAACTGTTATGTTCTACACATGTCACTCATAGACAGATAGTTAACAGAACACTAACTTAACTTTTACACACTACAATCAATAAAACTTTGAAGAATTGGGATGATTGTTTACCATTTATAGAGTTTGCATACACTAGGACCATACATACTACTACTTATTATTCATCCTTTAAAATTGTGTATGCCTTTAATTCACCAACTCATTTGGATTTAATTTCTTTACCTATTGATGAAAGAGATAGTTAGGATGGGAATAATGAGTTGAAGTAGTGAAATTAATCCATAAAAAGGTTCGACTTCATTTGAAAAGAATAATGAACATTATGTTCCCCATGCCAATAAAGGAAAGAGACACGTGACCATTTAAGCAGGGGATTGGGTTTGGGTACACATACAAAAAGAACATTTTCCAACCCATAAAAGGTCCAAATTGCATTCTAGAATAGATGGACCGTTCCAAATCTTTGAGAAGATTAATGACAATACTTACAAATTGGACCTTGAAAGTGAGTATAATGTATGTGCTACTTTTAATGTTGCTGATTTTTCTCTCTTTGATGCAGGTGACGATTCGAGGTCGAAACCTTTTGAAGGAGGGGATGATGAGTATTATGGAGGGACGGCTAGCAAGGATCATTTATATGTTTCAGATGGATCAATAATGAGTTTAGGATAAAAAAAAAAAAGATCAAAGAAGCTATGCAAGGACTTTTCCAAAGTATGTTGTCCGAAAAACCAAGTGCAACAAGCAAGACATCAACATTTAAAATGTACATGAATGGAGAAGAACCAACTTTAGTGCATTTGATTCAAGTTAAGGTAGAGGGGACTGAACCAGAAGCCATACGTATGCATGGCTTTAATCTATTGCATGCGCAATACTCTAGTTCGATCAACCCAAAGCTAAAGTAGCTTGCTCATGCATGCGCAAGCAACTATACCATGGACACACATGGTTTTTTCAAGACACAATCCGGATTAGTTTCCTAGTTTGATTTGTACTCTAATTGTTAAGTTTATCTATTTCCTTTTTTTTTTTTTTTGAGTAATTTAAGGTTCTTTTAATTATGCCTATATAAGGCATCTTTTAATTAAACATTTAATTTTTTATTTAAGTGAATTAGTAAGAGTGGGGATTCTTTTTTTCTTTTTATTCATTGAACTATCAAAAACTTATCAAAGATTTTCATCTTTGTCGCATTCTACTTTAAAACCATGGTTCTTGATTTAGGAAATCATTAGGACAAGGTTTTTCAATCTGATTTCAGCTTTATTGGGGTGCTTATATCAAATCTTATCGTAGGTTCCAAAGTTCATCTTTCAAGAGTTAACATCATGTTGTGAAGTAGTTATAAAAGGTATTTTTTAAATACTTCCGAGTACAGACACCTCTACACTCATATGATAGATGCGGAGACCAACCAAAACGTTTCGATGATCAAGGTGATATGTTTAGAATAGGACCTTAATTATTCCTTCTTGCTCCTTGTGCTAAGGAGAAAACTTCAACTGTGGCCGAGGACACCATGGTCGATGATGCTGGTTGAGTGCTCTTCGAGACAGAACCCTTAGCGGAGAATCTTACTAGAGATCAACATGAGGCAACTGATACTGTGACCTACCTTCCTCCAGCGGGGTGATGTTGAAGACCCCCTGTAGATGCCCTTCTTGTGCCAACCATATTAGGCAATGGGCTTTAGGGTTTTTTTTTTTCATTTACGTTCTTTTGTAATGTTCCTCTATTACTAAAACAATTTATTTAGCATTGCTACTCGCTTTTCATTTTTTATTTTGTTATATCATTGTTTGTGATCAACTGCAAAGCCAAATTTCATTAAATAATTTGGTAAGCTACAAATATCTGGACTATAAGCGGGGGTTACCTATATGGGTTGTTGCCTATACCGATGGTTTCTTAATTAATTTTTCAAAGACATAATCTCCAAATGAGAAGTAAGGTTGCACTATACAGGTCATTACCCTACCCAAAAGTTCCTTTCGTTAAGTATCATGTTAAAGGGTACTTCGAACGATAAACATGGCTTTTTCCCATAGAGGTTGTTACCTTTGATGAAGGTTCATTTTGTTAAGTAATTTATTTGAGGATGTAATCTTTAGAAGATAAATAGGGGCTTCTCAATTGGGGTCATCACCTTGGCCGAGGTTCATTTTGTTAATTAATTTGCTTGAGGACATAATCTTTGGAAGATAGGTGAGGTTTCCCTATTTAGGTCATATCCCTGGCGGAAAGCTCCTTTCATAAACTAATTTTTTGAAGGATGTAATCTTCAACCGATAAGCGGAGGTTGCCCCATGTAGGTCCGCGCCCTGGTCAAAGGTTCTTTAATAGTGCAACGAACTTGTGTTGTGAGCAAATTTAAAAACTTGAACTTTATTTGATGGTAGTAATATGATTGTCGGGAAAAAAATCCGATTTAACAACTCATGAAAAGAGAGACAATCATCAGTCTAAAAAGGGAGGAATGCCAAATAGCTCACAGGTAAATAATAGGTAATTGAACTTTGAAGAAACTACGTATAATATTCCCGAAGGTACAAATGTTGATATATGGTTGGTTTAAAACCTCAAAATTTTGATTATAACAAACAAGTTATTCTTATTTACTAACAAGTTGAATTTAAGTGATTGTAGTCTTTATACACATATAATGAAAAATTGATCAATGGTCTTCAAAAGATCAAAAGTTATCATTACAAATCGGACTTATGAAGAAAGTCGAGATCAAAGTCACATTAAAGCTCTTAAGAGCCAAATTTCGGAGCAAGATCAAATACTTGATCTCTTAGCTAAAATGTAAAGGTACTAACACTTTGATATATGTCCATGAATGCTTAAAGTAAAAACCCTTACATGCATTAAAAATAATTTTGTGCATTAAAAGTTATTCGTTTACAATGACTTGATCAAATGTAAAAATGATTTTTAAAAATTAAATTTGGACTTGTAAAACACTTTTTATTTTGAAAAGTTAGTTAAAAATACTCTTCAAAAGTTCATGATTTGCAAAACCTTCAAATCGAGACAAATAGGGGCAAACCGTGGAAAATGCCAAACTGCCCGGAGGTCGACCAGCCATGATAGGCAGTCGATCGGACGGTTGTTGACCGAAAATTTTCAACGGTCCAAAATTTAATCGTTCTGACTGATAAGTGTATTTTATACACTTATTTAGGGTCCTGAAATATCGATATTTGATAGTTCTATTGACAAAATATATCCTAAATTGTTGTTTTTTGTGTTATATAGGTAAAACTCAATGGTTGAACAAGGAATCGAAAGAAAGAAGCGAAAAATGGTGAAAAATGGAAAAATCCAAAGTCAGAGGACCAAATTATAAATACTCAATAGTTGATTCGGACCAAAAGATGATACTTGAAAGATTTTTATGAGACAATTGGATGGAACTAGAATTCAAAAAGGAATGGAATATGATCAAAATCAATTTTCAATCGCACAAGTTATATTCTAGATTTCTAGTTGAAGATTGAAACTGATTTTTATCATAGACGTCCAAATTGGAAATATCATATATCTATCAAAGTTATAGCCCCTTGAGTTATCTTGACAACTCACTTTTAATCTCATCAATCGGATATCGGAAGAGATGGTTATGGCCAAAATACTGACTGTTGTGCAGAGACCAAAAAATCCGCGCGCGAAGATAACTTTCCTTATTCGATTAAAACTCTTTTGGAAACCAAACTAGATGTGATTCTCAACCAATTTTCAACTCCTACAAATAGAGAACAGCATAATACATATGGGAGAGCTCGCATGTACATATTATTCTCCAATATTCATCAATTAATATCATTAAAGAAGGAGAATTCATAATCTTTGTGAGAGAATTTAAGAGGATTTGCAAGAATTCAATCAAGTGAAGATTCAAACCTAAATTTTGGGCAAAGAAGAGAAGGTGCAAGTGGAGATTCATCAAGAAACCATTGCAGAGATTCAAGATTTCAAGATTCATCTTCATCTTCATCTTCTCAATTTATCAAAACCGGGTTATATCTTTTAACTTATATATGATTTCTTGTAATTTCAATATGTTAGGCTAAATTTATACATTGTTAGGATGAGATGAACCCTTTTATGATATTTTTAGTTCTTAATTAATTATTTTGACTTTAATTTGATTTTATTTGTGGATGTTTATTATTGTTTTTATTGTTCTTTTCAATGCTTGATCACCAATTGAATTGTTAGTGAATTTTATTGTTATTGAGAGATACAATAGGGTTTAAGCACATTATAATAAACATTGTAAGGTTTGATAATGGATAGAGATGTACCTCTATGCTTTATATGGTTTTAATAGATGTTCTAGTATTTGTTAATGCATTTATCATGTTTGCATCTTTCTTCGAGAGATAGAATGGTCACATGAGGGAAATAGATTTGATCACTATCGAGAGAGGCTTTCAATTAAATTGGGAACATTGACCAATATGAATGATTTCAAATTTGTCAATTTAATTGTTACACTAAAAATGGAATAATAAGGGGGATTGACATTTTAGCAATGCATCTCACGATTTGAAAAACACATTTACTTATTTTCTTTAGTTTGATTGATAATTTAAGTATTAGTATAGAACAAATCACAAAATTTATTTGCTATTCGATTAAAGTTGCAATTAATTTGAACTCGATCAAATATGTAGTCCTCGTGGGTTCGACACGCTATTCATCACTTTATTACTTGTTCACGATCCTTTTCACTTGCGGGAAATCAAACGATCACTGACCTCTGATTATTTTATACAAATGGCTATGTTAGTCATCTGGACAAGAGGCGGTCGATCAGATGCGGTCGTCCGAACTTCTAGATTTTTTTACCCTTTGAACTCTATAAAGACATCTACTTCTTACATTCAAATTGCATTCTTGAAAAACATAAAATTAAGAATTACGTAAACAAAACTCTTTGATCTTACATCTTTTTAATTCTTCAAATATTTTACTTGGAAAACTTTAGATTGATTGAATCAACTTTTGAAAATCATTTTTTCCATTAAAGTTCTCTTATCTAACACTTGAGTTTCATTCATTGCTATTTATTAAAGTGTTAGCATATTTTTCTCTTGGTACTTAATTGTGATCGTATCATTTATTAAGAGAGAAGCTTAAATTTGTAAAATCAATTTTCTTTAAACTTGTGGGTCGTGTTGAGGTGATGTAAACTCAACGCTGGTATTGGAGTGAGGTACTCATTTTAAAATTAATATTTTACAATCTCGAGCAATGGCTAACCACAACAATCTTCAAAATCTTGAGGGGCATTCTACAAATCAACATACCTTCTTTGATGACACACATTATAATTATTGAAAAACTAGAATGATGATTTACATTCAATCAATAGATTATAATATTTGAGAAGTCATTGAATATGGTCCGTGTGTACCTACCAAGATTATTAAAATTGATTGAAAACCCGATCAAACTATTCCTAAACCTAGAAACGAATATGATGAAAATGATAAAAAAAAATTATCTTTGAATGCTAGAGCCAAAAACCTACTTTATTGTGCCTTAGATAGAAATGAGTTTAACTGTATTAGCACATGCAACTCCGCATATGATATATGGCATACTTTAGAAGTCACTCATGTTGGCACTAGTAAGGTAAATGAAACCAAAATTAATCTATTGGTCAAAGAATTTGAGAATTTCTTCATGAAACAAAACGAACCTATTGTTGACATGATTATTCACTTCACCAATATTGTTAATAACCTCAAGGGCTTTGATCGCAAATTTACTAATGGTGAGCTTGTAAGTAAAATGCTAAGGTCATTTTCGGAAGATTGTAGGTCATTAAGGACGTTGATAGAGAACACCAAAGATATCAACTCTTATCCTTTGGAGGAACTCCATGGAACTTTGATGACTACGAGCTCAACAACGCAGAAATCAAGGAGAAGACGATGAAAAAAAAATGAAGAATCAAAAGAGCCTCCTAGACATCAAATTGCTCTCAAATTGACAATCGAAAAAGGAACTACAAGTGAACATATGAGTGATGAAGAGTTTGATGATCTTGTGCTTCTTGTCAAAAAAAATAGAGACTTTCGAAATAATCGAAAGTTTCAAAAGAAAGAAGCAAGAAAATTGTTTATCATGATTGTGACAAACCCGGTCACAAGAGAACCAAGTGTCCAAACAAAAAGTAAAATTTTAAGAAAAATACATTTCAAACAACATGGGATAAAAGTGACGATGATGATCAAGATGAAAATGAAAGTTAAGAAGAGATCGCCAACATGTGCTTCATGGCAATCGATGATGAGGTAAATCTATTGAAAAATTCTCATATGATGATTTTTCTTCCTCTTATGATGAAATTTTAGAAAAATTTGAAAAACTCGTTCTTAGAAATTCTATTCTTAAAAAGAAACATAAATTATTAAAAAGTGAAATAAAGAAAATCTTAGAAACTAAAAAGGAAAATGTTGATTATGAAAGAAAATGTTGAAGACTTGACAAAATGTTTTTAAATTCACTCAAAGGAAGAAAAATTTTAATTTAATACTTGGTGATCGATATAAACCCTTTTTGAAAATAAAAAAAATCTCCCAAAAATTTATTTGTCAAAACCTCAAATACAATTCCCTAAAAAACTAGTTGTAGGTTTTGCAACAATGATGGACATATTGTCTACAATTTTCCAAAAAAACTATAATTTGAAAGTAAAAACAAGTGGACTCGAGAATCCACTAAAATTAACTACCAATTACCTAAATTTGTATGGGTACCAAAAATCAAAAGTTTAATTATTATTCTAGGTACCAAAGAAGATGACAAGGAAATGGTCCTTGGATAACGGGTCTTCAAAGCACATGATCGGAGATAGAACTTTACTATCAAATTTCAAAAAGAAGGATGAATGTCATGTTACATTTGGAGAAAATTCAAAAAGAAAAATCATCGGAATTGAAAACATTGGTAATCATTTCTCCCTTACCGTTGAAAGTGTACTATTGGTATATAACTTCAAACATAATTTACTTAGTATTAGTCAATTATGTGATAATGGTTATCATCGATTCTTCTAAATGTCTGATTAAGGATACTACATCTAAAAGGGTATTGTTTATAGAAAGCCGAAGCAAAGTTGTTTATATCATAAATATCGATTTTGAAAATGATGAAAAATGTTTAATGAGTTTGAAAGAGGACACTTGGCTATGACATAGGAGATTAGGTCATGTTGGCATGGATCTTCTTTCAAAAATCTCCAAAAATGATTTTGTTAAAGGTTTACAAAATTTGAAATTTGATAAAGATAAAATTTGTGATGCATATCAATTTGGTAAACAAGTAAAAAGCTCTTTTAAACCTAAACTATATTCTTCGACCACAAAACCACTTCAACTACTCCACATAGATCTTTTCAGACCTTCTAGAACCTCTAGTTTAGATTGAAAACACTATGTCTTCGTCACTGTTGATGACTTTTCTAGATTCACTTGGGTTCTTTTCCTAAACCTCAAAGATGAAGAGTTGAGTGCATTCAAATTTTTTTGCAAAAAGGTTCAAAATGAAAAAATGATTCTCTATTACAACTATTAGAAGTAATCACGGTGGAGAATTTGACAATTTTTCTTTTAACGAATTTTGAAATGAAAATGGATATGAACATAACTTTTTGGCTCCTAAAACTCCTCAACAAAATGGTGTAGTGGAAAGGAAGAATCACACATTGCAAAAAATGGCTAGAGGCATGCTAAATGAAAATAGCATACCAAAATAGTTTTGGGCCGAAGCCTTCAACACCGCTTTCTATATCATAAATAGAGTTTTAGTTAGTCAAAAGAAAATTATAACTCCATACGAGCTTTGGAAAAATAGGATTCTAAATATCGGTTATTTTAACACTTTTGGGTGTAAATGCTTTATTTTAAACACAAAAGAAAATTTGGAAAATTTTGATTCAAAATTTGATATTGGAATCTTTCTAGGTTACTCATTGACTAGCAAAACTTATAAAGTCTTTAACAAAATAACTTTAGTCGTTGAAGAATCTATGCATGTTATTTTTTATGAAACTAATCCTCTTGATCGTGAGAAATATATTGCTAATGATGTAGAATTGGAGACTCTCTTTGAACAAATGAATATTCAAGATTCGAAGCAAGGATGATCCAAAATAAGAACACAAGGAAGCAGCAACCGTTCTATCAAGTGAAGAAGAACTTACTGAAACGTCAAATGATCCTACTCTACCAAAAGAATGGAGGTTTGTTCTCTCTCACCCAAAAGAACTTATTATTGGTGATCCATTGAAATGTATTACAACTAGAGCTTCTACTAAGAATCACCTAAATAGTTGTGCTTTCATCTCACAAATTGAACCAAAAAATTTCAAGAAAGCCGAGTTTGATGAATTTTGGATTCTAACCATGCAAGAAGAACTAAACCAATTTGAAAGAAATCATGTTTGGGATTTAGTCGCTAGACCAAATAATCAAACCGTCATCGGTACAAAATGGATTTTTTGAAATAAAAGAGACGAAAATGGGATTATTGTGGTAACAAGACAAGATTAGTGGTCCAAGGTTACAATGAAGAAGAAAGTATTGATTTTAAGGAAAGCTTTGCATCGGTTGCTAGATTAGAATCCATTAGCATGTTTCTTGCATTTGCTTGTTATAAAAGATTTACTCTTTATCAAATGAATGTAAAAAGTGTATTTCTTAATGGTTTCATTCAAGAAGAAATTTTTTGTTGAGCAACCGCCCAACTTTAAAGATCACAAGTATCTGAACTATATTTTTAAATTTAGAAAAGCTCTTTATGATTTAAAACAAGCTCCTAGGGCTTGGTATGAAAGATTGAACAAATTTCTAGTTTCAAATGGTTCTTCAATAGGAAAAGCAGATACTACCCTATTTGTCAAAACTTAAAAGAATGATGTGATTATTGTTCAAATCTATGTTAATGATATTATATTTGGTGCTACTAATATCCATCTTTGTGAAATGAATATGATGGAACAACTCAAATTCTTCCTTGGTCTCCAAATTAAGCAAGCTAGAGATGGTATATTTATCAATCAAAATAAGTATATATTGGACATGCTCAAGAGGTTCGAAATGGATGACTTGAAGCCTATGAATACTCCCATAAGTACATCCGTAAAATTGGATAAAGATGATCAAGGTACTTCCGTTGATATCACAAAATATCGAGGTACGATCGGATCTCTTCTCTACTTAACTGCTAGTAGACCTGATATTATGTTTAGTGTGTGTTAATGTGCTCGATTTCAATCAAATCCTAAAGAATCTCATCTTAGTGCCATAAAACGTATTTTTAGATATCTTAGTGGCACTCAAACCTTAGGTCTTTGGTATCCAAAGGGTGCTCATATTGATCTTCTTAGCTATTCGGATGCAGATTGAGCCGGTTGCACAATAAATCGTAAAAGCACTAGCAGAACTTGTCATTTTCTAGGATTTGCACTTGTGTCATGGTTTAATAAAGAAAATACCCCGTTGCATTATCTACCATTGAAGGCGAGTATATCTCGGCCACTAGTTGTCGTGCACATACATTATGGATGAGACAAACCCTTAGTGATTATGACTTATCATTCGATCATATACCTATCATGTGTGATAACAGTAGTGCCATAAATTTATCAAAAGGATCCTATTTTGCACTCTCGAACCAAGCACATTGAGATTAGACATCACTTCCTAAGAAATCATGCAAAAAATAGGACATTGTATGGAATTTATTAATACGGAAATCAATTGGCTGACATTTTCACTAAAGGTGGAGGTCCGGTCTTGGGATTCCACTTGTTTTTATCTCTTCCATCTCTCATTTTTTACTCATTTCTCTCACTTTCCTTCCTCTTCTCTATAGATCTATCTCCAAATTCACCATATCCTCCATTAATCTTCAAGATCTCACCAACATTTCAAAAACCCATCACTTTTTCTCTTCAAAAATCTTAAAATCCCCATTTTTTCACTAAAAATTTAGTTTCTCTCACTCTGAAGGTTGATTGCCTTCTAAATTTTCCTTTTTCCATTTTTTATCATGCCAAGGGTTGAAATACCGAGAAAGAAACCAAGGAGAGAGAATGTGCCAACTTCTTCATCGAAGGACGAACCCGAAGTGCCGAAAAATCATTTTGATAAATCATCCATCCTTATACGTAAGACCGTAAATTTTATGGGTTTTACTCTTCAAGCACCTGTATTTTATGGGGAAGAATTCTTGTTAAGCATGGGTTGGGTCTCAATTGCATCTATGGAAGAATATGCATATCCCAAGATTATGAAAGATTTTTACAAAAATATGGTTTATACTTCTCGTACATGTAGTATTTCTTGTTTTTTAAAAGGAAAAATGATTACAATTACCAAAACTCTTGTACGTTCTCTCCTTGACCAAGAAGAATGTGTGAATCAAGTGTTTTGTCATATGATTCATCCAACATGTGATGATTATAATCCTATCATTGCATATCGTAGAGTGACCAGAAATTGTTTTTTAACGTCCAATAAAACTTAGTTCAAACCAACTTACTTTACCTTGAAATGTTTTATACATTATCATTGCCCACGTTATCCTTCCTAGGAAAGGTTATCTTGATGAAGTTACTCACTTCGACATATTCCTTCTTAATTCCTTTTTAGTCGGGCGAAAATTGGATTTTCCAACAATTATTATTGGTCACATGAAAATCATCCACTCCACTCCTTGTATCAAGGCTTTACCCTTCGTCGTGTTTCTTACTAAAATTTTGAAACATTTTAAAATCCCTTTAAATGATGAGGTCTTCATTTCACTCCATCCCACCGACATTATCAATACTCATACTCTTAAACCATGAAAATTGTCAAGGAGAATGGGCAATGAGTGGCCCGTACTAAGGGATTTGATTAACACTCGGGACCTTCAACTTTACCTTTCAAAGGAGATGAAGACGACATCGAAAATGATTGTGAGGACGACGTACCACAGGTTCCTAGTCCTCCTCATCATGACATCCTGGGATCGAGTGCTCCTCCACCCTCCGACAGTTTTACTTTTACCGAGGATTGCTACAATCTTCTCAACGGGCTAGGCGAGATGCTTCACTATATGCAAGTTCAACAAAATGCAATACAAGCTCAACAAGCGAAAATACAGGCTCAACGCGATGCTTTTTATGCTTACTACAATACTCAACATGAGGCAATGTAGGCTCAACAAAATGCCTTTTATACTTGGTTCGATGCACTCTTTCCACCATCGCATCCTCCAGAGTCTTATATATGACTTTATGCATATGTATTTTAATCATTATGTTGATCTAAATTCTTTGTATCCTTACCTTTTGTAAACTTATGATTTGACCTGTCTATGCGGTATCATATATTTAACATGTTTCGACTTCATGTACTTACTTAAGGGGGAAAGCTTATATTGTTTCCTATAGTTGTGTTTTACTCTTAAATGATATATATTTTTGCTTATGACAAAAATGGGGAAATGTATGAGATAATATGCTTGATGAAAATATGATGGTCGAAAATGCTCATGATATGCTTGATGAAAATATAATGATCGAAAATGCTTGCCTTGATAAACATATGTTTTAAAGTGTTTGGATATTGGTTTGTAAAAGATAGGGGAATACATGGATCACATGCAAAATTTAATATTTATATTCCTTATCAATTGTTCAATATTACTATATAAATCATCTTGTTTGTCATAATCAAAAAGGGGGAAATTATTGACCTATGATTAATTTAAAATCTCAAAGTTTTGATTATAACAAACAAGTTAATCTTGTTTACTATCAAGTTGAATGTAAGTTATTATAGTCTTTTTCAACGCATACGATGGAAAACTGATCAATGGTTGTCAAAAGATCAAAAGTTGTCATCACAAATCGGACTTATGAAGGAAGTCAAGATCGAAGTCATATTCAAGATATTAAGAGCCAAATTTCGGAGCTAGATCAAATACTTGATCTCTTAGCTAAAATGTAAAGGTACTAACACTTTGATAAATAACAATGAATGCTTAAACTCAAAACCCCTACATGTATTAAAAACAATTTTGTGCATTAAAAGTCATTCGTATACAATGGTTTGATCAAATGTAAAAATGATTTTTAAAAATGATATTTGGACTTGTAAAACACTTTTTATCTTGAAAAGTTAGTTAAAAATACTCTCCAAAAGTCCATGGTTTTCAAAACCTTCATATCGGAACAAACGGAGGCAAAACGTGAAAAATGCCAAACTGTCAGGCGGTCGACCAGCCAGGAGAGGCGGTCAACCGAACTGCGATCAACTAACCAAAATTGGTGGTCAACCGAAATTCCTAAAGGGTCGAAATTTGACTGTTCTGACCTCTGATTTTTCGGTACAAACGGCTATGTTGGTCATCTGGACAAGAGGCGGTCAACAGAACGCGGCCATCCGAACTCCCAAATTTTTTTTTACGGTTTGAACTCTATAAATACCTCTACTTCTTGCATTCAAATTACATTCTTGAAAAACATAAAATTGAGAATTATATGAGCAAAACTCTTTGAGATTACATCTTTTTAATTCTTCAAATATTTACTTTGAAAACTTTGGATTGATTGAATCAACTTTTGAAAATTATATTTCCCATTAAAGTTCTCTCATCTAACACTTGAGCTTCATTCATTGCTATTTATTAAAGTATTAGTATATTTCTCTCTTGGTACTTAATTGTAATCATATAGTTTATTCAGAGAGAAGTTTCAATTTGTAAAATCAATTTTCTTTAAACGTGTGGGTCGTGTTGATGTCCCATAAAGTTTAACGTTGTATAAGAATCGATACTCTTTGTTTGTAGGTCACCGAAAGTTTTATAAAGGGTTGGATTGCACCACAAGTCAATCAATATAGTGAAATTTGTCTTGCTCGTGCCGGAGATCTTGGTAACGGAGGACGTAGATCATTGCATTAGATCGAAGCTCCAAAATTATATCGTTTGCATTTTCTATCCCTCTTTACTTATTGCTTTCATATTCGTGCTTATTATTCGAATTAATCTATCTAGTTATTACGTGCTTGACATTAGATTAATTTTTTTGAAAAAGTTTTAAAAATCAATTTATCCCCCTCTTGGTTAACTATTCTTGGGCTATCAACAAGGTGTTCCATGGGTGCTTTACCATTTCCCTTCTGTGTCCAACAGTTTGCATGTGCCTGGGCGAACTAACTCTCTTATAAAGTAAGATCCTTCCCGTGTAAGGCTGAGTGTGCCTATCTCTGGTACCTCTTTTGCAAGGAATACGTTCCTCAATACCCAATATATAGCAAGCTCTAAAGGATCGGTTGGATACCTTGGAGTTATAGTATCTTGCTATTTCCTTTGATATACTACTAGATGCAACTGGGATTCGACCCTTATTTTGGCCCAACAAATCTAAAGCTGCTCGTCTGCTATATAATTGGTCACCCATTGAAGGCGAGGCGCCTGGGGGATGGCATCTAGACTTCAACGGGGATTTTGGCCTCCGCTCCATGTGCCACTACGAAGGGTGTTTTGCCGGTGGCAATCCTCAAAGTTGTTTTGTAAGACCAGAGAACATGGGTTAACTCTTCGTTCCACCTTCCATTCGCATCTTCGTCTTTGCTCTCTAGTGTTTGATTGACGATCTTGCTCACAGCTTTGACCAAGTCCCTACAAATCACATGCCCTTCACAATTGGCATTTTACTTCTTACGAGCAAACTAAGTTCCATTGTTCGAGACCTATGAGTGTAGGATGCTGAAGCGACAAATGGTGTTCTTCTATATAAACTTCTAAGTTGGGCTCCATAATTTTGACCAAGGGTTCAAAATCTTGTGAAAAATTGTATATATTTTTCTTACGTTACCTCGAAGTTTTTCCACTTAGGATCCGACTATTCCAGGTGTGCTTCTATCAATATGTACCTACATATGACACGTAACAACTGGAACAAGGTCTATTCATCATGTAATTTGTTTTGTTGACGAGTAATTGCACTTGTGAGTAGTTTTTTCTCAATAAAAGCCAGCAATAGAGAAGTATGCTTTTTTGGGAGTTTAATACAAAACCTAAGAGCCAGTTTGGTTTGCTTTTCAATTTTTAGTTTTGAATTTGAATTCATTTTCGATTTTCCGTTTTGAGGGTCTATTTTAATATTGCTAAAAACGTGTTTGGTTTGTCAACTTGAAAAATTATTTTTCAAAACAGAAAATTAGAAAACATGTTTGGTTCGAAATTTTGAAAAATTATTTTATGACATTTTATTCCATAAAATTTAATTACTCAGTAAATACATAAAAATTTTATGTTAATATATTACCAAGTATTATATACATTTTAAAGTTTATGAGATTTATAATATTTTTTCTCTCTTCAAAAGTAAAATAAACAATAAAAAATAAATTAAATTCAAAATATAGGAAATAAAAATAAAAACTACTGACGAAGACTGAGAATATTTTATCTATATTCATTTAAATATTTTTTTAGAATTTCTATGTAAATAATTATTAAGAACAAAAACTATTTTTATTTTTTATTTTTCATAATTCTTATTTTTTTATAATTTTAATTTTTTAAGAACATCATCTTTGTTTGTGCTAAATAAATAAATCATCCTTTTTTAGTTAAACAAAAAGTATAATTAATTACACTACGAATTAACAAAGATATTACGACTGCTGTTCATGAATCGGTTTCATCTTATTATCATGGCAAATTGGGTTTGAGTTTAGGTCCAAATAGAGCCCGTTAATATTTTTATAGAAAATAATAGCCTCTATCTATTTATATTTAGAAAATTAAAATATATTGGCTCGTTATAACATTTTAAAAAATACTGAACAGCTTAGAAGTTTCATTGATAATTATTAGAACTCTAAAACTAAATATGTTCAATTTTCACATTAATTAGGAGATAAAAAGGACAAGAAAATGGGCCTTAAATCAAGGTACCAATATGCAATCTACCAGATAGTCCAATCATTTTCACTCTCATCTACCTACTTTCCACCCTAAACCAAAACGCCTGCAGCAAATCACTGCGGCCACCAGCTGCATTGTTGAAGGCAGCCGTGTGCGACACTTTTTTTGTCACTTAACAAATATTTTTGGTTACCATTAGTCACATGTTTTTGGTTGCAGTCTAACTCATGTAATGATATAAGGTTAGGCTAGTTTGAACCTACTACAAGTTAGTGTATTGTCAAGTATTGTTTAGTGGTAGTACGTAGAATAGTTGTTGGTAGAAAAGACTTTTGAATTGTATCCAAGCATGATATATATGTCATCATTCGTGTAGCAGCTCATTGTGTATGATAATTCTCTGTTTGTTCACCTCTTATTTGCTTAAAAACAATCAGTGGTATTAGATCCTTCAGATCATAGAAGGGTTGTAAAAGAGCTGAAAACTGAGGAAATCCGATAAGATTTGCAGAAATCGGTAAAGTACTACACAATCCGGTAAGAATTGCAGAAATCAGTAAGTGCTTCACAATCCGATAAGAGCTTCACTATCCGGTAAGATCTATTAAATCCGGTAAGTACTTCAAAAATCGGTAAGATCTATCAAAACCGGTAAGACTTCCCATACCGGTAAGAAGATATGCAGGCAGTTTCTCAGCGCCTTTACCCTCAGTGTTTACAAGTGAGAACTATAATTTTTGGGCTGCGAAGATGAAAGCTTATTTGAAAGCCTATGATCTATGGGAGATTATAGAATTTGGAGCAGAGCCACCACCACTTAGAGCAAATCTAACTATAGCTCAGCTGAAGCAACATAGTGAGGAGGTTGCAAAAGAGTTTAAGGCCTTATCTTGCATTCAATCTGTCGTCTCTGATGCAATCTTTACCAAGATCATTACTTGTGAAACATCAAAGGAGGCTTGGTACAGGTTGCTTGAGGAGTTTAGGGAAAATGCAAGAACAGGACAAATGCAAGTTCTCAATCTTAGAAGGGAGTATGAAACACTGAAGATGAAGGAGGCTGAATCTATTAAAGATTTCTCAGATATGTTGATGAAAGTGGTGAACAAAATAAGGTTGTTAGGGAATGAACTACCTGATAAGCGTATGGTAGAAAAGGTCATTATCAGTCTGCCTGAGAAATTTGAGGTAAAAATCTCTTCACTTGAAGATTCCAGAGATCTGTCTGTCATAACCTTATCTGAGCTTATAAATGCATTGCAAGCAACTGAGCAAAGGAGGTTGTTTAGGCAGGAAGAACAAGTTGAAGGAGCCTTGTTTGCCAAGGGAAAATATAAAGCTCAAACAAGCTTTGGAGTGAAGAAGCATCAACCTGAAAATAAGAAGGGTAAAAGCAGTAGAACTGCAGGCAAAAATGAAGGTTATCCACCATGTCCTCATTGCAAGAAAATCAACCATTCTCCTAAATAGTGTTGGTACATGCCAGGGGTTCAATGTAGAGCATGTAAACAGTTCGGACATGTTCAAAAAGTTCGTAAAAATCGGAAGGAAACGCAGGATACTCAACAAGCTCAAGTTGCAGAAATTGACCAGCTGAAGGAGCATCTGTTTACAGCTTTGAATGTGAAGTCTTGCAGCAATGATGAAACGTGGCTATTGGACAATGGACGTACTCACCATATGACCTCCAATTCCAGTATTTTTGTAAAGCTAGATGATGGCTACATATCAAAGGTTAAAGCTGAGAATGGAGAGTTTGTGGAAGTTAAAGGTGTTGGTAAAATCTCTGTGCAAACTTCTTCAGGTATCAAGTATATTTTTGATGTTCTATATGTGCCTAAGATAGATCAAAATTTGATTGATGTTGGTCAGTTAATTGAGAGAGATTATACACTAATCTTTAAGGATAAAAGTTGCACTATATTTGATTCACAAAATCAAGAAGTAATGACAGTTGGAATGAGATATAGGAGCTTTCCTTTAGAATGGAAAAATGTAAATGATTAGGCACTTACAGGCACTGTAATGGAACATACTTTATGGCATAAACGGTTTGGACATATTAATTACACATCTCTGAAACAAATGCATAAATTAGAACTTGTTGAAAGTTTGCCTGAAATCAACAACGATGATGGATGTGTGTGTAAAATCTGTCAACTAGGAAAGCAAACTAGGTTGTCATTTCCTAAAAATCAATCAAGAAAGGCCTCAAATAAGCTGCAACTAATTCATTCAGATGTATATGGTCCAATAAGAACACGTACACTAAATGGCAGTAAGTACTTTGTGCTTTTTATTGATAACTTGACAAGAATGTGTTGGGTATATTTTCTAAAGTTGCTGGTGTATTTCAAAGGTTTAAAAACCTGGTGGGAAATGAGAACAATTGCAGAATTAAAGCTATAAGATCAGACAATGGAATAGAGTAGAGTATTAGTGCAGACAATTTGATAAGTTCTGTGAAGGTATGGGAATACAACATCAATTGACAATTCTTTATTCTCCCCAGCAGAATGGTGTTTATGAAAGGAGGAACAGAACTGTCATAGAGATGGCTAAATGCTTGGTGTTGGAGAAGAATGCACCTGAAGAATTCTGGGCTGAGGCTGTGAATACGGTAGTCTACCTACTCAATAGGTTTCCTACTAAATCATTGGACAAAAAGACACATTTTGAAGCCTGGTATGGAATAAAACCTAATGTCTCTCATCTGAAGATATTTGGCAGCCTTTGTTACACTTACATACCTGATGTGAAGAGGGATAAATTGAGATAAAAAGCTAAAGTTAGAGTTCTAATTTGTTACTGTAGTAATGCCAAAGGTTATAGAGTCTTCAATCCATAAAGCAAGAAAGTAATCTCAGGCAGGGACATCAAAGTAGATAAAGCAGCTTCATGGAACTGGGAATCATCTGTAAGCAATCAACCTCAAGTTTCAAATGTTATTCCACTAGCAGTTGAAACTGATGTTAATGAAGAAGAAGATGAAAATAATAATGATTCTGATTCTGAAAATAAAGTACTAAGGACTAGACCATTTGCTGATGTATATGCCAGATGTAATTCAGCTCAATTGGAGCCTTCAAACTTTGTTGAAGCAGAGAGTTCTAAAGAGTGGATGGATGCAATGAATGAGGAGCTAAACATGATTGAAAAGAATGGAACTTGGCTACTAGTTGACGGACCAAAAGACAAACATGTAATTGGAATGAAATTAGTGTATAAATCGAAGCTGAATCCAGATAGCTTAGTGAATAAACTTAAGGCTAGGTTGGTAGTGAAGGGATATGCTCAGCAATATGGTATAAACTTCAATGATACGTTTGCACCAGTAGCTAGGTATGAAACCATCACACTTTTGTTTGTTATTGCAGTTCATAGAGGCTGGAAGATATACCAATTAGATGTCAAGTCAACATTTCTGAATGGACACTTGGAGGAAGAAATATACATTGAACAGCCTGAAGATTTTCGAGTTAGTGAGAACAAGGAGAATGTATATTTACTAAGAAAAGCTTTGTATAGTTTAAAACAGACTCCAAGAGCCTGGTACAGCAAGATCGATGAACACCTCAGCAGACTTGGTTTCTTAAGGAACATGAATGAACAAACTCTGTACATAAAGATGGAGAAAGAAGAGATGATCATCATCTCATTGTATGTTGATGATCTCTTAATTAATGGCACCAGCTGTTCAATGATTAAAGAGGTGAAGGTTGAACTTAAAATGGTGTTTGAAATGACAGATTTGGGATAGATGCACTATTTTCTTAGCATGGATATATTTCAAACTCAAAACGGCATATTTGTTTGCCAAAGAAAATACGTCAGGGAGATGCTGAAAAAGTTCAATATGGAGAACTGCAAGTTAGTAAGTACTCCATTGGTTCTAAATGTGAAATTGATGAAGAATGATGGAACCAAGAAAATAGATAAAAAGGTGTATAGAAGTATATTTAGATGTCTGCTGTACTTAACCTGTACCAGACCTAATCTCAGATTTGTAGCCAACCTTCTATCTAGATTTAGACAAGAACCAAGTGAACTTCATTTCCAGACAGCAAAGAGAGTGCTGAGATATGCAAGAGGTACTCAGGAAATACGAATTTGGTTCAGGAAGTCAGAAACCATGGATTTAGCTGGCTATACAGATAGTGATTGGGCAGGATCCTTTGATGATATGAAAAGTACTTCATGAAATGCATTTTATCTGGGATCAAGTGTTATTTGTTGGAACTCAATGAAGCAAAAAATAGTTGCTCAATTGACTGTTGAGGCAAAATACATTGCAGCTTCAGAGGTAACTAATTAAGCTATTTGGTTGAGGAAAGTATTGGAAGATCTTAGCCACAATCAATTTGATGCAACTGAGATCTATTATGACAATCAGCCAGCTGTTGCAATGGTCAAAAACCTTGTGTTTCATGGAAGGACCAATCACATTAAGATCAAATATCAATCCAATCATACTAGCACAGGAAAATCTTGAAGTGAAACTGGTGCATTGCAATTCCTTTAATCAATATGTTGATATTTTGACTAAGGCCTTACCAAAGGATAGGTTCGAAACATTAAGAAAATGTCTTTGTGTTTCCAACAAAAGTGTCAAGGAGAAGTGTTGAAGGTAGCCATGTGTGACACTTTTGTTGTCACTCAACAAATATTTTTGGTTACCAATAGTCACATGTTTTTGGTTGAAGACTAACTCATGTAATGTTGTAAAGTTAGGCTAGTTTGAACCTACAACAAGTTAGTGTATTGTCAATTATTGTTTAGTATTAGTAAGTAGAATAGTTGTTCGTAGAAAAGACTTTTGAATTGTATCCAATCATGGTATATATACCATCAGCCATGTAGCAGCTCATTGTGTATGATACTTCTCTGTTTTTTTCACCTCTTGCTTGCTTAAAAACCATCATGCATTCCCCCGATTTATTTATCGATTCTAATTTTCAATCTCATACCACTATAGGAAAATTAGTTTCGGATATATTTTTGAACGTCAACTAAAATGCAAAGAGTAAGAAGGGTTATAGATCGAAACTTGTGATACCTTTATTCCTAAAGTGAAATTGTTCGTCGTTAACTAATGTGACCTCTTTGGACAATCACTACTAAGATACAACAATCAAATCATTTGTTCATCACAAGCGATTTTTAGAATCTTCAATTACTCCAGAACAATATTTGGGGCAAAATAATTTTAGAATCAATTTTAAATTATGGTTTTTATGATTTCAATAAATCATCATGTAAATATCTCAACTGCTATTTATTATAGGCTAGTTTTATAAAAAAATAATAATAATAAAATTCTAACATAATTAAAATAAATGAAAACTTATTGACTAGTGAAAGATTATAGAAAAAAATAAAATCATACGAAAAACTCAAATTCGTTGATGCTCTCACAAAATGTCAAGAAATAGACTATATTAAAGAAATTTTTTTACAAAATTAATTATAATCAAAATCAACTAATTGTCATAAGTATTACAACTCGTATTTAAAGCAGTAAATAAAATCTTAACAATAACTAAACTCATATATAATAATTAACTCTAGATAACGATAAGAATTAGACAAATTCAAACTCTAAATGGAATTAAAACTAATCTTATTAAAATAAAAAAATATTTTGAAAAACAAAAAATGTGATTTTGGAACCATAAACGATGGAATTGGATAAAAACAATTTGTATGTCATGGGCAAAGCCGATGTGTTTTGCTTGCGGGAACGTTTCCACTCAAAATAGACACAAAATTCTCCGAAAAAGGACAATCTAAAGTTTTATCTTTTCGATTCCAATCCCATTTTTCATGAACTCCTATTCTTTTTGTATTGCATCATAAGTGTAGCGTGCACAAATAAAAGTAATAAGAAAAAATAGTATTGTGGTAAAAACGGTTGGATAATATGTCAAGAAATTGTTTGATTTGGGGTACTTTACATGGTTAATAACCCCATTAATTAATGAACTTTACCTAAAGTTTCCACTAGGTTACTGAATTTTCAAAATGACGCGGTTAGTCATTGAACTTTAGAAACTACAACCTTATCCATCACCAAACCACATTTTGTTAGACAAATTGACGGATCAGATGATGTGGTGGACATAATTTGCGACGTGGCACATTTGTGTAAGAGATTTATGCCATGTAGGATAGTCGCTAGTGAGCAGATTTTTTTATTTTTTTTTTTTTGAAAAGTTATTGTTGAATTAACCATTGGAAAAACCCGTTTTCATTAAAAAAAACATTAATCAATCAAATGAAAACTGAAATGCGACATACACATACAATACCACAAAACACGCACCTCTCATCTTTCCATCATCATGTTGTCGACAACGAATTGGCTGGTAAACACAATGAATTCGACTAATCAAACCTGCAAATCGACATCACAGCATGTTATTAAGACTCCCCCAATCATCAAATCTCCATAACTCAAAATCTTAAGTACGCTTCCCTAAACCTTAAATCCTCGAACACTACTCCCATCACTTCCAATAGGTCGTCGTCTAGCCTATACCAAGCAACAAATGGAACTTGCAAATGCGTATTCCACTTGTAGAAGCTCTAATCCAATCTTGATGAATTCAGCTGAAGTGAACTTGCCATTGCCTCCTCCAATTTCTGCCAACATGGCAGATATTGAGAAACAATTAACAGGCGAGAGAGCAATTTTTACATGTACAGTTGAATCAATTTTCTTGCATATACTATCGAATCAATTTCTGTGTAGTTGCATCTAGTGTTGTTTACTGGCATTTTAATTTTAATGTATACTATTGCCATTACAAATGTAGATGTTGATATCGATGATGATCCGGACTTCAATAACTTTGAAAATGATGTTTATGATGATGATGGCATTCTGTTTGATCATAAAGTGGCCAAAGATATCAAATTGGATATGCATTCTACGCTAGATGATGAAGAAGCTCCTAAATTGGATAGTTCTTCATACGCATCTTCGGATGATTTAAAGTTTTGTAGTGGTTCAGATTCAGAGGAGAATAGTGGTCGAATGAATTACCTAAATATTATGGTGGGAATGAGAAGAAGAACCGACATCTTGAGGTTGGATTACTTTTTGCTTTGTTCGAGGAGTTGAAAGATGTTGTGAGGAATGATGCGGTCTTTAATAGAGTTGAAAGATTGGATTCATTGTGTTTGCAAAGATGGATGCACATGGATGTTGTGGGCGTCTAAGCTACAAGGTCAAGAAACGGTTCACATTAAAACATGTGATCCCAAACACACTTGTTTTAAGGTTAGGACAAACAAGTTTGCAGCATATAAGTGGCTTGCGGATTCTGGACGACTTTAGAGCATATCTAAACTGGAAGATAAGAGATTTTAGGAGTATTGTGAGAAAGGATTTTGGTTTACTTATTACTAAGGTAGTTGTTTGGAGGACAAAGAAATATGCTAAGGTTTTAGTAGAGGGGACCAATGAAGAAAAAATTGCATTGTTACAGTGTTATAGGGCTGAATTGAGAAAAAAAATCTAGGTACAGCTGTGTTAATTGCTCGGGTGGATAATGTGTTCAAAGGCATCTACATGAGCACATATGAACATATTATATATCCTTTTAATGGGAAAGTGTTGTGCCCGAGAGTGATCAAACCCCTGCCTTGCATCCACCTTGGTACATTGCTACAAAAGGAAGGAAACAAAAAAAAAAAAAAAAAAAAAGGGACCTGAGGAACATGAAGCCTCTCAATCACAATCATAGGAAACAAAAAAAAAAAAAAAAAAAAAAAGAAGGGACCTGAGGAACATGAAGCCTCTCAATCACAAGCATAGTCACAAGTGTCGCTAAAGAAGAAGGGTGTTGTGTTTATGACATGTTCGGTTTGTGGAGAAAATGGAGACAATAAAAGGTTCCATAAGAAAACAACACAAGCTACTCGGCAAGTACAAATGAGGAAAATCATCAACCAGTTGCTGAATGCTAGGATTACAACAACATTCATTGAATGTAGCTAGCAGATACCGGACCGCTTACACCCCTATGCCTCACATGGACAAAAAGTCATTGGAAAAACCTCTTAAGCGTAAAAAAAGGGGGGGGGGAGCTTACATTCAAACCTCGAAGATGACCTTAAAAAACGCTTCATCTTCACTTTGGCATGAACTTCAAATTTCAACAAAATTGGAGCTTGACTTTGGTAACTTTAAAACAACTCAACATTCAAATTAGGGTTTATACAGAAATTAAATGTCTTCCATGAAAGGTCATGTTTTCTTTACTCCAACTATGATATAAATATATATACTTGGACTTGGGGGGGACTATTGTGATACTAGTATCTTAGTATCATTACATTATTGCTACTAGCATAAGCATTATATTATTGTTCCAAAGTATGTATGTCGTGTTATCTATACTATCAACATGTTACTTGCTTCACTATAGCAATGTTATTACATTAAGATGTGCAAGCATATGACCTGATACATGATAGGCTTTCTGCATATTATATCTTGGAGAAATGTGATATATCATTATTCATTTTATCGTCATGAGTAATTTGAGGGACAAATGGATCCCATTTTATCATATAAATATTGTCGAAATTTTGACAAATTATATGTGACATCTTTCAAGGCAATCTGTAAGCCCTCGCTTATTCAGGATTGCACATATACTTTCTAATCAATTCGTAAGTCCTCACATATTTGGGATCGATACATATTTTCGAAGCAATTTCTTATATTTCGAAGTCAAACCCGTACATTAATATACGACTCAGACTTGGGGGACTATTGTTATGTCCATAAATTACGTAGCATGCTTAGATGGAGAGGGTCCCATATATATCGACGTGGTATCGACTATTTAATTGATTGGGCTATTTAATTAAACAACTGCATATTGGGCTTGACCCATTAACCACCGGTATGTTAACATTTTTCTCTATATATGTAAGTTTCATTCACAATAAGGTATGATTTCTAGTCCTATCCAAATTCTCTCTCCCTCTCTTGCACTCTCTTTTTCTCTCGTTCGGCCGTTGACTTGACCGTCGGAGTGAAAGCGATCGTTCGGACCTTTTTCTCGTCCAGTGATATTTGCCTCATAATAGGGTATTCCAGTATGTAGGTGACGTCTATTTGGAGGGGAGGTGGAAGATATTCTATTGGCCCATTTTTTTAGGTCAACACTACAAATCATATACCAATTGCAACTGATTATAGCAAGATAAAAAGCACAGATTACATACTGATTTAGCTACAAACACAACACTGGACATAGATAACATCAATCTCTACACTACATAGCAACATCACCACACCTTTCTACACTACACCTTAAATCGTACTACATCATTCAAAACAAGAGAATGATTACACTATCAACAGCATCAAGTAGAATCCAACTACGTAGAAATTCTTATCTCGATACAGCCCTATGACCTTATTTTGAAGTTCATACATCATGCGTAGGTCATTGCCCTCTTAATCAACCACAACTAGCTGTAATATCAAATTTTGAATCTTCCAGCACAATGTATTGTTATCAGTTTCTCGCATCCTTACATTTTGCAACAACCCCAGATGGAAATTTTGGGTTAAAAATCCATAGCATGATCATACCAATTAGAATAATGGCATGCCATTGAAGTTCCAAAATTGTCACAACAAAAATAATCTGTAGGATTACCATTTGTCCACGACGTATTCAAGACTGAGATTTTTCCACAATAACATATAGAGACTCCTATGTGATGGTTGATTTCCTATGATGACCGGATACCTGAAGGTGATATAACACACTTGTTGCTTGGTCTGGGCTAGGTGACGATCGATGGGGGTGATGTGAGCAGTGTTCACAATTTTAGGGCTTAGGAGGCGCGCGGTCAAGGTTCTGAGTTATAGATATTTGATGATTGGGGGGTTTTAATAATAGGATGGGGTGACAATCTGCAGGTTTAATTCGTCGAATTCATTGTGGTTGTAGATTACTTTGTCGTAGGCGACGGGATGAGAGGGAGAAGAAATGTGTGTGTTTTGTGGCATTGTATGTGTGTGTCGAGTTTCAATTTTCATTTTATTGATTTTATGTTTTTTTTTTTATTGAAAATGTGTTTTTCCAAGGATTAATTCAATAACAACTCTTCAAAAAAATCCAGCTCACTAGCAACTGTTCTACATAGCCTGAATATCTTACACAAACGTGCTATATTACAGATACCATCCACCACATCATTCGATCCATCAATTCGTCTAACAGAATGTGGTTTGGTGATGGATGGGGTAGTAGTTTCTAAAGCTCAATGACTAATCGCGCTGTTTTAAAAGTTTAGTGACCTGGTGAAAACTTTAAGTAAAGTTTAGTAATGAATGAGGTTATTGTCCCGTACTTTACACAAATAAGCTAAAAAATAGAATACTTTCTCAAGACGTTGGGTCGCGATTAAAAAATTCCTATTAACCACCCATTTAATTATTTATTTATTTATTTTGAAAATAATTTAAATTGAGAAATATAATAACATAGTAAAATAATATAGATTCGAAGTGGTTGGGAAAATTTGGGCCCGTGAAGATCCAGAGAATTTTACTATCCCTAGCATTGTCGTAATCACTACTTATAACATATTTACACCATCACTTTTAACATATTGTATTACATTCTCGTCGCTACAATTAGTAATTGTTTGGTACTCTTATAGTTTTTTTAAAAATAATTTACGGCTAGCTCACCATCTTCATCATTTAACGAAAATATTTACAAATTTTTGAAGCATTTTCGGAGATGATGCTTTACTGCTTTTGATAAAATGAAGGAAGAATTAAATTTGTTTTTCTTTATTATAAATATAGTATTTATTTGGCCTTCGATTCAATATGTTTTCTACGAAGAAATTGCAACTTATGTTTATTAGCCATAAATATTGACGGTGATGAACTGATGATATGACTCTGAAAAAGAAACTTATTTGTATTAAACACTTTGCATGAGATGAACTTAATAATATAATAATTCCCCCGTCTCAATTATATGTTGAGTTTCATTTTTTCTCTTGTCCCAAATATATAGACATATTTCCTAATGTATAATATTTTGTTGTATTCATTTACTAATATACATTTATTAAATTTTATCTACTTAATATATCAACTTCTTGAAATCATCCAAATACACACATTTCTCACTTCTTGAAAACATAGAACAACTCTCATTTCTTCTTCAAATTCTTTATTAATTCCAACAATAATTTAGTTTTACATACTGAAAATTAAATAAGAGTAAATTAAGAAAGATCTTCGCAAAAATTAATTTTCCTATGACATTAAATAATATTTCTTAATCCGTGTGAAAAACGAAGCAAACATATATAATTGAGACTGATGGATTAAGACATTTCTCACCTTACACTATGGAAAACGTCATTATCTTTCTTTTTTGGCATTTTCACATTTATTTCGATCTTTCATTGCGCAAAAAGTCATTTTCATCCATTTTCTCAATTAAAAATTGGGAAATGACAAATATATCATTCTCTTTAAATAAAACAAAAAGAAAAAACTAATTGTTATATATATATATATATATATATATATATATATATATATATATATATATATATATATATATATATATATATATATATATATATATATATATATCCTTTTAATAATTTATTTGGGACTTATTTGCACTTTTTAAAAAATTTGGGAGTATGATTGCAATTAATTTTTCCCTTTTCCTTTTTGTTTTATTTAAAGAAAAGTATATATTCATCATTTCACAATTTTTAATTGAAAAACAATAGATGAAAATGACCTTTTACGCAATGAAATATGAAAATTAAGATAAAAATGACAATAATTAAAGGTGGTGATGTTTTCCACAATAATAATGAAAGGTGGGAATGTTATGTGCTAATTACCCATTTATATTTTTTCCCATTCACGAAGAGCTCTCGAATTTAATTGTTATGTTCAATGTTTACAATCAATGATAAGCTAGGGCTCAAATAGTTTTACCATAAAATCAATGACTGATGATGACCGAAAAGTATCAAGGCGTGTTCTGAAAATTTTGACGCCCTAAGCAATTTATTATTAAAAAGCTCTATAATTTTATTTTATTTTTACAAGTATGGCAATATTCAAATAATTAAATATATGTATATATATAAATGAAGATTTTGTACAATTTAATAATAAAACCCATAAACGTAAAAGCTGCAAAATAAAAGCCTTAGCGTCTATTTGAACCCTATTTTTTGACTAATAATGCATTTTGGACTAGTAAATTGATGAAGAACGTGTGGGTAAAAGATGAGGAAAAATTTTGAGTTTACATATAATATTATTTTATTGAAAAATCTGTTGTTGAAAATCAAAAAGAATATATATTTCAGAAAGAATATTGATCAAACAAGGGCTAAATTGAGCAAGTTGATGTAATTTAGACGGGCCTTGGGATGGGTTTTGGGCTGAACTCTTTTTTTAAGAGGCCCCTATAAATCATGAGGCCCAAGGGGCCAGCACTAGACAGTATGTACATTCATTTATAATCTTTTTAAACAAATTGTTCTTCTTCCATGCAATGTGAAACTGTTTTCTCCATTCAAATTTTGTTTTACCTTGAGTAAAAAAATATATATATATTTCTTCGTTTATCAATAATTTTTATTTCACTGTTCGATCCGCATCTCAAGTTACGTGGAGCTGAACATTGTTTATAGTTATTTCAAAATAATTAAAACTACATTTCTTAAACAAATATTTCGTATATACGTGATAAAGTAATACAATTATGCAATTCGAAGTCCTGTTATACTATTCGGGGTTTTTTTTTTTTTTTTTCCTTCAAGGATCTAAATGTAATATGATCATATGCTTTGAGCCCCTACATGGGACCGAAACATTTATCAGTACCGGTTTACTGAATTTACTTCAAATCTTGAAACATACAACTATTCTACTATACCATGCAATTCACTATTCCCCATGAAATATTCACATCACCAGTGGTGTATCCAGTACCCGATGGGTACCAACGGCTGCACTTACTGGATTCATCGGGAACAAATTTTTTTTTTTTACAATAAATAAAATTTTTAGATTATATATCTAATAATTCATTTTATTTACAAACATCTCTTTTAGCTTAGTTTAATAGAGCTTCCACAACCAAATTGAAAGTCTTGGGACCGAATCTCTATTATTGTGCAATTTTTCTAGTTCAATAATTTTTACCAAAACTAATGCAGGGAAGGGGATTCAAACATGTGAGCCCTCTTTAAGGTTATTGAAAGGTTGACCATCTTGGCACTCGTTGAATATTGAATTATATAAAACTTGATATATCATTTGATAAATATCACTAATATATATAACAGAATTAATATATGTTTAATTTTAGCAAAATAATTATTATATTTATTTTTAATATTTTATTATGACCGACAATTAACTACCGCCGTGCTCACTCAAAATTCTAGATCTGCTATTGCATATCACCCGCTAATATATTAATAATCCAAGACACAAGGTTTTTTTTATGGAAAAACTAGGAATGTCAATGAACCGAGCCGACTCAAAACTCGAGTCTCAGGCTCTACTCAAGTAAAAATGGTTTGGATTTTTCTTGGTCCGAACCGAACCGAGCTTTTGCTTAGCCAAAAAATTTAGGCTTGACTTGAACTTTCGGCTCAAGCCTTTTCGAGCCGAGCCGAACTGGCTCAATATTCTTATTTTATTTTTATTTATTAATAGCGGACAGATTTCTTAAACTAGCGAAGAAAATAGAGGATTTAGAAGAATTCATGTGGCATGTAATCATGACTTGCAGAATAATTTCTTATGGACTCATATGTCAATTTTCTTTACTACCTAATGCAATAATTTAACTGGGCTTTTTTTTTTTTTTTTTTTTTTTTTTTTTTTTTTTTAAATAAGGCTAGGTTTTCATTCGGTCGAAAATAGCCCGTGACACGAGCCGGTCGAGCCACACGGGTTGGTTCGGGCTCGAGCTAATGCCCAAAATGGGGCTCAATGGAGCTGGGAAAGTTCGGGCTTTTTTCTAACTGAGTTATGGACCATCCGAATTGGCGAGCCAAATTGACATCTCTAAGAAAAACATGTTCTAGATTGAGATTTAACATGTGCAGATAACAATATTGCAATTTGAATCAAAATACATGTTTGTGCATGCCATTAGCTTGTCGAAAATGACCGTATAGTCCTTCCGCAAGCATTATGTATTGTGGTTGCAGACACACGAGGTATGTAAATTTTATTCCTTTTATTTATACAATTTAATTGTATTTAGTTTAATTTCTTAGCAAAACTTGTACTCGAAATATTAATTCATGTCTAATTTCAACTCCACATACATATCATATAGTTCTGATCAGAAGTGCGGATAATACAAATTTCTTTTATCAAACACTTTCACAAAATTGATTTTTTCTTCTCTGTTTACTAAACGACTTTGTTACATTCTAAAAAACTATCAAAATCTTTTGAATTTTAAAAATACATTAAATGCGTGGGTCGGTCAAGTGGCATGACTCCCCCCACCACAAGCGAGTTGGTGTGGTGAGTAGAGCCCGATTTTTTGGGATGAGTTGACTCGTGCTTGACTCCCCTCAAAGCGAGCATGAGTCAACTCATACAATGGGCCTAACCAAGCTCGAAGGTTGTTAGGCTTGATTTGACCTATCAAAACCCCTAATCCAATAATATCCGATCTTATATCTATCCTACTTAAAATCTCATTAAATGTAAGAGCGGACGCATAAGTTTAAAGTTGAGGGGTACAATTGAACTTGCAAAGAAGTTGGGGCAAATTTTACGATAAAAAATTTACGTCCAAAATAATCATACCTCGTGTAAATTTACATCCGAAAATTTACATGGGATACGACTTTTTCGGATGTAAAATTTCGAAAGTTTTTGATATCATATTTCATATAAAATTTCCTAATGATGAAAATTATATTGAGAAATTTGTATCGCAAAAATAATAAATGTTAATGAAATGATTGAGTTTTTTTTAAAGAAAATGCGCGTTAGACGTATTTTTTTAATACTAATGTTTTAACATATTTTTAACTATTTTTTAATATCTGTTTGGATTATTCGATATGTCTAGAATGTAGTTCTCAAAATAAGCTTTGAGATGACATAAACAATTTGTAGATTCAATTAGTGTACGATTGTCGGAGAATTTTTAAAATTGGCATGTTATCGAAATTTTCGAAATACTAATTTTGAACGATCTGCTTTGACAAGTCGTAACATTTGCTACGATTGATCATTTCGTACATCATTAACGACGTAGAAAATTAGACCGTGAGCACTTCGAAATGGTATTAAAAATGTAAAATTTCGATTTTGTTTCACATCCCATAATGACTTCTAAAATTGAAACAAAAACATAGAAAATTTAATGGTGAAAAAGAAGAGAGCAGAGTTGGGGGTCACGTGACCTGGCACCCCCTACGTCCGCCCATGATCAGATGGGCTATGGTTTGTGCTTCATTTAACATTTCAAATAACCTACAAAATTAATTTATCGACAAAATAAGCCAAACCAAAAATTAAATAATTTGCAACGAATAATGTTCCAAGAATGAAGAACCCATAGAAGAGTCTATTATTTTGAAACTTGAGGTCCGTGTCCAACTCTGTTACATGGGTTTTCTGTTATATTGCAAAAAATATGCAAGTCCCAATAAATCGTCAGGAACATTTATTTCATGGGTTAATTTCACAAATGATCATTGAAGTTACCTGAAAATTTCAAAACGGTCACTGAAGTTTCAAAGTTTCAGAAACGGTCACTGAAATTAGAAATTTCTTTCACAAACAGTCACTGAATTTTCAGATTTTTTGGCCACGTTTGAGGCAATTTTTCGACAACTTCTGACCACCAAAACCGTCGATTTCGGATACCGTTGGAAAGCCCACGATATTCTTTTCAATTACCACCAAAAATCTCCCCACAATTCCAAGTGATTCGGCCGGAATAAACCCACGAAGTCGGCAACCGAAAATTGTGAAAATCTGTCCAAATTTTCAGATTTTTTGGACAAATTTGAGGCAATTTTTCGGCACCTTCCGACCACCAAAACCGTCGATTTCGAATACCGTTGGAAAGTCCACAATATCCTCTTCAATTACCACAAAAAATCTCCCCAAAACCCCAAGTGATTCGACTGGTATAAACCCACGAAGTCAGCTATCCAAATTGAGCAGATTTTCAGACTTTTTTTGTAGTTGACTTCGTAGGTTTATTTCGGCCGAATCCCTTGGAATTATGAGGAGATTTTTGGTGATGATTGAAGAGGACATTGTGGGATTTCCAACGATATTCAAAATTGGCAGTTTTGGTTGTTGGAAGTTATCGAAAAAATGCCGCAAACTCGTCCAAAAAAATTTGAAAATCTAGGCAGATTTTCACAATTTTCGATTGCCGACTTCGTGGGTTTATTCCGGCCAAATAACTTGGAGTTTTGGGGAGATTTTTGGTGGTAATTAAAGAGGACATTGTGGGCTTTCCAACGGTATCCGAAATTGGTGGTTTGGTGGTCGGAAGTTGTCGAAAAATTGCCTCAAATTTGTCCAAAAAATCTGAAAATTCAGTGACCGTTTGTGAAAGAAATTTCAAATCTCAGTGACCGTTTCTGAAACTTTAAAACTTCAGTGACTGTTTTGAAATTTTCAAGTAACTTCAGTGACCATTTGTGAAATTAACCCTTTTATTTCATTGTAGGTGTGTACACATTCGTCTAGTTGGAGCAATATAACAGAACAATTAATCTACAAGTATATGCTCAGCAACAAGAAAAGTACATTTTCATAAAAGTTGGTGAAACACGTGATTGTATCGATGTTGAATCCATGGAATGTTTAGTTAAAATTAATTTTTGATATTGACCTAAATAAAATTCAAAATTTTAATTCCTAACTAAACAAGGGATAGTATAGATGTGTGTGTGTGTGTGTGTATATTGATTCATTTTAAGCACTTCAATCTTCAAATTTAATTACTCGTTTAGATTGAGAGTCATACGAGTCTCTTGTTTAAAAATTAGTACAGAAGAAATAGAAATCAAGAAGTCATAATTTTTTGAATTCAAAATGGTATCTCAATCGATGCACGATCACCAAAAATAAATAAATACATGATACACCTGCTATCTATCTCTTTTCACTTTTACAATGTCCATCATGCCTCGCTTCACGCAAAATTTGCATCGATAATAATGAATTTCATTGTCCCTGGCAATGTAATCTCGATCAAGATTGAGCTTTAAAACTCACATCTTTCTTTCTACATAAAATGAGTTCGACTTTCTTCGACATAACATACCTAACACCCAATTAATAAAAAATTAAATTGGGATTTCGTAACCTGAATTGACTGATATGCCCTTGGATGGAGGAAGAGTCCTACAGCTCTTTACTGATCTTGCATCAGACAACAAATATTGCTGCCTAAACATGGTAATGAAAGCTTCCACTCTCCGGTTCAATTCCTCCTTTGTCAGCTGATTGCATTCCTTTTCCACTACACGATCTTCATCACTAGCTGAAATTAACGGCTCATATTGCATCTTCTTCTTTCTCTCAATCTTGACGAGTTTTTCTTCAGTTTCTTGAACAGTTTCATTTGATGGGCTTTGAATTTGAGAAGTACTAGAAGTGAAGAGAATGGCTAAGAGCAGGAGATTTAGAGAAAGGAACACCCACACGCGCCACCGCGAAACCACCGTGGCACATTCAAAGCAGGCCATGAGCGCCGCTGTTGCAGCGGCGAACCAGACTGCCTTTAGTTGATCTTCGCTCTTGCACTTCTTCTCTTCCTCCATTGATACACACACAAGAACATACAGATTTAAGATGGTGAAGAAAAGGGCCTCTTTTATAAAGAGTGACTGAATGAGTACATTGGGCTCTGTTCAATGGTGATTTGTAATGATCAGATGACAGGACTAATGAGTATGGTGGACAATAAGACATTCTCATTCAGTCATTCTGACGGAGAAGAATCAAAGCAGTAACATTATCATTGCTACAAGTCTGGATTTTTAGATTTTTAGTTTGTGTTGGTTTCTGTGTGCCTGCTGGTGTAAGGCAGAAAAGGCAATGATATGTCGAGCCAAGTTGTGTTGAGTAGCATAACTTGCTCGATTTTAAGTCTGGTGTAGGCCATACAGAGGTCGGTATGTTTGATGCCGTCGGTTATGATGTTTTTTAGGCTCCCGAGCTCGCAATAGATTTTCTAAAATCTTGCCTTTTAATTTTATTTTCAAAATATATTTTTCTCTTTTTTTCAATCACATTTCAATAAAATAATATTACATACAAAATAAAAATTTTCTTTATTTTTTAATGATATATTATCCATCAATCTACTATTTTAAAATGCATTCTATACAAAAATGGGGCTAAAACGGACTTGCATTTTTTAAAAATTAGTCAATAAAACAAATCGAGCCAATTGTCAGTAGGTTTCAGCCACAGGAAATATAAGAAATATGTGTTTTGTGGCATTGTATGTGTGTGTGGCATTTATATTTTTTCATTTGAATGAAAACGTGTTTTTCTAAGGGTTAATTCAATAACAACTCTTTAAAAAAAAAAAAAAAACTGAAATTCACAAGCAACTATCTTACATGGCATGAATCTCTTACACAAACGGGCCATGTGGCAAATTCCGTCCACCACATCATTTGATCCATCAATTCATTAATAGAATGATGTTCAGTGATGGATGAGGCTGTAGTTTCTAAAATACAGTGACTAATCGCTTCGTTTTGAAGGTTCGGTGTGGATATCTAAGTGTGGATTTTACATTATTTTTATTGCTATCTTGTACATTATATTGTTGTTGATGGTATAATTACAATCAACAAATTCCTCCCACCTAACCAAGGCATTATCCTCCTAAATCCATCAATTTTGATGCTTAAATTGGAGCAAAAGGTGAAATGTTTATTAGTTAGGGAGATATTTAATTTTGCATCAATTTCTCCTCATAGGCGAGGTATTTATAGATTTACTTGATGGTGTTGGGTCATTCTAGAAAATGATAGGTAATGATCGTTTAATGGTGGGCTGATAATTAATTATGTTTTTGTATTCACGTGTTATGGATAATTTAGAAGTCATGCTTTTAGGATTTTCAAACATATATTAAAGTAACGATTTTTTTCGTCATCAAGGGAGATGGTTGGACTTGTCTTTTATACGAGCCTTCCTTCGTGCATTTACACTTCGCCTAGGGATTGATCTTCGAGGATAAATTCCGTATTTTGACATCAACAATTGTGGAGTGTGTTTGAGTAATTACATTATTAGCCCTTGTTTGAGTCCCATTTTTTGAAAAATTCATATTTGAACAATGTTTTGACTCAATTTCAACCACACATTCTTTAATAAAATAATATTACACGCAAAATCAAAATTTTTTCTTATTTTTTAACTACACATTTCCCATCAATACACTATTCAAAAATGCATTTTTTGACAAAGATGGATTTCAAACAAGCCCTTAAGAACAGTTAAAAGTGTGCATTAGTCAATTATAAATGCACGTTTGCTCTGTGGATAAATAATTTTATTTTTTCTTTCTTCAATTTTAAATTTAAATTTGTAATCATTCAATATTGTGAGACATCTCCGCATGCTTTTTGTCGTAACTTCGATAGGTGATTGACCAGAAACATGTTGGGCAGGTGGTATAATTTGGTCGGGACGTGACAGGTCCAACAGCACGCCTATTTCGATGCGCATAGATCATCATCAAATGTCACAGTCAATTCGGCAAAAAAATCAACTTAAAATAATTTCAATTATTTTCGTTTAGTTTTTTGTTACAAAAAAAAAAAAAAAAAAAATTATACGAAAAAATAGAAGTAAAAAAAAATTTACTTTGAAACAATATTCTAAAAGGTTCATTAAGATTCTAGACTTGGAGAAAATATCCAATCTCATTCTTAGACGAAAAAATAGAAGTCAACTCTACGTTGACCACCTTAGGTGCACTTAGACGAAAAAGCATGCACCTTCTTTGAGCAAGTAGTATTTTCTTGTTCTAAAGTCCAATTCGATAAAAATGCCCAATCAACGCTAAAACCTAAAAAGAAAATAAGGCCAACAATAAATCTACTCTCTCACAAACTAGGTCTACGAATATAGTTCTCTTTTTTCGTGAACAAAGCCCTGCTTACTCATTTAGGGTATTTATGATTTTGAGAATTATATTTTTATTGAGAATTTGAAACATATGTATGAAGTTTCTATTTTCAAAATATGAAATATATTATTTGGTTATATAAAAAATACCATGGCGCTCTTTGATCATTTTTTATGGATTTGAATTAACAAGAGTATTATAATTATGGACTATTACAATTGTAAAGTTCGAAATTCATCCCATTTGAAACCAACACTTCGTCGCCTTATATATGCATATGGAATGAGACAAGTTTCCCTAGTCATGTCAAGTTACAGTGTCTCGAACTAGGAACTTGTGCAACTAAAAATTTGATGGAATTAGATTCATTGGTATGGTTGGCTAGGGTGGGGTCATGATGATGCTTAAGCCTTAAGCATGTGCCTAAATCTATCTTAAAACCCTCTTGATTTGTTGGTGTGTGTAGCGCTACCGTCAATGGTTCATAATGGCGCTTCCTTTTGACATCTCTCGTAGTTTGACTCCAACCTCCATATATTGGGTACTGGCCACCGTTTTGAGTTGAGTTGGCTAAATCCATTTATAGGTGGGCTTCCTTAATCGAGTCAAAGGGGGCCCAAACTCATGTGACGTGGGATCTCATATTGTCAACAACATATTGTTCCCTAAGGTCTCAGTTCTACTTTTTGAGAGATTGGACGAATCACTAGTTATTCGATCGATAATTGACGTTTCAGATGTTGGTAGAAGACAATTGTAGGCAAGACAGCAGTTGATTTTATTTTTTATTTTTTGCAATTGTCGAATAAAATTATGCCACGTATAAGGGCGGAGCCCAATGAAGCCCTGTGCAAGCACATGCATACACTGAACTTTTGGACCCAACCCAATAACCCAATTTATTTATTCATTTATTTTTAATGAATATCCACTAATGCCCAACCCAAAAGTGAAGCTCAAAACCATTACCAATACCCTGATGGCCAAGAATTAGGCATAGGCCAATCCATTTCACTCAAAAATCCAAACGGCCAAACCAATACCCATTTCAATTCATCGTCTCCGCCTCCACCTCCACCTCTACCTCTCAATCACAGTTGCTTCACCCATGTCACAACCTAAACCTAATACCCATTACCCACTCCTTCATCTTAAACGATTGAACCCATTGTTGCTCCTCCTCACCCTTGCCCCTGTTTCACTATTCGAGACCTAGATGGCAGTAGACAACGAGTCCAAGACCGTTGGGCGCCGGCAAAAAATGATTAGGTGAAGACCTTAACCCCGAACCCAAAGCTTATGCAGTTATCCCGAATTTTCACTTTAGATAATCTTTTGTTTTAAATTATATGCTCGTCCCCTTTCTATGTGATATTGTATTTTCAACTTTGCCTGGTATGAAATTTTTATCAATTGGAAAACAACTCGAGAAAGGGAATGGAAGTACCATTAATCATGGCGTCAGGGTTGAACTGGGAGCTTACATGCTTTGGATTCTGATAATAAGCTCAAATTTCCTTGTGTGCGACATAAATGCAGAGAACGAAGTCAATTATGATTTAAGGGACCGGCAAGTTGTTAGATGCACCAAGCTCTAATCGTCAGTAGTGTTAATAACCATTTAAACACCTCTTAAAATTACAAACTATTTTTAGATTGAGAATCAATCATATTGTTGGGCTTTTTATATTGTACTTCTTTTAATTTGGGTTCTATTACTGCTTCTTTTTTAGTTATATCATGTGTAATCTTATAAGCCCTTTAGCCACTTAACTACAAATTTGTTAAGTTTTGATGATTTGTTGAAGAACCTTCGATTGAGATTTTAGTTGACGTGTTCAATAGAAGATAAGTACCCATGTCATAAACAATGCATAAGCCGGAGCTCATTTATGTCAATGCCAATAGATGCTCTAGGAAAAGGCAATAGGGTTTTGGAGAAGCTTGTCATAGAGAAAACAACCCAGGTGTCACGGGCTGCAGCTTTGCTTAAGCCCCGTCATCCTATCGCAGCCGTAATTTGCCCAACTTCGATCGCACATTGTAAATAATTTATTTAAATAGATAGAAATTAGAAAATTTTAGTATGATTCTTCGACCTAAAGACGTCTACTCCCGTCAGTTGGATTTTTGTTCCGAAGTCTATTATAGGGGGTATTAGTATTTCAAACATTTTCAAGCTTTCTAGTGTTCGCCCCTTGCACTATCTATTATAATTTCCTACTTTTGTCTATTGTAATGTTCAGCTTTCAAGCAATCAATGATCAAGTTTATTTCAATGCATTTCAATTTCATATTGTAAGCTTTTTTTAAATTGTGATAAAAAATACTTTCGTCCCGATACGATCGAGAAAAGGCAGAAGGTAGTTTAGTAAAGCAAACTACTGCCGCACGGGGTCCCTTTCTGTGCTAAGAAGAAAGGTAAACCGTGAAAGTTGGTATCAGAGCTGCAGCTTAAGACCCTTGAAAAGGACGCTATGGATCTAGATCAAAATTCCTCGAACACCACAGAGGTGGTAAATGTTCAAAAGAGGAACACGAGATAGTGTTTCAAAGAGCTTGAGGTGAGAAACACTAGGTTGTGTTTTACCATGGATGACCTCAGAGAAAAGGTCAAAGTGGTAGAGACGAAAATTCGAGAATTACGCATTCAACTGAATGAAAGCCAATAGGCTTGTGCAGCTATGACTGAAGCTGTTGCTATCATACATGATCTGCACGATGAGATGGAAGCGTTGAGAGCTCAATTACTAGAGCTTCAACTCGCAGTTGGCAATGGGCAAGCCACCACACAAGAGCCTGTACATAGGCTCAGAATTCTAAAATCGTGTACCTACAGAGGAGCACGCAATGCTAAAGAAGTTGATAACTTCTTGTTCGATATGGAACAATACTTTTTTGTAGCTTCGATCAAAGACGAAGTGATGAAGGTCACAACAGCTACCATGTATCTAGGTGGAGATGCAAAGCTATGGTGGCGGACAAAGTATGTTGATATTCAGGCTAATAGGGTCCGAATAGATTTTTGAGATCTTCTTAAGGAAGCAATCAGAACTCAGTTATGAGGTACGTCGAGCCTTACGAGAACTGAAATACACAAGCTCCATCAGGGAATATGTGAAAGCCTTTTCAGGACACATGCTGAACATTCGAGATATGTCGGAAAAAGATAAGCTATTCACCTTCATGGAAGGGTTGGAACCGTGGACATGCACTGAACTTCAGTGACAGAAGGTCACTGATTTAAGCACAGCTATGGGAGATGCTGAATGTTTAAATGACTATCAATCGAAATTGAGAGAGGATTGACCTTCGGAAAATAGTCAGTCTGTTGAAGGTGGAAAGAGACCTTACAGACCCAGTTTGAACTCAATTGGGTGAAAGCGTTACTCTCAGAATAGGGGAGGAGCCTATCAAGGCAATTTCCAGAGTAACTCGTAGGGAAGCTATCAAAACAGCCATCAAGGAAACTATAACGACAGTACCAGTAATGACTGGAATCATGGAAAGTCAAAGGAGGGCAGATCTGATATCGCTCCTAAATTGAAGTGCTTTCTATGTGAAGGACCTCATCGGGTGGCAGAGTGTCCTCAGAATCGGATGGTGAATGCATACTGTCAACTAGCAATTGGTGGCTCGAGTTCAAAACAAAATACCCCCACAAGCTAGTTGTCATGGCTACATCGACTCTGAAGGGGATGAAGATGTAGTTGGTGCATTCTCACACCGGTGCAATACACTATTGCACCGAGTTATAAGGAAGGAAGATGGTCCCTCGAAAGAGCCAAAGATGGAAGAATTGAAGGCTCGCACTTGTAGGATGAAAGGTCTAATGTACATTGATGTGAGGATCAATGGAAATCCAATCAGGGCTATGATAGATATCGGAGCTACCCATAACTATCTCGCAAGTATTGAAGTAGAATGGCTCGGACTTGCTCTGAAAAGAGTTAAAGGAAAAGTTATGACTTTAGAACCCAATATTTTTCACATCACAAAGTAGCCACATGAGGACGATGAGTGTCATCAAACATTCTCGACTAACGCACTCACTCAGGAGCAAACACCAACTTCGACCTTTTAAACTCATTTCTCTTAAATTTTGAAAACCCAGCTGGTTTTGATGATGATGAGTATACTAACATTTGTGTTGTGTTTGCACAATTGCATGATTACAGAGCATCACCATGGCAGCCCAAATTTGAAGAGTTTCCAGAAAGGACTGGAGGACACGAGCCATTAACCATTGAGAGTCCTAAACCAGAATTGAAACCTCTGCCTCCAAGACTAAAACATGAATTTCTCGAACCAAGTGATACCTTCCCTGTAGTTATTTCTTCGTAATTGAATGAATTGCAATGTAAGCAACTGTTGAACATTTTGAATGAGTATCCATCTGCATTAGGTTGAACTATAGCTGACATTAAAGGTATTAGCCCTTTAATTTTCTCACATAGGATTCATCTAGAAGAAGGAATTAATCCCAAAAAAGACCTACAACATAGGCTAAACCCCACAATGAAAGATGTAGTGAATATCTTCGGTAATTGCTGTAATGTCTTTATTTAAAAAAATGAAAAGACATGTACGATAATGCTCAATTATCCCTAAAATTATCTTATTTGCAATTAGTTATGTAAAATTTTCATTGATTGTAGTATTTACCAATTCATGTTGAAAAGAGGAAATTTCATCGACTTTGGAACAAAAAAGAGTGGCTATTTACCTCCCACGGATTTGCATTTCTGTTTGCAAATTCTTAAGTGAAAGTAAAGAACTAGAACCATTTAATTTGGGTATTGTAAAGATGTAATTCAATTTTCATGAAAGAAAAATGAAAACCTAGTAAAATCGTCGTTGATAAGGATGGCTCACATACCAACATGGAAAAAGCACCGACTAAATCCGACATTGGCAAATCGGTTTTGAAGGAAAATAATGGTAATCATTAATTTGATAATCTTGTACCAAGAAAAATTTAAAGTATCTCATTGGGTGTGAAGCATATAAATGAGAAAAAATTAAACGATCTTACATCAAGAATCTTCTTCTCCCAAGTTAAGAACTATAAATCCTACTTTCTTGACTTTGATTTTTCTCTCCCTCTCACCTCTAATTTTATACGATGAAAACTCCTTTTATAACCTAAACACGGTCAATTTATAGGGTGGAAAATTTTTGGTACTTGTGCTTTTGGAAATTTTTTGGAAAATGAATCAAAGGCGATCAAGAAAACTAAAAAAATAACTGAACTTTGCAACCAGGCCAGATGGGTCTCACCTATTGCAGAGTGATGAATGTGAAATAATTAATCTAGGTAAATTAATGATAAATTAAAAGGAAATTTAATTTATCTTATTTTGATTATATCAAAATAATAATTCATATCATTTGATATCGTAATCGGGGACCTAATGAGTATCACATAAAAAAGAGAACTAGAAGAATGATATTATAAATTAAATCATTGATAAGTGTTGGACATTTGTAGAATTAATTATTTGATTTTTTTATTGATGGACTTCAGTCAATTAATTCATAGACCAAGTTTAAATAATTATTTAATATTTAACTAGCTTACGTTTAATGGTGGGTCAAACCCACTTAAACATCTATGAGTAAGTACAAGAAAGAGAAACCATAATCTCATATTTTTGTTCTCTTGTGCAACTTCTCTCTGGAGTCTGAATAATTGAACAAATGTGGTGTGAAAAACTATAATTTAATTATCCGGCTTAATTTATACAAAAATGTGCATCTTCATAAAATACACATTACAAATTGAATTAATTCCATTCCATTTTATTCACATGAAATCAATTTCAAATAATTGATCTCTAATTCCTTCTTTCTCCGAACTCTGTTAAAATAATTTAAAATTATTTTCCAGTTTTTGTTCGATATTTTGTATCCTATATCATCTGGTATAGGAGAGTATAGTCAAGTTTTAGTTCGTATGATATGATGATACATGACAAGGTTACATGATCATAACATGATATGGTAAATAGCAAGTAAATGAATATTATGGTTGTCATATAGTAAATTAATGTGATGAGATATTTGGGTTATTAAGTTAAATAATTTTGTCAAGGCCATTTGTTGGATTATTATGTTATGTTACATACCATTTGAAAGCTTCAAGCTAAATTCTGAAGTTAAAGGCGAATTCAGTGAAATTTTAGTGACATAATTTTTGGATTATTTTCAATTGTCTCCTGAATATAAAGTATTACATTCTTATCGAGATCTATTCGATATGGAATAGATGGATGATATGTTGGATAGTTTAAAGTCTAAGGTGATCACCGAATGTAAGCTTTACTCAATTGTGGAATGGTATCCTTTGGTTTCATTATCTTAAATAAATGTCTTTATATAATATACAAGAAGGTTCATACAATGGTAATAGGTCAATGACCTCTTTATGGAATAAGAGGATAGAGTTTTTATGGATTAAATGTTATTATTGTCTCTTCATGGAAAGAAAGAGCACCAAAATTGTGTAGGTTTAGAGATGTAAAAGTTTTGCTATCAAATTAAATTCTGAAGAAATATTTACTCTTGTATCTAAAGCTAATGAGGGTTTGATTTATGATAATGAATTAATTTAGGATTTAGAAAGTGTTCTGAAGTAAAATGATGAATTATACTGTAGATTGTTGAAGATGTATGATTAAGACATGATTTAGAGTTGGTTATATTAGACAAACTTACGAAATGTGGTTTTATCACATTACGAGAAACATCAATACTTATATATTATCGGAGTTTAAGGTATATTTTTTATTCGAAATAGTGGAAATTGATGTTGTATATATATTATTTGGGTGATATAGAATTAAAGGAAAAGAACACCACATTGAGATGCTTCAATTGTTGTTGGGGATAGGTAGAATTTTAGAAAATTATGAACAACTAAATTATTGCAGATATTGTCAATTTAGAATGGAAGTGGTTACACTCAAATATCTTTCATTTGGGGTTCCAATTACAAAGGATGGAGACAAAATGATATTTGGATAATTGTTGACAAATCGATAAAGGTTACAAAATTATTTTCAAATGATATAGTCAGTTTATGAAGTATATTTATAAAATTATATATAGAAAAGATCATTATTTATATAGTGGAGTTGAGTATCTATCTTTGGCTTAGCTGTAGGGAGTTATATAATTAAATTACATTGCACATCTTCCTTTAATAAAATGTTATACACTATGAAAACAAGTTCAAAAGAGAGGTTATCAACTATGGTTTGTTAATTAAAGGCGACCTAGATAATTATTTATTTTTCATGGAATTGACCCATAAGAACTAAACACAAGTGACGATAATTGAGGTTATATATGAATCGAAATATTCCAAGAATGTATATATTGTGATGAAATTGGCTAAAGAAAGTTATTTGCTCTTAGCATGTAACCATTGTTATAGAAAATGATTTGATTAGAGAATAGTTCAAATCATGATATTATATGACTTTTTATGGTGAAATCATGAGGTAAAAGAGGTTACACAGGACCGTGAACATAAAATGCATGCATGATATGGTCATTTGTTTGGAGCCTAGACAAATGAATTTTGAAGGCGAAATTCTTTGAAGGGGTAAGATTGTTACAAATCATTTATTTATAGTTAAAGTCAAGTAATTCAACTAGTCAAAGTTAAAGAATGATTTAAGTTCAATAAATAATTTTTATGGGACTTAAAATGTAATTACAAATACTTGAGGGCTAAAATGATATAATAAAGGAATATAGGGATTTAGTTTCTATTATTGGAAATTTGAGGGCTAAATGTTATGTTATATGAAGATTGCGGAACTTGACTTGAAATTATTCAATAGTTATCCATTAAAATTTAGACATATCAATCCATTTTCATATTGTGGGGGACAAAATGAAAGAGAAACTGAATCGAGAAAAGAGAGGAAGGAAGGGAAGGAAAAAAAAAAAAAAAAGGAAAGGAAAAGAAAAGAAAATGGCAGATGCCGGAATTTTCAAGCTTGGTTCTTCATCCCTCCAATTCCTTCTTATTTTCAGGAGGCAAGTAAAAAGTTATGTTCATTGAATTTTTAGGATTTATGGAAAAAATTCGAGGTTTAGCAAGAATTAAATTATTGACATGTATTTGGGGGTATTAAACAAGAATTTAAAGACATGTAAATTGGGAAATTGGGGTTGAATAAAGTAAAACTTCGGTAATGAATTTGCGAAATAGAGACTTATTCTTTAATTTCCTTGTGTTTATATGATATTAAACACGTGATTATGATTTATCAGAGTCGGACAAGGATTTGAGGCTTAATTTTACTTATTCTACCTCATTCTTTCCCAATTTTGAGCAGATTTCTATCAAGGTGCTATTTTTTAAAACATTCCCAAGAAAGTGCTGTTTTTGACAATGGGTTTGGTGCCAGATTTCAATACGGAGACAATCATCTGATTTTCTTGGATATTTTAGTATGGAAACCAAATAAAGTGTTTAATATTTTAGTGACCTTATCTGGGATTATGACATTGCAAATAAAAGACTCCAAGTTCTTATTAGTAAATCCTTATTTCTAATGGTAGGAATAATGCTTGGGGCACCTTTGTGATGGGATATGATTTCTTGGGACGAGTGTGAGATATCATACTTAATATTTGAATGTGAGGAGGTGATGAGAAGATTGAAATCGCGATCGGTCTACAATTTGGCAAGTGGAAAAATTTAAATATTTTCAAGTTTTGATAAATTAATTACACTATTACATTTTGTGCAATTATGTTAATTATTTGCTCGATTACATGATTATTATGAAGGTTCTTTCACCATGATAGATGTGAAATTTCAAAGATTATATATGGAGTATTTGTGAATTGAAATATGAGACAAGTGATATTGAGATTGACAAGAAAAGTATCCGTGATTATATACTTTTTCTAGTTCATTATGGTGCTTTGGTCGTGTTCTATACTACATTGAGGGGCATTGTCCGTGGATAAAAGGGTCTGGACCATTACATATAGCTCATTGAGGGGCAGTCTATCCGCGTATGACTAAATTACTAATGTTAGTTAGAGGTACAATTTTGGTGGATTTTTCAGTACATTTGATGAGATAAGATTATAGTGTGGATATCAACTAGTGTTTATATAATGACTATGTGATGATATTTTGCAGTGTTATGAGAATGTCTGGTGTTATCTTGTGAATTATTAAATGATAAGAACTCTATTTTCGATAAATATGTATAAATGAGAAAGTATAACCATTTTCAAAAAAATTCACACTGAACTATCAACTTATTCATATATTTTTCTAGGGTTAGACAAAACTCCTGAATCGGACTGAACCAAACTGAAACAAATCGAGCGATTATTCATAATTTAAATTTAAATACCCGAACAGATATTTGAATCGAGAACCGATGTTTGGTTTAGTTCTCGGTTCTAGACCGAGAACCAAAGAACCGAATAAGAACAGAACTTAAATAGTTTTTTATATTGAATTAATTAAACTATTTATTTTTTTCTAAACAAATTAGTAAATTAACTAATTTAGTGATTAATGCTCCAACTCCCAATCCAAGTCTATACCTAACTTGTCCAGCCTAACCGAATTTCTAAATTCAATTTTTTGGTCCAATTATTAATTTCATTGTTAGTCCAAGACTTAGGTCTTAAATTTTTATCATTCCCTTTCCAATTTCATACTTTCATTCGGTAAGCACGATCCACTAACCTCAAAACATTTGATAAAATTGAAAACCTACATCTACATGCCTAAATCGAAATCATCGATTGTCGAGTCTGACTTCTCATCTCCAACTGCCTATCGAAGTTATGAATGAATATGTTATTAGTTGTATTTATGTAGTGGTGCTGTAAATATTAAGAAAAAATAATTATGGTATAAAATCGAATTGAACCAAATCGAACCGAACCGAGCCCAGCCCGAATGGTTCCATAATTATATTTGGAATTGACAGTTCCATTTATTCAGAATTGAACTTAACCGGATCATGTCTAGCCCTATATTTCTCCATGATTTTTTCTTACAGATAGCATTAATTTTTGATAGCTTGAGGAGTTGATGACTTTAGAGTTATAGTCATACGACATATTGAGTTGTATTATTCATTTTGGTAGAGCATGAAGTAATTATTTGGGCCCATTGCATGATTTTTTTTATTTATAAGAGTTTGATTTTGGCGCATAATTATTAGTAACTCATAGCCAGTCTCGGTGGTGGACTTGACATTTAATTGGCATCTACCATCGGCGCATTCACGTTTCGAGTCCATTAGGGTGATTCGAGACGCATCGTGTTAGTTATCCATGTGGAATTTTGTTGTAGGTTTCCAATATTTTGTTTTAATAAAATATCAACGTATCCATTTAAATGTAAGCTACTCACTTCATAAGTGAGAAATGTCATATGTGCTGGCTTATCTGTAATATCTATATCCATATCCATTTTTGTTATTACTTATGACCATTGATAGTTTAAGATTCACTCATATGGAATTTGTTTATCACAATCACAATTCATTGTGATTAATAAGTTTTCAAAATTTAAATCTATGGACTCTATTAATTTAGTTTTTCAAAATAATAATTCAATTAAATAATATATCTTCCATAAATAAAATACATTGATCATATTATAAGTGTTTACATACGAAATCGATTGGATAAAACTTACATAGCCACTAAGCAAATTTTTGGACACGTTTATTGGAATTAAATCAGGAAATACTACACTTATATTAGTTGGAATATGTCCAATAAATTTATTATTAGAAATATCAAAAGTCTCCATATTGAGATTGGTACTTGTTGGCAACTTGAGAGTTCCTCTAAAAGCATTCTCTAAAGTAGGCTCCATTGAGTCTAGTGTTGTTTTTTAACAACCAAGTTGGCAAATTTCTCCCCAAGTTGTTACGTGAGAGATCAAGAATTCTCAAAAAGCGAGTTAGATGGCAATTTGACAAATTAAAAATCTCGTCGGAAAATAGGGACCCAATTTCGTAATTCAATACTTACTATTACTTCATTTTATTCGGCAAATATGAAACAAAGACTTGAAGGATTAAATAAAGCCTCGAAGGAAATTGGCACGTGAAAGTTGTTACTTGAAATTGAAATATTCAAGTGAGGTGAGTTTCCAAAGCAAAGACATACCAATATCTCCATAGAACTTATTCCTCGAGACCTCAATCAATAGGAAGAGATGTCGTGTTCTCTAGACATGATGGAAGTAATTCTACATGCTCATTTCCACTCAAATCTGGCTCCTCGAGTTTACTAAGTTGACGACACCCTGTTAAATTAGACACTAACCAACGAAACAAAGAAGGAAAATTGGGGTTGATTATAAAATTCTTATTAATGAAGTTAGCTTTCCTTCCAATACAAATTGATACTCAGATTCATTTTTATTTGTCCTTACATATTATTAATAGAAATAATTGAAGAAAAACACACACAACAAACACAGAGAGAAACTTATATATGTCATGGTCCTCGCGGATATATAAATAAAACCTTTTAGAAATTGTGAGGTGAAAAATTTACCTCGTTGGGAACGGTGCCATTGAGTCCACACTCAGGCAAAGATAAAACCTTTAAACAAGGCATTACTCCAATGCTTTGAAGAAAGTTTGCACACAGAGAAGAAGAGTCCAAAAACGATCCCTCCACCATACAATTACCTTTCGTAACAAACTGATCGCACACTCTCTCTTTGACAAAATGAGACTCAAAAGTATCACATTCCCATTTATTAATACAAGTACAGATAACTGAAAATCATTTCATACTTTTTTGATTGAATTTGCATACACATGGCCATGCAGTTATATTTGGCTTCACTGCTTTTTTACTTCCGAATTATCAAATCTAGAAAGAAAAATGACAAAATTGATTAGATAGATTGTAAATATATATTAGTTATAAAAGTTAGTATACAGAATTAAAGCAGATACCTTGATTTGGAAAATGGGAATATTGTTGAGAACACACAGCCTCAAAAATGGATTATATAAATCTCAATGAAATGAAACCATGCTTTTCTCCAGTGAGGATTTATGGACAGAACTGTAGCAATGCAAAGCACTACAGATAAATAAGATATGATTAAGCATATGTAGAAGAACTCCATGTCCATGAAACCGAGCTCCTCACTTTCATTGTCAGCAGATGTCAAGACAAGTGTTGATCTGGTGCTAGCACAGTCGTCAAGTAATGGACGACCACAAAGATAAGGATTTCCCTGATAGCTACCTTCATCGAAAGTTCCAAACTGACCTTTCTCTGGTATCATACCTGTTAAATTGTTATGCACCACACTGAAGACTTCCAAAGTGTTTAACTTGATCAGACCTGTGGGGATCCTCCCACCTAAGTTGTTATAGGAGAGATCTAAGCTCTCGATTTGACGTAGGTTTGAGAATGTTTCTGGAATTGTTCCAATAAGGTAGTTGTGGGACAAGTTGAGTGCACGGATCTCACTTAAGTTTCCAAGGCCATTCGGAATTTCACCATGTAATTTATTAGAAGAGAGATCAATTCCTGACATGTACCTGAGGATGCTACCTTTGTAAGAATAAGAATTCCTCTTTGTCGTGAATGTCGCTGTAATTGGCTCATCAGTTAATATTAAATCTTCAAATTCGTGGGAAGACATGTGATAGGCCCTTTCTAACTCAACCTTATCCATGGAAGACTTGAATGTTTGAATTGAAGAACTGAATGGTGTGTCAAACATTCCAAACTTCTCCACGGTTACCTCTCGCATCATGTTACCAAAGTAGTGCGGGATTTGACCCGAAAGAAAATTAAAAGAAAGGTCTATCATGCTTAGTATGTTCATCTCACAAAATTGGTGAGGGATTGTGCCTTCAAAATGGTTACCTCTGAGAAGAATAATGCTTAGGCTTGATAGATTGCCAATCCATTGTGGGATACTTCCAATGAACTTATTCCATCTAAGGTCCAATGATACCAAAGAAGAGCTATTATAAAATGCATACGGGAGCTCACCCTCCAATTGGTTATTGTTCAGATAGACATGACGTATCAATGATGGATTGAAACAAGATGGGACTGAGCCATGTGACTTGTTCTCAGATAAATCTAAGAGGCCAAGAGAATGGAGATTTCAAATTTCCTCTGGGATTGGACCCTCAAGCTGGTTGTTAGACAGAGAAATTCGATCCAATCTTGTCATATTACCCACTGACGTGGGAATTCTACCCGACAAACGGTTGTTACTAACGTCTAACGCTATAAGAGGGATGGTAGACAAGCTCTTTGGAATGGTGTCTGAGAACTCATTGCTATCCAGATATAAATAGCTCAAGTCTAGTAGGTTGATAGATCCTGGAAATATTTGTCCTTGCAATTTATTATCCGATAATTTGAGAAAAAACAGAGAAAAGCATCCCATTACTAATTCCTGTGGTATTTCACCTGACAAGTTATTGCTGGACAAGTCTATATATTATATAGATTTTAAGCCACCGAAACTAGGAGGTAAACAACCAGCAAACATATTTGTTGCCATGTATAATGCAACCAAGTTTGGAAAAATTGAAGATATATTAGTTGGAACATCTCCATTAAACTTATTATTAGATACATCGAAAGTCTCCATGTTGGGATTGGTGCTTGTTGGCAACTTGAGAGGTCCTGTAAAAGCATTATCCCTCAAGTATAGTCCCCTAAGTCTTGTATTGTTCTCCAACAACCAAGTTGGAAAATTCCATCCTATGCTGTTATTTGGGAGGTGAAGAATTTCCAAATTGGATTGATAGTAAAGGAAGTTGGGTAGTGATAGATGACCTCTTGAATTCGGCATACTAAAAACCTCTAGTTGAAAATTGGGAACCAAATTTCCCAACTCGTTGTCATTTATTATTTCATTGTTTTCCAAAAATAAAAACTTAAAGTTTGAATGGTTAAAGAATGCCTTGAATGAAATTGGAACTTGAAAGTTGTTACTTGAAAGGGAGAGATATTCAAGCGATGTGAGTTTCGAAAGTGGAGAGGAAGCAATATTTCCAGTGAAAGTATTGTGTGAAAGTTCAACCAATCTAAGAGATGTCATGTTTGCAACACATGAAGGAATTATTCCTTCGTACTCATTCCGACTAATATCTAACTCTTGGAGGTTTTTAAGGTCACACAACCCTGCAAATCAAATGAATACAATTACTACTTCAAAACCCACCAATGAAATAGGTAATATCAAGGCTTGCTTAAAAAAAAAAAAAAACAATTTTTTTTTGTCTCCAAACTTACTTTCAAGGAAGGTTTTTTTTTTTAAATGAATTTTTTTTTTTTTTGAAAGACGGCAATAAGTTACTTATTTTGAATGTAACTATTAACTTACTTATTTCCACTCTCAACAATAAAAAAAAAAAAAAAAAAAGAGCTATCGATTGTAAAATATAATTACTTTTAAGTAACTATGTCATGTTAGCCGAACCTCTTTAAATTATATTAATTATAAATTCCTAATTGACTAAGTTAAATACTTCTTTTGATACAAAAGAGATGTTCTGGTTTATTTTTATTTTTCACAATCGTGAGATGACTTTGCATTCGCTAACCAAAAGTTCAATTGAGATGCAAGGAAAGTTGTAAAATTGTGAAAATAGAAATAATTGATGAAACAATTTGTTAATCACCATGCCAAGTCAGGAAAAACATTATTTACCAAACAAGTCGTTGAAGTTTACCTTGAACGGGAAGGGTGCCATTGAGTCCGCATCTGGACAAAGATAAAATCTTGATGGAAGTTAGTGCTCCAATACCTTGTAGAAAGTTCCAATCCACAGCAGAACCATCCAAGAACAATCCCTCTAGCCGTCTTAAATGTCTCAACTCTAATACATATGAGCAATGGGATGTGCATGAGAACTGGAGTTCATATTGTAATAAGTATTATAAATTTTGTGACTAGGAATTACAGCTTTTTTGGCATACCATAAGATCCAATGCTTCCGTTTCCATAATTGTGCTGAAAATGGAAGTGCTTGAGGTATGAGAATGCCCTCAAAGATTGCACCATGTTGCTAATGTTGGAGACACTCATTCCATTTAATTTTAGCACTTGGAGACGATGCATACTTTTGATGCCTGAAAAGTAGAGCTCTCCAGGATAATATTCAAGTATAAGCATATTAACATTCATTATTCTGAAAATATAAAGTTGAAAAACTTAGTTGAGTACCTGTTGGCTTTGTGAAGTTGTCGACATCATTGGAACTTAGATCAAGCTCCTCCAAATTACTCAAAGCGTGTAAATCTAGATTGAGGTAGAGAAATAAACATGTACAAGCAAAATGTGAAAATAATGATTGAGAACTCAATTTTGTTTGACACAAAAAAAGAAAATAAGGAGTTCTAAACTACAGAATTGACCTTTCATTTGGATGGTTCCTCTTAGTTCATTGTAAGAGAGATCTAGAGACTCGAGTGATGGCAGCCCATGAAGTGAGGAGAAAATGCTATTATTGAAGTAATTTGATTGTAAATTAAGGATCTTCAAATATTTTAGACCTATTTGTATAACCAAATCTGCAATAAGTTACAATATAATATCTAATAAAAAACAAACTACTATTTAGTGAAAGGGAGGGGCCCGGGAGAAAAATAACATGAATGCTTTTGTTCGTACATAGTAAGGCACAAGTGAAGTAATGAAAGAAGCGAAATTTAAATGAATGCGGATGAAGAATGAAATGAGATGATATACCATAAATGGTACCCAAGCTTTTAAGTTTATTTTGACTTAGGTCGAGCTCCTTCAAATTGATAAAATCATTCAGATCTGTCAAGAAATACAAGTAAAGATATTAAAAGGTCCTATGAGCTAAACACAATATATTGCGCTTGTGGAAAGGAGACTCACTTAGCATCGATAGAATTTCGTTATCCCCAAACCAATTAGTAACCCCCAAATCAAGAACTTCCAGCTTGGTTAATCCGAAAAGTCTTTCACGGCCTACACAATGATTTTTTGTAAAAAATAATAATATGTTTCGTCAAAGCTATTCAACATTGAAGTGATGCACAGAGAAAAAATAAATAAATAAATTAGAAGAAAGGTGTATTCCATAATGAAACACTGAATAATATTATGGCTTCTGTTTCGTCAAGCTATTAATCATTGAAACACAATCATAATGGGTGGGAATCATGAAAATAATATTATGGCTTCTGGGGTAAGGTGCATTCCAATATCAAAGAGGAAAATGTCTTATTTTTTGTACTTTCAAGTACCAAGCATGCCCTTAATCTTTTCCATTTGAATTACTTGGGTTGAATAGCCCTATTAATATCTATCTCAATACGATTAACATATACATTTAGTAATGCTAAACTTATTAGGAAGGAACAAATGATAAATGTTTTGATGTAATAGTAGAGCAATTTGCATAATTTTCAGGTTAAACTACGGTAAGTAGATTCAACCGCGCTACATGTAATCATTTACCAAATCTTTTACCGAATTGATAAGTGACGGCCCCCCTATTGGGAGGTGTCTGGACCCTCAGGCGCCCTCCCAATAGGGGCCACCACTTGTCAATTCGGTAAAAGATTTGGTAAATGATTATGTAAGAATAGAAGTATTCAAGTAGATTTATCTAAAATGAAACCGAGATTTTCATTTGTACAAAACATAAATTATTGATAAAATCTCAAATTGAGCTTCTGGCTTTTATATTGTTTTTTCCATGGACTTTGTTTTTGCATTCATAGAATCAGCGAAAGTTGGAACTCTGTTATCTTGTCTTCACTCCAAAACTTCTTGCACTCATATGTTTTTTTTCCTCAAAAAATGCTTTATTGTTACTGTATTTTAAAATTATTTACTCCCTTTGCTTCTTCTCGTAATACAGTAATAAGGTTAAATTTGTTGTTTGATCTGTACTTTTAATAAAGGTTTAGATAAATTGCTTATCTTATACTGCAACAAAAAAAGTTTTAATTATAATAGGTTGATTCTTTGATAATTACATGACCTACGAAATAACCCCCAAAATATGAAGTATGTTGAACTTACCATTGATGTAATTTTCTCTTTCTAAAGAGTTGTATCGGAGTCTCAAATACTTGAGAGAAGAAAGCCAACTAAGAGATGACAAAATTTTGCGATTGAATGAACTTTGACCCAGATCAAGGGCCTCCAAATTTCTCAATTTTGACAATTTATCAAAACCTGCAACAAAGTTCAATATATATTCAAATAAAATAGGAATAACAAAATTGAATTAGATAGCTACCTAACTAAGGAGAGATGACACTGTACCTTCATTCTCAATCCAACCTACTAATTGATTCCCGAACAAAGAGAGATTTCTGAGCTCTTGAAAGGGAAGAAATAGAGAGGCATTAAAATACCAAACTCCTAATTTCCAATCCCTAGCGGAATCGAGATTAAGTTTGATTACTCGTTTAGTTGTGTTGCTGCATTTAACCCTTTCCCATTGACAACAGTCAGTTCCATTCTCATTAACCACCCATGAAGGCAGTGATTCTCTACCGGGAAAGTTTATATTTGCTTTGAGGTGCAAAAGAGCAACCCTCTCTTCCTCCCAACACCCTAAACAATACCATCTATTTAGTAACAAAAGCACCATAATCACTAACATTACATGTAACTTTATTCTCATCTTTCTTAATTCTCAACACACTAAAGCTGCAAAAATCTCTTATATATGTTGCTAGGTGGATTCCGCTTTGGGAGCGTCCCCTTTTAAAGGAGAAACTTGATGCATAGTCGATTAACTGTAAAAACTACTATTCATTTTTATGACTTTTCCAGTGATATAAAAATATTATTGTCCAAACTCCAGGAAATTTCCTATAAATTCTAGTTAACAAATAAGACGTGTTGATTACTTTTTCTTCCTTTCTTTTTATTTTTTTGGTAAGAAATTAAGATTCACGATATTTTACAATATGGTCTTGACTAATTAATCCGAAATGACTTCTACCTTATATTTCCTACTAATAATGTCACAAGCTAAGGGGTCGCGTGAGGAAAATGGTGCAAACTAAAATGATGAGAGTTTGACTTGGGATTACTAAAATGTTAATGCCATTAATTCCACAGAGACTTTGACAAAAGAAACCTCAGTTTAACCCAGTAATGAAAAACTAAAATGATGAGAGTTTGACTTGGGATTACTAAAATGTTAAGGCCATTAATTCCACGGAGACTTTGACAAAAGAAACCTCAGTTTTAACCCTGTAATAAAAACATGGAATTATTAAAAATTTAATCCCTTAATTTTTTTCCCTGTTAGATCATTAATCAGTCCCAAATGTAGTCTCAATATTAAAAAAACAATAGTAAGCTAGCTCCCCTCACCAAATTTCATTAGCAAAATACAGAAAATACGGCGCCTAAAACATTTTTCGCACAAGGTTTTTTGATATCATATATACTTGCTCAATGTTGAGGGGTTAATTGAGAAGATAACAAAGGCGTTTGGGAAGGTTCATCAGTAATTGACCGTTTCTCACGATGTAGGAAGCTTCTCAGGAAGGCTGGATTGCGTCATAAAAATGAAAACCAAGATGGGTCACGTCTAAATCCAAAGCATCGCTAGTTCAAATAGCTATATACTCCGTTCTTTATTTTACATCCTCTCCACCTCACAAGACCTGCTTTATAAGGATGGGTGGGAGGCGGGGCAGGGGGGAGAGCTAGGACTAGCATTAAAAAGTAAATAAATAAAAGTATACCTTGCCTTGTACGGCCATTAATACAATGTTTTAAGAAAAGAAGAATGTTATTGCGTCTTCCTTGAACAAAGTAATCAACGAAAAGGGAAATTGAGAAAATAAACTCTTGAGTCATCTCAAAAACACCACCAGAAAACATACCAACAGGAAAGATTAATTGCTATTCATTTAAGTAACCATTCCCAGGAAAAGGAGCAACTAACTACTCTAGTAGCTGCCTCTACCAATTTGGGATGAGCATTTACAACATTTTATTTCGGCCACTTTTATAACTGTACACATATTTATAACTAAACATTAAGTGCATTATAGTTTTACATGTGCAGTAATTAAGATGTGCATCCTAATTATAACTTAAATAATACACAAATTATCACCAACAAGATAATCGGAATTAGAAGAATGCATGCATGAACTTGAAGTTTCCGATGTACATACATTTGACTAATTATATGCACTGAACGTAACACTCAAGGTAAACATCGCTCATGTGATCACTTGCTCCAAAGCCGAAGCGGAATGCTTCTATAAGCAGCAATTTAAGTGAACCTTCCAAGTGTGTCCATCCGGAATCGAACCTACGAATTTTCCCCGACTAATTATCAAATATGCACTAAGTTTTAAAATATGCATCTAATACTGAACAACTTTTGTACTCAGAATGCAATTTTAATTTATTCATAAAGTTTTAGTTATCGCAACATGAAGTTTAATGCAAATACAAAAATGAAATATGATCACAGAATTTCAAATTTTGATCAATTTCGAAAACAAGATGCTACATTCAAAATATCGCATCTAAACAGAATTTATTTTAGTCATTGATTCATGCAAAAATAGACTTCAACATTAAACATAATGAAAATAATATAATCATACCCGAAATACATTTGAAATATAACATTTCAGATCCTAAATAGGAAATTATAATACAGAATGCACAAACATCAGTTTTATGATTGTTGAAAAAATTGGTGCATAATTAAATATGTGCATGTAAACACGATATAATCGAGACTTGCTCTGCAAAGCATGGGATATAGTTTCGGCTAACTGAAACCAAGATATGCACATGAAAATACTCAAAAACTCGAAGGAGATAAAATGAAGCGAGGTAAATGATTGCAAATCTCCTTAAGAAATATTTCGTCCCTTGTACTAATGCTAACAATATCAAATGGATATCCGTCTCACGAGATACAACTCCTTTTTCAAAATTAATATTATGTATATGATTGCAAATCTCCTTAAGAAATATTTCGTCCCTTGTACTAATGCTAACAATATCAAATGGATATCCGTCTCACGAGATACAACTCCTTTTTCAAAATTAATATTATGTATATGATTGCAAATCTCCTTAAGAAATATTTCGTCCCTTGTACTAATGCTAACAATATCAAATGGATATCCATCTCACGAGATACAACTCCTTTTTCAACATTAATATATCATAATATTAATTTAGACAAACCAAAGCTTGACTATACTCTCCTAGACCGGATGATATAGGATACAAAATATCAAACAAGAACTGGAAAATAATTTTAAATTATTTTAACAGAGTTCGGAGATAGAAGGAACTAGAGATCAATTATTTGAAATTGATTTGATGTGAATAAAATGGGACGAAATTGATTCAATTTATAGATTCAATGTGTATTTTATGAAGATGCACATTTTTGTATAAATTAACCTACATAATTAAATCATAGTTTTCTAAATTATGTTTTGGGCCGACCTATTGCCCACGAACTTTGATCATGCTCGCCATGATCTGAGCTCGTGGCTCATTTTATGCTCAGCTCGTTCCTTAAGGACCAAGCTCGGCTCGAACGGCCTGAAAACTCCTCTTTTTTAATTTATTTTTATTTTTTTAGGTAAAATCATCCTCCTTTATTCAGACCTGGGACCGAATACTTAAAATTCACATAGACGGAGTTAAAAATTGTAGATGAATAACTTGTTACGTGTACAATTTTTTTAAAAAATAAATTAAAAACAGTATTATAAAATAAGAAATTTTATTAATATGGTTAAATTCGATATCATTTATTTGACGATATGCATTTTCAGCATATTTATCTTGTAATTGAAAATGAACGTCTTCACAATCCTTCATGCACATTAATGTTTCCAAAGTACCTTATTTCAATTGGCTCTTGACCTCGGACACAATCATCTTACCTGCACTAAAAGCAGGCTCTAAATCTACAGTGCTAATGAAACGTGTTAGTAGATCTTTTACAATCGCAGAAATCACTGGCCATCAGCATTCGTACTTTCGCCAGAAGTCAATTACTTCTTCTAGACTTTTTTTAATTGATTTCTTATTAGGAACATTATGATTAAAGTAATCAAGTAATTCAGCAGACAATTCATTTGGACTTACGTCTTATGTCTGATTATATACGATAGACATACTACTACTACTAGAAAGCTAGGAGTCGCGGTAGTGAAAAATGAATTAGGTAAAATAGTCCCCACAAAAACAATGAATGGTTAGCGCATGTACATAGATTATAGGAAACTAAATGCTGCCACCCATAAGGATCATTTTCCCATTCCCTTTCTAGACCAAATATTGGAGCGTGTGACTGGCCATCATTTTTACTGTTTTCTTGATGGCTACTCTGGTTACTTTCAAATTGAAATTGCATTAGAGGACCAGGAAAAGACTACATTTACTTGTCCTTTTGGCACTTATGCCTTTCGTAGGATGTCATTTGGACTTTGTAATACTCCTGTCACATTCCAAAGATGCATGACTAGTATATTTAATGACATAATAAAAAATTGCATGGAAGTGTTCATGGATGACCTGACTGTGTTTGGAACTTCTTTTGATGCATGTCTGTTAAATTTGAAGAGAGTTTTGACACGATGTGAGGAAAAAGACTTAGTTTTAAATTGTCAAAAGTGTCAATTTTGAGTTTTCCGAGATCAACATGTGTTTTCAAGTTTTAAAATATTTTTAGAACCAAATTCATGGCATCCACACACACTTTGTAGTTTAAAATGTGGTTTCACAAGTTTTGGGGGTGTTGGACTGATGAGTTGCAAAGTGGATCGAAACCGAGTGTTTAGTACAATTTAACCAAAAACAAGTTTTCGAAGAGTTGAATAGGTTTTAAAATTTTTCCATGATGCATATACATATTACAATTATTTGAACTTGTATAACACAAAAATGGAGGTGTCTGGGGTCTCCAACGGTAAAAAATAAAATTAAAAAAATTGTCTTGCTGGTAATCTATGTGACCACATAGACTAATTGGCAATATGATCACGTGTAGAGCATCAGGGCCTAAATTGGCCCTGAAAGCTTGCTCTATGAGATCGCAACACTTTCCTCTATGCGGTCACATAGAGGAAATTTACCCTACAATTTGTTTTAAACACACGCACACGACACACACCAACAATTTCCACTATGCACACCACCACTCGACTACCTTTCCTAAACAACACATCACTCACACTCACATTTTCTCCATCATTCTTGAATATCAAGGTTAACATCAAGATATGTTCCTTCCTTTTGCCTCATTCTATATAAGTTTTCATTGTTTTGGGTATGAATTTGAATGTTGAGAAGGAGCAATGGCTTTAGGTAGATGATGCGTTATGATTGTTGAGTTGAATTAATAAAAAATATGGTTTTATTAATATCCATATCTTGAAATTTCCATGGAAAATTGAGCGCTTGCAACGTGTTCGATGAAATGCGTATGTGAAAATTTGTGTGAAATTAGGGTTCATTTCTAATTTGACATTGTTGGTAGCTACTTTGGAGTGATTTTCATGTTGATATTCCTTCTTTGACACGTGTATTTGGAGACACCGAACCCAACTTGACCACACATGGGCATGACATAGGAAGCACATGTCACCCACTTCTTCCCTCCATTTTCTGACCCAAACAAAGTCCGTTTGACCTCAAGTTTACCGTGGTTACAAATGATATCAATAAAATCAATAAATGAAGAAGTACTATTTCCCTTATAGTGAAAGTAAAGAATAATAGGAAATCAGTAAAAAAAAAAAAAAAGAGTACTAATTTCCTTACAAAAAGCACAAGTGTAAGCAAAAATAAAAGTAAAATACAAATACAAATACAAATACAAATACTTAAACTCTAGTACTAGACAAACCATATCTGTCAATCTGAACAATCACCCTGATATGTCGTGGTAGGTCGGCTGGTCCATATTCCTGGTATTTACGATGATGTCAACCTTCGGTAGCAAGTGTATCTGCAACTTGGTTATCCTCTCTGAACATGTGGGAAACCATATCTCTGTCAGAGGAAATGATATCTACAATCTGTCTGAGTATCCCCTGGATAGGCCACGGTCCACCACCTCTGGTGATGCAGTGAATGACCACAGTTGAGTCTGCCTCAACTCAAATATCTAACAAACCAAGATATCTAGCCAGTAGTATCTCATCACGAATAATAATGAGTTCTACCTCTAATACTATACACTGTCCATATGAATATCAGGTTTATGTTCTATATTTTGAATATTTATGACAATACCCATGTTTCGTTACACATTTTTTTATGCATGGCATCGTTACAATGCATAATGTTTTGTTTGGTATAATACTTGAATTCTTTGTTTGTAACATAAGTTTAGGAGTTTTCGATACTCATGTTCCATCTATTATCTCCAAGTATCATGGTATTCATTTATGCATCACAATTAGCTTACATGTTTTAGTTCTCGTTGTGTTTGCAGAATGTCTCATAAGCTTACCTCCAAAAGAAAGGGAAAAGTGGCTTTTACTTCGGGTACTGCATGAATAAGATGACATGAATGAGGAATACAGAGATTTTTGGATCAAGAGGCCACCACAAGATACTCAGATGTTATCGGCCATTGGGCACTACTCCCAAAACAACCAGTCAGATTAGAAGATTTTCCCGAATTTGAGATCATGACTTTGGTCCAAAACTGCGATTGGGATAAAGTGGTTGAAAGACCTTACCCAGTATATGAAGGCATGGTTCGCGAGTTCTATGTGAACTTCAATAGTGATTCGAACATCTACATCAGACGTGGGTAAGGGACAAATGAATCATGTTCACACCCGAGGTAATACATGATTACTACTAATTATCATGGGATAACGTAGTTCCCATTCCTGGATATTTCCCATGGTACACAATTGGGGAAGTATTGCTTGGGCGTGAAAAATGCATGGTCGTTGCAGACTTTAGTTTGGCATTGGATCAAGCTTATACCGTCCACAGTCATTTTATGGCTATTTATTTGCCATAACATCGAGCCAATTTCACATAGGACGACATTCAACGATCCAGTGGTTGGTTTCATTTATCACTTGGATAGAGCGCATAAGATCGACTTGGCCACTTTTATTTATGAACATATTCGTTCCTAGTGTGCTTGGGGAGATTGACATCGTTCACTGATTTTTCCAAGTTTGATTAATAGGATATGCAAGAGTACATGCATTATTATTCCATTCGAGAAACTTTCAGAGAAACCCAGCCCTTTCATAAAACGCTCTAATTTGGAGGCTCAGGATCAAGTTAGGGATAAACATAGAGAGAAGCAAAAAATGGAACGATTGAGATAGCAGGAAGCTATACAAAGGCATGGGGCTAAGAACGCTGAGATGCTTGAGGCACCACCACCAATGATGCATCACTAGACGTTGATACGCAGTTCCTGAGATAAATGTTTGCTACTATGATCGGTTCTAGCCAGGATATTGAGAGTCTTCAGTGGCTATGGGTGCTATGAGCATGGTTATCCAGACTGTGAGGAATGATATGTTGAGCACCAAAAAATTTTCTTCCATTGCCAGTAGAGAGTCATTGGCCGCGAGCGGGAGGTTGAGGTTTTGAATAGACGACTGAATAACTATTTGGGCAGAGTCGATGGGATTCAGTTGAGGGCTAATGAGACTTGGGACCGTTTGGGTAATATCAAGAATGAAGTACGGGAGCAGTCTCTATACATTTGGAGCATAGAAGCCGAGCTCATCCAGCAATTCGAGATGATACAACAAATACTCGCACGGCTCCTTCCATTACCAGCTGATGGCGCATCCGGCTCTGGTTTACGTGATTTTCAGTTTAACATTTTTGTGATTATCTAAACATTGATGACAATGTTTCAAATAAGTTTGGGGTGGGCGTTCATCATTTTACTGCAAGATTTGTTTGTGTGTTGATGAGTGTATTTCATTCATACATTAGATATCCATCTAAAATTGATATTAACTTATTTCTATAAGTTTTAAAATGTTTTAATGTGTGTTTTGATGTTGTGATATAGGTTGATGAAATTGAAGGAAATAAACAAAAGTTGACAAATTGGAAAAACATGCTAAATTATAAGAGATCCAAAGTCTATGGACTAAAGTACAAATACTCCAAAGTTGTGTCGAAACTCAAAATGAAGATTGAAGAGTGGTAGGAGTCAATTGGATGAAGAAATAAGTCAAATGGATCAAATATAATTAAAATATGATTACACATCAATTTCCAACCGAAAACGTTATACTCGAGATTTGTAGTCTCATATTGAGACTCCATTTGGACATAGTGAATGTTTGAATTGGAAAATTATATATGAATCAAAGTTGTATCCCATTGAGGTATTTTTTCAAAGCATCTTGAATCACCTTAATCAAACATAAGGAGAAAAAGTTATGATAAAAAAATTAAAGAATGTGCAGTGTAGTTTCCACCCGATGATGGGCATCGCAGCGCTAGGTTCGGCGCCCACGTTGCTAAAAATCGATACAGTGGTGCCAGCTCCACTAGGCGAGAAAACGGGTTTTTAATATTTTTGGATTCTTTTCTTGGCCCAATTCAACCCTAATTCGTCCAAGACTCCAAAAATACCTGTGTTTGAGCCAATTATTTTGGAAGAATGTATTTTAGAATAGTAAATTGATGGAGAATGTGTGGTTGAAAAAGAAGAAAATGTTATTAATGTGATAAAATCATAGAATTGACACAACGTAGATTTTATGGATTTCGAGAGAAAATATATGATCTATGAAGCGCACTCCATAAAAGAATTATGAACTTGATAAAATATTTGATTTTAATTCGGAATACAGATATTGGAATTGAATTCTAAGATTAATTTCTAGTTGGCACTCGAGAGAGGTGAGAGAAATATATTAGGATTCTTACTTTTAAACACGAGAAAATTGACTAGAATAGTTAGACATAATTGAATCACAATTGAAAGTTATGTGAAATAATTCCCTAGGCCTTTCTTATATTGAGTCATTCGTTTACATTGTATTCTTTGAATTCATTACTAAAATCATCGTTAGATTAGTTAAAAATATTGATTATAAATCCATTCATCTAGATAAAACAGAGGCTAAAATAATTATAGTACTTAGTATAAAATCAAATATCAATCTCTGTGTGTTCGACACTCTTATTTCAATACTATATTACAAAACTTGACACCGTACACTTGTGGTATAATTCACATTGCATAAAATGTGTGACAAGTTTTTGGCATCATTGCCAAGGATTTTTTTATTTGATTGCTACTAATATTATTACCAATTAGCTTTTATTTTAATTTAGTTTTTATTTATTTTAGATATCTCTTATAGTTTCTTGATTTGGTAATTTTAGCAGTGTATGTGAAGAGCAAGGAATCTGAAATTATTACATGTTGATCTTGAACAAGAATGCACATTCCTCTTTCTAAGGAGTATACAGAGGGACGAGCGTAAAGCAATGGTAGAACAAGAAGCAAGAGTAGTTATTGAAAATAACCAACAACAGACTATTCGGGATTATGTCAGGCCAGTGGTCAATGATAATTATTCCGGTATTGCGCACCCGGCTATTACTGCTAATAATTTCGAATTAAAGCCGGGATTGATACACATGGTGCAACAGAATCAATTTGGGAGGAGCTTTGACAGAAGACCCAAATGCTCATTTGGGCTCTTTTCTGGAAATTTGTGATATAGTAAAGATGAATGGAGTTATTGAAGAGGCAATTAAACTTCAACTTTTCTCCTTCTCCTTAAGGGATAAAGCCAAGGTTTGGTTCCAATCACTACCATATGGTTCCATCACAACTTGGGATGGGTTAGCTCAGAAATTTCTAACAATTTTTTTTCCACCATCTAAAGATGCTCAATTGCGGAGTGAAATTGGTGAATTCAGACAATCTGACTTCGAGCCATTTTATGAAGCATGTGAGAGATTCAAAGACCTGTTTAGAAGGTGTCCTCAACATGATTTTCAGAATTGGATGCAAATTAAACTCTTCTACAACAGGCTAAATGGTCAAACAGGGACAATAGTGGATTCTGTAGCAGGAGGAACTCTCATGTCCAAGACCCCGGATGTGGCGTATTCATTGTTGGGTGAGATAGCTACCAATAGCTATCAAGAGCTAAGAAAGTTATTGGCCTTTATGAGGTGGATCTTATCGCGGCCCTTACAGCTCAGATGTCATCTCTCACTACTGAAATAGCTGCATTAACATCACATGAAACTCAGAAGAAAGCAAACTCCATCATGGCCATTTCCACTTTATATCGTGAGCCCAAGTTAGAAAAAGAGCAAGTCTAGTATATGAATAGCAAAAATTTCAATCAGAGAGGAAACTACTAAGCAAACTACAAGCATCCAGGACTGCGAAATCATGAGAATATCTCTTATGGTAACAATGCTAACATGCTACAACCACTATCTGGGTTTAATAATCAGGCTTCTTCTGAAGGAAAGCCATCACTGGAGGATAATTTGGGAACCTTCATTTTAGAGACAAGATTGAGGTTCAACAAAGATGAGTCAAAACCTGACAACATCGAGATTCATACGACCAACTTGAGAGCCACGGTGAAGAATTTGGAGGTGCAAATTGGTCAGATAGCAACGATAATACAGTCCCAATAGAAAGGAAAATTTCTCAGTGGCCCGAAGGTTAACCTAAGGGAGCACTACAATGCCATCACATTAAAGAGTGGTTAAGAAGTTGAAAAAAAAGGTTGTAGGGCCTACATCGAATCCCATACTTGTAGATGATGAGCAGATTGAAAAGCAAAAGACTGAAGGAGAAGCAACAAAAGAGATTAATAAACCTTACTCAATCTCATTTCCAGACAACCCACATATCTTGAAGCTCCAGCTACCATTCCCACAAAGATTCATGAAGAAGAAATTTGATGAGCAGTTCGCAAGGTTCATGGAAGTCTTCAAGAAAATCCACATCAACATTCCTTTTGCAGATGCCTTGTCCCAAATGCCTAAATATGCCAAGTTCTTAAAAGAAGTGATTTCAAAAAAGAGAAAGTTAGATGAGTTTGAGACAGTTAAGCTAACAGAAGAGTGTAGCGCCATTCTTTAGAAGAAGCCTCTTCAGAAATTAAAAGATCCAGACAGCTTCAACATTCCTTACAATATTGGTGGTATCACATTTGATAAAGCATTGGGTGACATTGGAGCTAGCACTAACTTGATGCCCCTATTAGTGTTCGAAACATTGGGTCTTGGAGAAGTGAATGCCACAACCCTTACCTTGCAACTAGCAGACATATCAATTACATACCCTAAGGGAATTATTGAAGATGTATTAGTGAAGGTCGATAAGTTTATCTTTCCAATGGACTTTGTGGTATTGGACATGGAGGAGGATGAGAAAGTGCCATTGATTCTTAGTAGACCCTTCTTGGTTATTGAAAGAACATTGATTGATGTACAAGAAGGAAAGTTGACACTACAGGTTAATGAGGAGCAGGTCATGTTCAGCAAACATAAACAAGAAAAATCCTCAGAAAAAGTTAACATGTCTGCCATATGGTCCAATCAACTGACGGAGTGAAGGGTAAAAGCTGCAAAAGAATATTATTCCATGACCCTGTAGAGCAATACATGGCAACCGATTACTCAATGATTACTACAGCTGCTACCAAAAGCTATACAAGGACTAAGGAAGTAGTAGATTTCATTTTAACTTAAGAAGTCGATCCACTTGACAAATTAAAGAACCACATTGAAGAACCTCTGAAACCTCCCAACATTATCAAATCAAAAGTGGTTTTGGAAGCTATACCGGAGTTAGAACTGTTCAACTCTATTGGCCATGCTACAGTGAAGAAGAATATAATGCCAAGGGTAAAGTTTAGGAAGAAGAGCGAAGTGCCACCTGACTATCCAATGCAGATAATTCGGTTACGTCAAGTTAATGACGTTAAAGAAGCACTTCTTAGGAGGCAACCTAAGTTTTCTTATTTTTTAATTTTTTTTTTGTTTTCAAGTTATAGGATAATTTAGTTTACAGTTTATTTAGGAATCATCATATCTCGTCTTCTCCTAGGTCCTTGAGTAGTTAAGTTAGTTATTAGATGTTTGAGCTAAGTAACCTTGTTCCATGTATTTAATATCTAAAATTTGATTTTTCAGGAACATAACGTCGCGAAAAACTCAAACCAACATTTACAAGGAGAAAATGGGATAAATATCAAGTTTGGGAGAGAAGTTAGAATAAACATCCATCAAATCCAGCATTATAAGCACCAAAAAGTCATAGGCAATGCAGATAATTCAGGAAAGTCCTCCTCACTTTTCTTTAATTTTACAGTGGGAACAATGTTCAATTTAAGTTTGCGGGTGTATTATAAATTGTCTAATTGCCTAATATTTTTATTTTGTGTGATTTGTGTGCATGTTATTTTTAAGAAAAAAAAACAAGAATTTACTTGTTTTGCATGCTTGTGTAAGTTAGATAGTATTGTCAGCAAGGATTTATATTATCGAGGACGTGTGTTAGTTTATGGATCATGAATATGTTATGTGTTTTAGTTAAATTTTTTTGCTTATTCAAGAAGAACGTAAAGTATTTATGCACGTAAGTTGATTATGGTGTTGTACATGAGTAGGTTGATTCATATTTATAGATTGAAATAGAGAACTTATATGATTAATCCCAAAACTGAATATTCACTATATCCTTAAGCTTGTATATTATAATCTGGGGGATTCAAGTTGGTAAATGATATGATTAAAAATTGTGGTAATTCTATGTATGCTGAAAAAAGATATTGTGTGGAGTGTCTTCAGCTTTCAAGTATGAACTAAGTGATGACCATATGCTAGGAATCTGGCCCTTTAATCATTTTTGCTTTCCTTTTAAAAAAAAGAGCATTGCACTTGTTAACTCATTGCTTCACGTCTGCACCTTTTTTACTCGAGTTAGTAAGTACTTAGGGATTTCTTAAGACCTGGTACCCTTTGGTATTTCAAAATCGGGGAGTTACCGACTAAAAACTCGCTACATGGGTCAAGAAGAGAAAGAAAGAATGAGGTTAATCTTAAGCTGAAAATAAAAAAGACAATATCAAAATGAGCGGAAAAAAATTGTGATATTGTGAAAAAAATGTTGAGGGCTTAGATATCTAGTGGGTTTGAATTACGTAGTATAAACTTGATTATTGAAGCACTCATAAATTTGGAGAATTATCACATGGCTTGAATTGTTGAAAAGAAATCAAGAGTTGGATCAACAAAAGAAAGAAGTTTAGGGTTGTATAAATCTCACGAGCAAAGTAAAGAAATATTTAACTATGAAGGTCGGGAATTGGTTCAATTTATTATTGTACAGCGTTGCAATTAACTCTCCACACACACACACACATGTTTTGCATTGAATATGTGAAAATTTTGCTTGGACATTATAACTTTAAAGTGATTCATGAAATTGATGTTACGTTTTCAATCATGAGCTATGAAGGCAAGATATCTAGCGAAATTTGTTTTAATTGATTTTGTTTGATTTAGTTGTGTTTGAAGGTTTGTTAGTTATTTTCTAGAGTTTTGTGTTCACTCGAGAACTAGCAAAGTATTAAGTTTGGGGGTATTTGATGAGTGTATTTCACTCATACTTTAGATATCATCTAACTTGATATTTAACTTATTTCTACGAGTTTTAGAAAGTTTTAATGTGAGGTTTGATATTTTGATATAGGTCGATGAAATTGTAGGAAATAAACAAAAGTTGACAAATTAGAAAAACGAGCTAAATTGTAAGAGATCCAAAGTTCAGGGACTAAAGTACAAATACTCCAAAGTTGTGTCGGACCTCACAGTGAAGATTCAAGAATGGTAGGAGTCAATTGGATGATGAAAGAAGTCAAATGGATCAAATATAATCAAATTATGATCACACATCAATTTGCAACAAAAGAAATATGCTCTAGATTTGTAGTCTCATATTGAGACTCAATTTTGACATAGCAAATGTTTGAATTGAAAAAATGATATATGATGCAACATTGTAGCCCTTTGAGTTATCTTTCCAAATCATCTTGAATCACCTCAATCGGACACAAGAGAAAACGTTATAATACAAATATTAAAGGATGTGCAGTGTAGTTTCCATCCGAATATGGGCGCCGCAACGCCGGGTTCAGGGCCACGGCACCCACATTGCTCAAAATCACAGAATTCGCAATGCCACAACCCCACTGGGTGAGAAACAAGTTTTTAATATTTTTGGATTCTTTTATTGGCCCAATTCAACCCTAATTCGTCCAAAACTCCAAAAATACTACATTTTTTAGCCATATTAAAATTTTTATTTTCATTCTTCTACTTATTTCCAACCATACATTTTTTCAATAAAATAATATTTTCTATCACATCAATAAATTTCCCTTCTTTTTCAACAACACATTCTCCATCAATTTACTATTCCAAAATACATTCTTCCAAAACAAGAGTTAATACCCTAAATAGTCACTGAACTTTGCCAAAAGTTCCCAGGAGGTCACCGAACTTCAAAACTTCCCTAATTAGTCACTAAACTTTGCAAAAAGTTCCTAAGAGGTCACTGAACTTCAAAACTACCATAAATAGTCACAGAACTTTGCTAAAACTTCCTAGGAGGTCACCGAACTTTGCAAATGAGGAGCTCATACATCAATGATTCAGTGACCCCCTAGGAACTTTTTGCAAAATTGAGTGACTATTTAGGAAAGTTTAAGAAAATTTTAGTGACTATTTAGGGTAGTTTTAAAGTTCGGTGACCTCGTGGAAACTTTATGAAAAGTTCAGTGACTAATTAAGGAAGTTTTGAAGTTCAGTGATCTCATGGGAACTTTTGACAAAGTTCAGTGACTATTTAGGATATTAACCCTCCAAAACAATGTGGCTCAAAAACACCCATAATAAATACATGATTAAAGACCTATTTTCAAGAGGATTAGAAGGGGCAAAACATCAAAAGACTTAAGAAATCAAGAAAGGGGGCGCAAAGAACATCAAGGGAAATTTCAACTAAAGCTTCAAAAGAGTTTATCTTTCCATTCTTCCTTATGTTCTCTCATATAAATTATATAGATTTTATGAATTACATCATGAACTAAACAATTTATCTAAGGTTTGATGTAGCCAAACTTGATATTATGATTTGATTTTGTCATAATGATTTCTATTTGATTTTTCATATATGTTTGATTTTGTCATGAAATTAATGCTTTCAATTAATTGGCTACTAATTGAATGAATAAATGCTAGTCAATTTTGGCACTCGAGAGAGGAAAATTTAGGCGGGGTCATGGAGTGACACAACGTAGATTTTATAGATTTCGAGAGAAAGTATATGATCTATGAAGCGCACTCCATAAAAGAATTATGAACTTGATAAAATCTTTGATTTTAATTTGGAATAGAGATATTGGAATTGAGTTCTAAGATTAATTTCTAGCCGACACTCGAGAGAGGGGAGCGAAATAAATTAGGATTCTTGCTTTTAAACATGAGAAAATTGACTAGAATAGTTAGACATAATTGAATCATAATTGAAAATTAGGTGAAATCATTCTCTAGGCCTTTCTTATATTGAGTCATTTGTTTACATTGCATTCTTTGAATTCATTACTAAAATCATCGTTAGATTAGTTAAAAATATTGATTATAAAATTCATTCATCTAGATAAAATAAAGCTAAAATAATTATAATAATTAGTATAAAATCAAATATCAATCCATCTGGGTTCGATACTCTTACTCCAATACTATATTACAAAACTTGAAACAGTACACTTGCGGTATAATTCACGTTGCATAAAATGTGTGACAATGATTGTCTGCTAAAAGAAATTATTTTTGCAGTTTTTATTAATTTATTTTCAGTTTTTTATTATTCTTTTTATTTGTTTTCTAGCATTAGATTATAACTTTAGTCTTGTGTGCTTGTGTGAGTTTTATAACTATGTCGTCTATGATGTGACTATTGTAATACGTATCAACTGTGAATACTGAAAATAGTGTAATATTAGATTAGTCAAAAACCTGTTTAAGTGAAACTCAACATTTTCTATGCACGTTACTCATGTTTGGCATCTTGAGTTAGTGGTGCGGTTCAAATATTCAGAAAATGGTTGAACATAGCAAGTAAAATCGAATAACCTCTATAGTATTGATCCATAATCCAACTATAGGATAGTTTGGAGATAATTGAGCTGCTTCAGGGGAACATTGAGAGATGAGTACGGATTCCGTGCATGAAAATTATCTTGTGTGGATTGTTTAAAACCAATGAGATAAAGACAAGATGAAAAGTTTTTAAGTTAGATGTTAGTTTTAGAAACTAAATGTCTAAAAGAAAAGAGACATTGCACTAATCTCTGAGTGAATAAAAACATCTTTTCAAGCCTGTATAACTCCGGTGATTAAGCATGTAAGGGTTGTTTAAAATTTCGTGTCCTATGATCATCTGACTTGAGAGTCATCGGCCTAAAGTTCGCTACATGGATTATATAGAAAGCATATGAGATGATGTTTTGAAAAAAAAAAGAAGAGAGAAAACGTGAATAATGAAAAAAATATATGCACAAATACATTGAACCTTAGACATTTGGTTGATAGAACTACATATTTTAAAAGAAGCAAGTAATTTAGTTTAGGCTTAAGGAATAGAATTAAATTAGTTCAACTTAGGATGCACCCCGAGAAAATTGAGTGAAAAACATAAGTTTTTTTTGGGGGGGGGGGATGTGTACCTCTCGAGCAAAGTAAGGATATATTTGACTACTATGTGTCAGGTGTTGAGACAATCGTTATCAGGTGTTGAGACAATCGTTATCATAACATGTGGATATGAGTTTGCACACACACGTCGGGTTATGCATATAATAGGTGGATATTGATTTAATTTGCTCATTGTTGTAATTATTCATTTGTTTGATGACTGAATTCCAATCCTGAGACACGGCAGGTTGACAAACAGTAATTCAAGTTTGATGACAAACAATAATTTAAGTTTGGAGGAGTTTGATAAATGCGTTTTTATGAACTTATTTTACTGTCAAAATATGGAATATTGTTAATTAATATGTTGGAATATATCTTAATTCTATGTAATTTACGTTTTACAGTATAACGTGATGAATGTACTGGGAATAAATAGAAACAAGTGAAAAATTACCAAATTGAAGGAAATGAAAGTGCAGTGACCAAATTACAAATATCCAAAAGATGACTCGAAAGGCAAAATGAAGATATGAAGATGACGATGTCAAATTGGGCTAAGGAATTAAGCATGGGAAGAAGAAGAAGTGGAAAAAGAAGTTACAAAATGAGGAACAGAGTTTGAGGACCAAAATGCAACAAGTGAAAAATCAAATAAGCTATTCGGTCGCATAGCCTATTTCCTATGCGATCGCATGATGCCCTTCAGATAATCCAGAACCCAGTTTGGTCGTTCTATGTGACCGCAACTCTCAATACTATGCGGTTGGATAGTATTAAATTTTGATTAAGATTTAAAAACCTTGATGAAGTTGGGAAGGAACTCTATTGGAATTGGTTATTTCTCATCTTTTTATTCATGTAATTCGATTTTTCATTGTCAAACAATTCTAGAATTTAGATTTTCTTTTCATAAGTATTTTGGGATTGGTTTAATCTTTATTAGATTTTTCATGGATTCAGTCATGCTTTTTCCATTGAAGAATTAAACTATTTGCTGAGTTTCAATGTCAATTTTACTTTATCGATGGATTGATTACTTCCTTATGTTTGATGTATATGGTCGATTCTCGATCTTATTTCAATAAAAATATTGCAATGTGTTATATGAAGTTTAGGTTCTAGGATTTAAATTGAATTAAAGTGGTTTGTATGTTATATCTTCCGATTAGAGAGTTGGGACAAAGGCATCTAATTGAGTTATAAAAATGAATAATTGATGAGATTGATCCAATCCAATTAAGTGAACTCATATGCTTCACTACTTCAAAACATTGATTTTTATTTCATTATTTCAAAATTAAATTGTTAATTTTATTCAAACAACAAATTCTACTTCACAAACGAGAAAACGTCATTTCTTCCATCTTTCTGTGGAATCGACACCTCAAAGTTGTGCTATAACTACCGCGTTATTCTTTGAGCGTAATCAAATGTAATTCTACTTCATTAGCTTGAATATTATAATTATAATTTAATTTATTTCAAGCTAATTTAAATTATGTTATGCAGTGCATATTGGGATGATGAAACTGACAATTTATACAGAAGAGACACATTAAAATCTATAATGGACGCAAAACAAGATATAAATACTGTGGTTAGTAAAGTTTAGTCATCATAATAAATTTCATTTCATAATTAATATTTTTAATTTACATCTATTTATTCTATTAGAATCTTGATCTGGAGTTAAAACTGTTGAGGTGGCTCATTAGCGACGATTTCACCCTTATTTCAAAAGATTATGCAATTCTAGACTTCAAATTTGAAAATGAATGTGCTCGCCAGATGATGTTGTAAATAAGCATACGAGAAGGGGGTGCCAATACAAATTTGCTGGATTTAACCATTTTAGGAGAGTACATAAATGGCAATTTGCCAATAGCTAGCTGTCCATGGATAAAATGCAATTATCTATTAATTACATGTTCTTATCCAGGGAACAGTTGGTATCTCATTCTTATTAATATCTGCGAATGGAAATTTCAAATATATGATTGTAGCCGTGATGTTCATACGCCACAACAGGTCAGACTGTAGTCCAAACGTTGTTAATGTTTTCAGAGTTTTCCTCCATCAGATGAGATATAAAGAAAAAATAGAAATAAACAAATAGAGTTGGACATCATACCTTATCTACCATATGCAAATAATGGGTAAGTATTTAAACTATTTGCTATTTACTATAATATTTCATTTTCCGTTTAATTTGATTTTACATTTATGGTACTAATTTAATCTAACATAAAACTATTTCTTTTGTAGGTCAATTTGTGTAATTTTTTTTTTTTTTTTGCTCAAATACATAGAATGCTTCATTCTAGGATATCCAATAGAATCTGTTTCTTTAGACATGATGACTATATACAGACAATAGATTGCAGCAGATATTTGTTATAATGAATACTTTTTACATCCTCGTTGATCCGAATCCTAATGGATAATCATATTTGTGCAAAAAATTGCTCGAAACATATGTTATAACTCGTTGGATTCGTTCTAAACAACAGAGTTGAAGAAACTCCTACACTTACAAACAAAAGGGTAACATATGAAATCAATTATCCTTCATACTTATGCACATGTCAAATGTCCACCTTTAGAACAGCCTTTCCAATTGTGAATTTTTATTCATTTTACCATTTAATAACTCATAATCAGATCTTGATAAATTACTATTTGCAACTTCACTGTTCAAATTTCTGTAGTAATTTCTTCAACAGCTAGAAATGCTTTATATTTCATTTGCTTTAGCGTCTATATATTTTTTCTATTTCTTTTATGTTTATATTTTTTTGTGTCTGATTTGCTTTTTGTATTATGGGTGAAAGCCATGACATTTAACTGGAAGCCTCAAAAGAATAATTCATGTTTGTTGTTGCGCCTGCAACAACTGACGTAATCCATTTGCATCCTCCGTCTACCCCATCATGGTAAGGTTCAACAGGGTGTTATTCTGATGCCCCAGTAAAACTTTAGCAACGAATCTTGACAAAGTTTTGTTCCAGAGTTAGTGATTATACAAGCAACTGAACTATTTTTTCCTCCATTTTTTTAGCTTTAAAATTGTGTCAACATATTATTCTAGCGGAAAGACTTGTGCATAACCATTTGAATATTGAGGTCTTATTCTAGGATTTGTATTCCATAGATTCATTTTTTAGATAAATATATTTAACAATGAAAAAAATGTTGTTTGTATTGTCATTGTTTTAAAAACTCTTAACATAACTTGGGCAACAAATGGATTGCCATTACTTTATATAGTTATAAGTTACCAGATGGCAATAAAAGGTTGGTATTGCTGGTTTTGCTATAATAAATGTATTTGAATCTGTTGGATAGCTGGAGATGAAATTAATGTTTCATTGTTTTCAGGTTGTGTTGTAACATGCTTGATTTGGGATGACAGCTGTTCACGAGTGTGAGGCACAAGCCCACTGCGTTATTTAGCATCATCAAAGGTATCTTACTATTTCATTAATTTTGGAATCTTTCAAATTGAAGTTGAGTTTCATCAGTTTGTCCATTCATCAACAAAATTAATCCAAGTAGCAATGTTACATTTTTTAGTATAGTTGGTTGATTATGTCTGCTTTTATCTGTTTGCCACTTCTCCAGGCTATCTTTCCTTGAGCATTTGATAAGAAGGACTATCATAAAACAGTTGATATTGCAGCCCCAGTGTATTGGAAAGTTATTAAATTTTACCTTAGTGTTCTTTCTTGATTCAAAGTACATGGTTAAATTCAGTTTTTTTTTTTTTTGGTTTTGGAAATTTGTTAAGAAAATTGGTTTTGAACAATTTTTGAATTAATGCTTCTTAAAATTGAACCCCAAATATAAATTACGTCAACCCTAGAATGAAGGTTTTTATGACGATTTTGCATATTTACAACCAGAACATTATCGTTCTATCAGAAATATTGACTACACTTAAACCCAGCATACATTCTTTTAGATGATATGCTTAAAGCATGGAAGGGAATCCCATTTTCTCAAAGGCATCCACAATTAGTATATACGTGCAATTTGTAGTTTATCAAGATCTTTTAATGTTGTCATGTGGCATGCTCATTTCTTGCTATCATCATCCTTAAATGCAATCTCTTAATCTTGGGTCACTGTGTTGGCACGGATTACAAATTTTGACATTGGTTAACTAGGAAAATAGTATGTTGCTTTGAAGTTTATCTTGGTAGTATTATTTGAAGTTAGTATGTGTTACACTTAAATGCATGCTCTTAAGTTTGTTATTTTATCAATTCATAAAGATTGGATTCATCATGTTCTTTTATTTTTCTCAAACTCTAATTCAAAGTTTATTGTTTAATTTCTTTCTTTAGAATATGTGTGCGAGCATCATGGAGGATATTGCATTTCATGGATATACCACTTCTGCTTCCATTGAGGCCCAAGTCATGCCAGTTTCTCTAAGTCGACAGGATCTGTTAGGTTGTGGTAGTGGCAAAACTGTTGCATTCATACGTATGATACATGTTTTGATTTTTACTTCCACTTTCAATTTTGTCAGACTTTTATTTAGACATGTAACCACATCATGAATATTCGCTATATTTTCTTGTTCTATTATAATTTATCGTATTTTTTTTTTTAATCCTTGTACCATTACCTGGCTCCGCCTCCTATTCAGCTTGGAAAGAGTTATGCTACATGTACCTAATTTTTTACCTAATGGATTACCGAATTGACAAGTGGTGACCTCCTATTGGAGGGCGCCTGGGCCCACAGACGTTTCTCTAATAGGGGGCCGCCACTTGTCTTTGGTAAAACATTAGGTAAAAAATTAGGTACAAAATAGAATTTTGCGCTTGGAAATGGATTGATTTTGTTTTACTGGCTAATAATTGCTACAGTCTGTGTTTTTATTTCAATCGCAGGGAGCTTTTGCTTCATTTATATGTCAGTTGAGGAAAAAAGAAACTTGATGAAATTATCATTTTCAACTAAATTATTGTATTCCATCTTGTAAATTAGTGCTTCCTCTTTGTTCAAATTTTACGTTGTCCCTTACATCTTTATCACACATTATTTCTTTTATACAAATGTATTTATTAAGATTTTGCAGTACAAGCTCCATCAATTCTTAGCATTCAAAACACTAACATAACCTTCAAAATAACACAATCTGTGCATTGCACGGGTAAAAAACTAGTACGGTTTATAAAACTCTATTTTGACTCTACATTAAATTCAATTGGAAACATATTAGGATAATCTCAAATAATCCCACTTCAAATTTGTTATTTTATTTTTTGGTAGTTAAAGTTAATCAGGTGTCCACGTTGAAATCTTTTTCTCGAACTTAATCGAATTTTAATGACAGCATAGTCTCTAGTCAATTCAATTTATCGCAAGTTGTCGTTCAATGTATTTATAAACAATTTAACAAATGACAAAGTGTAATTGGTATACGATTTTATTCAAAAAAAAAAATCCATATAGATACTAAAAATATAATACGGTCTGGTACAAGAAATAATTCATCTAGGAGTTGAGAAGGCCCACATATTCACTTGGGTAATGAAATGAATAAGACTACTTGACTCCTAGTTGATTTTTTTTTTTTTTTTGATACCCAGGTGTCCACCTTCGACGACTAATCCTAGAGTCTACGTCTTGGCCCCTCAAGACGCAGACAAGTAAACCGCGGAATGTGTCCCAAACTTACCAGGGTCCAAGAGCCCCTCCAGTAATCTGCCAAAGTGCTGAGCGAGTCAATATATGTTGCATCTTGCCTTCCAGGATAAATCCTGCCTTCCAGGAGAGAGCATGCCTTCCAAGAGCTCTAAAAATCGAACTTGCGACATCTGAACTGTCAACAACTAAGAGTCACTTCCTTTGCCAGTTAGAATGTGTCCCGGGGGCAACTCCTAGTTGATTAGATATACTATGGGTTGAATATGTTTGTTGCCTTTAGAAATTATGTCGAAAAATATAGTACAACTAATATAAGTAAAGGGTAAAAGGTAAAGTATATGCATATTAAAAATATTCCGAGCGAGTTTACTTCTTGTGGTATTTTGAAGTTTGTAAAACTTTCTTAGCTCATTTAGTTAATGAATCAATATAGTATTGAAATTTTAATTCTTGTGATTTTATACGATGAAGTGAAGTGAACGAAAAGAGAGATAAACAAGTGGAGAAGATTGTTAATAAAGACTATATGTCGTTATAAATGAAGGTAGTATGTAAGAAATTATTTATTATTTGCATATGTTGTCATATATAATTTTTCATAGAAAAAGACACGATGTTTTATGTTGCATGGCAACTTGACTTGAACGAGGGAGGAGTACGAAGTTTGATTAATCAGTGTCTTATGTACATCTTATTTTATTTTATTTATTTTGTAAATCCTCACTTTAGACAATGGGCAACTTAAGTAAAGTATAACAAAATATCGAAATAATCTACAAGAACACGTCGTAAATGAACAAAAACCAGCATAATTTGATTTATGGCTTTGCACGAGTGCCTGAACGACTGAACGGGTGTCAATTTACACTTTATCCATAGCACTATCACAAGGCAAGTTGTTTAGTAAAGCTTGTATTACATTATATTGAAAGTGACAATATAGATAATTTTCGAAATATTCTAAAATTTAATTTTAAATTCTATTTAGTAAATAAAGTCCTTATATTAGGAGTATCCAAAATATCCGAACTGAACCAGACCGAACCGAACCGAGCGGTTCTTCATAAGTTAAAGACCTGAACGGGTACCCGAATCGAGAACCAAAAAGTTTGGGTCGGGTCTCGGGTCTAGACCAAGAACCGAAGAACCGAATGAGACCCGAAACTAAATTATTTTTTTATATTTTTTTATTGAATTAATTAAATTATTTTATTTTTTCTAAATAAATTAACAAACTGAACCGAACCGAACCAACCCACGGACACCTCTACCTTATATGGTGGGGATTAAAAATAAAAGTTGATAAAATGTGGCATTGAAAAGTTATGAATCTAATAAAATTTCATCAAAATAAATTATTGTATTTGATTTTAATTCTCACCCACCATGAGCTAAATATAGAAATAAAAAATAAGTGACAAACATATTAATTATTTAATTCAATAAAGTTGGTCAAAGTGTCGTGATTACCAGTTTAAGCACTATGGAAAATGAATTATAAGTGCATTCTTGGTGGATCAAACTCAAGCATTTCGGTGGAGCCCACATGGAGCCTCTAATTCCGGTCAAACACCAAATTTGTGCGATTCACCTGTAGTCAAACACGACGTAATTATCAATCCACCGTCCCGTCGTTTTTCATTCCTTCATTATTGTGACAGAAAGTGAGAAAAAAAAAAAAAACCCTTGGTCACCAACCTTTATTTTGTTTAAGATATTCTTTTTGAGCTTAAAAAAGAAACTCTTTGCCTTGAGGTTTCACTATTCTCATCTATCGTGTCGGGTTTTAGAGGATAGACGAGTACATGACAATATGTTGTTAGTAATGCTCTCTCCTCGAATTGGGATTTTTACAAACAATACGCTTTTGAGGAGCACGGTGAATTATTATATTTTTATAAAGAGTTACAGGAGTCAAGAATCTATTTTAATGACTTTTGTTCTTTGCAATGCTATAGCTCGATTTATACTTCATATTGAACCAGTCTATATTTTAATGAGTCCCTCGACGATACAGTTCTAGTTGGATGGATGGACGGATTGGATGATTAAAAATTTAAAATGTAGGATTCGGATGAGTATTAAGAAGAGAAAAACAAAAATTTCGTCCATGACTTGTACGTCAAAACACCAATTATTGATTATTAACAAATTCCTAGATTCTTCATAGTAAAAGGAAGGAAATAAAATATGTATTCATGTCCATCCTTACGTTTGGTCATCGATAAGAGTTGGTAATGAAGCTTGTTAGTTGTCTAGTCATGCAATGATCACACCTTCAAGATGTAAAGTTGTGTTTGCATAGTAATTTGCGACGCTAAAAACTGCAGTAGGGCGAAAGTTTTGTGTAAAGAATGTGAGTCTACATCAGTGTCCAACCAACAAAACAAACTAACATTACGAGAAATCTATATATATCCGATATATTTTTCTTTATGGGAAAAATCATTGAATTTTATAACAAAATTGTGATCAATGATTAAATCGAAAATTCTAGGATCAATTTAGAATAAGAAAAATTGATTTCCTGTTAAAAGTTCAAACATATTTCAAAATGATCTTTCATTTCAGAATATGATAAATGAATGGAGCTAAGATGGGGCATTTTCCTTTCTTGGTTGCTCTCCCACTCACACTCCATCCAACAAAGCAAAATATAACTTCAAAAAAGAGTTAATAGTAGGAAAATTTTAGAGATTAAATTTTAGGGAGGAAAATTGAAATTTTAGTGATGAAATTGGAACGAAAATAAAATTTTACTCATAGTTGAGTGACCTCAAAAACTCAACAAACCTAACCACGTTGTCCCCTCCCCCACCACCCGTAAAATGAATCTCCATTCTCTTTAAGGCTTAAGCCTTCAACCAGAACCCATCTTAGAATCATTAACAATGACTCCTCTTCACAGCAGATCCATATTCACCTCTCTATTGCTGATTTATGCACTGTTTTCTAACTGGGTCTTCGCGGAAGATGATGTAAAGTGTTTGCAAGAACTGAAGAGTTCATTCAATGACCCGGAAGGGAAGCTCAACACATGGAGCTTTTCAAATTCATCGGTGGGATTCATTTGCAAGTTCGTTGGCGTTTCGTGCTGGAACGACCGTGAAAATCGGCTTTTCAGCCTTGAGCTCAGGGACTTTAACCTTACAGGAAAAATCCCAGATTCTTTACAGCATTGTCACAGCCTCCAGACCCTGGATCTCGCTGGTAACAGTCTTTCCGGTTCAATACCACCTCAAATCTGTAATTGGTTACCTTATATGGTCACTTTGGATCTATCCCATAATGATTTGACCGGTCAAATACCCTCGGATATTGTTAACTGTGCGTATTTGAATAATTTGTTTTTGGATGATAACATATTGTCTGGGAATATACCCTATGAGTTCTCTAATTTAGGAAGGTTGAAAAAATTTTCAGCTGCAAATAACGATTTATCTGGGAGGGTGCCCTCGTTTAACTATAATTTGTTGGAGCTTGATTTGGGTGGGAATAGTGGGCTTTGTGGAGGCCCTTTGGGAAAATGTGGTGGATTGAGTAAGAAAAATCTGGCTATTATTGTTGCAGCTGGGGTTTTTGGTGCCGCAGCTTCGTTGTTGTTAGCTTTTGGTTTGTGGTGGTGGTACTTTACCAAGTCTAGCAAGAGAAGAAAGAGAGGTTATGGAATTGGTGGAAGAGATGAGGGGAGTGGTTGGGCGGAGATATTGAGGGCTCACAAGCTTACTCAGGTTATGCTGTTCCAGAAACCACTAGTGAAGCTTAAGTTGGTTGATTTGTTGGCAGCCACAAGTAATTTTAGTGCCGAGAACGTTATAGTCTCCACTAGGACGGGGATTACTTACAAGGCGGTGTTACCAGATGGATCAGCTCTTGCGATCAAGCGGCTTAGTACATGTAAGATGGGGGAAAAGCAGTTTCGGATGGAGATGAATAGGTTAGGGCAGCTAAGGCATCCAAATTTGGTTCCGCTTTTGGGGTTTTGTGTGGTGGAGGAGGAGAAGCTATTGGTTTACAAGCATTTGTCTAATGGGACTTTGGGTTCCATGTTGAACAGGAATGCAGATTTGTTGGATTGGCCAACGAGGTTTAGGATTGGATTGGGTGCTTCGAGGGGGCTTGCTTGGCTTCACCATGGTTGCCACCCTCCGATCTTGCACCAGAATATTAGCTCCAACGTGATTCTTCTCGATGAGGATTTGGATGCTCGGATAATGGACTTTGGATTGGCAAGACTCATGACTACTTCCGAATCTAATGAGAGTAGCTTTGTCCATGGCGATTTAGGTGAATTTGGATATGTGGCACCCGAGTACTCAAGTACAATGGTTGCTTCACTTAAAGGAGATTCTTATAGTTTGGGAGTAGTGCTGCTTGAGTTAGCTACTGGGCTGAAACCTCTTGATGTGAGTACTGCCGATGAAGGATTTAAGGGTAATTTAGTCGACTGGGTAATTATGCTCTCTAATTCTGGTCGAATTAAAGATGGTATTGATAAGCGCCTATGCGGAAAGGGGCATGATGAGGAAATTGTAAGGTTCTTAAAAATCGCATGTAATTGTGTGGTTTCTCGCCCAAAGGATAGGTGGTCCATGTATCAGGTCTATGGAGCACTGAAGAGCATGGCTGAGGAACAAGGTTTCTCCTATCATTACGATGAATTTCCCTTACTATTTGGGAAACAAGAGACCACCAGTCCCGTTTGACTTGGGAAACTGAAGTCTGAGTGAGATGCACAGCTAAATGCTGAACAAATTTCTCGACCTTATTTCTTCGAACTGAGATAAGTTCCCAGGAGCAAGTGATGTGATATTCATTTCGATTGGCATTTGGAAACGCAGTCCATATTTGCTGGGTATATCTGTATAAATAAACTGATAATTTTATCGAAACATTCAGTTTGATTGAATTTTTTTGTCGAGTGAAGTTACTGTGGTTTTAAATGTGTGTAATATTATGCTCTTTCCTTAACAGCCCTTTGAGACTTTGGATTGAAGATCATTAATTGAACTGTTTTTTGGTCTTTGCTGTTAATCAGGATATAATTGGCTATATAACTCCACAGGTCAGAATTAAGAAAGAAGAATAGAAAAAAATAGCACCACGAAATCGTAAGCCCCGTTCAGTTAGTCGAATTAGGACCAAGTGAATGACTGTCGTATAATCGGCCAAAGAACTCCGGCTTGGGCAATGGGGCTCCACACACGTCTCAGCCCATTGCGTTGCCGCAATATATTTGCCCATAAGCGCGGAGGCCACCCATTTCTGGGGTTGCATCTCTGCAATTTGCGGCCCGGGGACTTTCCTGGGGATTAACCCTACTTGACGCAGGTATCCAACCCCATTCACTTCGTCTCGTGGCGGAGTTACACTAACGACAATATATTCAGTATATAGAGGCGTTTATTAATTTTTCTACAGCCGATGTGGGATGCGACCACATCAAATTTGCTTGAAACGTTGTCATGCCCTGGCCCATCTGTCCTCGTTGAGGCCCAAGCCGTCCCAACTAATTAAATTGAGGTCCAAAAAATATTCAACCACTCTGAAAATCCATGCCTGACCCCACCTTTAAATTTTAAGAACAATATAATTGTGTACAAATTGATGATGTGGATAATATTAATTGACTTTATTTTATTTCCTTCTCCCTTTTTCTCACTCTTCCACGTCATCAATATGTATACAATGATGTACTGAAATACCACTCTTTAAATTAGATAAAAAGAAAAAAAATAAAGAATTACTTGCAACTATAATCCCAATTTTTTTAAAAAAAATAAAATACAAACGAATTACAAATAAATAATTAAAAAACTAAATGAAAAGTATAGTGACTTTTACTTTT